>CM057340.1:737536995-738736995 GCA_030015575.1 Agapanthus africanus
CACTTTAATATATATACAAGTGTTCATATGTGAGAAAAACCCTAAAGTGAACAAGTGTTAGCAAGTGTAAATTAGTATATCTAATATACAATTATACACTTAATTATTAAATCAACACTTGACTTAATAATCCGGTCATATCTCATATAACCGGCTAACATCCATTGTATCGACTTATCGAATCAACACTCGATTCGATAACCCGGCTATATCATATATAACCGACCGATACAAAAAGTCGTGAGAATAGAATACGGTATCACATACACGCATTTATTCTCGGTCTCGCACATATCACATATGCGCTCCTATTTCGTTTTTCCTGAGCCAGTAAAACCTCTGTGCAGGACTCTAAAGACTTGTCAATACGCCGGCCGTAGGTGATGATCACATCAAGCACCCACAAGCCGTCAGCGGTACTATCTGCACGTAACGGCCATCCGGGTATTGAGCGATCAGAAGATCAGCAAGCAAGCCCGCTCCAACTTCTGTAAAAGCCTGCCGGTAACACTTCCCGTACAGTCCAGTCTCCTCGTCTGATATGTCGCATATCAAGTCTAGGGGTGGTAAACGTCAGACCCCAATAACCGATAAGTCGTGCCGATGTGAGGCTCATAACGGGTCGAGAAACTACTGGTAACACTTACCAGTAAATCTCTATATCAGCCCTGGCCAGGGACTTCCCTGTTACGGCCAATCGAGCACAGCGCAACATCAACCCCCAATACCGGGAGAGACGAAACCCCTCCTATCGCTCATTGCCTCCATGTGACTCGGGACTGTACCCAAAAACCACCGTTTTGTACGCTCTCATGGACGTGGTAAGGTGGAAATCAAAGCACAGTGGGAATCACACAAGACTCTATGACGATCTCGGGTCTACAGACTAACCTGCACAAGTGTCACCAGAGAACTGCCATCTGACGTAAGGTATAATACAGTCTGGGAGTTCTCGGCGAGTCCGTCCAGTGTACCCAGTCTCCACTGAGCACCCGCATATCATCTCTGATGTCAAACACCAATGGATATGGGATCATCCATCGCTCATCTCATGGGTCGAGAAGCGTATACGCTAGTCTACTCTGGTATATCGATGCCCCGTCTCGATACACCCACGACTAGGGACCTTGAAGGATGTACTTATGGACTACCATGTCTCCACTAGTATGATCCGCATCATAGTCCAGGTAGTCAAGTACACATCCTAAGGGCTTTACCAACATGTAACTATAAGACAGTATAAAGAGACCAGTATACATGTTAAGATAAAGAGCAACCGGATAGCATACTATCATATCGAGCAAGAAAGTCCTCTCTATATATGTCCAAGCATCCAATATAATATACATCATCTGTACAATACTGGCCTCTAGGGCATACATACAACTAACAAGAACAAATCGAGAATACACAAAATTCCTGTGGACCGACCCGTACTCACCGGCTAGCTACCAAGCGACACCGTTCTTGATTGCGGTTAACAAATATTTTTGATTCATCTTTTAAAAAAGCGCAAGCACGCTAAATCTTTCAATCAAGTCACAAAATCCATCGTGATGTGTTGCCACTTCTATTGTGGGATAGGTAACGGTTGAAGTAATCCAGCAGTCTTGTGATGTTCAGCCTTTACTTGTTGACACACCAAGCATTTAGCGACGCTTCTGGCTACTTCACGCTTCATTCCATGCCACTAGTAATTTTGACGTAGATCTTTGTACATCTTTGTACCTCCACGGTGTACTGAGTAGGGAGAGCTGTGAGCTTCTTTCATTAACTCTTTCCGAACAGAACCTTTTGGTACACACAGTCTGCTGCCATATCTCAAAGATCCGTCTTCATGAATGATGAAGTCTATTCTGAGTCCATTCTCTACTTGTTCTCTGATCTTTTGCAACTTATCATCACTTGCTTGAGCTGCTTTGATCTGATTGACAATGGTAGATTGAACTTGTAAGTTCATCAAACTTGAAGCGTTACCTGGTATGACCACTTCAATCTCCATATGATGTAAGTCTTGTTGAAGCTTCTACTGAGCGGTGAGATTCAATGCTAATGGTTGGCGACTGAGAGCATCAGGTACTACATTCACCTTCCATAGGTAATATTGCATGTTGATGTCAAAGTCCGCCATGAGTTCTAACTATCTTCTCTGCCGCATATTAAGCTCCTTCTGAGTAAACACATATTTCAGACTCTTGTGATTTGTGTATATGTTCACTCGTTCACCAAGAAGATAATGGCGCCAAATCTTAAGAGTAAAGATTACGGCCGCCAATTCTAAGTCATGCGTCGGATAATTGCGCTCATGAATCTTCAGCTGTCTTGATGCATAAGCTACAACCTTACCGTGCTGATGTAGAACACATTCTAATCCCTTACCGGATGCGTCACAATGCACTTCAAAATCTCCAGATTGGTCCGGTATAACGAGAATAGGCGCTGATGTCAACCTTGACTTGAGTTCTACGAAAGCTTGCTCGCATGTTTCTGACCCCACGAATTCTTCATCTTTACGTGTGAGCTTAGTCAGGAGTGTTGCAATCTTGGAAAATCCTTCAATGAACCTTCTGTAATATCCATCTAGACCCAAGAAACTTCAAGTGTCCTTCACTAATTTTAGTGTCGGCCATTCGCTTACTGCTGAAAATTTTGCTGGATCCACAGAGATTCCTTCGCCTGATACAATATGTCCGAGAAAACCAACTTGATCTAGCCAAAACTCATACTTGCTATATTTTGCATAGAGTTGATGCAGTCGCAAAGTTTCCAGGACAATTCGTAGGTGTTCGGCGTGCTCTTTCCGACTCTTAGAATACACCAGGATGCCATTGATGAAGATGACAACAAACCTGTCTAGATACTCCCGGAAAACTTGATTTATTAGGTTCATGAATATTGCTGGTGCGTTGGTCACTCCAAATGGGATCACAAGAACTTTGTAATGACCATAGCGAGTTCTGAATGCCGTTTTATGGATATCAGATTCCTTGACCTTCACCTGATGATAACCCGAACGAAGATCTAACTTGGAGAAAACACAAGATCTACTTAACTGATCGAATAAATCGTCGATACGTGGTAGTGGATACTTGTTCTTTATCGTTACTTCGTTCAAGACCCTATAATCAATGCACATTCTGTATGAACCTTCCTTCTTCTTCACAAGTAGAACCGGAGATCCCCAACTTGAAGTGCTGGGACGAATCCATCCTTTCGCCAATAATTTGTCCAATTGGGTTCGGACTTCTTTCAAACCTTCTGGACTTAGCCGATACGGTGCTTTAATCACCGGTTGTGCTCCTGGTACTGAATCAATGTTGAATTCAAGAGCTCGATCGGGAGGCAAACCTGATATATCGTCAGGAAACACATCGTTAAACTCTCGAACTATTTCTGGCTTTGATCCTTCCTCTGCTTGAATTCCCGCAATCACTGCCTTCTTCGGTTTTGCCTTGTATGTACCCGGTTCCAGGGTGCGGTCTCCACTTTTGAAATAGAAGACCGGATGGTCTGGAATATCAAATACCACCCTCCTTTGACGACAGTCAATGGTAGTATAGAATGTTCCGAGCCAATCCATATCCAAAACGACGTCAAAGTTCGGTATGTCCAGCACCTTGAAGTCAGCATAGAATTCTCTGCTGCAGAAGATCACTAGACACAGGTCGTATCCCATTACTGTTTTTAGAACGCCGTTCCCTGAACTGACATTCCAGCTGGATATGAGAGGTTTGACTGGAATCGCATGAGTTCGGATGAACCGTTGCGACATAAAGCAATGGGATGCTCCAGTATCAAAGAGTGCGAGTGTAGGAAGTGAGGCTACTAGGATTGTACCTAAGTTATATGGGATATGTTTTAGGTATAAGGGAAAATGTATATAGGTATGTATAGATGGAAAATAAAGCTTGATGGAGAAGTGTTACCAGTAGTGACTTGGCCGGTGGCTTCAGCTTCTTCCACGGTCATTGTGAAAGCCTGTCTCCTCGGCACATTCCTTCTTGTTGGAGGAGCATTCCTCTGTCCGTTCCTTGGTCCTTGAGGTGGGTTTCGTTGAGCTTGATGGAACTGACGAGGAGGAGGTGCAGTCGGTCCACGAGGAGGTGGAGTTGGGAGAGCAAGACATGGAGAAGGTGCCTGGATAGCTAGCCGCTGCGGATAGGTAATTGCTGGTCTGGGTGTAGCATATGGGTTGTGTCTACTAGGACAAGACCCACTATCATGAGTAGATGAGCCGCAGAATAAGCAAAGGCGATTTTCTCGCCGGCAATCTTTCACCAAATGTCTATCTCTTCTGCAGTAGGTGCAAAAGGCTGGGCTAGGCCGATTGTTCGGTACTCCCAGTCTCCGGGGCACAAATGGTAGCCTTGAAGAGGCTCCTCCTGTCATCTGGTTGGCAGGGCACTTAACTCCAGCAGATTGAGGTCTGCCCCTCATCTTTACCACCGCCTCATATCGACGGGCCGCTTTCAGAGCCAATTCATGAGTCGGGAAATCCCCTGTGGCTAACGTAGCTTGGATCTCCGGATCTACCCCTTGTTGGAATCGTCGGGCTCTGATCTCATTCGTCGGTATTAGGTGTGCCGCAAATCTGTTAAGGTATTGTGTTAGTTGTGTAGTATGTGATATATAGAAAATTGAACTATTGAGACATATCTTACCGACTGAGCATGGTGAACTCAGCATCATACTCATTCACGGATTTGATCCACATTGAACCCTGTTGTAGGTGGATGAACTGCTGTTCCATATCGAATCTGGCAGTCTCGGGGAAGTACTTTGCGCCGAACATATCGCGGAAAGTCCTCCATTCGATCGGTTGGGTGAGACGGCTTTCTTCCGCCTTCCACCAGACCCGTGCATTGTCCGTGAGTTGCAGCTTCGCAACTCGAACTGAAGCGACCTCTGGCACTTGTACTGCTGCCAGGTCATCTTCAATACTCTGAGCCCATTTCTCAGCTTCTAGAGGGCTCTCTTTTCCTGAGAATTGCTTGGGGTGCAAGGCCCTGAATTGCTTCACCCCAGGTGCTTCTGCCCCGGGACGGTTTATCAAGATAGCAGTCTGCTGTTGCTGTTCCTCCAGGAGGCTGCGGATCGCCTCAAGCAGTACCGTCTGCTCATTAATCGGAGCATCTACGGCAGGTGTAATTGGTAGGGGTGGTGGAGTGTTATTGAAGTTAGTGATGGTGTTGTTTGGGGAATCCATAACATTGAAAGAAAAAAAATTTGGGTTAGGACAGATTCAAAATATATGAAATTAGAAAATTCAAAGAATATGAATTGTAAAGAATGTTTTCAGTTGCTGGTTTTTGTGTTATATTGCTTAGATTGTTCAAGCAGAGTTGACCTGCATGGGCCACCAACAAAACCTGTCACGCCCCGCTTCCCAGTGTACGGGCAGAAGACGCGACGGGTCACGCGACGTATTTACTCAGAAGCAAACACGCTAAGCGTATCTAAGCAATATAAAATAAAATGTACACAAGAGACAAGATATAAATGAACAACAACTTTATTTATTAACATTCTTTTTACAATACAATGAAAAGTAAATACATGGAATAAAAACAATGCCTAAACAGTGGCATAACAGAAATGAAAATGAAATGTACAAGTAAACTAGAGTGGGTCAAAGGCTAGCGGATCCAAGTCCTCGCTGGTAGGCTCTGTCTCCAGGAGGTCCGATCCACCTAACAACATTCCAAAGAAATAAGAAAAGGAATGTCGTCAGCGAACAATCGCTCGGTAAGTCCCAAAGGTAAGTAAAGACAGAACAGACAGAAAGAGAATGTAACTTTTAAAGTTGTATTATATTGTTAACGCTGTTGTTTGTAGCTTAGTACAGAAAATGCCAGTGTATACGAGAGGAGTCCCACAATTCTGGAGACTAAGGTATATGGAGCACAAGGAACCGTTCAGCCACGGTACAACGGCAATGGAGATCCAGGTTAGGTGTATTATAGTTACAGTCTCGTGCCATTTTTAACACCTTCCGTACCAATCTATCCTTTATAAACCCCGCGATGTCTTGGTTGCATTGATTATATTGTATTGTAAATTGTATATGGATGACTTGCCGAAACCATGATATGAATAATGGAATGGATATAAATGGAGAGTCATGTAGACGGAGTATATCTATGGTTCGGTTCAGTTAATATAGATTGATATAGATTGAATAGACGGATTCATATTGTTGTATTATAAGTTTATACTTGAATCGTATTCAAGTCAGATTGATTAGATTGAGACTCAGTCTGAGTCAGACACTTTCAAAAATAACTTGAAATCCTGAATTAGTTTTGATGTTATCGGTAACTGCTGCACATGGACGGCATGATTTGTGTCTTTTTCCAAAACAATTACCATGTTGATATCACCGTTTGTTAGATTGTCTAGCTTAAATAGGCAAGCACCCATATCTCCGACTCCCTGAGGCTCAAGAGACTGGTCCCGCTTAAAGCTATGTTTACTAGGGTCCTTATTGTAATTTAATATAACTTGAAGGGGTTTTATGTAAAGATAGTTTTAGCATTATTTCAAAATACACCTCAAGTATTTAATTATTGTCTTTAGGATTTTCATAGTTTTATATTTTACAATTGTGAAATTTTTAGTAAATAGAACCTAGTTTTCATAGTATATGGTATTTTCTTGAAATATTGTACTTGTGTTATAATTGGATGGTATTTTCATGTAATAGTGATTCCTTTGATTTAGAAAACTTGGAATATTTATATATTTAAAATAGATATTTTGATAATATATATATTTAATGAAAATAATTTATTTATTTTCTTATAGAAATCTCATTTTTCTAAAGAAAAATGTATAAAAATTCTATCGAGATCGAATGCTCTTTGCGGAGGTCTGTATCTCGCTCTACTAGGCCCAAGGATGTGCGATAATCCGCACCATCCCGAACGGGGCCCCCGAAATGGGTTGTAGAGACGCAATTGCATGAAAATTGTTAATACATCTTTTAAAAAAAACGGTTTTGTAAGTTTAGGATATTTATTTGTAAAGTCGTATTTTCCCGTATTCTATGTTCCCAAAACTTCATCGTGCTATGATAAAGATATGTGTTCTGATGAGGTAGATCATTAACTCATGAACTATCTAAAGGTATAGCAAGGAATATGTAAATTAAGTCGAATTATAAGTATGTGGTATTTTTAAGAAAAAATGCGATAAAAGTTACAAAAATGAATTTTTTAAGGTGAAACTTGTTTTAATAGGTTTGTTAATGTTTTTTAAACTATATGTGAGAATATGATATTATCTTGTTAAAGAAAGGTATGGTTTTTAAAGAAAAACCGAATCGGAAGTCGGACTAACTCCGCTTCCGTCGGGTTTTGGAATTGTAGATTTTTATAGAAGGAGGAGAGAGAGGGAGATGGGAATTACAGGCTTTGATGAGAGGGGGAGGTAGGAGGAGGTCTAGGATTCGTCGGTGCTTCGTTTCGTTGCCGGAACTCCTCGTATCGTCGCCGGAATTTCGTCGGAGCTTCGCCCTTTGCTAACTCCACTTGCACAATATAGAGACTTGGGAATTCTTGAGAGTTTTGGCAGGGATTTGTGAGTGAGGAAGTGTGAAATGAGGGGTGGTATTTATAGGAAAATTTAGGGTTTAGTTTAGTGAATGGGTGCATTAAAATTTGTAATAAAACTAGGATTAAAGAGGTATTTTAAACTCTCTGTGTAATTGCAGAGAAAACAAGCAGTGTGAAAGGAGTGAGGTAGCTGAAAGGTTGCAGGGGTTTAAATATGGGAGCAATAGGGACGGATGAGACCGACAGTGCAGGGCTTTTTGCCAATGTCGCCGGTTTTGTACCGACAGATGTGGGTCGGGTTTGGTGAAAAGTGTTGGGGTCGTTTGGTATTCTTCAATGTATGTGTTTGTTTAAAGCGCGACTCTTCAGTTTACGTGTAGTGCACGTGTAGACTCTTGGGCTTCTATAAAGATTAAAAGAAATTAAAATAAAAAGATAATGTGGCTGATGGGTTTTGAACTCTGGTGCTTTGTAACAGTAGTGCAAGGTTTTACCAATGAGCTACAAGTTCTTTCTTGCTGTTCAAAAGCAAAACAAATTCTTATAGCAATCATAGGATTTGTAAATACCCCAAGTGTACATTAACTTTAAATGAATTTTCTGTACATTGAAATTGGAGTTATTACAGTTTTGTTTCGGAAAGCGCACGCCGCATTCAAAAGCTGCCAAGTGTGCGGGAAAAACCGATTCAAGCCTAAGAAAGACTCTCGTTCGAGTGATGTGCCTGTGAAAATTCTTCATCATTTTCCATTAATACCGAGACTACAATAGTTATTTATGTATAAGAAGAAGGCGTCTAAAATACAGTGGCACCATAAAGCGCCTCGTGAAGAGGGAAAAATGAGTCATCCTAGAGATTCGTTATCGTGGAAAGTTTTAGATGAAAAACAACTTTCGTTCAGCGCAGACCCTCATAACGTGAGGCCGGGGATTGCGAGCAATGGTTTCAGTCTATTTGGGATGGTTAGCAGCGGACGTACTTACAGTACTTAGCCTGTTGTGGTGACTATATACAACTTACCGCCATGGAGGGCTATGACGCAGTCTTATTTTACATTGGCGCTTTTAATCGACTATTCCTCGTCTCCTAAGAAAAATATCGACGTGTAACTTCAACCCTTGATCGATGAGTTAAAATTGCTGTGGAAACCTGGTGTGAGAACCTATGACGCAAATGGTAAATAATTTTTTTAGATGTGTATTGCTTTGTTGTGAACGATTAATGATTTTCCTGCCTACGGTATGCTGTCGGGGTGGACAACTCAAGGTAAGTTTACTTGCCCTGGTTGTCATACTCATACGAGCAGCGTACACTTGAAGTTTAGCGGGAAATAGTAGTTTATGGATCACCGACGATTCTTGCCTATAACCCATAGATTCAGAAGGAATAAAGAAATATTCAATGGAAAGACAGAGACCGGTATGCCACCTGAATCATTGTCCGGTAATGACATACTGCAACAATGGAGAGGTTATCAGAATATCACATTCGGAAAGAAACAGAACAAAGATGCAATGCCATGCCCATCTGGCTGGAAGAAGTTTAGTGGATTATTTCAGCTTTCGTACTGGTCTGATCTACTGCTGTGTCATAATTTAGATGTTATGCATATCGAGAAGGGCTTCTCTGAGCACATCATCAATTTTCTGCTGTGTAAGAATGGTAAAAACAAGGACAATCTCAACGCCTATCGTGATTTGACGAATTTGGATGGTTTGTCCATTAGAAAAGAATTACAAGCTTGGCCCATGGCTGGTAAACCGGGTTATTACGAAATCCCACCGGCAATTTACAACATGAACAAACAGGAGAAGCGACGGTTCTTGCGTGTACTGAAAGAATTGAAAGTCCCTGACGATTTCTCATCAAACATTTCCAAATAGGTGCAAGTAGAAAACAAAAAAATCGTAGGACTCAAGAGCCACAATTACCACATATTGATGCAACATCTTCCTTCTTTATACCTCAGAGTATCGGTAAAACCAGAAGTTGGTCTCGTGCTTAACGACTTTTGCACGTATTTCCGCCAATTGTGTTCCAAAAACGTTGACAGCTTTTCCTTTGATCTTCTGCTAGCTCAAAACTATCTTTCCATCTTCCTTTTTCGACATTATTGTTCACTTGTCCGTCCATCTGGCAACCGAGATTAGGATTGGCGGTCCAGTCCATTACCGTTGGATGTATCCAATCGAGATGTATTATTGACGTTTATTATTCATCATTTAAATTACAAAGAATTATCATGAATTATTAATTTATTTCATTTTCAACAGATATCTGTTAACTTTAAAAAACTATATCCGCAACAAATGTCATCCTGAAGGTTCGATTGCTCAAGGTTATCTCCTAAAAGAAGTCACGTATTTTTATATTCGTTTCCTGAATGACTATATCAGGACAAAAATTAACAAACCGTATAGTGTTCCTGACGGTCCAATTAGAGTAGGAAGGCTAAAGAACACATCTTACAATCTCACGATAGTGTACATGCGTACATCTTGATAAAAAACGATTGTTTTGCTAAATATGTAGAGTAAGTGTTTATTATTTTATCGTTTTAAATGTTTTAAATTAAATTTAATCTAATTAATATAACTGTATAAGCGCACAAAGATATACTCACGAGATCGAATCTTAGGACGTAGTCAAATGATAGGATCGAAGAAGAACAGAGGCGTACTTTCGCCGCTTCTTCTATAAAAGAAGTGAACGAACAATTGAATCATGGAGAACATGTTGATAGAGAGGTCCAAGACCTTTTAAATGGTCCAACGATTGCAGCTAGATTTTACAATGGGTATGGGGTATCCGGATATAAATTTGAGGTAGAAAGTACGGAATGTATTAGGGCTACGCAAAATAGCGGTATCGCAACCGTCGACGAGGATGGAAATCCCTACTACGGTGTTCTTAAGGAAGTTATAGAGGTCTCATAACAGCATACGACTATCCCATTTCATATATTCCAATACAGATGGTACGATACTAAGACTGACCGGTGTATGAAGGTCGATCAATACGGTCTGATTTTGATAAACACCAAATGGATGTTATCAAAATACGATAGTTTTATCTTTCTCATAATGGAAACACAAATATATTATTCTCGGGACTTGCAGAAGATTGACTGGGATGTTGTTTTTCGTTAGAAACCGAGAGATTATTATAACGTGCCGGCGTTGAATGGCTTTGAAGATGAGAGCGACGATGAAGATCTCGTGATAACATGTCTCGGTCTATCTATTGAACATAGCAGGGATCCAAACTATTCTGCGCCTCCCATCCATACGTTTGTAAGAAGTGATATCGGCCAATTGATTGTTACGGATCAAGATTTTAAGAATCTACCCAACGAATCTTCAGATAATGTACCACAAAAACATGTTAGGTAATGAAGTTAAATTAAATGTTCTAAATTGTATAATGATTATAAGTAATGAAAAAACGTTTAGATATATATGTAGGATTTGATCTTGGACGCAGGCAAAGGCATTAAACGCCATAAGAGACAACGTCTACAGGACATTCCGAGTCGATCCATACCAGCCGACGAGATTGTCACAGGACCTTCAGCAGGCACGTGAGCCGCAGCAGCAACGCTTATCCCTTGCAGCTCTCCCCTATTACCTTCACATCACCCCCAACTCACACCGCATCACCCTTGATTGTCTCCCATCCTTACCAGTGCTCCTCAAACTGCCGCCAGATCACTCGCAGTGTCGCAGCCTCCCCTACCCCTATTAGCGTGTCAGCAGGTCCTCATACCCCCGTCATTCCTGCGCATGGTGCGTAGTTTACTCATTTAAAATTTTGTTCACGGTTTACAATATAGGTGGATATTGAATCTTCTAACAGTTTATTGTTTGCAGATCCCCATTCTACTCGCGGGATGGCATCTGGCGCCGGTTCTAACGCCACGCCGGGGACGAGAGGTATAATCGTTATTTCTTAAAGTTTTTAAATAACGATTGTAATTTAAATTTGTCAAATTCTATATTTATATTCTAAATATTATAATACTGTGTATGTATATCTATTTTTTCGCAGGCTCGAGCAGTGTTAGGACGAGGGGTCCTACTAGGCCCGACTGCTGCAAGCCGCGGACGGATACTGGGCTATGGGATCTGATCTTTGACGCGAAAGGTGTGCCTGTTGGAGAGCATGCGACCCAGTGGGGGGATTATGTTGGGCAGAAGATCCGTACTTATTATAAGTACCCGCTCTATATTCGGTGGAATAAGGCCCAGACCGAGCGTGTTACGTGGTTTTTCCGTCAGAGGAAGTATGACATACCCTTTCATATATTTAAATTTTAATCATCATTATATACATATACATATAATTATTTGTTTAATATATTTCAATTTCAGGCCAGGAAGAATTATAGATTCATTGGTGAGCCCGGCGAGGATGGTGTGTACAGGCCATTCGATATAGATCGTGCCCTTGCTCACTTTCTCGACCAGTGTTAAGTGATCAAGCGACATCGCCGATGGGAAGTGAAGAGTGAACTTTATCTTCCCTAGGCCGCAATGACCGAGGATCAGCAGATGCACTTAATGGAGGTCATAGCGCTGGAGATCCCGAGAGAGGATTGGCCGTTTCTTGTCGCCTATTTTGAGCGCGATGATGTGCACGTATCGATTTAATTTTTAAGATTTTAACAATATAACATGAAATCATATTCTAAAATATATTATAATCTTTATTTTTGCAAGAAGATGTCGGTTCGAAATAAGCAGAACCGGAACAACGGCGGCGAGAACACGCTATCCCAATCCAAGGGAAGCGCTCGCAGGCCAACGCTTGGTGACACTTGGTGAGTATTTCGACGCTTAATACCATATGTTTTCTATATCGTTAATTAATTATTAAACTATATCCTAATTTCATCGTAGAGAAAGAAAGACCCGCCAACTACAATGAAGCCAAGGGATGGGCCGCATTACACAAGGGCATGGGCTCATATATAGTAAGTTTCATATAATCAAGTTGATTACGTATTTTAAGTTAGCGCGCGCGCACACACACACACATATATATATATATACACATACATATATTCTCTACTGACCTAGTTCCAGAAGCAGATGGACGCCTTGAGACTTGGCTCCGGTGACTCGATCACCACTATTGTTCCTGTCTTGGATTTGATATCCGGTGGGCATCATGGTGGTGTTGGATATAGTGCCCTCAAGTCAATTATTGTAATCGCATGCATGCGATTGTGATGATTGAGGGAGGACTTATACGGGTAGAACAGTTTCACTCAAAATGATAGTATGTTATCTGGTTTGTTTTTATCATCATGTACATGCATTATGTGGTATTACAAATCACTATTACATGTTGATAGAGCCCATAGGATTCTTGCTTGACTACCAGCGTTATGATGGTGATCATACTTGTGGGGGCTGGGTAGTCCATAAGCACATCCTTAAATGTACCTAGTCGTGGGAGTATCGAGACTGGGTATCGATATTCCGGAGTAGACGGGTGTATATATTTCTAGACCTCGACGAGGGGCGATGGTTGGTCCCACAGCCATTGGTCTTTCGCACCTAAGATCATATACATGCGCTCACCGGGGGTGAGTACGCTGGACGGACTCGCCGGGAACATACTAGATGGTATTATACCTATTGTCATATCGCAGTTCTCA
Source organism: Agapanthus africanus (assembly GCA_030015575.1). NCBI lineage: Eukaryota > Viridiplantae > Streptophyta > Magnoliopsida > Asparagales > Amaryllidaceae > Agapanthus > Agapanthus africanus. The sequence goes on from CM057340.1 coordinate 737,550,212, forward strand.
GGTGACATGATTACAGGTTAGTCCTTCGACCTGAGATCGTCATTTTTCTCGTGTGAGTTTCTATTGTGCTTTGATTACTACCCTACCACGGCTCAAAGGAGTCATGCAAACATGTTTTAGTTGGGTACAGTCCCGAGCCATATGGAGGCAGTGAGCGGATCGTCGGGGATTCGTCTTTCCGGATATTGGGGGTTGATGTTGCGCTATGCACGGGTGGCCATCACCAGAAATCCTTGGCCAAGGTAGACGAGAATTACTGATTTGGATCAGTAGTTTCTCAGTGGGTGATGGGCTTCACACCGACACGAAATATCGCATTATTTGGGGTCTGACTTTATCCACCCCTAGACCCGATATGTGATACTCTTAGACGAAGAGATCAGACTGTATGGAGATTGTCACAGATAGGCTCAGTAGGGATCCAGATGAGTTCGCTCGTCGACTTTCCTTTTCGATAGGTACCCAGGTAGCTGTTACGTACAGCTAGTGCTGCTGACATGCTTGTGGTTATGGATTTATCTAGTAACTCACTGCCGGCATACTGTCGAGTCTTTAGAGTGCCACACACAGGGTTTTTCTGGTTCAGGCGAAATGATGTAGTAGCTGTATTTTGATACGTACAGGTTCCGATCGAATGATTGTACTAGTTACCCGAACTTTCGATCGGACGGTTGATAATACTAGCCGGCTTAGAATTGAGCCGGATTATTAAATCAGGTATTGATTTAATAATTTACGTATATATATTTCGATATGTATATTCTAGTATTATGTTCTTTGTGTTATTCTATCTCTTTGGGTATTCGTATTTTAATACGAATACGGGTATGTATATACAGTTGAGTGTATTCCATATTTATACGGAAACATTCTAGAAGGTGTACAACTCATTTTGTTTTATCCATTTATTAATTTAATTGGAAATGAGGTGTAAAGGTAGTGAAGAGAGAATGGTGAGAATCATTCTTGAATAGCGTTGCCAAATGAATTGAATATTCATTTGTGCAAACTATTCAAGTATGGTTGTTTTATTTTATTTGGAAAATGGTTTTTACAAAACCATACTCTCATTTTGTGAGAACACTTGGATGTTTTTTTTGATGAAAACACTCTCACCATTTGCTTCATCTCTCTTCACTTACCTTTCTTGAGCTCTTTCTCCTTCTTCTTGATCTTCCACCCTACCATCTCATGAGTTAAGAATCAAGGGTGGAAGAGAGATAGATATACACATAGAACCATTCAGTGCATCCCTAGACACTCTAGATTAGCAACCTAGAGTCTCTAGTTGCTCCACTAGAATTTTAGTGTGGAGCTAGAGCCATGAACCACATCTCTCGGGTGGATCATCTCGACGGAGGAAGACCGGCGGCCAAGCTCGATCAAGAAGAGCTCAAGGAGCTAAGAAAGAGGGTAGAAGACCGAATGACACAGATCTTTTGGTAAAACAACTTCTAACTCAGTAGCAAGATCTCTTTAGTTTTTTCGGTTTATGGTTAGATTCTAGGATGGGTTTTTTAGCGCCGAATTTTAAACACCAAATTTTTGTTCCGCAACGGCCGCGGTAGATGGCCAAGGCGCTAGGAAACCCAATATGGTATCAGAGCCACTCCATAAACCTTTATTATCTAGTTTGCACAAGTTTAAAGTCTCAATCGACGAAATTTTCCAAATCGCGCTTCCATTTTCATGCATGCTGTCCGATTTTGTAAGTTGTTCAAAAGAATATTCAGATTACCTTAAAATTACGTGGAGGCATTTTAAGAGGCCCTGAAGAAATTTGGGCATATAAGCCCAACATACAGCCTCGGAACCGCCGCCTTACATGTCTATTGGCTGCGGTTCCGCGGTCGAAGTGTGGCCATTGTGCCCCAAATTTTTTCTGGCACTCTAGAATATGGAAATATGATTTTTGGGATGTATGATTTTGGTCCAGATTTGTTTGAGTACTGGTTTGCACTAGGGGCCAATATGGAAAAGTTTTAGTTGATCGAAATTTTGAATACGTGTTTATCAGTGCATATATTATTATCTACGACCGTGAATATCATTGAGCGGTATAACCCGACTAATTGCTATATGTACAATTAGACGGGTTTACGAACATGATATTCACGTTGATGTTCTTTGTTGCGCTGATGTTGTGGATGGATTGTCGTGTTGGACAGCCTATAGTGCAATGGTAGTAGTACAGTTCAGATTCATTTGTATATTCATTATTACGGGACGAGCGTCCGACATGTGGACAGCCGTCTCTGCCAGATTGTATATTCTTTTATTAGGGCACGACCGGGTTGAGGTCGATGTCACCATTGTATATATACTTTTCTTTTCTGTACTAGGATTACCCTACGGTGGAGTGCTCGAGTAGCCGGGTTCTAGAGGGCAACGGGCCTGCATCTCATGGCGTTGAGATGGAGGGGGCCTTACTCTAGAATTGGCGGGCTATTCGCCGCACTCGTAGGGGGTATAGGATGACCCACGGAGGGGTGCTCAAATTACCGGATTCCGTGAAGTGCTGGATGGTTCATTCACTTTGTTGATTGGGGTTGCTTCACTTCTGGGATTGGCGGATAACTTGCCACACTCGTAGGGGTCTTGGTTATACATTGCATAGCCTATCCATACGACCGGAGAACGTCGGGTTTCATTTGCTGCTCAAATGAAACCCGGGGCTCCTAAATTATCCGTTATTTTGTGTTGTTTATCGCTTTTCTGTGATGTTGCTTATATCATGCCTGAGACGAATACTATATATATATATATATTTATATATACTAGTAGATGTTGTATATATTTTGCATCCGCGCTAGTCCAGCCCCTGCTCTGCCGTTAGTTAAGTAACCTAACGGTGCATGACGGGGCCCCATGGCAAATGCGGATGACATATAGGTATATTGTATTTTCGTTCTTTCCTGGTGTGATTGGGATTAATTGATGGGACTGTGTTAATTTTTATTAATGTAAGGAAAAATAAACCTAAATGATGTTGTTGGAACCAATTTTTGAAAACTGACATTACAGACGTTTCCTTTTGTTTTGCACAGCGTTATTCAGTTATGAATATCCAACATCTCATTCGACGAGGCAAGAGCTGAGATCCCTTCATGGGGAGTGACCTCTTGGGCAAAAGTTTGTGTCTTTGTAATAACTTTACTATAGTCGATTTTTTTTGCTTTACACAGCGGTATTCGGTTATGAATATCCAGCACCTCATTCGATAAGGAAAGAGCCTAGACCCCTTCATAGGGAGTGACCTCTTTGGCAAAAATTTACGCCACTATGTATTTGTAAAATCACTCGGTTCCTTCAACGATATCAAGTTCATTATGTTAAAGGTTTTTCGCCAAAAACCACCCGTATCCCTCCGTCATTTCAGATTAGTATTGCTTAGTATTCGTGCTATGTATGTCGTGCTCAGCCGAGGTGTAGTGTTCGGTAGCTATGTAGTGTTTTTCTGTTGTATGGTGATGCGATTGGTTAGGACAGTCGTACGGTCATTTTGGCTCAGTCAAGGACTCGCATGGGTGGGTTTAATGCAATCAAGATAATGACGGGTTGAACTTGACTAGGATCCTTTGATATGTTGGCTCAGTCAAGATCACTTGGGTTCTAGGGGTAAAAACCATATCGAGAGTTTCAAATATAAAGGAAACTTTCCAGGCATGCGTATATCTTCTGGAGTGTAGTGACTTGAGTGGCTTCCATCAGGTTATCACGCGATGATAGTTGGATCCCGAGTCCCACTGATGAGTAGGTGTTACTCCTTGGGTGATTTTTAGATGATCCCAACTAATTCTCCTTTTAGGGTTTGAAGGAGAATTCGAGAAAATAGTGGGAGCCATCCTGATTAGATTAAGTGATTAACCAATCTAATTTAGATTAGAGTGCACTCTGAGTGTTTCTTTTCTCTCTCTCTTTGGCAGCGACCATGACCCGACCTTAAATTAAAACTCATGAACCAAGTTAACTGAACCGTCTTACAAACTTTGGCTTTGGATTGTTATTATTTACGACGAAGTCGCATATATCATTGCCACTCTTACTTCCCTTTTGCATTTCTCCAGAACACTTCGTACCACTACGAAGATCCATATTGCTTGGGTATTCCATCGTATAGTTACATACGAACTTGAAAAAACTTGTTTCTGTTAAAGGATGGATTCCGGTTTTGGAGAAATTGAATAAGATTATTCGGTTGTCTTTTTTTTCCCTTCTCTCAGGTTGCGAGAGCCCCTAGTATTAGGAGAGTACACCTATTACGCTTATTGGATAGTCTTCTTCCAAATCTTAGACAGGTGCTGAAAGGTAGGGAAAGTAGAAAACTAATTAGCCTAAGTGTGGTGTACAGAAGATAAGAAGTAAAGACATATAAAGGGTTTAAACTGAGGGCAAAAGAAATTGCGACTACTGTCATGATTCACGACAAAGCCGCATATATCCTTATTACTCCTACTTCCCATTTGTATTTCTCCAGAACACTCCATATCACTATGGAGATCCATATTGCTTGGGTATGCCATCGTATAGTTACATACGAATTCGAAGAAACTTGTTTTTGTTCGAGAATGGATTCCGGTTTTGGAGAAATTGAATAAGATTATTTGGTTGTTTTTCTTTTTCTCTTCTCTCAGGTTGCGAGAGCTCCTAGTATTAGTAGAGTATACCCATTATGCTTATTGGATAGTTTTCTTCCAAATCTTAGACAGGTGCCGAAAGGTAGGGAAGGAAGAAAACCAATTAGCCTAAGTTTGGTATACAGAAGGTAAGAAGTAAAAACATATAAAGGGATTAGAGTGAGGGAAAGGAAATATACGGTTACAGTCATGAATCTGGATAGTGGAAGAGGCATTACGAGGAATACCCGGCCATCCCTTCGAAACATTTTCATGTTTCAGTTTTACTGTGCGGTATTAATTGAAAACTGTTTTCCTAATTAGATTCTGACTCCAGAGTATATATTTACTAGACTTGATTCTTACATTTGTATGGCGTTATAGATGCTGAGTGGGAGTAAGATATTGGGAATTAGGTGATTAGATCCTCAATGTCAGAATTCTTTGTAATTGGTGATATTTGAGGAAATCACTTGGGTTTTGCCTAACAACAAATATTTGATTTTGAATATCTGTTGTTATACACCAATTTCAAACTGATATATCTGTACGTTTATTTATAAAGTGAGATATAACCTTTTGAAATTATGTTTATGACATTTACCTATATCAGTTGATGGTTAGGTAAGAAGCATTCAACAACGGTGTAATTCTTCTTTACTATAACACAGTTTTTAACCTACGATGCACAAGGTTTGAGTTATTAGACTCAGAAGACTTATACAAATTATTGTATGTTGTCCGATTTCCATTAGGAAAAGGAGGTTGGTACTCGTACTATATTCTGTTTACTTATAACATCTCTAGTTTTAGACAAATATTTTGTTGAAGTGCAAGGTCTAAATTTTGAGAAGTTATCGGTATAAGAATAAAGTAGAGAACCATATGTTGCAAGTATTAGGATTCTTCGAGATGATCAAAGATGTAGATACTTATGCTAGGTACTCCGTCGTAAATGATAAATTTGAGATCTTGCTTCTCTTTCAGGTTACTCATACGTGGGTGCATTCCCTGATGAGTAATGCTGCTTGGCCTTCTTCCATTTTGTCGATATGCACTAGAAACAACTGCTTGATTTTTGAATCCGGTTTCAATTAAATTAGTGCCTTTGTTTCTATATTGGATATAGAATAGATTCATATTTTAACGATGTTAAGGTATATGGAGTTGTCCGGCTTATGTTTAAAACCAGAATCCGGATAAACTCAAGGCACATTTCAGTAATGTCAGTTTGTGGGTTATCCCGGATTTTGACGAGAGTTAACATTCTACCATTTGGAGGATCAATAGTTATATTGTTCTTTACTCGCCACTGTTCCCTTATAATAAAAAGAAAGAAAGAAAGAACAGGGAAAAAACTCCCCACTATTCAAGTCTCACGTGTTAAACACGTGAGCGCCTATATGCAAAGCATATGGACGCTGCATAAGCCTCACGCGTTAAACACGTGAGCGCCTATATGCAAAGCATATAAGCGTTGCGGTTAAAACAAATGGGCTAAAAGAGCCACACGTATTAAATATGTGAGCGTCTATATGTAAAGCATATAGGTGCTGCAATTAAATAATTGGCAGGCCAAACAGGCCTCATGTTTTAAACATGTGAGAGTTTATATATAAAGCATATAAACAAGGCTGAAACCCAAGCCAGGGGTCACGTGTTAAACACGTAAGTTTTCTTGCTGCATTCTAATGCAAGATAGAATTAAATTCTATATGAGAAATATTTTCCCTGATCTTTCTAATATGGAAAGATTTTTCTCTAACAGAGAATGTTGGATTTAAAATCCAATTGTGATAAAATATCACCAAATGAATTATCTGACAGAATTAAATTCTATGTGGAAATATTTTCTCGATCTTTCTCAAACTATAAAGATCCTCTCTGTTAAACAGAGGATCCTTGGATCAAAGATCCAACGGTGATTATAAAATCACCCACCGACCATCTGATAGAATAAAATTCTATCCTAGGAAAAATATTTCCTAACCCTATTAAACAAACAAGAAATCTTCTCTGTTAAACAGAGAGCATTTGGATTAAAAAATACAACGATGAATAAAATTCACCAATTGATCTAAAAGATCATTTTGGATTGATTATGAAATCAATCATGATCTCTCAATCGGAGATTTTCTTAACAAGTTGATCTTTTCTCTTCTCCTATAAATAGGAGTAAGGAGATTAAAAAAGGAGAGACAGAAAAAACGGAGAAAAGAGAAAGAACTCCCTACAAGCTTCTGCAAAAAAAAAAAAAAAAAATTACAGTGAGCTCTTGAAAAAGAAAGAGAATTTAATTCTCAAAAGAAGAAGATTTGCCTCATTGAAATTCTAGGTAAAAAGAAAACCCAGAGACTATAACATCTCTCCTTTGCCTATCTAAGGGTTTAACCCTTCATATAAGAACTCAGTTCTTTCCTCTGGTTGAGATTTGCAGAAGCAAATCTCCCTACAAGTTGAGAATTTAATTCTTATCTGGGAGATTTTACTCTGCAGATTCAAAACCTAGAGGAAAAGAACTAAATTATTAAAAAAAGGGAAGAGAAGAAGAACTAGAACATATATGAATTTAATTCCTCCAAAAATTTAGGGTTTAACCCTATATATAAAGAACTTAGTTCTTCAATAAAAACAATGATGATGATCCAAGATCTTCAAAACCAGAATCGTTAGTGCTTAGCACTATTTTGAAGCCTCACGTGTTTTCCACGTGAGTGCTTCAAACGAACAAAGAGAACAACCAAAACTGCCTCACGTGTTTCCCACGGGAGTGTTAAAGCACCCCAATATAAAAAAAAGGGAGACAGCCACGTGCTTTGCATGAGAACTCTAGCCAAGTGCTTAGCACTTATATAAAAAATGGGAAATAAAACCTAATGGGCAGCGCCCATATTTGTGGTGCCTCATGTGTTTCACACGTGAGCGCCACAAGAATCTAGTGCTCAGCACTCATCCAGTGCCCACGTGAAACGCCCGTGAGCATTGTATGTCCTCGTGGTTAGCACTGTTGGGTAATTATGAAAACTCAATCTTAGACCAAGTTGGCTAAGTTTCCTGAGGTTAAACTTCTGTGATTTTAAATCAACCGAGCCCATATTGCTTATGATTTCCCAAACTGAGTTTAGTCTTAAAAATGACTAGTGGTCTCCCATTGATGATATCTAAAATGATATTCATCCTATATCTCCTAAGATAATATTAGCCTAAAAAATGACTAATGATTCTTAGGTCCACAGCAGCCCTTTTCCCCTCAAATACGGCATTTGGTTTAAGGGTATATCTCTCCACACTTTTGATATATGTCATTGTAATTGTTCAACGTCTTCGGAGAGGTGGCGGGTCCCGACAACCAACAACTCTTTGGTGCACTTCCAAATTGACGTGCACATCTCAAATCAGATCGTATCCCAAATTGGGTACATTCCATATCATCATCGTTCACTCAGCCACGTAACAAATACGCGTGCGCGCAAGTTGAACAATGGACCGAAATGTCCTTAAACTAATATTCGTTTCCAAAATGGCGATGATGGACCGAAATGTCCTTAAACTAATATTCGCCTTAAAAAATGGACCGAAACGTCCTTAAATTAAAACAATAGAGCCCAAATGCTCTTTTGTTGGATCTGAAATAAAAATGATCCTAAAAATCGTTAAGTGGATCTTAGCCTCAAGTTGGGTTAATGTATCCTTAACAAAAACAAATCGAGCCCCAAATGCTCACATACATTTAATTCGATCTTAATCTCAAAATAGATTAACAATCCTTAAATAAAAATCCAAATCTAAAATATACGGACTCAGACTAATCCACGCCCTACGGGCGATGACATAAATTAGTCTCCGTATACAATCCACGGGCAACCTAAACAAATAAAAACACACACGAAACAAAGTGAACTTCCGGAGTAGGAAAAACTGGTTATCGTGATGCGGTAATGTAATTAACTGCAGGGGTTTGCGCCTGCAGGGAAGAGCGTCCCCACAATCAAAAACCCCTCACAAACGAGGGGGAATCTGATAAAGTCTGCTACAACGGCCGCATCCGTCCAAACCTCCGATATACGGTGCCATAAGTCAACCTAGTATGTTCAGAGAGGTGGACGGATAAACCAAAATAGCATATGCCCACAGGATTCAGGATAGACGCCTCAACGTACTGGTCCGTGTTCCGGCGGTAAACAGCCATCCATTTTAGTAAAATGAATTCTTTTCAGAAAACATTAGTGAGAGTATGGTAGAACTGGAAGTGATTCCAGAACCAAAAACAGTTATTGAAAATTTAGTAGAACCTAAAAATTCAATTGGATTCGACAATCTATTAGCCACTCCGCAGATTTGGTAGGTAAGCTCAGCCACCCGAGAGGTATTTCGGTCTCTTCAAAGACGGTGACAGGGAGGTTTTGATGACCCAACCTTGCCACTACTGCTCTCCTAGACTATGAGATCTGGCAGGTGGATGAGTATAACGTCGTTCTAAATTAGCTTTAGAAGTGTACGTGTATATGACTCTGTTAGAGAGTTGTTGTAGTCAGTGGGAGCAGCGGAAGCATGGTGGGCAAGTAGCTTGTGTCTATTTATAGACTAAAGCAAGTACATCGGAGATAGATCATCTATTTTTGATGTGATAGTCATAGAATTTGATTTCATCAGAATAGCAGATGGACCTGGTAAAGAATGTAGTAGAGAGTGATGTCTTGGTATTTGGATGATGTACTCCTGATAGGAAGTGATCTTCCTATACTACGATCGGTTATACTGTGGTTGTCACAAGGTGTTTCTCTGTATAGCATATGGACAAAATATCCGGGATTCTGGTGACTAGATCTATGGTTTTAGATCTGGATTTGGGAAGTGTCCTAATTTGGGTATTTTGACACCATTCTAAAGTGTTTTAGAATGGACGACTTCTGGAGTGGTAGTGTACCCGCAGGTGATGGAGTCACCCTCTCTAAAGAGATGTCTTCTAGACTAATGAGGAGAGGGATTTGCATGATTGACATATCACTTGCTTAGGCAATTGAGTCAATCATGAGATGTCAAGTACCATACCAGATATTGCTTTTGCACTAGCTGCAATAAGCATATATTAATCCAATCCTGGAGAAACATTGGGAAGCAGTTATGAACAATAAGAGGATGTTCTTGGTATATGGTAACGGCAGCCTCCTTCAGGAGGCGGTTATCATTTTAGGCTTCCAAGATGACCTGGATGACAGAGTGAATGTCAGAGTTAATAGTTTTCCCTTTTTTGAGGGGCAGTATGTTGGACAAGTGGTCCAAGCGGATACTGAGGAAGGCATGGTGCAGGACACTGATTAAATTCAGTGGAAGATACTGTCTAAGAAGCTTGATGGATTTGGATTTCATTTGTGAACTGGGTCCCATCAGATATCTAGATAAATTCTAAGACATATATCGCTCATTCCGGAAGATAGACTTTCTCCGCGAAGTTGAGATATAGAGAGATAAAAATAGAAATATTGGAGCGGATCCACTCACTGAGGCTATTTTTCGAACTCAATAGTTTCACAAACGTGCTTTGCGAGACTGCTTAGTAGAGAAGTTGGGTGTTCGGTATCACACTGGCTGTGAGTATGCGACACCACAATAATTAGCCTTAAGTGCAAGTGGGAGATTGTTGGATATAGTGCCCTCAAGTCAATTATTGTAATCGCAGGCACGCGATTGTAATGATTGAGGGAGGAGATATACGGGTAGAACACTTACTCAAAATGATAGTATACTATCTGGTTTGTCTTTATCATCATGTATATGCATTATGTGGTATTACAGATCACTATTACATGTTGATAGAGCCCATAGGATTCTTGCATGACTACCAGCATTATGATGATGATCATACTTGTGGTGGCTGGGTAGTCCATAAGCACATCCTTAAATATCCCTAGTCGTGGGAGTATCAAGATTGGACATCGATATTCCGGAATAGACTGGTGTATACGTTTCTAGACCCCGACGAGGGGCGATGGTTGGTCCTACAGCCATTGGTGTTTCGCACCTAAGATCGTATACAGGTGCTCACTGGGGGTGAGTACACTGGACGGACTCACCGGGAATATGCTAGATGGTATTATACCTATTGTCAGATCGCAGTTCTAAGGTGACATGAGTACATGTTAGTCCTTCGACCTGAGATTTTCATTTGTCTCGTGTGAGTTCGCACTGTGCTTTGATTACTACCCTACCAAGGCTCAAAGGAGTCGTGCAAACATGTTTTAGTTGGGTACAGTCCCGAGCCATATGGAGGTAGTGAGCGGATCGTCGGGGATTCGACTCTCCCGGTATTGGGGGTTGATGTTGTGCTGTGCACGGGTGGCCATCACCAGAAATCCTTGGCCAAGGTAGACGAGAATTACTGATTTGGATCAGTAGTTTCTCAGTGGGTGATGAGCTTCACACCGACACGAAATATCGCGTTATTAGGAGTCTAACTTTATCCACTCCCTAGACCGGATATACGATACTCTTAGACGAAGAGACCGGACTTTACGGAGATTGTCACAGATAAGCTCAGTAGGGATCCGGATGAGTTTTCTTGTCGGCCTTCCTTTTCGACAGGTACCCAGGTAGCCGTTACGTACAGCTAGTGCCGCTGACGTGCTTGTGGTTATGGATTTATCCAGTAACTCATTACCGGCGTACCGTTGAGTCTTCAGAGTGCCACACAGAGGGTTTCTTTGGTTCAGGCGAAATGATATAGCATCCGTATTTTGATACATGCAGGGTTCCGATCGAATGATTGTACTAGTTATCCGGACTTTCGATCGGACGGTTGATAATACTAGCCGGCTTAGAATTGAGCCGGATTATTAAATCAGGTATTGATTTAATAATTTACGTATATATATTTCGATATGTATATTCTAGTATTATATTCTTTGTGTTATTCTATCTGTTTAGGTATTCGTATTTTGATACGAATACGGGTATGTATATACAGTTGAGTGTATTCCGTATTTAAACGGAAAACATTTTAGAAGGTGAAAACCTTATTTTGGTTTATCCATTTATTAATTTAAATGGAAATGAGTTGTAAAGGTTGTGAAGAGAGAATGGTGAGAACCATATTTGAATAGTGTTGACAAATGAATTGAATTTTCATCTGTGCAAACTATTCAAGTATGGTTGCTTTATTTTATTTGGAAAATGGTTTTTACAAAACCATACTCTCATTTTATGAGAACACTTGGATGGTTTTTTTTTATGAAAACACTCTCACCATTTGCCTCATCTCTCCTCACTTGCCTTTCTTGAGCACCTCCTCCTTCTGCTTGATCTTCCACCCTACTACCTCATGAGTTGAGAATCAAGAATGGAAGAAAGATAGATATACACTTAGAATCACCCACTGTATCCCTAGGCACTATAGATCAGCAACCTAGAGTCCCTAGTTGCTCCACTAGATTTTTAGTGTGGAGTTAGAGCCATGAACCACATCTCTCGGGTGGATCATCTTTGACGGAGGAAGATCAACGGTCAAGCTCGATCAAGGAGATCTCAAGGAGATAAGGAAGAGGGTAGAAGACCGAAAGACACGGATCTTTTGATAAAACAACTTCTAACTCAGTAGCAAGATCTCTTTAGTTAGTTAGTTTCGGTTTATGGTTAGATTCTAAGACGGGTTTTTAGCGCCGGATTTTAAACACCAAATTTTTGTTCTGCAACGGCCGCGGTAGATGGACAGGGCGCTAGGAAACCCAACAGGTGGGTATGAGCGCGGGGTTGGTCCTGGGGCCTATCGATTTCTTGATAGATGTTCGACCCCGCATGAGTTCGCCGTGACTCAGACGCGGACGGATGCCACAGCTGCGTCGCAGGAGGAGATTCATCGGCTCCATGAGCAGGTAGAGCTGCAACATCAGACGCAGCAGGAGACACGACAGGAGTTTCAAAAGGCGCGGCAGGAGCTTAGGGCGGAGATTTGAGACATAAGGCAGTCGCACGCCGATTCCGTCCAGCAGGCCATACGGAATGAGTTGAACGTATTCTTTAGGCCACGGGACTAAGGAGGTGGATCGTCGTCTCCACGGCATTTGTTTTATTTTTTTTGTTGACATATACATTTGTTCATTAATGAAGTATTTATCATATTGTACGATTTTTTGACAAATATATTTTTTGATTTGTTGTTGATTAGTGGAGTATTGATCATATTGATTGTATGTATATTTTTTATTTATGTTTGTATGCGATTCAGAGTTTATTACTTTGATTATTGTATATTGCGTGAGATTTGAATATATTGCATGAATGAAAATTATATATTACTGTTTGTGAATGGAAATTATATATTGCTGGTTATGATTGAAATTAACACGCGTGGGACGCGAAAAATTTAATTATTTTAAAAAAAAATCATTGGTCACGGTTGTAACCGTGACTAAAGACAGTTCACGGTTACAATCGTAAACAAACGACTATTTTAGATACTGATATCTAGGACAGGTCAGTGTTTTGGGTCACGGTTACAAGTTTTATTCACGGTTGTAACCGTGACCCAAAACTGGTTTTGTTCACGGTTAGTACTGTGAACAAAAACCTGGAGTCCACCAACAGACTTTTTAACTTTTCATGCAAAGAAATGTTCATGATGATGCTCGATATTGGCGACCTCCAAGATCAGGACACGTGGCAGATGACGTATCCCAAGACTCAGAAAAAAGGGCCCACAGGGGCCGACCGGACCACCCTGTACCCGACCTGCAAACACAAGCTGGCCCACCTCAGGGCCCCCCACTAATTGGCTTCCTCGGCCCGTAGCTCGCACCGGGCTGCCACAAGACCTGGACTCCTTGGCCTCCTCGCTCGTCCCGAGCTCCAGGCCGTGGCCGTCTTCCTTTGCCCTCCGACCAAAGTCACCGCTCACAGGTGTAACCGCCGCTCCACGAATCTCGCCGTGCGCAGATTCCACGCCAACAACATCCCACGTTCCACGCTATCGCGATCCCCATTAATGGGCGATCCGCTCTTTGCACGAGCGTGATGTCGGGGGCGTAACTGCCGGCGAGATCCTTGCACCTGCTGCTGCGTGCCACCATCGCTATATAAACCCCCATCACAGGGGAAGTAAGCCATTCTTTACACTTACGTCGTTACTCTGCTCGGATATTGTCACTGACTTGAGTGTCGGAGGGTCCTCGGTGGTACCAAACCACCCTGGGACTTCTTTGCAGGTACACGGCGGCAGCCTCCTCATCCCACTTTGTCCTCCCGAAACCCATTGAGACCCACACTTGACGAAGGACAATCAACCCAGTTCACCTCGAGATCAACGGAAGACAACATTTGACGAAGGCCCGAAAAGGAGCCCCATTAGTTGGCACCGTATGTGGGAATGTTAGGTTCCGCAAAATACAAAGTTGACCTTTCGATCTCCTCCCTCATGGCAGACGACTATCATGGGGATCCGAGTACCAGCCGCCGCCTTCCGCTTACCGAAGGCGGAGATGAACCTCCCCCCATGACCATCATCAACGCCCTCGCAGGCAGGATAGATCGCCTGCAATCCCTCGTGGAGGCCCTCGTTCGCGTCCAAACGACCGCGCCCGGGCCCCCGATCGCTGTTCCTTCGCCTCCAGAAGACTCCGTCCCCGCTTGGACGACCAACTACCAGCGGGCTGCATCCCCTCGCCACCGGTCCCCCGACCCGGTGCTCCCCGAAGCCCGTTGGGCGCTCCAGGGCTCCACACCGAGATCCGCAGCCAAGGAGCCTCGCCCCGAGCCTCCTCACGACCCTTACCCCCCAGAGGAAACTTCAATCACCTCTCATATCCGTGAGCGTGGCCGGCCCCACCATAGTCGGCGGGAACACACAGAAGGGGTCCACCCCGGCGGCTCAAGAGCTACCCCGTCCCGAAACCTGAGGCTCCTTATCGAGAGGAACCGGGGCCGCTCCCAAACGCAGTCCACTCGCAGCGGGGCCCGGGAATCCCGAGGTGCCGATTCCTCAAGGTACCACGGCCGGCTCGACGCCCTCGAGAAGAAGATCGAGGGTATGCGCCGAGAGGCTCACCTCTCGAGCGACGGGGCTAAGTACGCCTCCGACTCGCTCACGAAGCCGTTCACCGAGGAACTGCTCGCCGTGCGTGTCTCATCGCGTAATAAGCCCCCGAAGGTCTCTCCGTTTGACGGGAAAACCGACCCGAAGGACCACTTGGACGCTTTCACAGTGGGAATGAGCTTCCAAGATCACTCTGACACGGCCCAGTGCAGGGCCTTCCCGGCCACCCTCATCCGCGCAGGTCGGGACTGGTTCCAGGGGCTCGAGCCCCGCTCAATTTCAACCTTCGACGAGCTGGCCACCCAGTTCCTCGGCCGCTTCATGGGGAACCGTCGACAGAAGCGCACGGTCGACTACCTCTTTACGGTCAAGAGCGGGGACAAGGAAACGTTCAAGGCCTATATTGCCCGTTTCTACAACGCCCTCCTCGAAGTGCCCGAGCACCGGGACGAGACCGTCATAACGGCACTCAGATCCGGTCTGAGGCACAAAGAATGGTTGCGTTCCTTCGCGCTGGCCCAACCTAAGACCATGGCCGATGTCAAAGCGTGGACCGAGCGCAAGGTCCAGCTGGAGTCCGAAGTAAATGCCAACCTTCCCCGGGCGGATTGGCCCGACCAGAAGAAAAGGATTCGGGAGGACAGGCCGGAGCGTCAGCAGCTCTACCACCCGAAGTTCCAAGAGTATACCCCCCTCAACGTCTCCCTCGCGGTGTTGTTAGAGGAGTCCCAGAATGAGGAGTTCTTCAAGTTCCCGCCGGTCCCACGTCAGGCTGATAAGCGAACCCGGTGCCCCTACTGTGCTTTCCACCGGGTACTGGGCCACGCCATGGAGGACTGCAAACAATTAAGGGACTACGTCGAGGAGCTCATCCGGTCTGGGCACCTCGCCACCTACTTAAGGGACAAGCGGCGGGCCAACCGCGAGCGAGAGCAGCCTCGCCTTTCTACCGACCAGACCGTCGGCCAGATCATGCTCGTCTCGGCGGACAGCCATCTCGGGGCTCAGGGGGCCCCACGCCCTACGCCAACCGCCGGGGCCGACAGCCCTTCGGGAAGCTCGGCCTAGGCCGACCAAGTCATTTTTTATCCTTTACCTATCCTTTCTCTTTCCCTTTTCTAAAAGCTATGTAAATTTTTCCTAGGATCTGCTATTGGCTAAATAAAAAGATCGATGGAATACTGCGAAAAAGAAAGGAAATCTTTGTTCATTCAAAGGGTATTATAGGCTCCCCAGCCAGCCAGAAAAAAGGGGGGTTACAATAACAGGGGTAAGGGGTGCGCCGAGCACTGCTCGTGGTACTCGGCGGAGATCTCCGCCAACCGGGGATGTGCAAGTTCCAGCCTCTGCTCCCGGTTTCCCCCACGAGCGTCAACCCCGAGCCTTAGCTCGTAGCATTCCCGGATGAGCACCTCCGAGCGCGCCAGTCGGTTTGCGGAAATCAAGCCGAAGCGCCTCAAGGACCGCAGCTTGCCTACGGCCTCATCGAAGAGCTGCTCCGACAGGGGGTTGTAAAGCCCCGGCGACGCCCTCCAAATGGAGTACAACAATAGCTGCAGTAAGGAGGAGTGCCTAGGGAGCAGCCGACCGAAGTGCTTCTCAATGCGAGCAACCACCAACTGCACCGTCTCCTCAGTGCGGTCGCGGTCATAGAGATACACGTCTGCGGAACTGATGACTTCGGCAATGGTGAACGGGAAATCCTCCATTTTGATGGCCTATCTGTGAAAGGGAAAAACCAGTGCTCTTTATATAGCCCGTTGTGCAGCCCAACGGCCGCCACGTGGCGTCCATCAAGCGTCGCCCGAACAAAACGAAGCGACGCGCCACGTGGCGTCCATCACTGGTTACCCGGTGGAAGCGAAACGACACATCCCTGCCGCTTCACCTCCCCCGGCATTCAATGCGCTAGATGCATGCGCCGTTGCCCCACCCGTTCCCATTCCCCGCACCTACAGCCGGACGACCAGGCCGCACCTCGTGAAAGATTCAACTCAGCAGCCTCCCCGGCCGGCAGCTCCCCTGCCACAACGCCGGGGATCAAAAAGCCCTCCCAGAGGCAGTCGAGTGCGAGGTTCCCTCGCTCGGCTATCCCCGCGGGCAGCTTCCCTGCCACAATGCCGGGGATCAAACAAGCCCTCTCAGAGGAAGTCGAGGCACGAGAATCCCTCGCTCGGCTATCCCCCGCGGGCAGCTCCCCTGCCACAACGCCAGGGATCAAAAAGACCTCCCAGAGGCAGTCGAGTCGCGAGGTTCCTTCACTCGGCTATCCTTCAGGACAAAAGCCCTCGCCAAGAGGCACCGGGCAGTCACCCTGCCCGGCCAAGGGTCCTTGGTGGCTTCCTACAGCCGTATAGCTTTCCTCGCGCCAAGGGCCAAAGTCCTCCCAAAGGCAGTTGGGTCCTTGCCCGGCTATCCCCGGCTGGTAGCTTCCTACCACAACCGACAGGGATCAAAGTCCTCGCCATGAGGCACTGGGCAGTAACCCTGCTCGGTCCCCATCTTGAAGGATCAAAAAGCCCTGCCAGAGGCAGTCAAGGCTCGAGGTTCCCTCGCTCGGCTATCCCCCGCGGGCAGCTACCCTGCTACAACGCCGGGGATTAAAAAGCCCTCATACTGAGGCCCCCGAGCAGCTACCCTGCTCGGTCAAACAACGGCTCCTACCCTCTACACCAAGGATCAGAAGACCCCACAAGAAGCATCGGAACAACTACGCCGCCCAACCCCCAACAGCGCAGCTGCCCTGCCCGGCCACCCCAAGATGACGCCCGACACTCTAACTAAAAACCGACGTCAGGGCTGTCCAAATCTAAACGATCTCCCCTCGACTCCGGGGCCCATAGATATACCTCCTCGGAAACGCTCGTCGGCAAGCGATTGCAGTCAACTCGACGGACGATCGTTAGACAGAGGGACAACCTGATAGGAAAGCACGACGGCGCATGATAGATATCCCAAAACGAGTATTCATCGCGGACAGATGGCAAAAAAGGAAAACTTTATCACATCTGAAGAAGAAAAACTCTACTACTACTGCCAAACATAAGTTTTTTTTACAAAAGTATTCTCAGGCTCCTCATCCTTACAAAATTCAAAAGAAAACAAGATAAACACGGGAGGGCGGGGGCTCTACGCCTCGGGCCCGGGCACGGCCTCGAAGTCCTCAACCTCCACCACTGAGGGCGCTGGGTCCTCGGCCCCTTCCCCACCGGGAGCCTCTTCCCCTTTCCAGTCGGCGCCCACGAGGAGGAACTCGGTCCGAAGGTCCGTGTCGTCGAATTCCGGCATCCTGGACTTCACGGTGTCAAGGGCGTCGTGCCAAATGCGGGTCGTGGCCACCGCCAGGTCGTTGTAAAAATCCCTGGACCCCTTATAGCTCGCCACGGCCTTCGACCCAGCCGACTTGAGGGCCTCGGCCGACGCCTCCAGCTCCTTCCGGAGGGTCTTCACCGTCTTCTTCAGGTTGCCGGCGAGCACCTGGGAATCCCCGAGCCTGCCCTCGGCGATCGCGGCGGCCTCGCGATGTCGGGCGACCTCTTTCTCCCCGGCCTTCACCTCGCCCTCCAGGGCGGCGATCCTCGCCGACATCGCCTCCTTCTCCCGTATGGAGCTCTTCTGCAGCGCGGCAAGTTGGCCCGCGGCCTCCATCGCCGGTGCTACCACCTCGGTCTCCATGTGAAGGGCAAGGGCCACGTGCTGGAGAGTCTGGGAAGACACAAAAAGGGGAAGGATAAGGAATATGAAGGAGAACACTAAATCTTACCGTGCACTGGGGGCTTACCTGCACGGCTTCTTGGGCGATCGACGCCAGCTGGGCCTTGAAGGTTCCCCCAGGAACCCGACCCCCAGCTGAGGTCTCTATCTCGTGGAGGAGGCTGTCCGCGACCGACAGCCCAGATGGCACCGTGAACTGGAGCCCCCCTTCCTCCACCACGGTCGGCGAAGACCGGCCCCGGGAAACTCTCCGAGAACTCCTCCTAAGCGGCCCCGGCGGGGAGCCGATCTCCTCTTCCGAGGCCGTGTCCTCCGCAATCAGGGCCCGCTTCCGGCCCGACACTCTGCTGGGGCCCGAGGCGGGATCCACCGCCAAGCGTCCTCAGGGGACCGCCACCGGGGCGGTGGGAGCGGGGGCAGCCTGTGCCCGGGAGGAGTTGGCACCCCCAGCAGGCTGCCTCGGTTGGAGCATAGCATCTCGGAGAACGCCGAAGTCCATGGATCCTGCACAAAACAAACACCCCACTTATCAGCAACGCGAGTAAAACATAAACCCAGAAAGTAAGCCTAACTTACCAACGAACTCGACGGGGCTAAGCCCGGCCCAGCTCAAAACCCTCTCGGACAGCAGCACGTCGTATCGAGGGATGAGTTCCCACGACGCCACTCTCACTGCGGCGGGGTCATCGGACAGGTTCCCCGGCAGACTCTTGTCCCTCGACCACTTGGTGGGCATCGGCCAGTCCTCACTCTCGGGAGGGGAGACGAAGAAAAACTTCTTCTTCCAGTCGTGAATGGAAGAGGGCAAGGCCACAACCCCAGTCCCGGCAGCGACCCCGGGCCGCTTCCTAAAAGTGAAATAAACCCACCTCGGGTCGCCAGCTTGACCGCCGGGGTGACTCTTAAAAGCAAGGGAGGATTCGAGAAGGGAAAGGCTGAAAGGGACCGCCTGCAGCTTTAAGCGGATCAGGAACCCAAGTAGGATCCTCTACGCGTTCGGCAGTAACTGGCCGGGAGCCAAGCCAAAGAAACTCAGGGCGGCGACGACCTCAGGAGAGAAGGGCAAGCGCATTCCGCCCCAAAAAGCTTCCAACTACAGGGCAATCTCCCTGCCCCGTACCTGGTCCGCCCTCTCTCTCTCCTCGGCCAGGCGAAGTGTGTAGCGCGGGGGAATGTGGAAGCGAGCGCGAGCATTGGCGAGCTCGTCCTCATGCCTCACCCAGCACGGGGTGTTGGGGGCTACACCTACCTCCTCCTCCCTGGAGGCGGCCCCCGCCTCACGGCCTCGAGGAGAGGGCCCAGCCCCTGCTTCCCGAGGGGACTCGGACACATCTAAAGGAACCCTAACACCTACTCCTACGACGTGTACTGATTCTACGGGGGAAGACATCTAACCTGGGAAGGAAATTCTTCAAAAGTTAGGAACGAGAGAGGGGAGACGAGCGCCGAGCAGCTGGGGCTTGAGAATGAGGAATATGAGAGAGTAAGGGCCCTAGGGCGGGCCCCACTTGCATTTATTACCGCATACGGCCTCTTCCAACGGCGCCCATCGTCTCCCGCCGAAACGGCTCCTTGCACTCAGCGGCTCCGATCGCTCCACGTGGCAGCCCAGCGATTGGCCGCGTCCCGTCAGACGTCGCAGATCTGCGCACGTCACATGAGCCAGTTGGCGCTCGACACGCGGACCGTCGCTTCGACTGCAGAGTGCACGAACCGGCGCGCCCTCCTTTAATGCAAAGATCTCGCCTCAATTCGCTAGTAGAAAAGACAACCGACGGCTCGAGGACTCGTCCCGGTATAACCCTGAGGAGGAGCTCGCCTCGGGGGGCCCGGCAGTCCACTCCTGACCCGACCTGCTAGCTGGTCAGGGCAAGAGTGGGGGGCTAATGATGACGCTCGATATTGGCGACCTCCAAGATCAGGACACGTGGCAGATGACGTGTCCCAAGACTCAGAAGAAAGGGCCCACAGGGGCCGACCAAGTCACCCTGTACCCGACCTGTAAACACAAGCTGGCCCTCCTCAGGCCCCCCCGCTAATTGGCTTCCTCGGCCCGTAGCTCGCACCAGGCTGCCACAAGACCTGGACTCCTCGGCCTCCTCGCTCGTCCCGAGCTTCAGGCCGTGGCCGTCTTCCTCGGCCCTCCGACCAAAGTCACCGCTCACAGGCGTAACCGCCGCTCCGCGAATCTCGCTATGCGCGGATTCTACGCCAACAACATCCCACGTTCCACGCTATCACGATCCCCATTAATGGGTGATCCGCTCTCTGCGCGAGCGTGACGTCAGGGGCGTAACCACCGGCGAGATCCTCGCACCCGCTGCTGCGTGCCACCACCGCTATATAAACCTCCATCACAGGGGGGTCAAGTAAGCCATTCTTTACACTTACGCCGTTACTCTGCTCGGATATTGTCACTGACTTGAGCGTCGGAGGGTCCTCGGTGGTACCAAACCATCCTGGGACTTCTTTGCAGGTACACGGCGGCAGCCTTCTCATCCCACTTTGTCCTCCCGAAACCCATTGAGACCCACACGTGACGAAGGACAATCAACCCAGTTCACCTCGAGATCAACGGAAGACAACATCTGACGGAGGCCCGAAAAGGAGACCCATCAGTTCACGGTTTTAACCGTGAATGATTCTTATTTTGTTCACGGTCGGAACCATGACCCACTATTTGCTTACGTAGATTTGGATCACGTTTCTTTGGATCACGTTTCTCTCACGGTTTAAACCGCGAACAAATGTATTTTTGTTCACGGTTTAAACCGTGAACAAATCCCTGCCGCAGCAGTGAATAAAGTTAGCTTTGTTATAATTGCTGGGGAAAATTGCATACAAAAACTATTGACCTTTTCAAAACACTAAGAAATTTAAAATAACTAAGCTAAACCCCTTTCAACTAACCATTCCGTTTGCAAACATCAGTTAGGTTAACATGCGCCTCTACATAATTTATTTATATAACCCCAAAATACCCCTGAGGGCAAGTCAGGAGCATGAAGAAAGGAGAAATTTTGTAAAACAACCTTTCGCCGTTTAATGCTTTTTTTTTTTGGAGATAAAAGGATAGAATCAAGGAGCTCCTATCCCAAAGAACCTTTATTAATGAAGAAAAACATAAAAGTCACAAATGTTACTAGTAACAAAATATAGAGTTGAAGCCAAAATGGAAAAGTCTAAATGATGCTATAAGCAACAGAATCGTCAATATATTCCAACAAAAATAATAGAATCTTAAGAAATGTCTCAATTAAAACTTTCGCGTTGATGATCCAAGAACTTCTAGCCAAGATTGAAAGAGGAATTTCATTTTTTGAGCAACGTCCAAACATTTTTTGAGACACCGTAAAAAATTCTTTGATTTCTTTCCTCCTATAAGCACCACATCAGAGTCATGATAGCACGGTCCCAATGAAACCATCAGTGATATTTCTTCTTTCTCCTATAACCTTATAATGATGTTTAGAGTAATAAGCTAAATCTCAGTGGTGTTGATGTATTCTTCATAGTTTAATGTTGTATCACTGTAAGCTGAAAAAAGTAGATGGTGTTTTATGTAATTTACCTTGGAATGAAAGATCAAACTTCTTGGGATCAAACTAAGCTTGAATCTCCTAAACATTTCCAAACTGCAGTAGGAATATTATGTGGTCGTAAACCTCTCTTGGTTTTCCTCATATTTAAAGCATCATTCCCTTCACTAAACCTAATCAAGCATATCAATTTTACTACAGTATAAAAATGAGAAATAAACAAAATAAAGAGAACATGTGAATGTACATAACAACAAAAACAAAGTTATTGGTATAAGGGAAGTATGGACAAAGGGGCGAACACTTAGAATCCTGGGAGGGGAACTGATGTGCAGGTGCACCTAACCAAAATAATATTTAAAAAAATAGAAATAAAAAATAAATTATAATAAAAATGCAGAGATCATGTCACTTAATGTTACCAGAACGCAATTAGTTTAAGGCTAGTTTCGCTAAACTACCCTTAGCTATTGCTGTTTATCACTAACTACCTTGAAGTTTTTCTCATTACAGTTAACTTCCTTGAACTTTGGTTTTCGGTTTACCTTTTTATTTATTTACTTTAGAATGTACCATTTTAACTGGTTTAATTAATGTAATTAAAAAAATATTTGAAGGTAGTTAACTGAAGAGTGCTAATAGGTAAGGGTAGTATAGCTATACTAAGTCTTTGTTTGATTATAATTGATAGTGTTCTGATAATTAATTAATTCTAACTTGTATAATACTTACACAATAGAAATGTTATCATTTAAATAAATTATCCGAATTCTCAGTATCTATCTTACATTAGTTACACATAATATCAAAAGAAGGGCCTAGATAAATATTATTTACATCAAGTTTATGCTTTAATAGGTTTCTACCAACAGAAGGTAACCACCAAAGAGGTAACCTCAATAAGGAAATTGACAGGATGCTGATTCACAACAAGGAGAACGCAATGAAACGCGGCGAAAGTGAGCATGAAGACTTGTTAGGTTTAATGCTTCGCTCAAACGCAGCAAGCACAAAAGAATGTAAACGACACGAAATTGAAAGGATTGATACTGCAGGTGATGGAGGAATGCAAGCCGTTTTACTTTGTTGGCCACGAGAAAACCTTTGGCTTGCTGACGTGAACGATGATACTCTTTTCTGTGCACCCGAGTTGGCAAAGCCGAGCGAGGGAAGAAGTGTCGGAGATTTGTGGGTGTTGAAATAGTTTAGACTATATTGTTATTAGGGTATACCGTAGCATAATGCTTGGATATCAAGTAATTGTAATTCCTATATAAAGAGATTTTTGGTCACGTAATAAAAAACTTTCTTTTAATTTTAACATAGTATCAGAGTATGCCTCCTAAACCTTAACCCTAAACATCAAGTATATCTCTACTATCTAAGCCAAACCCTTAGATTCTTGACTTCAGGGCTTCCAACCACATGACTCATACTATTTCTAACTATATATTTTCCACTTTGCATAAATTCATTTCCATTACCAATGAGGATATCCTTTCTGTTCATGGTTGTACCATATTGATGTGGTATCTTCCTTACTGCTTAAAAATGTTCTCGTTGTTCCTTCATTTTATACAAATCTTTTATCTGTTCGTCACCTTACCAATAATTTCAATTGTTCAATAACATTTTCTTACAATAAATTTGTGATCTAGGACAACCAGACAAAGGAGCAGATTGGTGGAGGTAAAGAAGTTAATGGCCTGCACTACTTGGATGTGCTACTTTCCGTGTTTTTGCCATTTGCTGGCATAGACGTTTTGGACATCCACCTCTTTCTATACTCCGTACTATATTACCTGATTTCTCTTTATTTGATTTTTCGTGCGAGCCATGTATTTTGGGGAAACATTTTTGTTTCTTTTTTCCTTTACTTAATAAACATAGTTTTTCGATATTTAAGTTAAACCATTCTGACATTTGAGGTCCTTACAAGTATACTAGCATATTTGGTTACAAACATTTTATCAATTTTATTGATGATCACTCTAGAATGACATGGTTGTATCTTTTACGCGATCAATCTGAATTGTTACACATGTTTAAAATATTTATTACCGAAGTGGTTAATCAGTTTAATACGTCTATTAAAATTCTAAGAACAGATAATACAAAAGAATACATGAGTAGTATTTTTCAAACTCTTTTCTAATCCCGTGGGATTATTCAACAAACTTATTGCTCATTCACACCACAACAAAATAGTATTGCTGAAAGAAAAAACCGCCACTTGTTTGACGTTGCTCATTCTATTATGCTTAACATACATGTCCTTAAAAGCGTTTAGAATTTTACCTTACTTACTGCATATGTTTTGATTAATCGCATGTCTTCCACGATTGGTTGTGGTGATGGTTAGGGTGGTGATGAAAGGCAAAGTCTTTCTCCGTCCTCTTGTAATTATTCTTTTGCTTAATGTTTGATTGTAATCTTAAGATTGCAATTTGATTGTTGGTTGATAGGTTATTTTACATTCAATGGTTACAAATAACCTCTCGCATATAATCTATTCTCTCAACACTTTTATTTTGCAATGTTAAAATTAGAATTAAGTTTTAGTGTTAGGTTTGCAAAGCAATTTAGATAGGGTATGTTGCTTATTGTTGTTTAACACACTTTATTAGGTAAATATCTTATACTATCATCCATAACACTTAGCAAATTTAAAGCTAAACACCTTACTTCTTATTTGCTATTTGTTGTTATTGATGTGGTATGCCTTGTGATCCTTAGCGATGTGTTTCGATACGGCATGCTTGGACATACAAACGATAAGTGAGAACATAACGATTCGGTTCATTTCTCGCGTTGCAAGTTTGTCGTTTTGATGGTTTATGCTTCCCAACCATCTTGATAAGCCATTCTTCATTTCGGATTCTAACCAAAAGAGGGAACACGCATGATTAAGAGAACGTCGAATACTTCGCCGCGATTTAACCATCCGAACCGGAGCCACGACCATTTTTCTTAACCTTGTGCTATATTTTCGTATTTTCTTATTTTATTTGTGAAAAAACCCAAATTCTTTCACTTTGAACCTTTAACAATAATTTCTAATCACCAATTTCTTGTGGATCGATCCGTACTTATCGATTTGCTACAACGCGTCGTGCACTTGCGATTTATAAATTTTAAAACGAGACCGAGCTCGCGTGCACACTATTTCTAAAATCTTTTCTTTCAAAACTACAAAAGCGCGCCCGGGTAAAGTCCCAACAGTAACACTAGGCTCATCTATAATTTTGATGAAGTCAACACTTTGACTGTCACATCAAAATAGATGATCCGTCTCCGTGATGTCTGCTTTAGTCTATAAATGGATTTAGCAACCTGCTCACCTTTCTGCTGCTCCCACTGACTACAAAGCTCTCTGATAGAGTCATATACACGCTCAGTTCTAAATCCCCATTTAGAAAGGCGTTATCGACTTCCACCTGCCAGATATCATATTCTTGAAAAGCAGCAATGGCAAGTGTTATCCGAATAAATTTCAGCTTAGACACTGAAGGAAAGATTTCATCACAATCAACACCGGGTATTTGACGAAAATAGTTTTCTACAAGTCCAGCTTTATTAGGTTACTACCTTTCCATCTGCACTGATCTTCTTTTGGAAGATTTACCTGCTCCTAATGGGTTTTACCCCTTCATGAGCATCCAACAAGGTTCATACTTTGCTGGAGTGCATGGAGTCTAAGTCCCATATCTGGCATCAAGCCATCAGTTGAAAATCAATACTCTTTATGGCCTGCTAATAACTAGTCGGGTCATCATCAATCATGATGTAAACCTCACTGTCACCGTCTACGAAGAAACCGTAATATCTCTTAGGTGGCTGAGGTCACCTACTAGATCTGCGAAGTGGATAAGATTTATCGAGTACAATTGTATTTTCAGGTTCTACTAAATTTTCAGTAATCGTTTGTGGTTTTGAAGTCTCTTCCAGTTCTACCATACTCTCATTAATTTCTTTTACAAGAAATTTTATTTCTAAAGAGGTGGTGTGTCAGGAACAAAACATCATTTGATCCTTAAAATGGTAAAAGATAAACCTTTGCAAATGCTTTGGATAACTCACAAACTGCTCATTACTGAAATGTGCTTTGAGTTTTTTCGACATCTGCTTTTAAGACACAAGCTGGACAACACCATATCTTAACAAACTTAAGACAAGGTCTTTTTCCATTCTATATCACATATAGAACCTCGGCACAGATTTAGTCGAAACCTTATTCAATTAGTACGCATCTGTTTCCAGTGCATACCCTTAAAATGAAAAAATTACGGAATACAGAGCATAAGTATTCAACTCCTAAATCACATCGAGGAATCCTGATACTTCTGACATATGGTCTTCTAATTTATTTGTATACTCTATGAAGTTTTCAATAGGTTCAGATTTTGTGTTTCAATAAGAACGCACGTCCAAAACTAGAGTTTCGTAGGTAAACGAAATGAAGTATAAGTACCAACCATAGTCATATAATTCGCGAATAATTCAGCGAATTCGCGAATAAATTGCGAATTTTTGATCGGCCGATTAATTCTCCGATTTAATCGCCACTGGCGAACGTTTCGAATAATTAGCGAATTATTCACGCATAATTCATGAATTATTCGCGAATAATTCAAATAAACAGCGAATAATTCACAAAAAACAGTGAATAATTCGCAATATCAAAACCTAGCGCCTCATATATTAATTTCTTGCTCGAAATCTTTCCCGAACATTTCCCGAATACTTGCTGAATCTTTCCCGAATACCTGCCGATTTTTTCCGAATAGTTCCCCGAATCCGAAGTTTCGACCTCACCGAATAATTCCCGAACTGCGAATTTGTGACTATGGTACCAACCCCTTGTCTGTAACACATCAGACCTCATACATCACTATATATAAGTCCGAAGAGTTCATTAACTCAAACTTTGTGTGTTGTAAGTTGAAAATAGTGTTTTGGTTAAGAATATCTATACCGTTATTTCATGCACCACACCTTATCATCATATGATGAAGGCTAATGTTCAGAACATAATTTTCAAAATTTATATCCTTCTTTAAATAAAGAGATTGATATATCATTTTAAAGGTTGGTGCCTAAAAACGGTTATTCAAAACCAAAAATTTGCCGATAGGCAAAACCATGTGATTGTCCCCAACAATAACATTTGCTCCAAATTCCGACTTTGAGGATCAAATCACGCTTTTACAATACTCTGCTCCTTCTCAATATCTGTAACCACTTACAGATGTGGGATCCTGATTCGGTATAGTATCCCCAGGAGATAGAGTTCATTGAGAAACCGTTTTCAAATAACACACCTGAGGACGGAGCATCAATATGCTTTAAGGGTGTGGCCAGGTATTCCCAGTAATGCCTCTTCAATTGCTTAGGCTTATGAAAGTAGTTGCAATCTCCTTTTCTTTTAATTGCAACCCCTTTATATGTCTCTTCATCTTACTTTCTGTACACAATACTTTGGCTAGTTAGTTTTCTTCGTTCCTTTCCTTTTAGTTTCTGTCTTAGGTTTGGAAGAAGACCATCCAAAAAGCGTAATTGGTGTACTCTCCTTATTTAAAGAGCTCTCAACTAGAGAGAAGGTGAAGGGGAGAGACCATTGGATTATATCAACATACAATTCATTTTCTCCAGAAGCGGTGGCCATCCCCGGACTGAAACAATTTCTTCGAGTTCGTATGTAGTTATACGAGATGGCCTTTCAAACAATATAGATCTCTGTATCTGATACATAGTGTTCTGGAGAAGAGAAAGGGAAAGTAGAAGCAGTAAGGACATATGCAACCTTGTCGTGAATTAGGGCAATCATGACATTCCAAAACCAAAGTTTATAAAAAGGCTCGGTTAACTTGCTTATACGAGTTTTAGTTTAAGCTTAGTCATGGTCGCTGCCAGAGAGTGTGTGTGTATCACATATATAATACTAAATTCCGTATCACATATATGGATATTAAGTCAACACTTGAATTAAAACCCCGACTTATAAATAAGTCGGCTAGTATAAATGAACGTCCGATTAAATCATGCATTTAATCAAACTCCCGCATATATCCCCATAAGTACGCCACATCATTATTTCGCCTGGGCAGGTGCTTTCTTTGTGGGATTCTAAAGAACTGACAATACGCTAGCAGTAGGTTAAACAGGATCATATCAGATTGAATCTAAAATGCTTTCAGATCAATCCTCTCACGGGTTAACCCATAAGCATGTCAGCGGTATTAGCTACACGTAACGGCTACCTGGGTATTGATCAAGAGGTAGGTCGACGAGCAAATTCATCCGAATCCAATAAAGCCTATATGTGACAAATACCGTACAGTCTGGTCTCTTCAAAGAGTATCGCATATCAGGTCTGGGGGTGGAAACTGTCAGATCTCCAATAACCTAATAAGTTGTAACAACTCTGAATTTATTGTACGGAATTTTCCAGTTTAATATACAGAAAATGAGTTATATAGCCTGAGATTGAGTTATAAGAAAATTTTGTTAAATAATAGCAAGAAACAACTTGTAGCTCACTGGTAATGCCTTTGCACTGCTGTGACGAAGCCTCTGTGTTCGATTCTCATCAGACACATTATTTTTTTTTGATTTTTCTTTTTAACTTTTGGGAAGCCCAAAAGTACACGTGTAATATACATAAAAATGAAAAGTCAGAAAAATCAAACATGTGCAAAAGGGTTTAAACACTGTGTTGTACACGCGACACAAATCCAGAGGCACGAAGCCCTAGATCGGCCGGCAGAAATGGAGTTTTGGCCGGTACCGACGGTCCAATCATGGTTAATGAGGCCTAGGCTTTGCACACTTGACTCTTCCCCTACTCCTAACTCCCCTGCACTGTTTGATTTTCCTACAATCAAAAAGAGACCCTTCATTTCACCATTTATCATCTTTTTAATGCATTTTAATTACAAAACCCTAATTTTCCACTATAAATATCACCCCACATTTTGGCTTAGCATCTTTTAAAAATTTCTAGCCAAAACTCTTAAAAACTCTCTAAGTACAAGTGGAGTATAGAGGAGTTAGCAAGCGGTCAACTTCCAGCGACGCTAAGAAACTTATCCCCCCTTCTTATACCTTTTCATAACCTAACTAGCTTGTAATTCCTTTCTAATCTTCATTTCTCTTCTTTAAAAATTCATTTTAAAAAGTATATTGTTAAGTGGAGTTAATACCGATATCACTTTTTCCAAATCCTATAACTCTAATTCCTATTATCTTTTGGTGAAACAAATTTTTATACAATACTTGTAACCTTAAACACTAATATTTAGAATCAAAATTTTCATTAAAATTCTCATGTGAAATAACAATAGTAACTCTTTTTCATTTAAATACCATGAACTTTAAATATCACCTCTTTTAGTTTTTGTTACAAACATACCTTTAGGAATACTTCACGAGGTAATGACCTATCTCTCATATATACACTTTGGTTTCATAGCACGATACTCTTTGAATGTATTTTTCATTGCGAAGACAATATTACAATAAAATACCACTTACTATAAAAACCGGTTTTCTTTTAAATTGTATTTTAAATTTCTTTGCGATTATGCCTCTACAACCCTTTTAAAGGGACCCGCTATTGGATGGTGTGGATTATAGTACATCCTTAGGCTAGTAGAGCGAGATGCAGATCTTCTCACGGAGCATTCGGTCTCGAAAGGTTTTAAATACGTTTTTTAAGAAAAAACGAATTTTTCTAATTAAATAAAATTAATTTTTAATAATTATATAAAATTACAAAATCCATATATTTTCAAAATATAATAAACTTACATTTTTTAAAATGAAAGATTTATAGGTTTCACTAAAATACCATCAAGATACCAACAAATACAAGTTTTACTATAAAATACGATGAACTTTCCAAGCTAAGCAATTATCATTAAAATATGTCAAATCCTTAAAATTCATATCCATAAAAATCTAAATAATATAAATAAATACTCGATATTTAATTTGAAATTTTATTAAAAATATTTTTCATAAAACCCTATCGGGTTATATAAAACAATATTAAGGACTTTAGTAAATATAGATTTAAGCGGGATCAATTCTTTTGAGCCTTAGGGAGCCGGAGAAAGTGAGTGCTTACCTATTTAAGGTAGAAAACTTAACGGAGTTATCAATGGTAATTGTCTTGAAAAAAAAACACAAATCCTGCCATCCATGTGCAGCAGTTACCGATGACTCTCGAACCTAATTCAGGATCTAAATCAGTTATAAATGTCTGACTCAGTCTGAGTCTAACTCAAAGCTGAATCCAAACTCAAATCAGAGTCCAATTCAAACATGAATCCAAAGTCTAACATGAATAATTGAACATGAACCTGAATACCTGAATTCAAACATCAATGTCAAACCTGAATACTTGACTTGACTTGATCGAACCATGGTTATAACTTGACATGACTACTTGAATACATGATTACATCCTGAACCTGACTACTTGAACAACTTGTATCCATGTTTTCGGCAAGACTTGTAAATATCATCTATACAATACATTCGCGGGGGATAACGGGTTAAATTGGTACGAAACGTATTAACGTGGCACGAGATGGTCACTTAAAAGACACCTACATGAACTCTCGTGCCGTTGTCCCATGGGTTTTGACGGGGCCTTATACTACATGTTACCATAATCCACGGGGTAAGATGGACTCCTCTCGTATACACAAATACCTTCTGTACCAAGCGACAAACAACTACGTTATAATAACAAGTTTATACCTGTACAACTTACCAGTTTTATTTCACATTACTTGTTCTATTCCATTCCTTTTTTGGGACTTACCGAGCGCTAGTGTAACAACCGAGTTCAGTTATACCAATTTCTGTTTCAGTATTTCTTATCTATGTTATTTTATTGATTTATCTTATTTGGATGAGAACGGTAGTTTACACTTTTACATTGCATTCGACCCGACCTGCTTGCTTGAACTGGTTGATTCACATTTATAGATTACCCTGGCCTGTTAAATAAACACGTGCATCTCATGTATACTGCATTTTAACTTTTCACTTAGCATCGCGTATTTTACATATAACATTTTAGATCGCGTAAAAATAAATTAAAATTGCATTTCATAGCCTGCATGATACCCCTAACCCCGTGGTAGCGTCCGTGCATCGTGTTCTCATCCCGATCAGGGAAACGGACGGGTTTGGATAGCTACGCGCACGTACGTGCGTCCATTCTTGGGGGTATGCATTTTAGTTACCTAATCATTCATTTTAAAATTTGGAAGTCGCATTTATTTTTCGTATTTAAAATCTGAATTTTTGGACCCGACCCGGGCGCATTTTGAAATATTTTTGTATCCGCCTAAATTCAAAATTTATTAAAATTTATTTTAAACTTTTCTTTGAAAAATTTCGTTTAACAGTTAAAAAGATTTTACAACTAACCTAAATATTTTTTTTAAAACTAAAAATCAAAACATATAAACCAAACCCCAGCTTCTCTCTCTCCTTCCAACCAATCAAGATTTTCCCTTTTAATTTGCGTGGGCCGCACTCTACACCTCTCTCATCTTTCTTTTTCTCTTTCTCTCTCAGTCTCTCTCTCTCTTGCAGTCTCTCTCCTCTCTCCTCTTTCTTTCTCTTTCTCTCTCCCCCGCTCTCTCTCTTCTTGCTCTCTCCTATCGAAGTTACTGTGCGTTCCTCGAGTGTGGTCACCGCGCCGCGCTATCGTCACATCCCTTCTTCACGTTTCCTCTTCTCCCTCGTTTAAAACCCCACGAGCACGAGAAAAACTCCAGACCCTAACCCTAGCCGCCTTACCCGATCTCGTCTAGGTCCTCGCCTCACGTCGTCGACCATTCCCTCACCGTCGTCTTCTTCTTCTCCTCGTCTTCCTCTCCCCCTCTCACCATCCCCGGCATGAAACCCCGATCCCTGCACGTGACGAGAACCACCAAGAAACCATCTTCGCCTCCATAGCCGGCACCCTCATCGGCCTCACCCCGTCGCCAGCTTGGCACCTTGCCTCCACCCTCTACCTCTCTTCTCTTTCCTCCTTCTCACCACCGTCACCATCACCAACCCCCGCATACCCTGCAACCCTCGCCGCAATCCACAGCCTCACCTAACCCTCGCTTCCACGCCCACGTTTCCGGAGCTCCGACCTCCGTCGTCTCCATCCACATCACCACTACCTCCTCTCATCCTTCTTCCTGTGGATGCACAAGCCAAACTCCCTGCAACCTAAACCCGACGAACCAAAGAACTCTGCAGATCTATGACCCCGAGCAACTCAAGAAACCCTCGTTTAGTCCTCTCCTTTAATGGCGAAATCGCATCCATGGATCTCTCACGTCGAGGCCTTCGTCGACACCTCTCACCCAAATAACGAGCAGAATACAAGCGTCGATGCAATTGCAGGAATGGTGAAGAATGATCTCTTAGCTCTCGAGGAATTGGTAAGAGAAATGGAGTTTTACTTGACAACCACAGACCGTGTAATTCGTGCACGGGGTACTCTTCTTTTAGGAGAAATCCTTAGTCATCTCACATCGAGCCTTTAGGGAGTGCCACTGTAAGCAGTTTGGTACGGTTCTTCACATCAAGATTGGCAGATTGGCAAGCTCTGCATGGGCACTCATTGGTTGTTTGGCTCTTTTGAAGAGGAAGAGCAATGCTGGTATGGTCATTGACAACGAGGTGAAGATGCTCGCAAATGCTTGCTTAGTTGATGTTTGAGCTCAGTCACTAGCAGTGCATGATCGTATGTTATGCTTTGAAGTTCTTCAATGCTTATTGGATGTTTACCCTGAGGCTGTGATGCCATTGATCGCTGGAGCCGTGACGACGTCGACATCCCGATGACCCAGTGAGCGTACCTGACCCGTGTGATCACTTTGTGCGTTGTTTGGATCCGTTCCGTATACCTGTTTCTTGATCCGTAGGCAAGTAAAACTTGCTACATGCTACTTATAGTATTTTTATACATATTTAATTGCATGTTAAACCTGTAAATTAAATCTAAGACCATTTGTTTCATTTTGACACTTCGTTGTCCATTATATCATTTTAGATTTATAACTTGAAACATACCATGTTGCATTTTGATTTACTATACATAGTACCCACATTCGTATTTAAATAACATAATAATTATTTGCATGGCCCATAGTACCCTTTTAATAGTTTCTACCCTATCGGACACCCGTTTGCATCCATTTAACCTATTTATATATATTTGCATCCCTAGATCATTTAACCCATAATAACGAGATTTTAACTTTCCATATTTGATAAAGTGTATTTTAATTATTGTTGGAATTATAACCTTAATCCAAATCGATAACTGTACATCCATATGTCTTAGTTATACCTATTTTTGCACACCACATTACAATGTTCCATTTTATTGTTCCATTAGTACCCCACACTTGTTTTGTATACCCATGCTTATTATAGTTGGATATGAGCACCCATTTGTTACTTGTGCACCCCTGACAGGACTTGATACACTATTACTTGACACGACGAGATACCGTGCACTTCTTGACATAACATGATACCTATATACAACCTGACTTGACCTGATGTACCATGGCTTTACCTGTTACCTGATCTTGTTACTAATGCCAACAAACTTGACCTGTTGTCCCTACGGACATTTCCTGTTGTCTATCCAGACACACCTATACCTGCTTGATCCTGCGTTGGCATTAGCTCCGGATTTATTGATCCCTGACTTGAACATATATAACTTGGGGGTATGGGGAAATCAATGATGAAACCAGACTTGTAACTCGACAGTTCGCTTACTTATACTGATCAGTTTTAGAGGCTAGGCCAGCCTTGGAATGATGCTGCTGATATTATTCATCTGTACATATTTCCTATTTTAGAGGCTAGGCCAGCCTTGGGGTGATGTTGCTGACATCACTCATCGTTACATACTACCTTTTAGTGCCTAGCGGCATGTCTCGGCTTCATCCCGAGAATCTTCACTGTGATCCCGGGCACGCACGGGATACTATTGAGTTACATCGATGATTCATCAAATTGATTTCAAAGACTTGAGAGTAGTTAACCCAATAGACCAGTCCAGATACTCACTACACATTACCCTCACTGTCCTCATTTATATTACTGTTATACCTTTTTTACTGTTCATACACATACCTGCATGCCTTTCTACCCCTGTTTATTTTATTGCTTGATATTATGACGCACTGACGTCTGGGTTTTGCATGGCCCAGATCCTCTACCTTTGTTGCAGACTGATCAGGAGTACTGCCGCTGTTAGACCGAGCGGTGAGGATCCTGTTGGTATCCAGTTTTACTTTCCAGGTGTTTTATTTATTGGATCTTTTGCTTCCGCATATTATATTATTTCTTGACTCATTTATTCTGGCTTATGGACATGTACTAGATAGTTTAGTTTACTTTCCTGTTCTTGATATCTCTACAGCCGTAATGTGACTGTGGAAGGATTTTTTTCTATCCAAGGTAGCATGGTTGGCTATGCCACGTGCCTATTTTAGCGTACTCTGGAAAGTGGGGCGTGACATGGTTCTTTTGGTATCAGAGCCATAGGATATAGGATAATTGAGTTTGATTCTTTTGTAGTTGGGTATTGGACCCAATACACGAATCAGAATACTCGTAACTAGGAGCATGTCCTGCCACATTGTTATCGTGATTCTTGAATCATATCTATCTCTTGATCCTTATCTTGACGATATGCAAACCTCTTTACATCTCGACTTGAAACCTTTTGGTTCCTTATTGTTTCTCCCTGTTCTTTGATTCTGATACTAGGATTTGGGCAACTTGAGTGGAGTTATGTAATTGTACCCATGAACTGCAGCATGGTTACAATGCGGTACTCTATTTAAGTAACTTGGAGTCCTATTCTTGATTCATTTCCTTGTTTCATGGTCGTTATATTACCTTGCTTCTTTTGCTTTCCAGCTCATGTTTTATCGCAAGCTTGAATTCTGTTTACCGTGCTTATCTTCTTCAGTGTTTGGCTTCAGGTGAAATCGTTTCAGGTATCCTACTTGATCATGTCTTCCCCGCAATGGAATTACCCAATTCTGGTGCATCCCTTTGTTGTTGTCGTCTTATGAATGGTTTCTCTTGGCACTTTCCACGCTCACATTGAATGTAGGGCAAGAAAGTGATTTCCAGATTCCCGGACATTCGGAGTTTGTTTTGCTGGAGGTAACAGTTCTGTCGGGCTAGTCGAGTTTAGGGCTAGGCCGACGAGCAATGTTCTTTTGTCATGGAAGTTGATAAGGAAGAAGCTCCGGCTATATTTTGAGAGTTCATGGACGCGTTCGAAGACATCTCAGGTTTACCGCAAAACGAGATGTGGAGTTCGTGATCGATCTTAATCCTGGTGCAGTGCCAATATCTAAGGCATACTATCCAATGGCACCAGTGGAGTTGGAAGAAGTCAAGAAGCAGGTTGCTGAATTACTTGAGAAAGGTTGGATTCGTAGCAGCAATTCACCTTGGGGAGCTCCGGTTCTTCTAGAAGAAAGATGGCACAAGGAGGTTGTGCATTGATTATCGAGAATTAAACCGGGTGACTATTAAGGACAAATACCCGATCCCTCGCATTGGTGAATTATTTGAGCAGTTTAGTGGCGCGAGGGTATTCTCGAGACTGGATTTGCGATCCGGATACCATCATGTCCGAGTTTAAACAGAAGATATTTGCAAGACGGCGTTCCGAACTCGGTATGGAAATTACGAGTATTTAGTGATGCCTCCGGAGTCACGAATGCACCGACGATATTTATGGACTTGATGAACCGAATCTTTTCACAGTTCTTGGACCAGTTTATAGTGGTGTTCGTTGATGATATTCTGGTCTACTCAAAGGAGTATTGAAGAGCATGCGGAACACTTGAAGATCGCACTGCATGTAGGGTTCCTGGGCACTCTAATGAGGTCTCAAAAGGCATCATCCATGCCAATTTCAAATTTTACAAGTGCCGAGAAACCCTAATACGGATCGTTAACTAGAAATTTAGGCGAAACATGCAACTAGTTAACAACTTAACTAAGTGAACGGAAATACAACCTTTGTAGATCCAGTTCTCCACCTCCATAGCTCCATGATGAAGTCTCCTTGCTGTCCAAATCGAATCCCGGGCTCTGGCGTCGGCTTCATCGGAGAAATGGGCGGGCTAGGTCATCGACTACGATGCCGAAGATGATCTACGTCGAGGCATCACAAGATCAAGCTCCCACTTCACCAAGTTATGAAACTTGTGAAGAAAACACCCTTTACTACTTGGCAAGAGGTAGAGGATGAAGAAATAGGAGGTGGGTTCACTTTAGAATTGGATTTCTCACTCATTTCATCAAATCACCATTGATAGAATCAAGCTTCTTCATCTTGAAGAAGAAGAAGAAGAAGAAGAAGAAGAAGAAAAATCTCATGATAAGTTATTTTTCAAATAGAAAATAAATGAATACTTATCATAATCCAACCATGGTCAAGTGTAGAGAATGAACTAGGGTTAAATGAATGGTTAGGGTTAAGCATGAAGACAAAAATGGTGACTTAGTCAAAGCCTCATGAAGCTTCAATATCAAACAAAGAAAGCCACCATTTTCTCTTTATCTTTTCCATAATAAATAAATAAATAAATAGATATGAAAAACAAAACCCTAACCATTTAAACAACCATGGTTTAATCTTTACACAAACTCAAGTGAGCATGTATCATCAAATATGATACAAAAGAGTGCACAAAAGTATATCACATATACAACTTGTGAACTTCAAGTGAGAAAATCCATTTAAAATGAATCTATACTAGTTAATGCAAAGTAATATATCAAATATATTATTATGCATTAAATCATTAAATCAATACTTGATTTAACGATCCGGTCATATCGCATACAACCGACTAATATCTAATGTATCGGCTTACCGAATCAATCCTTGATTCGATAACTAGGTTATATCGCATACAACCTTTCGATACATACATCGCGAGAATGGAATACGGTATCACATACACGCATTATTCTCGGTCCCGCGCATATCTCATATGCGCTCCTATTTCGTTTCGCTTGAGCCAGGAAACCTCTGTGTAGGACTCTAAAGACTCGTCAATACGCTGGCAGCAGGTGATGATCATATCAAACACCCACAAGCCACAAGCGGTCTGCTAAACGTAATGGCCACCCGGGTATTGAGCGATCAGAAGATCGACGAGCAAGCCCGCTCACACTCCTGTGAATCCAACCAGTAACACTTACCGTACAGTCTGGTCTGATCGTCTGATATGTCGCATATCTCGCCTAGGGGTGGTAAACGTCAGACCCCAATAGCTCGATAAGTCATGCCGACGTGAGGTCCATAACATGTGTGAAACTACTGATAACACTTACCTGTAGATCACAGCAACCCTGGCCAGGGATTTCCTGTTATGGCCAGTCGAGCATAGCGCAACATCAACCCCCAATACCGGGAGAGACGAATCCCCTCCTATCGCTCATTGCCTCCATGTGATTCGGGACTGTACCCAAAAACCACCGTTTTGCATGCCCTCTTGGATGTGGTAAGGTGGAAATCAAAGCACAGTGGGAACCACACAAGACTCTATGACGATCTCGGGTCAACAGACTACTCTGTACCAGTGTCACCAGAGAACTGCCATCTGACGTAAGGTATAATACCATCTGGGAGTTCTCGGCGAGTCCGTCCAGTGTACCCAGTCTCCACTGAGCACCCGTATATGATCTCTGATGTCAAACACCAATGGATATGGGATCATCCATCGCCCATCTGTATGGGTCGAGAAGGTATATGCTAGTCTATACTGGTATATCGATGCCCCGTCTCGATACACCCACGACTAGGGATCTTGAAGGATGTACTTATGGACTACCATGTCCCCACTAGTATGATCTGCATCATAGTCCAGGTAGTCAAGTACACATCCTAAGGGCTTTACCAACATGTAACAGAGAGACAATCAGTATACACGTTAAGGTAAAGAGCAACCAGATAGCATACTATCATGTCGAGAAAGAAAGTCCTCCCTATATATGTCCAAGCATCCACTACAATATACATCCTATGTATAGTAATGGCCTCTAGGGCATACATATAACTAACAATCTCCCACTTGCACTAGGGCCATCTGACAGCAGTGGTTGCAGTATCTCATACTCAACCATGCCATAAAAGTCTCTCTCTGGGAAAAGGCCTTTGTGAGTGGATCCGCGGTGTTTTCCTCTGAGTCTACTCTCCTGACCTCGATCACCCTGGAGATCAACTATCTCCATGATCAGGTGATACTGCCTTAGAATATGTCTGGATCACTGATGGGACCGACGTTCCTTGGAATAATCCACAACTCCATTGTCTCACAATGGTTGGAACGTAGTTCATCTCATGAACCAATATACACCCAAACATCCTCTTTGGTAGCATCTTAAGTAGCGATGTATCCTGCCTTTATCATCTAGTTAGCCACGGTATCTAGGTTGGAACTCTTCCAACATACCGTCCCTTTACTGAGGGTAAACACAATGCCTGTGACTGACTTTCAGTCGTCCTTATCACCCTGGAACCCTTCCAGTGATTCTCCCCAGGATCTGTTGATACCATCTCACTACAACTAGTGAGAATCCTAACATCCAATTAGATCTATCTCATAGATCCAAAACCCAGGATTTAGGAGGTATCACTTTGATCCTATATGGAGAATCATTGTGATAAACGGAGATTGACCGAGCGTAGCATAGGAAATTCCTTCCCTATCAAGAACATGTCATCCACGTACTCTACGAGGATCGTTACTATACTCCCTACTACCTTTTTGTTTATACAAGGTTCATCTACCATTTTGATGAAGTCAAACTTTTTGACAACTACATCAAAACAGACGTTCCAACTCCGCGATGTCTGCTTTATCCTATAAAGCATCTTGTACACGTTTCCGCTGCTCCCACTGTCTACGAAGCCCTCTGGCTGTGTACTTATAGACGCACTCTTCTAAAACACCATCTAGAAAAGCAGTCATGGCACTCAACCGCCAGATATCGTAGTCATGGTATGTAGCCGTGGCAAGTAGGATCTGAATGGACTTAAGCATAGCCACTGGAAAAGGTTTCATCATTATCCACGCCTGGTTGATGACGAAATACTTTAACAAGTCTTGCTTTGAAAGTCTCAACTTTTCCACCTACACCAAGTAATCTTCTCAAGATATACTTGCTCCTGATGGGGATTTAACCCTTCAGATATAGCAACCAAAGTCCATACTTTGTTGGTGTATAAGGATTCCATCTCAGATCGCTAAGCATCCAGCCATTTTTACAGAGTCCCACTCCTGATGGCCAGCTCGAAACTAGTTGGGTCATCATCCCATGATGCAATCCTCACTCCCACTGTCATAAAGGAACTGAAGTATCTCTCAGGTGGGTGAGGAAACCTACTAGATCGGCGGAGAGGCTGAGGTTCGTTGGTTACTATTGAATCCTTTAGTTCTACCAAATCATCAGCTGCAGTTCGTATAGCTGAAACCATTCCAGTTCTACATAACTGATCTTGCCTCGAGCTTGTCCAGATTATGCTTTTAGACATAGCCCGGACAACCCCAAATCTTAACCAACTTAAGATATGGGCTCTTCCCTTTCCATATCACATATGAAGCGGTAGGCTACTGATTTGATTGGAACCCTATTGAATAGGTATGCAGCTTCTCAAGCGCATAACTCCAAAAAGGAAATAGGAAACTCAATAGTACTTATCATAGAGCACACCATATCATATAGAGTGCATCTGCTCCGCCCCGATACACCGACGTACTGTGGTGTATACGGAGGAGTAATGCTGAGAGAGAATCTCATTCTCCTTTAGAATAATCCAGGATTTTCGTGCTCAAGTATTCTCCTCCTCGATCACATCAAAGGACATAATACTTATACCCATATTTTGGTTCTCTACTTCTAACTTATATTCTGTGAATATCTCAAAAGGTTCGGACTTATGTTTCAACAGGAACATATGTCTGAATCTTGAGAGATCATCAGAGAACGTAATGAAGTATAAAGAACCAGTCTTGGCATGTGTAGACAGGGGACCTACATACATCAACATGTATCATCCCAAGAGTTCACTAACTCTTTCTCTGTTTCCAGTAAACGGAGCTATGGTCATCTTATCTTTGTGACATGACTGGCAAGTTTCACAAGATGTAAATTCAAACTAATCTAAATATGCATCTTTATGTAACTTCAGCTAGTCGGGTCGCATTGATATGACCCAGTCTATAATGCCTCAAGAAGGATCCGTTCATTTCTGAACTCTTCCTCTTGTGTGTGTTCCGTATACTA
This sequence comes from Agapanthus africanus, assembly GCA_030015575.1. Lineage (NCBI taxonomy): Eukaryota > Viridiplantae > Streptophyta > Magnoliopsida > Asparagales > Amaryllidaceae > Agapanthus > Agapanthus africanus. Next base: position 737,590,468 of record CM057340.1, read on the forward strand.
AGAACTGTAGTTTGATTTAGAACGTCAATGCTTTTAGATAACGTGCCTGAACCGATCAACTTTTGATATAGGAAATGTTCAAAACATAATCCGACAATACAAAATTTTATCGTTTCTTTACTAATAAAGAGACAGATATGATTTTGCATATCAGGTTCGGTATCTAATAACATTCGTTTAGAATCAATGTATTGGTAATACAGGGTGACCGTGACCAACAGACTTGGCTGCAACACTTTCCCTGTTTTCTGCCTCATGAAACTTATCACCCGTTCTCAGTTCTTTACCTTTCTGTAGCCCTATGTAACATATTACATATCTGGAATCCTGATCCGGTATCAAATACCCAGGACGTAGAGAATAGAGAAACAGTTCTGTATAAAGAACACACCCGAAGATGATGCATCAGCATGCACTCTCTTCGTTTGGGCGGCATGGGATTCTGGTAATCCCCAATTTCCTGCTCTGTCTTATAATAATTATAAGTTGGAGCGGGACCAACGTTCCCCAGCTTAGAATAACAAGCGGGTTCGGTCAAATATCCATATTATTATCTTGATTAAGGCGTGATATGGTCGCTACCTAGAGAGAGAGAGAGAGAGAAGAAAACACTCAGCGTGCGCTCTTGCAAGATCAGATTGGTGTTATTTTATCTAATCAGGATGGCTCCCACTGCTTTTTATCAAATCTTCCTTCAAACCCTAAAAGGAAAGACCAGCCGAGATTAATTACACACTACAAGTTCGCCAATCATTCAGCCAGGCCAGTGTCGGTACTTTGAGGGAGGTCCCCCGTGCTTTCGCACGAACCTAATTAATGTAAACCTCGTTTTCCCAGAGGCTTAACCTCGTTGACACCTTTCTAGACACCTACTTAATCGGCTAATTGTAATGTGTAAAACTCTCCCAGGAGTAACTCTTACTCGCAGCGGGTATCGGGATCCAACTATCTCATAGAAGGTATGCAATCTCATTGCAAATTTCAACACTTGAAATTCCCGATAATATTTTGCCCCTAGCGTCCTATGACCTTGACGCAGGCCAACAAACCATAGTGCGCTAGTCAAGTTCAACCCGTCATTTCCTGATTGAATTAAACCCACCCGCACGACCCTTGACGCAGGCCAACAAAGTCGCACGACTACCCTAATCCAATCTGTATCATATGCATAAGCAGATAAATAATAGTTAGCTACCGCACACTACGCCTTGACGCAGGCCAACAAACGTAGCACGAATACTAACTACTACTTATCTGAAATGACGGAGGGCTACGTCAGGTTTTTCTGAAAACCTATTGCGTAATGAACTTGATATCGTTGTAGAATCAAATGATTTTAAAATGGAGTGTTTTTGAGGCTTTTCTAGTTTTGCTAAAGGGGTCACTCCCGGTGAAGGGATCGTCGGCCCTTTCCTCGTCGAATGAGGTGCGGGATATATCATATATATCACTGTGCAAAGCAGAAACTATAGAAGCTTTCAAAAGACAAACCGAGTGTGTAGCATCTGCCAGTTATTGCTAAAGGAGTCACTCCCGGTGAAGGGATCTCGGTCCTTTCCTCATCGAATAAGGTGCAGGATATATCATATATACCGCTGTGCAAAGCAAGAACTGTAGCTACCTATTTTATTTTGAAATTCAATTCTACAACATCTTTAGGTTTCTTTTCTTTCATTAATCACATTAATGAAGTCGCATCATTTAAGTACCTAAACATCACAGATAAATACGACGTACACTTATGCCATCCGCATTCGCCTCGATGTCCCCTCGTGCACCGTTAGGTTAGGTAACTAACGACAGAGCGGGGCAGGGCTAGCGCGGGTGTAAAACATAAGTAACGTCTATATAATATATCATATATACTATATACAGTATCCATCACAGAACATATCACATGATCACATCACAGATATCGCAGCAGAAGAATCATATGAAATATTGGATATACTAGGACGTCCGTGTTTTAAATACGAACCAGTATAAAACACGGATTCCACGGTCGTGATGAATAGCCAAACCCACACCCCTAGACCCCTACGAGAGCAGCAAGCAACCCTACCAATTCTAGAGTTAGGAGACCCGGACTCGACTCCTCGAGTTGGTCTCCCACTGGACTCCAGAACCCGATTACTTGTGCTCCCCTCCATGGGTCTATCCTAGTGCAGAAAAGTAAATAATATACAAATGGTGACATCATCCGCAACCTGGAAGTGCCCCAATAAAAGAATATTACATACAAGTTTTTACATGAATGAAAATGAAAAACACTCATCTCACATAAAAACCTCCGGCTATTCAAACACGACAATCCAATATAACATATCCAGCAACACATAACATCACATGTCATCAACGTAAGTAAATATGCGAATCCCAATTGTCGTTGACATATAGCAACGAAACCGGCGATATCACATATTACACTTACGGTCGCAGAAAAGAAAGTGTAAAACTACAACAGTTGGAATCCGCAATCTCTTTAGACATCGCATGCCTAATCAAATGAATTCCTTAGACATCGCATGCCTAACTATTATAAACCCCGTATTTTAGTCTCATTATCGAAAACTCTTTTCAATATAAAGTCGGGCAATTCAACAAGATTCCCGATATCCTGATCGAATGCTCGTCGCAAACTTTAGTAGGCGGCCGCACCCCCGACGCCGTCGACAAAGTGCACCAAGGCGGAACACCGCTGCCGCGAGCACCCGAACGGATGCTTTCGGCGACGGGGTTCTCCTACAGTCACTTGGTCGGGGCTATGGAGTGAGGCTGTCTATTAAGTTTACCCGGCGAGTATCCGCGTACACTACGTGATTGCGACGGACTTTTGATCACATCAAAATTCCGTGGCAACCGATCAAGTGAGACTAAACTACTAGATTTATAACATTCATTCAGTTATCTCATAACTTCTTGTGAATTCCAATTATTGTATCACATTCCGAATAAGATAGAAAATGTTAAACTTTCCGATCGAACAATCGAACACCCAAGTTTTCCCGAAACAGTTCAACTCATGAAATAAGTTCAAAGACATTTAATTTGTGCCTCAGTACCAACGGTCCAGCCGTAGAAGGGTCAAGCCAACGCCTCACATGTGGCACGCCGTACTGCCCCAAACCCCAAGGTTCAAAGGGCAGTTCAAGACGGTCACATAATCGAGTTAAGGTTTGTTGTCTTCTAGAGGGACCATCGCGTTACTTGCACTACTTAGAACGTCTTTAAACCTCGGAAAAATCCAACACTTGGAAATTTTCCGGCAGGGGAAAAGTTGGGTATTTATATCCGGTCGAACTTTTTAACATATTCAAAAATTATCCGAAAAACACATAGACAAAGTTTGATAATCCGATCGAATCATCTAAGCTCCAAAACATCCTGGAATATTCAACTCTTGAATAAATATTAAAAAATTCCCAGAAAATCCAGCCACTGAAGTGACAAATTACTGTGCAAAAATGGAGGGCTGACGTCATCATATGGCCGTGGAACCGCCGCACAAGGCATGCTTGTGCCGCGGTTCCGCCGCGCTTTAGATGAGTTAGCCCCTCGAATTTCACAGTAATTCAACTAAGACCCTGCTGAATTTTTTAGCAATTTTTAATCTGGAAAAAACCCAGTTTTTGAAAAAAGTCCAGAGAGCATTTTGGAAATGGGATTTCGGTTCGATCGGACTTCAAACTCCGTTTACGCATCGCCTAAGGCTCTAGCTAGGCTCTGATATCACTGTAGGTCAGGCAGCCACCCCATCCAATGGGGTCACCGTGGCACCAACGGGTCCCTCAGCCGCTACTTTTTACGCATGCCCCCTCGCGAGGACTATAACCCGCCGGAACACCTTCCGGTCTCGGGACACCCTGAGGGTAAGAGCCTATGCTTCGCCACACTGTCACACAGTGAGAACCCCCCATAGGTCGACATCCAATGCCTAGTCGCTCTGATACCATTGTAGGGTTCCTGGGCACTCTAATGAGGTCTAACAAGGCATCATCCATGCTAATTTCAAATTTTACAAGTGCCGAGAAACCCTAATACGGATCGTTAACTAGAAATTTAGGCGAAACATGCAACTAGTTAACAACTTAACTAAGTGAACGGAAATACAACCTTTGTAGATCCGGTTCTCCACCTCCATAGCTCTATGATGAAGTCTCCTTGCTGTCCAAATCGAATCCCGGGCTCTAGCGTCGGTTTCATCGGAGAAATGGGCGGGCTAGGTCATCGACTACGATGCCGAAGATGATCTATGTCGAGGCATCACAAGATCAAGCTCCCACTTCACCAAGTCATGAAACTTGTGAAGAAAACACCCTTTACTACTTGGCAAGAGGTAGAGGATGAAGAAATAGGAGGTGGGTTCACTTTATATTTGGATTTCTCACTCATTTCATCAAATCACCATTGATAGAATCAAGCTTCTTCATCTTGAAGAAGAAGAAGAAGAAGAAAAATCTTATGATAAGTTATTTTTCAAATAGAAAATAAATGAATACTTATCGTAATCCAACCATGGTCAAGTGTAGAGAATGAACTAGGGTTAAATGAATGGTTAGGGTTAAGCATGAAGACAAAAATGGTGACTTAGTCAAAACTTCATGAAGCTTCAATATCAAACAAAGAAAGCCACCATTTTCTCTGTATCTTTTCCATAATAAATAAATAAATAAATAGATATGAAAAACAAAACCCTAACCATTTAAACAACCATGGTTTAATCTTTACACAAACTCAAGTGAGCATGTATCATCAAACATGATACAAAAGAGTGCACAAAAGTATATCACATATACAACTTGTGAACTTCAAGTGAGAAAATCCATTTAAAATGAACCTATACTAGTTAATGCAAAGTAATATATCAAATATATTATTATGCATTAAATCATTAAATCAATACTTGATTTAACGATCCGGTCATATCGCATACAACCGACTAATATCTAATGTATCGGCTTACCGAATCAATCCTTGATTCGATAACTATGTTATATCGCATACAACCTTTCGATACATACATCGCGAGAATGGAATACGGTATCACATACACGCATTATTCTCGGTCCCGCACATATCTCATATGCGCTCCTATTTCGTTTCGCTTGAGCCAGGAAACCTCTGTGTAGGACTCTAAAGACTCGTCAATACGCCGGCAGCAGGTGATGATCATATCAAACACCCACAAGCCGCAAGCGGTCTGCTAAACGTAACGGCTACCCGGGTATTGAGCGATTAGAAGATCGACGAGCAAGCCCACTCACACTCCTGTGAATCCAACCAGTAACACTTACCGTACAGTCCGGTCTGATCATTTGATATGTCGCATATCTCTCCTAGGGGTGGTAAACGTCAGACCCCAATAGCTCGATAAGTCATGCCGACGTGAGGTCCATAACATGTGTAAAACTACTGATAACACTTACCAGTAGATCACAGCAACCCTGGCCAGGGATTTCCTGTTATGGCCAGTCGAGCATAGCGCAACATCAACCCCCAATACCGGGAGAGACGAATCCCCTCCTATCGCTCATTGCCTCCATGTGATTCGGGACTGTACCCAAAAACCACCGTTTTGCACGCCCTCTTGGACGTGGTAAGGTGGAAATCAAAGCACAGTGGGAACCACACAAGACTCTATGACGATCTCGGGTCAACAGACTACTCTATACCAGTGTCACCAGAGAACTGCCATCTGACGTAAGGTATAATACCATCTGGGAGTTCTCGGTGAGTCCGTCCAGTGTACCCAGTCTCCACTGAGCACCCGTATATGATCTCTGATGTCAAACACCAATGGATATGGGATCATCCATCGCCCATCTGTATGGGTCGAGAAGGTATACGCTAGTCTACACTGGTATATCGATGCCCCGTCTCGATACACCCACGACTAGGGACCTTGATGGATGTACTTATGGACTACCATGTCCCCACTAGTATGATCTGCATCATAGTTCAGGTAGTCAAGTACACATCCTAAGGGCTTTACCAACATGTAACAGAGAGACAATCAATATACACGTTAAGATAAAGAGCAACCAGATAGCATACTATCATGTCGAGCAAGAAAGTCCTCCCTATATATGTCCTAGCATCCACTACAATATACATCCTATGTATAGTAATGGCCTCTAGGGCATACATATAACTAACACTGCAGACATTGAGGCAAGAAAGATTGTATGCAAGGATGAGAAAGTGCGAGTTTTTGCTTGAAAAGATGAAGTTTTGGGGTATGTCGTATCCGGAGATGGAATCGCCGTTGATCCCGAAAGATTGCAGCAGTTTGAGATTGGCCAATTCCGAAGAATGTTGCGGAGATCAGAAGCTTCCTTGGACTTACCGGGTATTACAGAAGGTTCGTGAAGAACTTTGCTCGTCTAGCGGAGCCTTTGACCAAGTTTACGCGGAAAGGAAGTACCATTTGTGTGGACGGATAAGTGTGCGTCAGTTTTTGAGGCACTGAAGCAAATGTTGATAACCGCTCTTGTTTTAACCGTGCCAGACAGTTCCGGAGGATTGTTGATTCACAGCAACGCATCTGGTAAAGGATTGGGACGTGTTTTGATGCAGCATGGGAAGGTTATAGCGCACACATCGAGACAGTTGAAGACCTATGGGAAGAATTACCCAACTCATGATTTGGAGCTAGCAGCTGTGACTTTCGTTTTGACGATTTGGAGACACTACGTATTGGGCGAAAGGGTCGAAGTATACACCGATCACAAAAGCCTAAACTACGTGTTCACCCAGAAAGAGCTTAATATGAGGCAGCATAGGTGGTTGGAGCTGATGGCTGACTACGATCTTGATCTTAAGTACCATCCGGGGAAGGTTAATGTAGTGCCGGATGCGCTTAGTCAGTTGCCAGCAATTCAGATTTGATTTGGAGGTTGTGCTACCGTATTCTCGGGACAGTTGATGCAGTTGCAAGTACAGTCGTCGTTGATCGAGAATATTAAAGCAGCGCAGTCGCAGGACCCTAGATTGCAAAAGTTTTGAGAACAGGTTGAAGCTGGACTTCGAACAGACTTACTGATCCATGAAGATGGTTCGTTGCGATATGGTAGCCGTTTGTGTGTGCCAAAGGAAGATATTCGCGAAGAGCTAATGAAGGAGGCGCACAGTTTAGCATATTCCGTACATTCAGGAAGTACGAAGATGTACCGAGATATACGACAACATCTCTGGTGGGAAGGTATGAAACGGGAGATTGCCCGTTTCGTAGTGAAGTGCTTGGTGTGTCAGCAAGTTAAGGCTGAACATCAAAGGGTTGCTGGTTTATTGCAACCACTTCCGATTCCTTAATGGAAGTGGGAACATATAACTATGTATTTCGTGACGGATTTACCGCGGAGTCCAAAGGGCAACAATGCAGTTTGGGTGATTGTTGATCGATTGACTAAGGCAGCTCATTTCATACCATTTCGAGTTGGTCAATCAACAGAAGCTTTGGCAGAATGGTACATGCAGGAGATTGTAAGATTGCATGGAGTACCGGTGAGCACCGTGTCCGACCGTGACACTCGTTTCTTATCACACTTTTGGAGGAGCTTACAGGAAAGTTTGGGGACTCGATTGAAGTTTAGCACAGCTTATCATCCTCAGACAGATGGCCAGTCGGAGAGAACGATCCAAACTCTTGAAGATATGTTGAGAGCTTGCATGTTGGACTTCAAGGGTTCATGGGAGGATCATCTACATCTGGTGGAGTTTTCTTAGAATAACAGTTTCCAGGCGACTATTCAGATGGCTCCATTCGAAGCTTTATATGGTCGCAAGTGCCGTTCACCTGTTTGCTAGGACAATGTTGGTGAATGAAGATTGTTGGGACCAGATTTGGTCGTGCAGACAGTTGAGAAGGTTAACACTATCCGGAATCATATGAAAGCAGCACAAGACCGACAGAAGAGTTGGGCAGATACGCCGAGAAGACCTCTAGAGTTCGCCATGGGTGATTTGGTATTCTTGAAGATATCACCGACTAGAGGGGTGATTCGTTTCGGAAGTCGAGGAAAGCTCAATCCTCGATTTGTCGGACCTTTTGAGATTTTGGAGCGTGTTGGTGAGGTAGCGTATCGATTGGCGTTACCACAATCCTTAGTGAATGTTCATGATGTGTTTCACGTATCTCAACTCTGTAAATATGTTCGAGATGAAACACACGTGCTGGATCATTCGGAGCTGACTGTCCGAGAAGATTTGACTTTTGAGGAGCGACCGATGTCGATCGTGGACCGAAGAGAAAAGGTTCTTAAGAACAAAGTTATCCCTCTTGTACTTGTTTATTGGGGTAATCGCTCGCATGGAGAATCAACTTGGGAACGAGAAGATGAAATCCGGCAGAAGTTTCTACATCTATTCTTGTAAAGCGTGATTGTATATCCTCGCTTGTTCTTGGAATTTCGAGGACGAAATTATTTTTGTAGTTGGGTATAATGTAACAACCGTGTTCAGTTATACCAATTTCTGTTTCAGTATTTCTTATCTGTGGTATTTTATTTATTTATCTTGTTTGGATGCGAATGGTAGTTTACACTTTTACATTGCATTCGACCCGACCCTTTTGCTTGAACTGGTTGATTCATATTTATAGACAATCCTGGCCTGTTAAATAGACACGTGCATCTCATGTATACTGCATTTTAACTTTTCACCTAGTATCGTGTATTTTACATATAACATTTTAGATTGCGTAAAATAAATTAAAATTGCATTTCATAGCCTGCATGATACCCCTAACCCCGTGGTAGCGTCCGCGCATCGTGTTCTCGTCCCGATCAGTGAAACAGACGGGTTTGGATAGCTACGCGCACGTACGTGCGTCCGTTCGTGGGGGTATGCAGCATTTATTTTTCGTATTTAAAATCTGAATTTTTGGACCCGACCCGGACGCATTTTGAAATATTTTTGTACCCACCTAAATTCAAAATTTATTAAATTTTATTTTAAACTTTTCCTTTAAAAATTTCGTTTAACAGTAAAAAAGATTTTACAACTAACCTAAATATTTTTTTTAAAACTAAAAATCAAAACATATAAACCAAACCCCAGCTTCTCTCTCTCTTTCCAACCAATCAAGATTTTCCCTTTTAATTTGCGTGGGCCCCACTCTACTCCTCTCTCTCCTCTTTCCTTTTCTCTTTCTCTCTCAGTCTCTCTCTCTCGCCGTCTCTCTCCTCTCTCCTCTTTCTTTCTTTTTCTCTCTCCCCCGCTCTCTCTCTCTCCTTTCTCTCTCCTATCAGAGTTACTGTGCGTTCCTCGAGTGTGGTCACCGTGCCGCTCTATCATCACCTCCCTTCTTCACGTTTCCTCTTCTCCCTCGTTTAAAACCCCACGAGCACGAGAAAAACTCCAGACCCTAACCCTAGCCGCCTCACCCGATCTTGTCTGGGTCCTCACCTCACGTCGTTGACCATTCCCTCACCGTCGTCTTCTTCTTCTCCTCGTCTTCCTCTCCTGCTCTCGCCATCCCCGACATGAAACCCCGACCCCTGCACGCGACGAGAACCACCAAGAACCCATCTTCGCTTCCATCGCCGGCACCCTCATCGGCCTCACCCCGTCGCAACCTTGGCACCTCGCCTCCACCCTCTACCTCTCTTCTTTCTTTTCCTTCTCGCCACCGTCACCATCACCAACCCCCGCATACCCTGCAACCCTCGCTGCAATCCACTGCCTCACCTAACCCTCGCTTCCACGCCCATGTTGCCGGAGCTCCGACCTCCATCGTCTCCATCCACATCACCACTACCTCTTCTCATCCTTCTTCCTGTGAACGCATAAGCCAAACTCCCTGCAACTTAAACCCGACGAACCCAAGAACTCTGCAGATCTATCACCCCAAGCAACTCAAGAAACCCTCTTTTAGTCCTCTCCTTTAATGGCGAAATCGCATCCATGGATCTCTCACGTCGAGGCCTTCGTCGACACGTCTCGCCCAAATAACGAGCAGAATACAAGCGTCGATGCAATTGCAGGAATGGTGAAGAATGATCTCTTAGCTCTCGAGGAATTGGTAAGAGAAATGGAGTTTTACTTGACAACCACAGAACGTGTAATTCGTGCAGGAGGTACTCTTCTTTTGGAAGAAATCCTTAGTCATCTCACATCTAGCCATTAGGGAGTGCCACTGTAAGCAGTTTGGTAGGGTTCTTCACATCAAGATTGGCAGATTGGCAAGCTCTGCATGGGCCACTCATTGGTTGCTTGGCTCTTTTGAAGAGGAAGAGCAATGCTGGTATGGTCATTGACAGCGAGGTGAAGATGCTCGCAAATGCTTACTTAGTTGATGTTCGAGCTCAGTCACTAGCAGTGCATGATCGTATGTTATGCTTTGAAGTTCTTCAATGCTTATTGGATGTTTACCCTGAGGCTGTGATGTCATTGATCGCCGGAGCCGTGACGACGTCGACATCCCGACGACCCAGCGAGCGTACCTGACCCGTGTGATCACTTTGTGCATTGTTTGGATCCGTTCCGTATACCCGTTTCTTGATCCGTAGGCAAGTAAAACTTTCTACATGCTACTTATAGTATTTTTATACATATTTAATTGCATGTTAAACCTGTAAATTAAATCTAAGGCCATTTGTTTCATTTTGACACTTCGTTGTCCATTATATCATTTTAGATTTATAATTTGAAACATACCATGTTGCATTTTGATTTACTATACATAGTACCCACATCCGTATTTAAATAACATAATAATTATTTGCATAGCCCATAGTACCCTTTTAATAGTTTCTACCCTATCGGACACCCGTTTGCATCCATTTAACCTATTTATATATATTTGCATCCCTAGATCATTTAACCCATAATAACGAGATTTTAACTTTCCATATTTGATAAAGTGTATTTTAATTAATGTTGGAATTATAACCTTAACCCAAATCGATAATTGTACATCCATATGTCTTAGTTATACCTATTTTTGCACACCACATTACAATGTTCCATTTTATTGTTCCATTAGTACCCCATACTTGTTTTGTATATCCATGCTTATTATAGTTTGATATGAGCACCCACTTGTTACTTGTGCACCCCTGACACGACTTGATACACTATTACTTGACACGACGAGATACCGTGCACTTCTTGACATGACATGATACCTATATACAACCTGACTTGACCTGATGTACCATGACCTTGCCTGTTACCTGATCTTGTTACTAATGCCAACAAACTTGACCTGTTGTCCCTACGGACATTTCCTGTTGTCTATCCAGACACACCTATACCTGCTTGATCCTACGTTGGCATTAGCTCCGGATTTATTAATCCCTGACTTGAACATATATAACTTGGGGGTATGGGGAAATCAATGATGAAACCAGACTTGTAACTCGACAGTTCGCTTACTTATACTGATCAGTTTTAGAGGTTAGGCCAGCCTTGGAATGATGCTGCTGACATCATTCATCTGTACATATTTCCTATTTTAGAGGCTAGGCCATCCTTGTGGTGATGCTGCTGACATCACTCATCGTTACATACTACCTTTTTGTGCCTAGCGGCATATGTCGGCTTCAGCCCGAGAATCTTCACCGTGATCTCGGGCACGCACGGGATACTATTGAGTTACATCGATGATTCATCAAATTGATTTCAAAGACTTGAGAGTAGTTAACCCAATAGATCAGTCCAGATACTCACTACACATTACCCTCACTGTCCTCATTTATATTACTGTTATACCTATTTTACTGTTCATACACATACCTGCATGCCTTGCTACCCCTGTTTATTTTATTGCTTGATATTATGACGCACTGACGTCTGGGTTTTGCATGGCCCAGATCCTCTACCTTTGTTGCAGACTGATCAGGAGTACTGCCGCTGTTAGACCGAGCGGTGAGGATCCTGTTGGTATCCAGTTTTACTTTCCAGGTGTTTTATTTATTGGATCTTTTGCTTCCGCATATTATATTATTTCTTGACTCATTTATTCTGGCTTATGGACATGTACTAGATAGTTTAGTTTACTTTCCTGTTCTTGATATCTTTACAGCCGTAATGTGACCGTGGAAGGATTTTTTTTCTATCCACAGGTAGCATGGTTGGCTATGTCACGTGCCTATTTTAGCGTACTCTGGGAAGAGGGGCGTGACAGCTAGTTCGCTGACGACATTCCTGTCTTTTATTTCTTTGGAATGTTCGCCAGGAGGACCGAGCTCTCATGAGATTGAGCCTAACCAGGAGGACTTGGACCAGCTCACTGCCGAGCCGGACTTCTAGCTCTCCTTGTATTTACTTTCAGTTTGTATGCCACTGTTTATATCATTGTATCTTTCCTTTTCAAAAACAGTTGTATATAAAGATGAATGTAAATAAAGATTACTGTTTATTATTATATCACTTGTCGTTCTTATGCATTATATATATATATATATTGCTTAATTACGCTTAACGTATTTATTTCTTAGTAAATACGTTGCGGCCCGCCACGTCACCGTTTCCGTACACTGGGAAGCGGGGTGTGACAGGTTTTGTTGGTAGCCCATGCAGGTCAGTTCTGCATGAAGTCTTAAGAAATATATCACAAGAATAATAAGAAGCGGCAACTATACATTCCTTACATTTCAAATTCCTTGAATCTATCCTTACCTTTCTTTTTCTATCAAGGTCATGGATTCACCGAACAGTACGAGCACGAACGTCAATGACAACACCCCACCGCCTACTCTACCACCAGCACCTACCGTTGCAGCTCCCATCAATGAGCAAACGGTACTGATCGAGGAGATCAAGGGCCTCTTGGAGCAGACTGCTATCCTCATGCCCCGCCCAGAAGTCGAATCACCCGAAGTCGAGCAATTCCGGGCACTGCACCCGAAACATTTCTCAAGAAAAGAGCGCCCACTGGAGGCGGAAGAACGGGCTCAGTCAATAGAAGATGACATGGCAGCAGCACAAGTTCCAGAGATTGCTTGGGTGAGGGTTGCGAAGCTGCAACTAACAGACAACGCCAGAGTCTGGTATAAGGCTAAAGAAAGCCATCTCACCCAACCTATCGAATGGAAGACGTTTCGCGATATGTTCGACGCGAAGTACTTCCCTGAGACTGCCTATTTTGATATGGAGCAGCAGTTCATTCACTTACAATAAGGCTCGATGTGAAGCAAGTCCGTGGATGAATACGATACTGAGTTTACCATGCATAGCAAGTAAGATATTGTCTCAAATTCAAATTTCCTAATATCACTCATTACACTGCTAACACAAGACCGTAACAGGTTCGCGGCACACCTCATCCCAACTGCTGAGATCCGGGCACGGCGATTTCAGCAAGAGTTGGACCTGGAAATCCATGCTGCACTCGCTATAGGGGATTTCCCAACCCATGATCTTGCTCTGAAAGATGACCGACGCTATGAGGCAATGGTGAAGAAGAAGGGCAGAGCTCAGACTGCCGGTGTGAAACACCTTGCCAAACAGATGACAGGAGAAGCCTCTTCCAGGCCAACTTTTACACCCAGGAGACCGGGAGGATCATTTAACTGGCCGAGTCCAGACTTTTGCATCTACTGCAAGAGGAATAGACACCTGGCAAAAGAATGTAGGCGTGCAAATGGCCCGTGTTTCGTTTGTGGCGTATCCACTCACGTCATAGGAGCATGTCCATATCGACTCAACCCAGCTCCAGCACCTAGAACCGCTATCACAGTTCCGCAGCGGCCAGCTATTCTGGCTCCTGCACCTCTTTTTGCTCTCCCTTCACTAACTCCACATAGACCTCCTGCACATCTTCCTCATCAATTCTACTAGGCATAGAGAAACGTGCCTCAAGGGCAGAGGAACATGCCCCAAGGACAGAGGAATGTGCCTCCAGCAAGGAGGAATGTACCCAGACGTCAGGCTTTCACAATGACGGTTGAGGAAGCCGAAGCCACTGGCCAAGTAATCAATGGTAATTTCCAATATTTTCATCTTTTCAATCCTTGTATATCTCTATATTTCTCCTGTATCTAAAACCAACCCTACACAACTTAGGTACCACCCTTCCTGCACTCGCACTTTTCGACACTGGAGCATCACACTGCTTCATGTCCCAACGATTTATGAGAACGCATGCGATTCCCGTGAAGCCACTCATTTCAAGCTGGAATGTCAGTTCTGGGAATAGAGTATTAAAAGCAACTATGTGATTTGATCAGTGTCCAGTTGTAGTTTGCGGACGAGAATTCTATATGAATTTCAAAGTACTGGACATCCTAAATTTCGGTGTTGTGTTGGGAATGGACTGGCTGGGAGTTTTCTATGCTACGATTGACTTCCGTCAAAGGAGGGTAGTATTTGAGATACCGGATCACCCAGTCTTCTACTTCAAGAGTGGAGACAAAACGTTGGAGCCAGGAATCTTCCGTGCTAAACCAAAGAATGCAGAAGTGTTTACTCTACCGACGGAAGAAGAAAAGCCAGAGGTAGTTCGAGAGTTCGAGGATGTGTTCCTTGAAGATATAACAGGTTTGCCTCGCGATCGAGCTCTTGAATTCAGCATTAATTTAATACTTGGTGCGCAACCTATAATCAAAGCCCTGTATCAGTCAAGTCCTGAGGGATTGAAGGAGATCCGCACTCAGTTGGACGAACTCCTGAAGAAAGGTTGGATTCGTCCTAATACTTCAAGTTGGGATCTCCAGTTTTGCTCGTGAAGAAGAATAAAGGTTCATACAGGATTCATGTAGATTAACGAGCTCTGAACGAAGCGCATCGATTAAGAACAAGTATCCACTGCCGCGCATCGATGACCTTTTCGATCAGCTACGTGGGTCTTTTGTGTATTCTCAAAGCTAGACCTTCGTTCAGGTTATCATCAGGTGAAGGTTAAAGAGTCCAACATTCGAAGACGGCGTTCAGGACTCGATATGGTCATTATGAGTATCTCGTAATGCCATTTGGAGTGACTAATGCACCTTCTATATTCATGAATCTGATGAACCAAGTTTTCCAAGAGTACTTAGACATGTTTGTTGTCATCTTCATCAACGACATCCTGGTGTATTCAAAGAATCGGAAAGAACACACCGAGCATTTACGGATTGTCCTGGAGACATTACGACAACATCAGCTCTATGCCAAGTACAGCAAGTGTGAATTTTGGATAGATCAAGTCGGATTTCTCGGACATATCGTTTCGAGCTAAGGAATCTCAGTAAATCCAGTTAAGGTGTCATCTGTCAGTGAATGGACAACACCAAAGACAGTGAAAGATATACGAAGTTTCTTAGGATTAGCAGGATACTACCGAAGATTCATTGAAGGTTTTTCGAAAATTGCAACACCCTTGATCAAACTCACATGTAAGGATGAAGCATTTGTGTGGTCAGAAGCATGTGAAAACGCTTTTGTAGAACTCAAGTCAAGATTAACTTCAGCTCCTATCCTTGTAATACCGGATCAATCTAGAGGAATCGTCGTATATTGTGATGCGTCCGGTAAGGGATTAGGATATGTTCTACATCTGCATGGAAAAGTTTTGGCTTTCGCGTCGAGACCGTTGAAGGTTCATGAGCGCAACTATCCAACATATTATCTGGAGTTGGTAACCGTTATCTTCGCACTTAAGATTTGGTTTCACTATCTTCTGGAAGAAAGAGTGGATATATACACTGACCACAAGAGTCTGAAGTATGTATTTACTCAGAAGGAACTAAACATGCGGTAGAGAAGATGGCTAGAACTCATGGCGGACTTTGACATCAATCTACAGTATTATCCTGGGAAGGTGAATGTAGTTCCTGATGCACTTAGCTGCCAGCCATTAGCAATGAATCTCACCGCTCAGTGGAAGCTACAGAAGGAATTGCACGGAATGGAGATCGAAGTATTTATGCCAGGTAACACTTCGTATTTGATGAACTTACAAGTCGAGTCCACTCTTGTCAATCAGATCAAAGCAGCTCAAGCAAGTGATACCAAGCTACAAAAGATCCGAGAACAAGTAGAAAGTGTACTTTGAACCGACTTCATCATCTACGAAGATAGATCCTTGAGGTATGGAAGTCAATTGTGTGTACCTATCGGCCCAGTTCGAGAAGAGTTGATGAAAGAAGCTCACAACACTCCTTATTCTATACACCCCGGTGGTACAAAAATGTATAAGTATCTACGGCAACACTACTGGTGGTATGGAATGAAGCGTGAAGTAGCCAGAAGCGTAGCCAAGTGTTTGGTGTATCAGCAAGTAAAGGCTGAACATCACAGAACTACTGGTTTACTTCAGCCGTTACCAATCCCAGAATGGAAATGGCAGCACATTACCATGGACTTTGTGACTGCCCTTCCTCGCAGCATGAAGGGTAACGACGCAGTATGGGTTATTGTGGATCGACTCACCAAGTCGGCTCACTTTATTCCCTTTCGAGTTGGCCAATCTACCGAGATATTAGCAAAAAAGTACATGGAGGTAAGCATGAATCTAAATTAAGATTTAACCTCAAGATGTACTATTTTTGATACCCATGAAACTCATGCAGCAGATTGTGAGATTACATGGAGTACCAGTTTGCATCGTCTCCGACCGTGATACCATATTCCGATCATAGTTTTGGCAAAGTCTGCAAACTAGCCTGAGAACGAGTCTGAACTTCAGCACGGTTTACCATCCATAAATGGACGGACAGTCCGAGCGGACAATTCAGATTCTGGAAGACATGCTAAGAGCTTGTATGTTAGACTTCCGAGGTTCATGGGAAGATCACCTACACCTTGTGGAGTTTTCATACAACAACAGCTATCAGGCAAGCATTGGAATGACACCATTGGCAGCACTCTACGAAAGGAAGTGTAGTTCACTGCTAAATTGGGACGACATCGGAGATCGTAAACTCCTTAGACCAGAGATGATCGTGGAAACTGTGAACATTGTTCGCAGGATTAGGTAAAGAATGCACATAGCCCAAGACAGACAGAAGCATTGTGCAGATGCTAAGCGGCGACATCTGGAGTTCCAACCTAGAGACCATGTTTTCTTAAAGATCTCTCCAAACAGAGGATTGATTCAATTCGGCAAGAGGGGTGTAATACCCTAGTTCATTTATACAAGTTCTATTTCAAGTATTTTTTTATTTATGGTCTTTTCCCGATTTACTGTGTTTTGGGTGCGAATAGTGTATTTGACATCTGTATTTGCATCCGACCTTACCTGCTTTCTGGAAACCCGTCTTGATTCCTGTTTATGATTTATCCTGGCTTGTTATGTGGATCCGTGCACATTCATTATTTTTATATACTGCATACTGACATTTATCTAGCATCTGCATTTTTAAATATAACATTTAAAGTCAAGAAAAATATTTTAAAGATATATTGCATGGCCTGCATGGTATCCCTAACCCCGTTGTAGCATCCGCGCACCTTGTTCTCGTCCCATTCAGTGAAACAGACCTGTTTGGATGGCTATATGCACGTGCTTGCATCCGTTTTTGGGGTTATGCTTTTTCGTTACCCAGATATCCAATTTTGGTTTTAGTTGACACGTATATTTTCCGTAATTTAAAACTGGATTTTTAGACTCGACCCGGGCATGTTTTGGACTATTTTTCTATTAACCAAATTACCCAAAGTTTATTAATATATATATTTTTAAACAGTTACAGTAAAGATTTGTAACAAAAATAATCTTTTAAATTTTTTAAAGAAATCTTATTTTAACTAACTCTCTCTCCCCTTCTCTCTCACCTCTGCAACTACTGTTGCTTCTCGATTCCCGTCACCTCCCTTCTCACCCTCTAGCGTCACCTCCCTCCTTCTCTATTTAATCCCCACGAGAAACCCACAGAACCCGAACCCTAGCTCCTCAGCTCGCCCTCGCCGCCAACCTCCCAACCTCGTCACCACCACCTCCTCGCCAACAGCATCACCTCCACTTCCTCCTCTCCTCCATCTCCATCTTCTCCTTCTTCTTCTTCTCCTCTCATCTTCTTCCAAACCCTGAGAACCTTAGAATCCCCTACACACCCTCGCCTCACCGGAGCTTCGACCTCGTCGTCGTCTCCACATCCCCGTCATCACCATCTTCATCACCACGACCTCCTCTCCACTCCCTTGCACCCAGAAACCCCAGAAGCAACCACAGCCCTCTCTTTTTCTCCTCCTTCTTCTTCTCTTTCTTGATTTCTTGTTTCCTTTCCGATGATCACCCGCCAGAGCCGTGCTCGTCGCTGCCGATCCAGGCGATCCAGTGAACGTCCCATACCTGCGTGGTTGTCCTCTTGCCCTGTCTGGACCTGTCCCGCGTTCCGTGTGTGCGTTGCAACGATTACCAGACGTCGGACGTGCCGTAGGCACCCGTTGCGTATTCCGTTCAGGCAAGTTTATCTTGATACAGGCTATAATACTTATCTTGCATCCATATGAATAAAAATATTTCATGTTGATTGAATTGTACATCCATATTAAGTTTTACTATTTTTTGGATACCTGTATGCATCCATATCATTTAATATTCATGTAGCTGCATCTACAGATCATATTAATTCATGTTATTATTGTAGTAACACCCCATGCTTGATGATGTGCATCCCACTTAGGCTTGGATCTGTAAATGTAACCCCTGATCGATATTTGTGTATCCATACCATTAATTATATATCTAGTTGCATGCCATACCGCATTATTTCATATTACTGTAATATTGACACCCCATACTTGATAATGTGCATCCTACATACCCATGGAACTGTAGTTGTAACCCCTGATAGTTATTTGAGCATCCATGTTTATTTGCGTGTGCATACCATTAATTCTGCATACCTAGTTGCACGCCATATTACATTAGCTCATATTTGTTAGAATGTAGTAGTGCCTCTAGTTGGGTTACAACATCATAAAGTAGTGAACTTTCATTTTAAAGAGGACTATTACAAACGAACTACGAATCGTAACTAGAGATTAGGGTAATAACATCAATATGTAAAGTCTAAACTAAAGGAAAAGGAAATACAAGCTTTGGAGCCAACTCCTTTGGTCCTTAGGACTCTTACGGCTTTACACGAGGTTTGGAACGACTCCACTCGAGGTCCTTCGTCGTCTACGATGATCCATCAGGAGATTCCTAGATCAAGCTCTTAGCTTCACAAAATGAAGCAAACACTCTACACTAAAGGGCTAGGGTAGTGTAGAATGGTTGTGTGGTTTGTAAACTCACTTAAAAACCCTTTCTTTTTAAGTTCCTCACTCAAAACAAAACTCAAGAGAGCTTGGAGAAGGAGGAAGATGAAGATGGCAAAAGCTTTTGTGAATAATAAAAAAAAACTTATTTCTAAAAAGAAAAAGAAAAGAATATATATAAGACATTCTCAAATATAATTATAGTTAACTAAATATCTAGATATTTTGTAGATGGGTTAAAGAACAAAGGAAATTAAACCATGGTTAAAGTCAATGGTCAAAGAAGAAGTGTATAGAAAATGAGTCATTATGCTAATTTCCTTTTTCCTTTAAATCATTAACAAAAATCTACATGTTTATCAACCATGTGAGTCTTATATTGCCATCTCCTTTGTATCATCAACCATGACACATATGTATGTGTGTATGTGTGCATGCACATCATCATGTGTATGTGTGAACATACATGCATACATCCAAAAGAAAAAGGGTTAATTAAAAGTGAGCTAAAAGATAATATTAAATCAACACTTGATTTAATAAATCGGTCACATCAAATGCGACCCGACTAATATCGAACATCCGATTAAAATACGGTATCATATATTCGTATTTAATCGAGCTCCTACGCATATCACATATGCACACCACAACATTTTGCCTGAGCTAGAAAAATCCTGTGTGGAACTCTAAGACTCGTCAATACGCCGGCAGTAGGTGATGATCATATCAAAACACCTACAAGCCGCAAGCGGTCAGCTAAACGTAACGACCACCCGGGTATTGAACGACCAGAAGAAAAACAAGCGAACCCGTCAAAACTCCCGTCGAGCCATTGGCAACACTTACCGTACAGTTCGGTCTCTTCGTCTGATATGTTGCATATCAAGTCTAGGGATGGAATCACCGAGCCCTAATAACTCAATAAGTCATGTCGATTTGGTCTATGACCGGTCGAGAAACTACTGATAACACTTATCAGTAAATCTCATCAGCCCTGGCCAGGGACTTCAAGTCAGAGCCAATCGCACATTGCACAACATCAAGTCCCAATACTGGGAGAGACGAAACCCCTCCTATCGCTCATTGTCTCCATGTGTCTCGGGACTATACCCAAAAGCCACCTGTTTGCACGACTCAGTAGAGCCGTGGTAGGGTGGAAATCAAAGTACAGTTGGAGAACACACAAGACTCTATGACGATCTCGGGTCTACAGACTAACCTATACCAGTGTCACCAGAGAACTACTATCCGACGATAGATATAATACCATATAGGAATTCTATGTGAGTCCGTTTAGTGTACCCGGTCTCCACTGAGCACCCGTATACAATCTTCGATGTCACAACACCAATGGATATGGGATCATCCATTGCCCATCATATGGGTCAAGAAACGTACACGCTAGTCTACTCTGGAATATCGATGCCCTGTCTCGATATACCTACGACTAGGAACATTTAAGGATATACTTATAGACTACATATGCCCCACTAGTATGATCTCCATCATAGCCATAGAAGTCAAGCAAATATCCTTAGGGCTTTATCAACATGTATCAAATGAACAGTATCAAGTAAACATGTCAGATAAAGTAAAACCAGATAGTATACCATCATGTCGAGCAAGAAAGTCATATATCAAAATATACATATATATATGTCTAAGCATCCATTGTGCATATAATGGCCTCTAAGGCATACATATATCCAACAATCTCCCACTTGCACTAAAGCCAATTATTGGCGTATCTCATACCCAACATCTCAAAAAGTCGCTCATGTTGCGGCTGTGGAAGTGCCTTGGTGAGTGGATCTGCGGTGTTATCCTTTGTATCTACTCTCCGAATCTCGATCTCATAGCGATCAACTATCTCCCGGATCAAATGATATCGTCTGAGGATGTGTCTGGAATTTTGATGGGATCTGGGTTCTTTGGCCAACGCTATAACTCCATTATTATCACAATACAATGGTATTGGATCAATAATGGTTGGAACTACTCCTAGCTCCGCAACGAACTTCCTCATCCAGACGGCTTCCTTGGCAGCATCATTTGCAGCAATATACTCAGCTTCCATCGTGGAGTCTACAATGGTATCTTGTTTAGAACTCTTCCAACTTACTGCCCCTCCATTGAGGGTAAATACAAACCCTGAAATAGATTTACTGTCATCCTTATCACTTTGGAAGCTGGAATCGGTAAATGCCTCCATCTGGAGATCCCCATTACCATACACCAAGAACATTTCATTAGTTCTTCGCAAGTACTTAAGAATGTTCTTCACGGCTATCCAGTGTTGCTCCCCTGGGTTGGATTGATACCTGCTTACTACAGCTAGTGCATAAGCTACATCAGGGCGAGTACATAACATTGCATACATTATAGATCCTACGGCTGAAGCGTAGGGTATAATGCTCGTGCGAGCTCTCTCTTCATCAGTCTTCGGACAGAAGTCCTTAGAGAGAGTGATTCCATGGCAAGCGGGCAAGACACCACGCTTGGAATCTTCCATACTAAACCTTTTTAGGATGGTATCAATGTACTTTGATTGGGACAATCCCAATAATATCTTGGATCTATCTCTATAGATCCTTATGCCCAAAATGTATGAGGCATCACCCAGGTCCTTCATGGAGAACGTTTGTGATAAGAATAATTTGACCGATTGTAGCATAGGAATATCATTTCCTATCAAGAGAATGTCATCTATGTACAATACGAGGAATGTGACAGTACTCCCTACAATCTTCTTATAAATGCATGGTTCATCTATATTTTTGATAAAATCAAACTCTTTGATTGTATCATCAAAACAGATGTTCCAGCTCCGTGAGGCCTGCTTTAATCCATAAATGGATTTAAGCAATCTACATGCTTTCCCGCTGTTCCTACTGTCAATGAAGCCCTCTGGCTGATCCATACAAACGCATTACTCTAAATCACCATTTAGAAATGCAGTTTTAATGTCCATCTGCCAGATTTCATAGTTGTAGTGAGCGGCAATAGCAAGTAGGATCTGAATGGATTTAAGCATTGCTACTGGAGAGAAAGTTTCATCATAGTCCAGTCCTGGTCTTTGATGAAAATCTTTCACTACAAGCCTTGCTTTATAAGTCTCTACCTGTCCATCTGCACCAATCTTTCTCTTAAAGATCCATTTGCACCCAACGGGTTTTATCCCAGGAGGTGCAACGTCCAAAGTCCATACTTTGTTGTTGTACATGGACTCCATCGGATCTCATGGCATCCAGCCACTTCACTGAGTCACCACTCGTGATAGCTTGCTGAAAACTAGTAGGGCCATCATCATCCATGATACAATCTTCTCTATCACCATCAATGAGAAAACCATAGTATCTCTCCGGTGGGCGAGAAGTTCTACTAGATCTCCGGAGCGGCTGAGGTTCTTGATGTTCTACTGCAACATCAGATTCAACCAATTCGTCCTGAGTAATTTGTGTCTCTAGAACCTCTTCTAGTTCTACCGCATTTCCATCAGTACTATTTGTAAAAATTTCATTTTCCAAAAATGTGGCATATTGAGAAAGAAACACCTTTTGTTCCTCCTTGTGGTAGAAAAGATATCCATATGAATGTTTTGGATATCCCACAAATGTACACATGACCGATTGTGTGTCGAGTTTATCCGGATTCTGCTTTTTGACATAAGCCGGACAACCCCATATCCTAACTCTTTTAAGAGATGGTCTCTTTCCACACCACATCTCATATGGAGGGGTAGACACGGTCTTTGATGGAACCCTGTTCAATAGATAAATTGCTGTCTCTAATGCATGTCCCCAAAAGGAAAGTGGTAACTCAGCATCACTTATCATGGACCGTACCATATCTAATAGGGTACGATTCCCCCGTTCTGACACACCGTTGTGCTGTGGTGTGTACGGAGGAGTGAGCCGAGAAAGAATCTCATTTTCTTTTAAGAAGTCTGAAAACTCACTGCTTAAATACTCTCCACCTCGATCTGATCGAAGTTTCTTGATACTCGAGCCAGTTTGTTTTTTTACTTCAAATTTGTACTCCTTGAATTTCTCGAAAGCATCGGATTTATGCTTCAATAAAAACACGTGTCCGAATCTTGAGAAATCATCAGTAAAAGTGATGAAGTATGAAAAACCGCCTCTAGCATGTGTAAACATTGGTCCGCATACATCACTATGTATGAGGCTTAAGAGTTCAGTAGCTCTCTTTCCGTGTCCTGTAAATGGGGTTTTGGTCATTTTATCTTTTATACAAGACTGAAAAATCGCATAAGATTTATATTCAAAAGGTTTTAAATATCCATCTTTATGTAGCTTGTTTAGTCTTGTTTCATTAATATGACCAAGTCTACAATGCCAAAGAAAAGATTCATTTATATCTGAAATCTTTCTTTTATTTGTATGTTGTATATTGAATACTGTGTGTTGGTTTATGACGTAAATTCCGTTACTTAGTGTACCATACCCAATCAACTGTTGATTCAAGTTAATGTTCATAACATTATTTTGCAACACAAAATGATATCCTTCATTATCCAACAAAGTTACAGATATTATATTACATAGCATACCAGGTACAAAATAACAAGGGTTTAAAACCAAAATACATCCTGAAAGCAACCCCAGATGATACTTTCCTACGGATACAGCATATACATTGGAACCATTTCCAACCCGTACAGTGTGGTCCCCAGTCTTCAAAACTCTATTGTTTCTCAATCCCTGCATACAATTGCAGATGTGAGAACCAGAACCGGTATCTAAAACCCAAGATGTAAAGTTTAATGAAAAACAGTTGTCAGTTACAAAAACACCTGAAGCGGAAGCATCATCATGCTTCTTCTTCTTGAGATCTGCAAGGTACAAAGTACAATTGTGTTTCCAGTGTCCCGACTTGTGGCAGTAAAAACATTCTCCTTTTCCACTTCCCGCGGTCCCAGATTTGTCTTTCCCCTTCGCCTTTTGAACTCCACCTCTCGGCTTGGTGGGATTTTTCTTCTTCTTCTTTCCCTTGGCCTTGGCTTTCGGGACTGAAGAGGAAGATGGCCCATAAAGCAGAGCGGGAGTTTTCTCTATTTTAAGCGTGCTCTCTGCATTTCTCAACATATTGAGAAGTTCAGGCAATGATTTCTCCAAATCGTTCATATTGAAATTCACTATGAACGGAGCAAAGGCGGGGGAGAGAGACTGTAGAACAATATCTGTATGCTCATTATCCATAGTCCATCCCAGTTCCTCAAGTTCTTCTATAAGACCAATCATCTTCAAAACATGGTCTCCTACTGATGCACCGGGGGTCAACCGCATCTAAAACAGCTTTCGAGATGCGTCGTATCGTAAAGTACGAGATTGCTCTTCATACAACTCCTTTGTATGAAGAATGATGGATTGTACATCCATCTTCTCATGCTGTTTCTGATGGATACTGTCCATAGAAGCAAGCGCGAGGCACGTGGCCGTCTTGTAATCAATATCCCATGTTTTTCGGATCTCCTTATCCGAAACAGATGATTCAGGTCCTGGGACGGGCGGGGCTTTGGTAGTGAGGACATATGATACTTTATCATATGTGAGTGCAATATTCAAGTTCCTCAACCATTCTTTATAATTTGGTTCAGTCAGTTTGTTTTTCTCTAAAAGAAGCTTAAATCCCGTCATCGGTATCTGCCATTAGGAGAGAGAAAAGAATACACTCAGCGAAATGCTCTTGCAAAGATCAGATTAGTTATTATCTTATCTAATCGATGTCTCCCACTGCTTTTATCAAATTTTCTTTCAAACCTGAAAAGAAAACTATCCAGGATTAATTACATTCTACAGTTTCACTAACCGGTCAGTCAGGCCAGTGTCGGTACTTGAGGGAGGTTCCTCGTGCTTGCGCACAGACCTAATTAAAATAAACCTCGTTTTCCCAGAGGTCAAAACCCCGTTTAACACCTTTCTAGACACCTACTGGATTAGCTAATTGTAAAATGTAAAACTCTCCTGGGAGTAACTCTTACTCACAGTGGGATCGGGATCCAAATATCATATAGATGGTATGCAATCTCATTGCAAATTTCAATTCTTGAAACTCCCGATATGGTTTTTACCCCTAGATGCTTATGATCTTGGTTATGGTCAACATATCATAAGCACTAGTCAAGTTCAACCCGTCATTTCGAGATTAACTAGACCCACCCATATGACCCTTGACTATGATCAACATAGTCACATGAATGTCCTAACTGATCGTATCATATGCTTTGTAGGAAGACATCACTTAGCTACCGTACACTACGCCTTGACTATAATCAACATACGTAGCATGAATACTAAGTACTCTGCTTCCTAAAATGACGGAGGGCTGCGGATGGTTTTTATGAAAACCTTTAACGCTTTGAACTTGATTTCGTTGTAGAATCTAAATTGTTTTTAGAAAAGGAGTGGCTTAAGCTCCGCATCTTTTGAAACTTGCTTTTGCATAAAAGAGCCGAGTGGTTTTCAAATCCGATTCTACAACATCTTTAGGTTTCTTTTCTTTTACATTAATCTCATTAATGTATTCCCATCATTTAAGTTCCTAAGCCATTACAGAAAGAAACGAAAAGCAGTATTACATACCACATATATAACAATATCACATTCGTCTCAGATATTAAGCAATCACATCACAGAATAATCAGCAGTAGAAACACATATATGAAAATATAGGATATACTAGGAACTCCGTATTTTCTATTTAGCCTACGATAGAAAATACGGATTCCATGGTCATGATGAATAGCCAAGATCACACCCTTAGACCCCTACGAGAGCGGCAAGTGACCCTTTCAATTCTGGAGTTTAGGAGACCCGGTCTCGACTCCTCGAGATGGCCTCCCACTGAACTCCAGAACCCGGTCACTCGTGCTCCCCTCCTTGGGTCTATCCTAATGCGGAAAAGTAAAATATACATCAATGGAGACATCATCCTCAACCCAGATGTGCCCCAATAAAAGAATAATATATACAATGAATTTTACATGAATGAAAAGATAAACTCTCGTCTCACATAAAACCCCCGGCCATTCAATCACGACGATCCTATACATCATATCACATCAACAATTGAAAAGTATAGACGACGTTAAAATATATCAATCAACACATCAACATACCCACTGTAGTAATAGATCTCAACACTTGAACCTGCATAAAAATTCCCAGAGAGCATATATGGTACCTACGGATCAACGCAAGAGCGCACGGTCCAAGCCTCACCAACGACGCCGCGGAACCGCCGTAAATACACCTATTTGGCCACGGTTCCACGGTCGTTGTGTCGAGTTAGGCGCTCGTTTTTCTTGGGGATCCATAGAAAACCCTGCTCTATTTTCTGCATATTTTTAATTACAAAAATTCCAACTTTTGAAAAAATTTCCAGCGAGCATGTAAAAATCACATTTTTTTTTATGTTCGATTGAGTTTTTAAATGTCGTCCGGTTTACCCTAAAGCTCTAGCTAGGCTCTGATACCATGTTAGTGTGTAGTAGCGCCTCTAGTTGGGTTACAACATCATAAAGTAGTGAACTTTCATTTTAAAGAGGGCTATTACAAACGAACTACGAATCGTAACTAGAGATTAGGGTAATAATATCAATATATGAAGTCTAAACTAAAGGAAAAGGAAATACAACCTTTGTAGCCAACTCCTTCGGTCTTTAGGACTCTTACGGCTTTGCACAAGCTTTGGAACGACTCCACTCGAGATCCTTCGTCGTCTACGATGATCCACCCAGAGATTCCTAGATCAAGCTCTTAGCTTCACAAAATGAAGTAAACACTCTACACTAAAGGGCTAGGGTAGTGTGGTTTGTAAACTCACTTAAAAATCCTTTCTTTTTTAAGTTCCTTACTCAAAACAAAACTCAAGAGAGCTTGGAGAAGGAGGAAGATGAAGATGGCAAAATCTTTTGTGAATAATAAAAAAAAACTTATTTCTAAAAGGAAAAAGAAAAGAATATATATGAGACATTCTCAAATATAACTATAGTTAACTAAATATCTAGATATTTTGTAGATGGGTTAAAGAACAAAGGAAATTAAACCATGGTTAAAGTCAATGGTCGAAGAAGAAGTGTGTAGAAAATGAGTCATTATGCTAATTTCCTTTTTCCTTTAAATCATTAACAAAAATCTACATATTTATCAACCATGTGAGTCTTATATTGCCATCTCCTTTGTATCGTCAACCATGACACATATGTATGTGTGTATGTGTGCATGCACATCATCATAAGTATGTGTGAACATACATGCATACATCCGAAAGAAAAAGGGTTAATTAAAAGTGAGCTAAAAGATAATATTAAATCAACACTTGATTTAATAAATCGGTCACATCAAATGCGACCCGACCAATATCGAACGTACGCTTAAAATACGGTATCACATATTCGTATTTAATCGAGCTCCTGCGCATATCACATATGCACACCACAACATTTTGCCTGAGCTAGAAAAATCCTGTGTGGGACTCTAAGACTCGTCAATACGCCGGCAGTAGGTGATGATCATATCAAAACATCTATAAGGCGCAAGCGGTCAGCTAAACGTAACGGCCACCCGGGTATTGAACGACCAGAAGAAAAACAAGCGAACCCGTCAAAACTCCCGTCGATCCATTGGCAACACTTACCGTACAGTCCGGTCTCTTCGTCTGATATGCTGCATATCAAGTCTAGGAATGGAATCGCCGAGTCCTAATAACTCAATAAGTCATGTCGATTTGGTCTATGACCGGTCGAGAAACTACTGATAACACTTATCAGTAAATCTCATCAGCCCTGGCCAGGGACTTCAAGTCAGAGCCAATCGCACATTGCACAACATCAACTCCCAATACCGGAAGAGACGAAACCCCTCCCGTCGCTCATTATCTCCATGTGTCTCGGGACTATACCCAAAAGACACCTGTTTGCACGACTCAGTAGAGCCGTGGTAGGGTGGAAATCAAAGTACAGTTGGAGAACACACAAGACTCTATGACGATCTCGGGTCTACAGACAAACCTGTACCAGTTTCACCAGAGAACTGCTATCCGACGATAGATATAATACCATATAGGAATTCTTTGTGAGTCCATTCAGTGTACCCAGTCTCCACTGAGCACCCATATACAATCTTCGATGTCACAACACCAATGGATATGGGATCATCCATTGCCCATCATATGGGTCAAGAAACGTACACGCTAGTCTACTCTGGAATATCGATGCCCTGTCTCGATATACCTATGACTAGGAACATTTAAGGATATTCTTATAGACTACACATGCCCCACTAGTATGATCTCCATCATAGCCATGGAAGTCAAGAAAATATCCTTAGGGCTTTATCAACATGTATCAAATGAATAGTATCAAGTAAACATGTCAGATAAAGTAAAACCAGATAGTATACTATCATGTCGAGTAAGAAAGTCATATATCAAAATATACAGATATATATATGTCCAAACATCCACTATACATATTGTTCACCACCGGAAGCCGGGAAGACTGGACGTTTTGCCTGAATCTTGGGGCAGATGCTAATTGGTGCTATCCGTCCACCTCTCCGAAGATGCCAAGTTGATTTATGGCACCATGTATCGAAGGTTTAAATGGATGCGGCCGATGTAGCAGACTTTGTCAGATTCCCCCTCGTTTGAGGGGTTTTTGATTGTGGGGACGCTCTTCCCTGCAGGCGCAAGCCCCTGCAGTTTATTACGCTACCGCATCGCGGTAACAATTTTCTCCTTCTACAGATGGTCACTTCGTTTCGTGGGTGTTTGTTTTGTGTTTGGTTGCCCGTGGATTGTATACGGAGACTAAGTTATGTTGTCGCCCGTAGGGCGTGGATTAGTCCAAATCCATATCTTTCTTAGATTTGGGTTTGGGGGGGTTGTGTTTAAGAATACGTTAGCCTTATTTGAGGCTAAGATCAACTTAAACGTTCGTTAATGACACGTTAGTCTAATTTTAGACTAAGATCGACTTAACGGGATCGTTTAGATCCGACAAGAGAGCAATTGGGCTCTATTGTTTAGTTAAGTGACATTGCGGTCGATAAGTAGTTTAAGGACATTGCGGTCCAATGTTAGTTTTAAGACATTGTGGTCAAGGTTAAGGACATCATAGTCCGTGAGTTTACGGACCTCACAGTCCGGTATTAGTTTTAAGACATCACGGTCGAGGTTAAGGACATCATAGTCCGTGAGCTTAAGGACCCCACAGTCCGATGTTAGTTTTAAGACATCACGGTCGAGGTTAAGGACGTCATAGTCCATGAGTTTAAGGACCCCACAGTCCGTAGCAGTGTGTGGTTGTTGGGAACCGTTACCTCTCTGACGACGTTGAGGAATTACAACGACAGATATCAGAGGAGTAAAGAGATGTACCCTTGAGCCGGGTGTAAATTGATTGGAAGAGTGGATGAGCTCAGTTCAATTTAAATTGAGGACTTATGGCCAAAATTAGGCTAAGTCCAGTTAAAAAAAAGTATAACATTTTTATTTATGTTCTGCCTATTAGGCCTTTACTTGGGCTCTGCCCTTTTAATAATGCATAGCATTGGGCTCTGACATTGGATGTAATTAAATGCATAGCATTTATCAGGAGCAAAATAGTGGTCTGATAGTGCGCCACGTGGCTTGTCAGGCGCTTTGCGCCAATCAAAAAGCGCATTGCGCTAGCGTATGCAAAGGTGACACGTGTCACACTCAGCGCTAAGCGCAAGTCTGTTAGCGCATTGCGCTTTATAAGTGCGCTGCGCCAATTTATGGGCGCGCCAGTGAGTGACACGTGGCGCGCTCTGGCGCAGTGCGCCAGTCCAAGAGCGCAGTGCGCTATTTTTAGAAGCGCAAAGCGCAAACGGTTCTGCGGTTGACCCGTGGCGCGTTTTGGCACTGTGCGCCAGTCTAATAAGCGCAAAGGCGCAACTCAAGAGTGCAAGGCACTGTCCAATAGCGCAGAGCGCATTTTTGATCAAATTAAGATCAAAAAACAAGTTTTTTGTTTTTCAAAGGAGGCCTTGCCTCAAGATCCAAGAACCAAAGTTCTTGTTCTTATCAAAAGGCTGTGCCTTTATAGATCAAAAGATCTGTTAATGAAGTAAATTACTTCTTTTATTTTTTATGATTAGATCTTTGATCTTTTTTTTCTATTGAAGATCTTGATCTTGTTGTTAGATCTCTGATGTTTTTAGAAGATGATTCTTCTTTTTTAATGGGATGATTTCATCTCTGTTCTTCAAGAATATAATTCTTTACCTTTAAAGATGAAGAAAATGATCTTCTTTCTTCAAAGGCTTGCCTTTCTTTCTCTTTGAGTTCTTCTCTCAAAGTTTGCAGAGGGTTCTCTCTTTTTTTTTTTGAGACTTGAAGTCTTGGGGCCTTTATATAGGGCAAGTTGATTTGTTAAATCAGTTAAAAAGATCTTTCTCTGATTGATTTGGGGATATTTCCCCACCGTTGGATCTTTGATCCTAAAGCTTCTGTTTTACAGAAAGCAATCTTCTTATTTTTAACAAGATTGGAAAGATCTTTCTAGAACAGAATTTTAATTCTGATTAATTAATAATTTATTATTATTATTAGATCTTTGATCTAACGGTGGGAAATTCTTTAAATTCCAGCGCTGGCGTAATTGGTGCTAGCGCACCTGCGTTTGACACGTGGCGCGCAGCGCAGAGCGCAGCGCAACTGTCACTTGTGTTTGACACGTGGCGCGCAGTGCGGAGCGCAGCGCAACTGCGCTAGCGCGCCTGTGTTTGATACGTGGCGCGCAGCGCGGAGTGCAGCGCAACTGCGCTAGTGCGCCTACGTTTGTGTTTGACAAGTGGCGCGCAGCGCGGAGCGCAGCGTGATTCGTATGTCAAAAACTATCTATTAACCGCAATCAAGAACGGCGTCGCATGAAGTTAGCCGGTGAGTACGGGTCGGTCCACAGGGATGTTGTGAATTTCCGATTCACAATAACGAGTTAATTCCGAAGGATGTTCGGATTGGTTATTAAATCTAAAAAACCTAAATTATTCTATCTACGATTATCTAGATCTATTCTTGCTAGGGTTAGGTTTAGGGATGGTTTGGAAATGCAAGTAAATCTCAACGCTTTCATACCCGAATGAAGATCTATGAGGAGTTATGGTAATTATCAATAAAGGGAATTAGATCCATTCGGGAAGGTGTTCCTTCCTCTAGGTTCTTGTCCTTCCTTTAGAGATCCTTACCCTAACCTCCATGGAAAACGCGCGCAACCGGGCCTTTACACTACGGTGTCATCGTTACCTCGAGTGGTAGGATGCCGTAGGGCGCGGTGTGTGCATGTATGCATGGAGTCCTATTGTAAATATTTGGTGGGTAAGAAAGGGATGAGAGATCTCATCTCTCAAAATCCTTCCCCAAAGCTAAACCCTAAACAAGTTCCTAGGGCATGAAATTAAATCTACCTAGGGCAAAGAATTAAAATCTACACTAGGGCGAGAAATTAAATCTACTTACAGATGCATCCCTCCAATCATCCATGCAGGGTTGTCAGATCTGAATTTCTGAATGGAAAGAAAACACCGATGCTCTCCAAAAAGAGATATGGAATTTATTATTAAAAGGAGGCATAAGAAAATACAATCTTTAGAGTTCCTATTTATAGAGAATATGAAACCCTAGGTTACATTTTGATCCGCATGTCTAAATTTACAAAAATAGCCCTAGGTCAACTTTTCAGCGCCGCTAAACATTTTGGTAAAAAAATATCCGCGTACGGGCACAATATGGCCGCGGAACCGCGGCAATAGCAGGCTTGGGCCGCGGTTCCGCGGCCCTTTAACAAGATTGGATGATCATTTTTTCTGGGCTTCTTAAGGGTTCTTTGGATGTAATTAAATGCATAGCATTTATCAGGGGCAAAATAGTGGTTTGATAGTGCGCCACGTGGCTTGTCAGGCGCTTTGCGCCAATCAAAAAGCGCATTGCGCTAGCGTATGCAAAGGTGACACGTGTCACACTCAGCGCTAAGCGCAAGTCTGTTAGCGCACTGCGCTTTATAAGTGCGCTGCGCCAATTTATGGGCGCGCCAGTGAGTGACACGTGGCGCGCTCTGGCGCAGTGCGCCAGTCCAAGAGCGCAGTGCACTATTTTTAGAGGCGCAAAGCGCAAACGGTTCTGTGGTTGACCCGTGGCGCGTTTTGGCGCTGTGCGCCAGTCTAATAAGCGCAAAGGCGCAACTTAAGAGTGCAAGGCACTGTCCAATAGCGCAGAGCGCATTTTTGATCAAATTATATCAAAAAACAAGTTTTTTGTTTTTCAAAGGAGGCCTTGCCTCAAGATCCAAGAACCAAAGTTCTTGTTCTTATCAAAAGGCTGTGCCTTTATAGATCAAAAGATCTGTTAATGAAGTAAATTACTTCTTTTATTTTTTTTGATTAGATCTTTGATCTTTTTTTTTCTATTGAAGATCTTGATCTTGTTCTTAGATCTCTGATGTTTTTAGAAGATGATTCTTCTTTTTTAATGGGATGATTTCATCTCTGTTCTTCAAGAATATAATTCTTTACCTTTAAAGATGAAGAAAATGATCTTCTTTCTTCAAAGGCTTGCCTTTCTTTCTCTTTGAGTTCTTCTCTCAAAGTTTGCAGAGGGTTTTCTCTCTCTTTTTTATTGAGACTTGAAGTCTTAGGGCCTTTATATAGGGCAAGTTGATTTGTTAAATCAGTTAAAGAGATCTTTCTCTGATTGATTTGGGGATATTTCCCCACCGTTGGATCTTTGAACCTAAAGCTTCTGTTTTACAGAAAGCAATCTTCTTATTTTTAACAAGATTGGAAAGATCTTTCTAGAACAGAATTTTAAATCTGATTAATTAATAATTTATTATTATTATTAGATCTTTGATCTAACGGTGGGAAATTCTTTAAATTCCAGCGCTGGCGCAATTGGCGCCAGCGCACCTGCGTTTGACATGTGGCGCGCAGCGCAGAGCGCAGCGCAACTGTCACTTGTGTTTGACACGTGGCGCGCAGTGCGGAGCGCAGCGCAACTGCGCTAGCGCGCCTGTGTTTGATACGTGGCGCGCAGCGCGAAGCGCAACTGCACTAGCGCGCCTACGTTTGTGTTTGACACGTGGCGCGCAGCGCGGAGCGCAGCGTGATTCGTATGTCAAAAACTATCTATTAACCGCAATTAAGAATGGCGTCGCATGAAGCTAGCCGGTGAGTACGGGTCGGTCCACAGGGATGTTGTGAATTTCCGATTCACAATAACGAGTTAATTCCGAAGGATGTTCGGATTGGTTATTAAATAAAAAAAACCTAAATTATTCTATCCACGATTATCTAGATCTATTCTTGCTAGGGTTAGGTTTAGGGATGGTTTGGAAATGCAAGTAAATCTCAACGCTTTCATACCCGAATGAAGATCTATGAGGAGTTATGGTAATTATCAATAAAGGGGATTAGATCCATTCGGGAAGGTGTTCCTTCCTCTAGGTTCTTGTCCTTCCTTTAGAGATCCTTACCCTAACCTCCATGGAAAACGCGCGCAACCGGGCCTTTACACTACGGTGTCATCGTTACCTCGAGTGGTAGGATGCCATAGGGCGCGGTGTGTGCATGTATGCATGGAGTCCTATTGTAAATATTTGGTGGGTAAGAAAGGGATGAGAGATCTCATCTCTCAAAATCCTTCCCCAAAGCTAAACCCTAAACAAGTTCCTAGGGCATGAAATTAAATCTACCTAGGGCAAAGAATTAAAATCTACACTAGGGCGAGAAATTAAATCTACTTACAGATGCATCCCTCTAATCATCCATGCAGGGTTGTCAGATCTGAATTTCTGAATGGAAAGGAAACACCGATGCTCTCCAAAAAGAGATATGGAATTTATTATTAAAAGGAGGCATAAGAAAATACAATCTTTAGAGTTCCTATTTATAGAGAATAGGAAACCCTATGTTACATTTTGATCCGCATGTCTAAATTTATAAAAATAGCCCTAGGTCAACTTTTCAGCGCCGCTAAACATTTTGGTAAAAAAATATCCGCGTACGGGCACAATACGGCCGCGGAACCGCGGCAATAGCAGGCTTGGGCCGCGGTTCCGCGGCCCTTTAACAAGATTGGATGATCATTTTTTCTGGGCTTCTTAAGGGTTCTTTGGACTTGTTATTTATTTCATTCTTTTCTCCATTTGGCTTCTGAGTCTTCTCCAGATCTCTCAGTGAAAACTTGTAGCGATCTTTTAACTGTTTGCCTTGACATTTTGGACCTTGCGTTGCCTTGTTGATTGTGAACTGTTCTTCGTCTAGGCTTGACTAAAATCCTCCTATTTGTTGGTCAAAAGTCCTTCTTTTGTGTCGTCTTTTGTCCTTTTCACTGTTTTCTGTCCAAGAACCTGTAACCTGTAACATGTAGCAGACATGCGTCAAAAGCACCTGTTTATTTATAAAAAGAATAAGAATGGGGAATATAATAATAAAATATTATGGTGTGAACAAATACCTCCAAACTTATCTTTTACTCGTCCTCGAGCAAACTTATTTTTATTCACTACAAAACCTAACCGCACTTTCGCAGGGAAACGCGATTGCACTGAGCTCGTGCAACAAGCCGTTAAACCTCTAGGTGTCCCTAGTAGGAGGAGTGTTGTCTCCTGAGGATTTTCAGCGGATACTACCCACAAAATCCTATCAATTCGGCCCATCGACTTTAATTCTCCAATTAGGTTTTCTAACAAGGAATTCTATTATCGTCGACTCGTAAATTATCCACCCATATTCTTCACACTTTCTCATCATTTAACTTAAGATTATATATGTTCTATAGACTTACTTAGCTTTCGGCATTTCTTAAGTTTTCCTTCTAGGGTTCTATCTCCACTTAGAAATTTTTATCAATTCTACTAAAGATATAAGTTCTATTTTTCATCCCTTTCCCTCATCTAAACTCCAACCACATACCCCTACGTGTGTATATAAATCACCCATGCACTTGGAAATTCAAATCAAGCAATCATACCCTTGTCCGTTGTCTAAAGTACTTATTAATTGGTGAATTTTTAATTGAATTTTGCTTACACATCCTTCATGCGACCGTTAATACTTCTTGAGGTACCAACAACCGATTACAAGATGCGTTAGCACTTTAAAGCGTACTTCCTAGTCTTGCAACACCCAAGGCTTTAGCAGTGACTCCCAAACCAGTTGGTCTAAGGCATTAGGTGATGAAGCACCCTCGCTAAATATTTTTCTATTTTCACAGCCTTAAGTAATCACAAAAACCAGTGTTCATTTTTTTCTTTATTCACTTTTTTTCTTCTTCTTTTATTTTCATTATACTAAGGATTTTAGACAAGAGTATTTCAAGGTCTCTTCTACTATTCCAAGTTTCAAGGTGCGTGATTGTGCAAATTGTAGGGTATACACTTTCAGAATTTAGACTTAAGCTAGGAACTATTTTTCAAACTTATACTCTAATAAGAACATCAATACTTTTCCTTTGTTTTAACTTAGCCCAAGAAGTGAACCCAAAATTTGCCTATTTCTAAATAAACTACAAAGGCATATACTTTCTACCGTTAAACTTTAAGAAATGTTATTTTTAGGGTTTTTAATTTACTACGTTTAAGATCTAGTTTTTCCTAGCCAGTTAACCCATTCATCAAACTCAAGTCAAATATGCCAAAATTGAATACAATAATTTTTATAATTTTTGAAATTTTTCAATTTTTCAATTTTTATGGATTTTGAAATAAGTATGCAAATGCAAAAAATGTACAAATGAATGCGAAGGAAGAAAACGTACCGAGCATACACCCAAACTTGAACTTGACAGTGTTCTCACTGTCATGCTAAACCAAGAGGGTCAAAATGCCGGTACTCCCCTGTTTATTTATTATTATTATTATTTTAATGTTTTTTATATTTTATATTTTATTTTTATTTTTTATAGAAGAAGAAAACAAAAATATATATACATATATACAACAAGGTTCCCCCCAAACTTAAGCTTGGCCTTACACAAGCCAAAGGTTAGCACCAACCATTCAAAAATCTTATCGTGGTAATGGTATAGTTGGTGCAAGAATGGGGTGGAAAAAAAAGAAATGAGAAACACGTGAGACCGTATGGAAAGAAGAATGGAAGATGGTCTCGGTGGAGGAGAAGAATGGCGGAAAGAAGAAAGAAGTAGAGTACGATCTTGAGGGTGTAAATTGAGTGAATAAATTAGCGCAATTTGTGATGACCGATGTGTTAAAAGCGATTGCACTAACCTATCAACCCGTCGGGAAATGGGGTCAAATCCCTCAAGATTCGCAAGAAAATATGGGTACGCCGAACTTGGTATAGAAGATGAAAGCGTAACGGTTTCTTGTACGGTCGGAACAATGGGAAGGAAGAAAAGAAGTGAATTAGGGATGGCCTCATTCTCACCGTAGTAAACTGTCTCGAACTTGAAAGATTCCATTAATGGTTCGAAACTACTGTAATCAACCGAGTCTGATGGCTTGGCTGAAAATGTAAAGGACTCAAACTCGGACGGTGAGTCATCAACATCGTCCGAAAAAGTAAAACACTCGTAAGTGTTATCGTCTGTGAGAACTGTGTCAGATTCAAAGGAAAATTTTTCAAGCTCACAGTCTTCAAGCGGGGTCGGAACGATGGAAAGGAGGGAGGGTGATATAACAGTCAAAGGTTCAGGAGGATGAATTGAAAAATCAGACACATCAAACAAAAATGATTCAACCTCAATATGATCCTCAAGACTCTCCTCAATACTATCCTCAATATTTAACTCATCCATGCCATTGTCATCAAAATCTAGACGCATATGAAGTTCGGGAGAAACATTTAGTGACACGGGATGATGAATTGGACCTAAAATTTCAATCAAATCGACAGGTTCATCATCCGAAATATTCCCGGCGTCTATATCCTCAATCAAGTGAAAATTAATTTTCTTAGACACCTCATCAAAAGCATGGATATCTATCGATTTAGGTTCTAGGTGGGAGGTGTAAAGATCGAAAGGATTAAGTGTGGTTTCACTCGAAAGGGGTTCCTCACAATTTGGCAAATCAAACACTACACAATCACACAACTCATTTTTATTTTCAACAGGTGAACTATTTAGGGCAATCGATGGAAAACCGGAGTTGTGGGCTTCAATTGGGTAAGGGTAGGTTTGATTTGGAAATCCTCTCTCATTCTCTCTCTGTCCAACTGCCTCCTTATACATTAAAAATTTTTGAGCTAGCGGAAAACTAGCTACCGGTTCACTAGGTTGCATAAGGGCGGCCACGGACGCTTCCACATTCCTAGTCATTTTATTTGTTGCTGCAATATAAGCTTCCAACGACTCTTCCAAACTAGACTTAGATGGTGAGGGGGTTTCGGTAAAAGATTCGAAATCGTGTGGATATGCAAAACTCCCTAATGGCCGTGTGAAAACAGTGTCTAGTGACGGTGGGAAAGTCGGGTATGACTGGTAGGAAGTGGGTGATTGGACATGGGTAGGGTCAACATATGGATAAAAAGGTGAATAATCGTGCGAATCCCTAGAACTAGATGAGTGGAGAGGGGTGAAAGATCGGCTGTGAGATTGAGCAATATGCTCAGCAATGGACATCGGCTTAGGAGTAACAGAAGGACTTGAAAAAGTGGTATCAATATATGGAGGTGGTAAAGGTTGACTTGGTTGACACAAAGTGGGTTGAAAAGTCAAACTGTTTCTCCTAGACGCCTCTATTTGATCTTTCAAAGATTTTTTTGGCAAGGAAGGATCGTCTTTAAATTGACCGAACAAATTGACGTACGATGCAAAATTAGGTCGGGATACCAAAGTTCGGCAAGTGATTTATTATGTGGTGTACCCATGTTAGAAGAAGGGGGAAAGAAAGAAAATTTGTGGTGCAAGGATTTATTTGCGGCAAAAAAAACTTTGCAAGTTTCTACAAAATTTTCCTTATTCTTTTTTTTCTTTTTCTCTTTATTAGGAAAAATTTGTTGCAAAAAGATTTTCAAGAAAAAATATGCAACAGAAAATTTACTTGCAATCTATTTCTAAATCGCAAAAATCCTGCACAAGATTGTTATATGGAAGGGAAGATTTTTTTAAACGCAAGGAATCCTGCAGAAGATTTGACAAAAGATATATGGGGATTTGCATAGGGAAGAAATAGGAAACAAACCATGCAAAAATTTCGCGATGATGATGCAATAGGGCCGCGGAAAGGCGGCGGGAGCGCGCTTAGGCCGCGGTTTAGCGGTGGGATGGAGGCTTCAGGGCTCCAAAAAATTTCTGCTGTTCTGTACTTGTAATCCCTCTCTGTTTTGATGTATCCTTTTCTGTTTTGAACTCTGAATTTTTCCAGATCCGATTTTGTATATCCTGCAAAATTCAAACAACAAAGTATCCCTTCCAAAAATAACAGATGAAATATTTTTATATTTTTTATGATTTTTCAGATTTTTATGATTTTTTATTTTATGATTAACCCGAAATCGCAAAAAGGAAAGTTCTACGCCATCCCCGGCAACGGCGCCATTTGATTCGTATGTCAAAAACTATCTATTAACCGCAATCAAGAACGACGTCGCATGAAGCTAGCCGGTGAGTACGGGTCGGTCCACAGGGATGTTGTGAATTTCCGATTCACAATAACGAGTTAATTCCGAAGGATGTTCGGATTGGTTATTAAATCAAAAAAACCTAAATTATTCTATCTACGATTATCTAGATCTATTCTTGCTAGGGTTAGGTTTAGGGATGGTTTGGAAATGTAAGTAAATCTCAACGCTTTCATACCCGAATGAAGATCTATGAGGAGTTATGGTAATTATCAATAAAGGGGATTAGATCCATTCGGGAAGGTGTTCCTTCCTCTAGGTTCTTGTCCTTCCTTTAGAGATCCTTACCCTAACCTCCATGGAAAACGCATGCAACCGAGCCTTTACACTACGGTGTCATCGTTACCTCGAGTGGTAGGATGCCGTAGGGCGCGGTGTGTGCGTGTATGCATGGAGTCCTATTGTAAATATTTGGTGGGTAAGAAAGGGATGAGAGATCTCATCTCTCAAAATCCTTCCCCAAAGCTAAACCCTAAACAAGTTCCTAGGGCATGAAATTAAATCTACCTAGGGCAAAGAATTAAAATCTACACTAGGGCGAGAAATTAAATCTACTTACAGATGCATCCCTCCAATCATCCATGCAGGGTTGTCAGATCTGAATTTCTGAATGGAAAGAAAACACCGATGCTCTCCAAAAAGAGATATGGAATTTATTATTAAAAGGAGGCATAAGAAAATACAATCTTTAGAGTTCCTATTTATAGAGAATAGGAAACCCTAGGTTACATTTTGATCCGCATGTCTAAATTTACAAAAATAGTCCTAGGTCAACTTTTCAGCGCCGCTAAACATTTTGGTAAAAAAATATCCGCGTACGGGCACAATATGGCCGCGGAACCGCGGCAATAGCAGGCTTGGGCTACGGTTCCACGGCCCTTTAACAAGATTGGATGATCATTTTTTCTGGGCTTCTTAAGGGTTCTTTGGACTTGTTAGTTATTTCATTCTTTTCTCCATTTGGCTTCTGAGTCTTCTCCAGATCTTTCAGTGAAAACTTGTAGCGATCTTTTAACCGTTTGCCTTGACATTTTGGACCTTGCGTTGCCTTGTTGATTGTGAACTGTTCTTCGTCTAGGCTTGACTAAAATCCTCCTATTTGTTGGTCAAAAGTCCTTCTTTTGTGTCGTCTTTTGTCCTTTTCACTGTTTTCTGTCCAAGAACCTGTAACCTGTAACATGTAGCAGACATGCGTCAAAAGCACTTGTTTATTTATAAAAAGAATAAGAATGGGGAATATAATAATACAATATTATGGTGTGAACACAGCGCAACTGCGCTAGCGCGCCTGTGTTTGACACGTGATGTGCAGCGCGGAGCGTAGCGCAACTGCGCTAGCGCGCCTACGTTTGACACGTAGCGCGTAGCGCAGAGCACAAGGGATCTGGAGCGTTACTTCAATTTTTTAAAATTTGAATTTTGAAACAGAGCTTTGCTCTGATTGGGGGTGCGCTGCCTAGGGCGCAGTGCTCCTGGCGCTGGCATGTCTGCTTTTGATACGTGGTGCACAGCGCGCAGCACGCAGCGCAAGGGATCTGAAGTGTTGCTTTAGTTTTTGAATTTTGAAATTCAAACAGAGCTTTGCTCTGATTGGGGGAAACAAATGCCCCCACCGTTGCGCTCACGTGGCGCACACGTGAGTGCATCGGTGGTAACATCTGAGCCATTGGATCAATTCAGAAGTTGAGGAGGCGCTTCAACGCCTATAAATAGGACCCTTGGTCCTCAGATGATTATCATTTTCAAGAATTTTTATCTCAGAGCCTTGCTCTCATATCCAAGAACTTCAAGAGTTAAAACTCTAGAAAATTTTAGATAAAAATTAAATTAAATTAAATTAATTTTAATTAATAGAGCCTTGCTCTCATAGATCTTTTGATCTAAAGAAAACCCCTTTAGGGTTTTATAAACAGAGCCTTGCCCTCAAAAACCCATAGATCTAAATAGATCTTTCCTTAGGGTTTCTTAGCCCATGGGTCAGAGCTCTGCTCTTTTGACAATGTATAGATCTTTTGATCTTTTGATGAAGAACTCTTAAGAGTTTTTTTATGGGTCTTTAAGATCCCAAAATTTTAATTCTTGGGAATTAATTTTCATTTTAATTAACTTTTGATGGATTTTCCATCATCATTACAGAGCCAGGCTCTTTAAGGAATTTTATTCCCTTGTGACCAGAGTTTGACAAGTGTCACTCTGTTATAGAGCTTTGCTTTGAAAGGGAGATTTTCTCCTTGTCTCGAGGGATTTCTCTTTCAATGAGAGTATTCTTTGGGGATTTCCTCATTAATTGACAGTCTCATCCAATGATGAGGCTGTCTTATTAATTGATGCATTGTCATCTGGATTTTGTGGGTCCCCCTTTGGTCCCCTCTCCACTGCATTGCAGTGTGGTACAAATTTTTAAAGTACCGAGCGTCGGGATTTTAAAATTATAACACTGATAATTGAATTTCGTTCTTTCTTGCAGGAGACATGTCTTCTGATCTCTCGTTCCCGTTTTTCCGCTCAGAGGGAGGATTCCCTGAAGTACCGGTAGACTGGGAGGTTCTTGCTCTTATTAAGGATTATGACCCGGAATACAAAAACCTTCACCTGTGGGGTAGGTGGTATGATCAAATAATTAAAGGTCGCCGAAGCTTCTCTTGCGCGACGCCGTCAGATCCGATCTCGTACGCAGATATACCCCCGGTGAACTATGCCGTGGAGGTGGTAAATTGGAATTTGGGGGATCTTCTTCAACCTTCGATTGCTGCCATACCCATGCAGCTGCCGGCAACCGTGGATATTTTGGGACGGCGCATATGCCAGGGTGAGTCGCTCCCTTGGGGACAACCCTACAACATCGGGTTGACCCCTCGACACTCGGCAGGGTATTTGCAGTGGGCCAGGTATATTTTGTCAGCAAAGAAGACGCACCTGCTGAAGATCGGTCTATACCCCGCAGTTTACGCCTCGCTGTTCGAGTACTCTGCTCCTCCGACATGGTGGATTAAAGCGTTCGTGGAGCAATGGAACATCCCACCCATACCTTTCTTCTAATGGACAGGGAAGTTTCCATCCCTCTAGAAGAATTTGCTGAGATTTCCGGTCTGCCAGTGAGTGGGGAGCACTATGAGGAGCTACTTCCTCCGGACGTATACGTTTTTGCCACCAAGCCGTTGGTGATGGATTTAACGCCAGAGAACGCTATTCAGCACCAGTTTCTAAGTCTGGTAAATGTGCTGAATATGTATGAAAGTCTTT
Source organism: Agapanthus africanus (assembly GCA_030015575.1). Classification (NCBI taxonomy): domain Eukaryota; kingdom Viridiplantae; phylum Streptophyta; class Magnoliopsida; order Asparagales; family Amaryllidaceae; genus Agapanthus; species Agapanthus africanus. Next base: position 737,632,467 of record CM057340.1, read on the forward strand.
TCTTGGAATCGGGAGGCCGGGGAGTTAGTTTCGCAGACTTCATCGCCCGCTTTCTTTGGCCGGAGATTCTATCGCAACGGGGCGAAAAAATTGCCAAGCTTGACGACCCTTTCGGATCGTCGACCAGCACTGGAAGCCGATCAAAAAGGTTTTTACCTCCCCGATGCTGCAATCATCCCTTTGTCGGAAATCGCTGCTCCGGGCATTGATGAGGAGACTTTCTTTCTCGCGTTTCTGGGGCTATGGCTGTGCTGGTTCGAGCTCCCCATGCACCTTCGCTATATGAGGCCGTCTGTCTTTTACCCAGCACATCGAATGGTGGCTGGCATACAATTGGCCATCGGAATTTGCCGGGTTGGCCCACTTGTACCATGGTCTTAGCGTGGCGGCGAACGCAACTGAACCGGGGGTGTAACCCGCTAACTTCCCGATGCACTACTTTACTTCGTGGATGGAAATGCACGTGCTCGGGGTGTTTGGTATTCATTAAAGACTCTCGTTTTACGAGAAGTACAGATTCCCGAGAGTTATGCGGCTGATCGGCGCTTCTATCGTGAATCCACCTCCGCGGGAGGCTAGGGGGTTGCTTCTTCGTCCGCGCACAGTCGGAGCGGGTATTTCTTTCATGGACAAGGTCCTGACAATCGGCCCAGAGACCTCCAAGGCGGTGTTGGCGTTGCGCGATAATTTCAAGGACGGGGCCTCCGTATTGAAAGCCAGGGAGATTTGATTAGTCGAAAATATTGCATTTTTTACACGTCAATTTCCCTACCATTTGCACTCATCTAGAGGTGTTCGGTATTAATATAGCACATATTAGCAAAACAGCCGTAAAATACCAAATATCTTGTGTTATATATTAAAACTGACATTTCTGAGAGAAATTGAGTGTTTATCATGGCATCGCATCATCCTTGTATAGCGCAACACTTGTTTCGAGAATCTGTGAAGGAAATTACAGGAACAGAACCAAAATTTTGAAAAGAGCTGATCAAAATTGCGTCAAGTCCAAGACTTGAGATCTGGAAGAAATAAAGAAAGTAAAATGAGATTCCACATATTTTATAAAGGCCACAAAGTCTTCCCAAATATATTCCAGAAGTTCCAGACAACAAAGCCTCCATTGCGCCGTGGATTTGCGGCCAAAAGGCCATTCCCGCCGCGGATCCGCGGCTTGATGACGTCATCAAAGCTTCCAATTTCTTCCACGTGTTTCCTATAACGGATAAAGCTTCCAGAACACTCTAGATTGTCTACGTGGCTTCATCTAGAAGGCTCGGCCTAACAAACTCAACCTAGAATATTCCCTCCAACTAACTTCTTATAGAAGCCTCTCTCTAACAAACTTTTGGAGGGAAATTTGAAATTTAAATTCTAGATCTAGGGTTATGAGGCTTATAAAAGGAAACCTAGATCTAGGGTTTTGGGTTAATCTCTAATCTTCATCTCTAATACAAGTTGAGAGACACAACTTGTAAACCCTAATCCCCAATTCAAAATCAAAAGCCAAAAATCAAGAACACCGATTACAATTCAAGCATGAAGCCTACAACCTCTAAGGAGCGGAGCCGATCTTCATCCGAGCAAGTGATCCAAGCCGATCCGCGACTCAAGAAGACGAGCGAAGCCAAATCGACGATCGAGTTCTTTCCTCTTGTAGATCTTGAGCGAATTGTAACGGAATTGTTGATAAATAAAAGGTGAAATTCTTTTATCTTGCTTTCTTTACATTTTTGCATCATGATTCGATCTCAATTCTTGATTGTGGTTCTTGTTATGATGTTTGAGTAAAACTCCGCTCGTGAAGGAGTCGAGACGATCAATGGATGATGATGTTACAAATCTTGAAACGATTCTTAAGTCCTATGAGTTTGTAAACCCTAGCAAATTGAAGAATTGACGACCTAGTTTCGATGCGATGCTTTCTTGATTGCGTTCTCTCGAAATTAGGGATCCACAATCGATTCTTGAATTTACTAGAGGCGAGAATATGAATGAAATCAACGAAAGAACAAGGGATAGATGATGAAACTTTAGTTTCCGCAAGAAATCCCTAATTCTCGTTGATCATCATCGATCTAGTATCAATTCATCGATGGATAAGAATATGTAATCAATAGATTTCATCACATCTATAGATCCGATCGATTCCTACGAGGCTCGCTTCGATTCTTGATTCTTGGATTGGATATCATCACTTCTTGATTCTTGATTTTTAATGTTTTCTTTTTAATTAGATTAGATCTAGATGATTCTTGAATTCATTTTACAAATCTTGAATTGAATTTTCTTTTCTCTTTTCTTTAATTTTCAATTCATCTAATTCGAAATACGAATGGATTACACTTTCCCTGTGGACGATCCGCACTTACTAACGCGCTACAATCGACACCGTTATTGATTGCGGTCAAAATATTTTTGGTTGTGATTTCTATACATTTTTTTACATACACACCGAGATATCATTGAATCAAATGGCGTCGTTGCCGGGGATAGTGCGCTAATTTGTTCGTTTTTGAAATTTGAGTTGAAAATTTTATTCCATCATAATTTTTAGATCAAAATTCACGCAAAACACTAATCAATTCGTTGTGATTTGTTGCGAGGAAATCTGGAATCAATGGAGCTAGAGGAAAATTATTCCGAGCATTCCAGAGACCTCATGAGGCAATCAGGAACAGTACCAAAAATTTTCGTGCAGAGAACTCATTTGACCGCGGAGGATCCGCGGCACTAGCCGTCTATTGCGGTGGAAGCACGGCGCTCCTGTAGCCACAGTGCACAAAAATTGCTCAGTAACTTCTTGACTTTCTTATCTCTCCCTCTGTCTGCTCCAATTAACAATTTGCTGCAGATTTCTTTGCAAATAATTCGCAGCGCCGCAAAAGCAATAAAAATTGTGCGTGTTTTTGATTTCTTGGTTGTTTGCATATTAATACGGAATTTAAGGGGCACGGCCAAATCCAGATTAGGTGGGGAGTTCATTACCCTTCCTAAGCCCCAAAAATCACAAACTTGCATCCGCATTACCCTCATTAACTAAAAAAGATCTAGACACGACTCTAAGGACCGTCGCGCTCACTTAGGACAAGAGAAGGCCGTCGGTAATCCATTGTTTATCTACGTTTCTTTTGTGGTGTCTAAGGCAAGTGTGTCTAAGGCAAGTGGTTACTTAATTAGGCCCACTACTTACGTAGTGAAGAATCTCCCATTTAGCTGGCCACAGGAGAGACAAAGAGGCAGTGGAGGATTGATCCTGCGACTTGTCTTTTGGCAGTTAGGAGCGGTCTAGAGCCTTGACCTAGGTGACCACTAGATTTAGGGTTGCTTGTTGCATTTGTTGTGATTTGCATCATTTTTTCAAAAATCCGTATTCTTTTTCAAAACAAATACCACTTCATTCATTTCCCCTAATTATTACCAACGCTGCCACTTGTGCTACAACCATTTAACACATGATAGGCTGGACACGGGATTCCATTTCCTGTCTTGTCCGCGTTTCTTTTATCGACCCCAGAGTCGGTAATTCTTCGCCTTCTTCCCCACTACCCACCACGACCGCGATGGACGGATTTCCATCAAACTTTAACACCACTCTGCCACCGCCCGTAGGTGCGCAGAATCTTCCACACATTTCTCTCCAAGAGAGGTGCTATCCTACACGTGTTCCCCTTCCCACTTGTCTTTCTATACCACCTGCCAACGGGGAAAATTTTGAAATCAACCCCCAATTCATCAAACTGTTACCCAAATTTCACGGTCTTGATTCTGAAAACGCATACATGTTTATTTCCAAATTCGAAAATGTATGTGCTTTGATGGGAAATTCACAACTATCTTTGGATGCTCTGCGTTTACGTCTTCTTCCATTCACTTTGTGCGATTTAGCCGAGAAGTAGCTTTACATCACACCTGCACATTCTATTTCAACATGGGACGAATTCGTTGCAGCATTCCTTAAGAAATTTTATCCCAATCACAAGACCAGCCGTGTTCGGAGCGAAATCTTCAAATTTACCCAACTTCCCAATAAACCATTTTGGAAATGCTTTGAACGGTTCAAGGATCTTCTTATCCAATGTCCTCATCATGGAATCTCCAGATGGAATTTGTGTCGAATTATCTATGAGGGTATTGATCTCACTACTAGACAGATGCTTGAAACCATGTGTCATTGCCAATTCCTATCTAAAGATGATGGTGAAGCTTGGAAATACCTAGAAGATTTAGCTCAAAACACATCACAATGGGAAAGTGTTAGACCACCACCGCCTAGGGAAGATGTCAATCAGCTCGATATTTCCGTCACAATGAAAGACAAATGGCCGCAATACAAAGGAAACTCGACGCTATAGAAAACAAAATTTCTTCAGCCTCCCTAAACCAATACACACTTCCCAAAACCGTGTGTGGCTGCTGTTCAAACCTTTCACATTTGACGAAAGAATATCCTTTGAATGTACCGTTTCAAGGTCACACTAACGCTTCATTTCAGCAAAGACCTGAAAACGATCCTTCTTCTTCCTCATATAATCAAGATTGGAGGAATCACCCTGATTTTTCTTGGATCCAACACCAACCTCAATACATGGATTTAAACCAGAAAACTTTCCAAAGGGCTCTTCTACCACAACAGCAACCACACCAATTGAGTCAGCACCCCTACCAATCACAAAACTTCCAAAATCCGGCCAACACTTTTTCACCACATGAAAACTCTTTGCAATTGGCCGGTACTGATAATACCTCTGCACTAGTACAAACCTTGGTTACTTTCATGAAACAATCCATCCAAGGGTCGGCAAGTTTTCAATCTTCCATCGATAATATGATAAAGATCATCTCACTCAAAATGAGAATATTAAATCGATGGAAGCACAAATTGAACGAATAACAGCCGAAATAAGTGCTAGAGAAAAAGGGAATCTTCCATCTCAACCCCTACCTGACCCTGGACCTTCATATTGCACTAATGTGGATGCTTTTACAACGTTGAGATTTGGAAGAGTGCTAGACAATCATGTGGGTGAACAAATTGATAATGATGAATTGATCATTAACACCCCGGCTTCCACTTCCACTTCCACTCACACTTCTACTTCTTACCCTATTTCGTCTAATTTACCGTCTTCTTCCGAGCCTATTCTCCATTTTCCCAAAGGCTCGAACCCTCCACCCACTTCATCCTTCCCACCCCTACAACCTTCTCCACAAATGTTGGACCCAACACTTATTGATAGAGCTCCATTTCCAAATAGGTTGAGGCCCAACAAACCCAATGCCCAAATGGAGAAGCTTGTGGACATGTTTAAGCAAGTTAATATCAACATCCCTCTCCTAGATGCTATCCAACAAGTTCCGTCCTATGCGAAAACTCTTAAGAACTTGTGCACTAGGAAGAGGAAGACTCAAGTGCCCAAGAAGATATTCATAGCAAAGACTGTAGACACGGCTTTCCCCCAACAATTACCACGGAAACGTAAGGACCCTGGCTGTCCTACTATTTCTATTTCTATCGGGGGAAAACACATCAACCGTGCTCTACTTGACCTTGGCGCTAGTGTTAACTTGCTTCCATACTCGGTCTACGAGCAACTAGGTATCGGAGTGTTAAAGCCCTCGAGCATAACTCTCTAGATGGCTGACCGATCAATCACCAAACCTAGGGGTGAACTGGAGGATGTGTTAATAAAAATCGGGGAATTTATATTCCATGTGGACTTTATTGTACTTGATACACAGCCTGTAGCGAACCCACGGAATCAAATTCCAGTGATTTTAGGTCGCCCCTTTTTGGCCACTTCCAACGCTATCATCAACTGTCGTACTGGCTATATGACCCTATCTTTCGGGAATAGGTCAATAGAGCTGAACATTTACAAGTTGGGAAGTATGCCCTCCGAACCTACTGCTCAGGTCTGTTCTGTCGAATTAATGGATGTCGACAGCAGCGAATTTGACGATCCTCATGATACCGATCTAGACTCTTTTCATATGTTGTTGTTTGACCCAACTATATATCATACACATACGGACTCTTCCACCGAGATGTCCGGGTCAACAACTAACACCGATTATGAACTGCTTTTAGAGTCTGAAGATCACCCCGCGCTTTGTGATGACATTATTCTTCGGGGTATTGATGAGACTTTTGAGAAAATCTTCGCTGATAGACTCGCACTCTTAGCAAATACGGGTGTTGAGATGAATCATCTCACAAACATTGAAATTGAACCTCCACCCCTTCTTCTGAACTGTAAAAAGAATGCGAGCAATCCATCACAATCACTGCATCGTCTCTCCAAAACGAGACGCAAACACATTCTATTCCACCATACCCTTTCCCCACTTCTTCTTCCACCAACCGATGCACTACATTGATAATATTTTCGAATGGTTGGTGTTAACTTTCGGTCTTTGCAAAGCTTGGCATCGACCAATAATCTTGACCCCCTTATGTGATTTTCAAAGCTTAACATTGTTTAACTCAAGTTTGGGGGTATAATCTGGCTCTTGAAATGAAATTTTTTTTACAAAAAGATGAGCCAAAGAATAAGTTTGGGGGAGGATTTTCACTTAAATATTTTGCCCCCATTAATAAATTTCCTTCCAAGCTTACAGGTTTTCGAGATTTAGCGGATGGCAACAGTGAGGACACTGTTGAAAACAAGTTTGGGGGAGGTTTGTGCTTATTTTCGCATCATTTGCATATCACTTCGCATAAGCACAAAACATTTTTGAAAACCTATAAAAATTTAAAAAATTTAAAAAAAAATAAAAAAAATATTTTTGTACATAAATAAGATAATAAAAGATTAGATAGCGAAAAATTACATCCAAAAGATTGGAAAAATTTAAGAAAACCAAGAAAATTAGAAGTTTTCTTATACGAACTAGTAATAAGTAGTTATGAGCCGTTGTCCCAAGGGTTAGTAAGATGAAGGAAGTCACTAATCTGAGGATAAAAATAAGTCTGAAAAATAGTTCCTATTCTGAAAGCCAAACATTTTGAACGTTGATACCCTACTATTCGCACTTACACACGTCTTGAAACTCGGGATAGTAGAGGATACCTTGAAATGCTCTTGTCTAAAAGCCAAAGTATGAAGGAAATAAAAAAAATGAAGAAAATATAAAATGGTTAGAAAAAAATGAACACTGATTTTGTTATCGCTAAGGCAACAATAAAAAAATATAGCGAGGGTGCCTCTTCACCTAGTGCCTTAGACCAACTGGTCTGGGAGTCACTGCTAAGCCTTAGGTGGTGCAAGACGAGGAAAAAACACTAAATAAGTAAGCACATGAGTAATCGGTCGGTTAGTACCTCAAGAAGTATTAACGGTCGCATGAAAGTGTGTGAGCAAATTCATCTAAATATTCATTAATTAAAAAGTACTGAGGCAGATGGACAAAAGTATGATAGCTTGAATTGAATTCTCCGGGTGTAGGGATGTTCTTTACACACACGCAGGGTTATATGATCGATGTTTGAAAGACAGATAGGAATGAAGAATAAAGACAATGTTTTATTAAGGGAGGATGTGATTTCCAACATCTTTTCATGACTATTAAGATAGGGCTCACGACAACCGAAAAGCTAGTATAGTTGGAAACCCTAATTTTCAAAGTCTTTCCTTTATGATTCTTGTCTTTATATGTAACTTTCGCGGACTTCCTTTTATTATTGGATTTTGTGGGTGCAATCCGCTGAAAACCCTCAGGAGACAACACTCCTCCTACTAGGGACACCTAGAGGTTTAAAGGCTTGTTGCACGTGCTCAGTGCAATCGTGTTGCCTACGAAAGTGTGCTAGTTAGTTTTTCTCTTTCTTTATTTTCTCCTTCTCTTTTTAATAAAACAGTTCGCTCGAGACAACCGAAAATAAGTTTGGGGGAATTTGATCAGTCGAAAATATTACATTTTTACACGTCAATTTCCCTACCATTTGCACTCATCTAGAGGTGTTCGGTATTAATATAGCACATAATAGCAAAACAGCCGTAAAATACCAAATATCTTGTGTTATATATTAAAACCGACATTTCTAAGGGAAATTGAGTGTTTATCATGGCATCGCATCATCCTTGTATAGCACAACACTTGTTTCGAGAATCTGTGCAGGAAATTATAGGAACAGAACCAAAATTATGAAAAGAGCTGATCAAAATTGCGTCAAGTCCAAGACTTGAGATCTGGAAGAAATAAAGAATGTAAAATGAGATTCCATATATTTTATAAAGGCCACAAAGTCATCCCAAATATATTCCAGAAGTTCCAGACAACAAAGCTTCCATTGCGCCGCGGATCCGCGGCCAAAAGGCCATTCCCGCAGCGGATCCGCGGCTTGATGACGTCATCAAAGCTTCCAATTTCTTCCACGTGTTTCCTATAACGGATAAAGCTTCTAGAACACTCTAGATTGTCCACGTGGCTTCATCTAGAAGGCTCGGCCTAACAAACTCAACCTAGAATATTCCCTCCAACTAACTTCTTCTAGAAGCCTCTCTCTAACAAATTTTTGGAGGGAAATTTGAAATTTAAATTCTAGATCTAGGGTTATGAGGCTTATAAAAGGAAAGCTAGATCTAGGGTTTTGGGTTAATCTCTAATCTTCATCTCTAATACAAGTTGAGTGACACAACTTGTAAACCCTAATCTCCAATTCAAAATCCAAAGCCAAAAATCAAGAACACCGAGTACAATTCAAGCATGAATCCTTTAACCTCTTTGGAGCGGAGCCGATCTTCATCCGAGAAAGTGATCTAAGCCGATCCGCGACTCAAGAAGATGAGCGAAGCCAATTCGACGATCGAGTTCTTTCCTCTTGTAGTTCTTGAGCGAATTGTAACGAAATTGTTGATAAATAAAAGGTGAAATTCTTTTATCTTGCTTTCTTTACATTCTTGCATCATGATTCGATCTCAATTCTTGATTGTGGTTCTTGTTATGATGTTTGAGTAAAACTCCGCTTGTGAAGGAGTCGAGACGATCAATAGATAATGATGTTACAAATCTTGAAACGATTCTTAAGTCCTATGAGTTTGTAAACCTTAGCAAATTGAAGAATTGACAACCTAGTTTCGATGCGATGCTTTCTTGATTGTGTTCGCTCGAAATTAGGGATCCACGATCGATTCTTGAATTTACTAGAGGCGAGAATATGAATGAAATCAACGAAAGAACAAGGGATAGATGATGAAACTTTAGTTTCCGCAAGAAATCCCTAATTCTCGTTGATCATCATCGATCTAGTATCAATTCATCGATGGATAAGAATATGTAATCAATAGATTTCATCACATCTATAGATCCGATCGATTCCTACGAGGCTCACTTCGATTCTTGATTCTTGGATTGGATATCATCACTTCTTGATTCTTGATTTTTAATGTTTTCTTGTTAATTAGATTAGATCTAGATGATTCTTGAATTCATTTTACAAATTTTGAATTGAATTGTCTTTTCTCTTTTCTTTAATTTTCAATTCATCTAATTCGAAATACGAACGGATTACACTTTCCTGTGGACGATCCGCACTTACTAACACGCTACAATCGACACCGTTATTGATTGCGGTCAAAATATTTTTGGTTGTGATTTCTATACATTTTTCTATATACACACCGAGATATCATTGAATCAAGATTCTACATCTATACTCCATCCGGCCAGGCTTCCTCGTGTTCAGGCAGAATGAGGCGGCGCTTTTTATGAGGTACAACCCCTATCGTTTCGCCCAACAACTAAGTTATAACTAGGGGGTCCCACTGGAGGCGTTTTTGGAAGAGCCTGCGGCCACCAGAGAGGGGATACGGAGTGCACTACATCATTTTATACGGCTAAATACGGGCTCCCACTTCTTCATTAGCGAGCCGACTTGCATTCCAAGGGTCCTCAACGTGTACGGGGCCTGGTATCAGCATGCGATTGGCGCCGTCATCAGGGAAGAGAAGCGGCTGCTGCTTGATCGCAAGGGTGCGCCCCCCGCCAGCGATCGCAACGTTCCCTTAAAGCGAAGGATCCATATTCCTCCTCCACTAAGAGGAGATGCCGGAGTTGAGCATCCACATGTGCTAAGCCCCACACGTGGATTACCCCTCGATCCTGTGGACATGCCATCAGCGCCCCGTGTTCCCGTGGAGACGGTGAATGTGGTTTCACCTAAATCCGGCATGGGCTCGGATATCAGGACCCGCCGTCCCAAGGTGCCCACGAAGCGTAAGCTGTTTTTGGGTGCGACCGGAGTTCGCTCACAGAAGAGGAAGAAGAAGTCGATCCTCTCTGCTGTCGTTGCATTTGATCAAGAACCTCATGCTCCTTACAGCGAGGGCTTGAGTGAGTACGGGACCAATGGAGGCTTATTTGTGCCGCCAGATGACACTGATCTGGCGGCCGCCATCGCAGCTTCCGAGCGATTGGCAAGGCGCAACGAGTGGTTGGCTAAACTCGCGCAATCAGGTAATCACTAGTTGTATTTTTCATTATTGCATCATACCTCTATCATTGTTTTTGGACTAACGCTTTTCCTTCTTTAACAGGCATTTCTACCGAAGAAGCCATCGCTGCTTCTCTCAAAACTTTCGAGGAGGAGGAACGACTCAGAGCATCCTTAGGCCTTGGTACATTTCGGTTTACTATGTCTCTGCTTCCATCTCTTATGAGTAATCTGACCCTCTCTTTGTTTTATCGCAGGTACCACGAGGCCTATCCCACAAGCTGACGTGGAGATTCTTCCCGGGCCAGCTACCGAAGTCTCGGCCTCTTCGGGATTGCCGCAAGAGTCCCAACTTTAAAAGACGATGATGGAAGCCTTGACGGCTCTGGAGGCAACCCTGAATGCAGATGACGACGTCTTGCTGAAGGAGGCTTCCAAAAGGTCTGTCGTGATAGCCCGGGAGGAGAGGAAACGCTTGAGGCGCGCGGCAAGGGAGCGTAGCGCTGCTTTGGCTGCGGGAGCAGGTTCAAGCGCCATTACTCCCGCTGCTACTCCTTCAGAGGAGCTCCCGGTCGCCTTGTCTACTGCTCATAGACGGGCGGCACTTGCAGCTCGGGAAGCCAACGGTAAATCCGCCTCAGGTAATGTGTTTTTGAGGCTTTGTTGTCAAAGTTTTAAACTATCGGTTCTTATATATCTTGTCCTGCAGGGCCGAGTCTTACTGGAGGAGCGGCGGCGACCGTCGAGCCTGAGGGGACGGTGGAGGAGGTAGCGGCTGAACCCGAGGCGACGGTAGGCGATGTAGCCGGGGTTGCTAGGCCCGAGATAGTGGCTGACGAGACAGTCACGACTGCTATGCCTGAGATGGTTGCCAATGCCGAGCCCGAGGGGGCAGCGGGTGAGATGGCTGCTACGGCTGAGCCTGAGGTAGCAGTGGATGAAATGGCTGTTATGGACGAACCTATGGCAGCGATGGACGAGACGGCTGCGACCGCTGAGCCCGAGGTGGTAGCAGGTAAGACGGCTGCTATGGTCGCTGAACAAGAGATGGCCGCTCTTTCTCAAGAGTCGGGCACCGCTCCAATCATCGCTCTTCCTGCTTGCGGTTCCTTGTCGTCTCCCGGCGTCACGAACGTGACGACGACATCTGTAGAGTCGGGCGATGAGGCAACGGGAGGTGAGACCATCCCAATGGAGGAGGGAGACGCCACCATTGCATCAAGTGACGCCCTCATTGGGGCTCCGGCCGGTGACTCTTCAGGTAAATCTTGGGTCACCGCCCTTCTTTCTTTATCCTACAACCTTTCCTAATAAAGCTTATCTTGTTTCTAATGCAGGTGTGGCTAGTGCTGATGCCGCGTTACCCGAGGGAGCGCCGTCAGTTACTGCTCTGACGGTGCCCACTTCTCTTCCTTCCCTCGCACCGTCGCAAATGCTGGAAGGTATGGATTTGCAACCCATCAGTCTCATCTTTAAGCTGCATAATTTATGTACTGACGTGTACTATTGGGTCTTTGCAGGAGTCCTTTTAGAGCACCTGTACCAGGTGTTGCATCCCCACTTCTCCTTCCCGTCGGAGATGGCTTCATCCAGTGGCGTTGGTGAATATAGCTTCCAATTAATGCTCTTTCTTTCACTGATAATGAAATTATTTTTGATTCTTCTTTGCCCTGACTGCAGTGGTACAGATTGAAGGAGGAGATGAGAGATCAGTTGCGCCACCGGTCCCCCCGGCTTTGCCACCTGCTGCAGCCGGTATAGTAAATTCCATTGTTCATGAACCTCTTATATTTCTTGATTCGTTATTTTATTGTGATTTGTTTTGCAGCTATCGCTTCCACTCCGGTCTCTTTCGAGTCTCGCATTATGATGCCGGCAGGCCCCTTCTCCAGACGTCTATCCTCAAAGGGTGCTGTGACAAGTCTGGGTATGCTGAGCGAATGCGTCGAGGAGCTTGACGCGGAGGCTCCTACATCTGCTGCAGATTTTGCTGACGAGGTCAATACGATGCTGGCGACGCTTGTAAATTTCCATAATGAAAGCGTTTTCGAGTTTTGGGTTGATCACTGCAGGAAGATCGAGGCCTGTCTATATCAGCTTGAACTCATGCGTCTTGCCCCTGAGACTCAGGCTTTGAACTCTCAGTGGGCCGCTTGGGTTGAGTAGAGTGTTCTGTTCCTTCGCCATTTCGAACGAGAGTCAACTCTTAAGCGAAAAGAACGTGAGGCGACTGCTGCTGAATCTGCCCAACTGCGCGCTGAGGTTGCAGCTAATGCTGCCCAACTGAACGCCATTTTTGAAAGTCTTCAACGGTGTATCTCTAACGGGCTGGTGTTGAGGAAGAAGCTTGATCTCAATGAGCAAATCGCGCAGAGTTAGGAGGCTTCCCGGCAAGAAGCTGATCAGAAACTCTTATCTTGTTTGCAGCAACGGGCCCAAATTGAAGCAGAGCTAGCTGTGGCGGCTGATCATGAGAAGGCACTGAAAGAAGTGCGAGAGCAGCTCATGGACTTATTGAAAACGCATCCTTCTCAATGAAAATTTTGTATCATTTGTAATTGTGAATAAAATGTATTTGTTTCTTTTATTCTTTAATACGATGTATTTTGTACTCAATCGAATTCATGAATAAAAGATACACGTTCTTCATAATGTCTTGTATCATTTCTCTGCTTTCTTCTTTCTTGCTGTGTTGTTTGTCATGTGATTTTAGCAAGTGCGGTCTGTAGATAGCGTATAGCTGTCAGTCTCAGGCTCTTTGTAGAGTGGTGATGGCTTAGAAAACAGGGTTAAGATCTGTCACCTAAGACTTTTCAACTTTATGAGTCGTGAGGGTCTCATAAAGAATTTTCTCCCTACGGGCCGAGATGATCCCATAGGTGTAATTTTCTTCTTAAGAATCGTGAGGATTCCTAAGTGTGTTTTCTCTTGAGGGTCGTAAGGATCTCACAAGAGAATTTACTCCCTTACGAGTCGTAAGGACCCGCAAGTGATGGGTGAAGTTGCCCTTATCCGCATCTCACAGAGTCAGGGGTTGCTCTGGGTGCTTCCCACGGTTTCACTGCCGTGTTTAGCGAGGACCAGGCTCCGCTCTGGACGTTTTCTAGGATACCGTAGTTTAAATACATCGCGGTCGAGGTTAAGGACATCATAGTCCGTGGATTTAAGGACTCCACTGTCCGTTGTTAGTTTTAAGACATTACGGTCGAGGTTAAGGACATCATAGTCCATGAGTTTAAGGACCTCACAGTCCAATGTTAGTTTTAAGACATCACGGTCGAGGTTAAGGACATCATAGTCTGTGGATTTAAGGACTCCACAGTCCGTGAAACGTGTGGCTGTTGGGACCCGTCACCTCTTTGGAGACGTTGAGGAATTACAACGACAAATATCAAAGGAGTGAAGAGATGTACCCTTGAACCAAGGTAAAATTAGTGTCAAATCATTGGGGTTGATTGTTAGTTTTAAGACATTACGGTCGAGGTTAAGGACATCATAGTCTGTGGATTTAAGGACTCCACAGTCCGATGTTAGTTTTAAGACATCACGGTCGATGTTAAGGACATCATAGTCCGTGGATTTAAGGACTCCACAGTCCAATGTTCGCTCTGGATACTTCACACGGTTCACTGCCGTGCTCGGCGAGGACCAGGCTCCGCTCTGGATGCTTCACACGGGGTCAGAAGTGACATTATCCGCGTTCCACGTAACCAGAAATTTTGCTCTAGATGCTTCCTACGGGTTCACTGCCGTGTTCGGCGAGGACTAGGCTCCACTCTGGATGCTTCACACGGGTTCACTGTCGTGCTCTGCGAGGACCAGGATCCGCTCTGGACGTTTTCCACGGGGTCAGAAGTGACGTTATTCGTGTTCCACGTGACCAAGAATTTTGCACTAGATGCTTCCTACGGGTTCACTGCCGTGTTCGGCGAGGACTAGGCTCCGCTCTGGATGCTTCACACGGGTTCACTGCCGTGCTCTGCGAGGACTAGGATCTGCTCTGGACGTTTTCCACGGGGTCAGAAGTGACGTTATCCGTGTTCCACGTGACCAGGAATTTTGCACAAGATGCTTCCCATGGGTTCACTGCCGTGTTCGGCGAGGACTAGGCTCCGCTCTGGATGCTTCACATGGGTTTACTGCCGTGCTTTGCGAGGACCAGGATCCGCTCTGGACGTTTTCCACGGGGTCAGAAGTGACGTTATCCGTGTTCCACGTGACCGGGAATTTTGCACTAGATCCTACCCACGGGTTCACTGCCGTGTTCGGCGAGAACTAGGCTCCGCTCTGGATGCTTCACACGGGTTCACTGCCGTGCTCTGCGAGGACCAGGATCCGCTCTGGAAGTTTTCTACGGGGTCAGAAGTGAAGTTATCCGTGTTCCACGTGACCAGGAAATTTGCACTAGATGCTTCCCACGGGTTCACTGCCGTGTTCGGCGAGGACTAGGCTCCTCTCTGGATGCTTCACACGGGTTCACTGCCGTACTCTGCGAGGACCAGGATCCGCTCTGGACGTTTTCCACGGGGTCAGAAGTGACGTTATCCGTGTTCTACGTGACCAGGAATTTTGCACTAGATGCTTCCCACGGGTTCACTGCCGTGTTCGGCGAGGTCGAGGCTCCGCTCTGGATGTTTTCCACGGGGTCAGAAGTGACGTTATCCGCGTTCCACGTAACCAGGAAATTTGTTGATTATATCCGAATTTCATGGAGTTCGGATTTGACTCTCGGTCATCTGTACACCGCCGAGTCATGGAACTGGGAGTTGCCGCTGTTCCGCTTATCTTGATGTTGTGTCTGCTGAGACGAATGTTGATATGATCTCCAGGCTATATGTGACCCATCGAGATTTGGCTTCTTCTTCTGATGAAACCTGGGGAGGAGGAATGTGATTCCTTCCTTGTTTGCGCCCCTGGATTGTATACAGGGATTGATGTAATATCACCTGTAGGGCATAAATTTGATTTTTATTTTATTTCTTTCTGCGATGCTCTATCATTTCAGCTTTTTATATTGGGAAGGTCGTGATTGTCCAATCATTTCGGCTATTTTTCGCGGAACCCAATCATTTCGGCTATTTGTTTTATTTTTTACTCGCTGCTTTTTATTGCGAGTTGCCTAATCATTTTGGCTATTTCGCATGCATACATTTTTACTTGCTGATTTTGTCGCAAGTCGCCCCATCATTTCGGCTATTTCGTATGCATGTATGGCCTGCTGGCTTTCTGCTGCAAGCTTGGGATTAGACACCGATTTCGGCATCAGCACCGCTACAACTGGGATATTGCCAGGAGCGAATCATCATTTGCCTCTGTTGAAATCGAATAAAGATGGCTTAGCAAATTGGGTTAGGGTCCTGTCGACTAAGGCTTTTGACTTCATGAGCCGTAAGGGTCTCACAAAGGTATTTCTCCCTGCGAGTCGTGAGGATCTCGTATGTGCGTTTTCTCCTTAGGAATCGTGAGGACTCCTAAGTGTATGGCTCCTCGTAAGTCATAAGGATCTTATAAGAGAGTTTTCTCCTTATAAGTCGAGAGGACTTATAAGGGCTGTTCACTGTGCAAACATATCCCTAGTCACGGATGGGACTTTGTTAGGGAAATATTTATTCACGCCCGTGGATTGTATACAAGGGTCAGTGTTGAGCCGCTTGTAGGGCACTATCGGAGGTTGTGGGGGTTGCTTAAGAACAGGTTCAGGTCTCTGTAACTTAAGACTTTCAAATCTTATGAGCAGTGAGGGTCCCATAAGAGAGTTCTCCTTACGAGTCGTGAGGATCTCGCAACTGCAATTTCTCCTTAGGAATCGTGGGGATCCCTAAGTCCGTTGCTCCCTTATGAGTCGTAAGGATCTCACGCGGGTAGTTTCTCCTCACAAGGTCAAGAGGACCCTGCAAGTGTCTTTTAACGAGGTTGCGCCCTTTCGGGTTTTCACAAACACTCGCCGGTAGCCCTGTTGTTTTTACTTACGGAGCCCTTTCGGGTTTTCATCCATGCCCATTTTGCTTATGGACATACCGTTTTCTCTTTTTTTTATTCTTTTTTTTATTCAAACGAGTTTACGCCCTTCCGGGTTTTCACAAGACTCGCCGGTAGCCCTGCTGTTTTTACTCACGGAGCCCTTTCGGGTTTTCATTCGTGCCCATTTTGCTTATGGACATACTATTTTTTTTTATTCTCTTTTTTTTATATCAGCTTTGGGATGCTGCAATCCGCCGTAGTTTCTCGACATCTTGGTCAACAACTAGTTTTAGGACATAGTGGTCCGTCATTAGTTTAAGGACGTTTCAGTCCGCTGTTAGTTTAAGGACGTTTCGGTCCGCTGTTAGTTTAAGGACGTTTCGATCCACTGTAAAGTAAACCGGTTACTACTTATAGAGTTTGGGCTTAGGAAGATAGCGAGTGGACATAGTCGTCGTCATCTATCATTGACCTAGGCCGTGACTCGTCAAGTGTAGTACTTCTTCAGGAAGCGACCGTTTATTGGTCTGAAAGGTCTTTCACCATGCATGTCCATGAGTAGATAGGCTCCACCCTGGTAGACCTTGTTTATGATGTACGGGCCTTCATTGTTCGGCTCGAATTTTCCCCGCTTGGCGCGATTGGGGATCATAGGTCTTTTGACCACTAGCACGAGTTCGCCTGGGCGGAATGTCCTCGGCCTGGTCAATCTTTCGTACGAGCGCGTCATCTTCACTTTATAAGCTTCCATATTTTATTGCGCTATGAGCCGGGTTTCATCAAGGGCATTGAGCTCCTCGAGCCGAAGGTGAGCATTCTCTTCGTCTGTTAGCTCGTAATGAACCGCCACACATAGAGAGGGTAACTCTATCTCGATGGGGAGTACCGCTTTTGTACCGAATACCAACGCGTACGGTGTTGTGTTCGTGGCCGTCTTGAACGTAGTTCGATATGCCCAGAGAGCTTCTTGCAGTCTCTCGTGCCAGTCTTTCTTATTTCGGAACACCGTCTTTTTCACGATCTTCATTAAGGTCTTGTTAAAAGCCTCAGCTAGGCCATTAGCTCGGGGATTATAGATTGAAGAGTATCTCCAATCTATGTTATGTTGTTGTGCGAAGCGGCTTATTTTATGGCTTCTGTAGGCCGGCCCATTATCGGAGATGATTCGTCTCGGAGTGCCAAACCGATAAATAACGTGCGTCTTGAAGAAGTGGAGGATATTCTTCGTCTTCACTTCTCTCAGCGGTACTGCTTCTGCCCATTTGGAGAAGTAATCAGTTGTCGCTAAAATGAATCGATGTCCTCTGGACGATGCTGGCTCGATGGGGCCGATTATGTCAGTTCCCCACATTTCGAACGACCAGCTAGCCACTGTCGGATGCAGTGGGTTTGGATGCTGGTGAATGAAGTCCCCATGGATCTGGCATGAGTGGCATTGCTTCGCATATTCGAGGCAGTCCTGAATCATCGTGGGCCAGTAGTAGCCCATCCGTTTAATCTTCAACTTCATCTTCGGGCCTGCTTGGTGAGAACCGCAGAGCCCGTCGTGAACCTTCTGAACGACTCTCTTTACCTCTTCAGGTCCCAGGCATCTCAACCATAAAGAATCAAACGACCTCTTGTACAGAGTATCATTGATGAAGGTGAAAGATAGGGCTTGCTTCATGAGCTGATGTTTTGAAGACGCGTCTTCGGGCGTTCGAAGGGATTTGAAGTAGTCTATAAAGACTTCTCTCCAATCCTCAACCGTTTCTTGGTCTTTTATTTGCATAGCCATTTGCTCAGTCACTCCTTTTTCTTTGGATGACTATGGAGATATTTCTGCCGGCGCAAGAACCCGACGGCTTTGCACAACGATTCTCACATCATCGAGGTTTTCGTCGGCCAGTTCTTTAGGGAGCTTAGCTAGTGCATCCGCTTTTCTATTTTCTGCACGCGGTATGCTTTCCAAGATATAAGAAGGTATTTGGGTTAGCAGTTGTTGTACTCTCTCGCCGTACTTTACCTATTCTGGTTTGCACGTTTGGTAGTCGCCATTTACTTGACTGACGACCAGCTGGGAGTCTCCGTATATGAGGAGGTTTTCAATCCCTATGTCGATGGCGATCTCGAGACCTGCTATCAAAGCTTCGTATTCGGTTTCATTGTTTGTCCTCGGCTCTGTTAAGGAGAAAGCAAAGAGCATTATCTCTCCTTATGGGATCACGAAGATAAGGCCTACCCCTGATTTAATTATGGGCGTTCTTTGTTTGCGCTCCTTCATGGAAGACGCTCCATCAAAATAAAGTTCCTACCGGTTACCACCACTATCGATCGCATCAAACGCATGTTCGTCTGGCAGTTCGCAATTCAAAAGGGAATCGGCCGGTATCGGATGTTCAGCGAGGAAATCGGCAATGGCCTGGCCTTTCACTGCCTTAAGAGGTCGATAAGTTATCGAGAACTCCATTAAGAGCAGGGCCCATTTAGCGAGTCGCCCCGTCAATATGGCTTTTGACATCAAATATTTGAGAGGATCCACCTTCGATATGAGACAAACTTCATGCGCCAACGCATAGTGCTTGAGCTTCGTTATCGCGAAGATCAATGCCAGGCAGTGTTTTTCAATGGGAGAATAATTGCTTTCTGCCCCCAGAAGAACTCGACTCAAGTAATAGAGAGCTCTTTCTTTCCCTTGGTCGTTCTCTTATGCCCATAATGCGCCTAAAGAACCTTCGAGGGCTGTTGTATAAAGAATAAGGGGCTTTCCCTTGACCGGAGCGGCTAGTACTGGCGGATTCTGCAAGTATTGCTTGATTTCATCCAGCGCGCCTTGGCATTTGTGATCCCAGACGAACGGGGTCCCCTTTTTCATCAGGTGACTGTAAGGACGGCACTTGCCTGAGAGATTGGCTACAAATCGCCGAATATATGCGAGCTTTCCTTGGAGAGACCACAGCTGCTTGAGAGTCCTTGGCGGAGGCATTTCCATAATCGCCTTGATCTTTGACGGATCTATTTCGATACCTCGATGTCGGACGATGAATCCTAGGAATTTACCTGAGGACACCCCGAATGCGCATTTGAAAGGGTTCATCTTCAAGTTGTATTGCCGAAGGTGTTGAAATACGATTTTCAGATGCTCTAGATGTTCCTCGTATGATTTTCTTTTCACCACAAGGTCGTCGATATAGCATTCGACGATTTCATGTATAAGGTCATCGAAGATCTTCGTCATGGCCCTCTGATAGGTAGCACCGGCATTCTTTGGACCGAAGGGCATCACCTTGTAGCAGAATATACCCAAAGGGGTCCGGAAAGCGGTGTGTTTCTGGTCCTCGGGATGCATCTTTATCTGATTGTATCCTGACGATCCGTCCATGAAGGAGAAGACTTCGTGAGTGGACGTACTGTCTATCATCATCTCAGTGACCGGTACTGGGAAATCATCCTTCGGACAGGCTTTATTGAGATCCCGAAAATCCACACATATGCGCACTGTCTCATTCTTCTTCATCACTGGGACGATGTTGGCGATCCAATCAGGATACTGAACCTCTTGGATGAAGCCAGAATCGATTGGCTTCTTGACCTCGGCGTTGATGCTCATCTCGAGCTCGAGCCGCATTCTTCTCGGTGCTTGTTTGATTGGCCTGACGTCCAGGGATATGGTCAATTTGTGGACCGCAATCTCTGGATCTAATCCTGGCATTTCGGAATAGTTCCATGCGAAGCAATTTTTATGTCGCATAAGCACGTCTTTTAGTGCGGCCACCCTTTCTTCAGATAGAAGCTTACTGACGAATGTAGGTCGCGGGACACTTGCTGTTCCTAAATCAATCTTCTTGAGGTTATCTGCAGTGGTGTGTACTCCATCCTCCAACTCTTTTGGCACTGGCCACAACTCTGAGATCACCTCGTCATCATTGTTTTTGAAGCACCAGAGGAAATCATCCCTATCCTCAGGCTCTTCTTTTGATACTGTTATCATATGACAAGTACGAGCTCGCTTCCAAGACCGATATGGATCTGGGTCTACTCTCATTGCTTTGGGTTCATGCTTCTGCGGCGGAGTTATCCTCCAACTGTCGGATAGGGCGAACTTGCCGAGCTGATATTGGTCTTCGACCCAGTTCTTGAAGGTGAAGTAGTCTTCGAGAGGGTGTCCCATTGCTCGGTGATAAGAGCAGTAGTCTGGATGAGAGACCTCATTGGCTTGCTCGGGGTGCTTGGACTCCGGAAGGATAATCATTTGATGTCTTATGGCAAGATCAAGTATCTTCTTTGTCTTGTCTTGAGGAAAAGAGTATGCTTGACTCATATTCTTTATAAGGGACAAATCCGGACCGCTCGATTCCCGCTCGTGTGACTTCTTGGTCCCGTTTTGTCGTTGCTGAATGCCTTTTTCGCTTTTTGACTTGTTTCTGCCTCTGCGTTGGGCCTTTTTTACAACAGGTTGACAGGGAGGGGCATTTTCATTTTTCGCAGCCGGTTGGAGAAGGCGTTGCGTCCTGGCTTTCTCGTAGATGGCCATTTCGCGGTTATGGTCGTCTCGAACTTTTTGACCAGCTTCCCTTATAAGCTTGTCCATTTGTTCTTCGAACGACGGACTGGGCATTTTTACTGTTAGTTATATGTATGCCCTAGAGGCCATTACTGTACATTGGATGTATACTGTAGTGGATGCTGGGACATATATAGGTAGGACTTTCTTGCTCGACATGATAGTACGCTATCTGGTTGCTCTTTATCTTAACATGTATACTTTCTGTCTCTCTGTTACATGTTGATAAAGCCCTTAGGATGTGTACTCGACTTCCACGACTGTGATGCAGATCATACTAGTGGGGCCAGGGTAGTCCATGAGTACATCCTTCAATGTTCCTAGTCGTGGGAATATCGAGACGGGGTATCGAAATTCCAGAGTAGACTAGCGCATATCTTCTCGACCCATGTGATGAGCGATGGATGATCCCATATCCATTGGTGTTTGACATCAGAGATGGTATGCGGGTGCTCAGTGGAGAATGGGTACACTGAACGGACTCGCCGAGAACTCCCAGATGGTATTATGCCTCACGTCAGATGGCAGTTCTCTGGTGACACTGGTACAGCTTAGTCTATTGACCCGAGATCGTCATAGAGTCTTGTGTGTCTCCCACTGTGCTTTGATTTCCACCCTACCACGGCTCTACTAAGTCGTGCAAACATGTGGTTTTTGGGTACTGATCGCACGCTTTTGGCGTGTCGGATGTTCAAAGAATTAAAGTGTAACCGCGATCAGGACGGTGTCGCTATGCAGCTAGCCGGTTGAGCACGGGTCGGTCCACAGGGAGATGGTGGTATCTTACCTTCTAGTCTTAGACGAGTCAATAAAGAATCTGTATGAGTTTGTTCTAACCTATGTGTTTATCTGCAAGTATAAAGTTGTTAAGAAAAGATACGAAATTATAAGCTAAAGAAATCCGTACTCAAAACCTTTGAGCCGAGTCTTGACCAATTGAAGCTAAGCAATCGGCAACAACGTGGATTAGGGGATTTAAGCGCGGTATTCGTGGAATCCGGCTTATTTACCCTTGTCCTTCCGTTCTTGTCTCTTGCTTTCGCCTCCGGCCAAACCGAACGCAACCGGTCGCGGTTAGGAATCACCGTTACCTTGTCAGGGTACGGTGCCTAACGGAGCGCTTGCGTATGGTTTGGGCGAAGTTCAAATGGAAAATAACGGGAAAAGGAATTGGCAAAGAAACGTTAACTTATAATACCGTATTTTATCTTAACAACAATAATTACATACATTCACAAAAGAGAACCAAAAAGAGAGCAAAAAGAAAAGAACAAAGAAAAGAAAAGATACAAGTATTAAAGTGCATGAATAAAATTGCAAGTAATAAAAGCAAGAATGAAAAATGCAAGTAATAAATAAGCAAATAAAAAGAACACGGAAGTAGAACCCAAGCCAAGCATGTGCTCAATAGCCAACCCTTAAACTTGCAAGCTCAATGAAGAGGTTGCAAGATCAAGGGAAGGGTAGAGAACGCATGTGAAGTGAAGAACTAGTCCCGTGAGAAAATACGACCCTTGAGATCAATAACTAACCCTTAACCATTCAAGCTCAATAAAGAGATTGAATGAGCAAGAGAAAGCAAGAATCTCAAGGGGGAGCAAACTAACAAGAAAGATAAAAAGCCCTCATCTTCATTAATCTTCCACTCAAAAGCTCTCACTACAATTTCATGGAGAAAGAATGAAGAAGAAGAAGAAAGAAGAACAAAACTACAAAAAAGAGGCTAAAGAAAAGCTCCTTTGGTTTGGCTCAGATCTGCTGTATTTATAGGCAGGGAATGGGAACTCTAGGGCAACAAACTGGACCCATATGAAAAGACCCAACTACCCATGAAAAATGACAGTGAGAGGGGCCCACTTGGCCGCGGATCCGCCGCCAATACCCCCTATTGGCCGCGGATCCGCCGCCCTATAGGGGAGTTGGGATGTCAGTTTTTGTGTGCTACCCTGTTGTGCTGTCCCCTCTTGTCTGGTACATGTATTTTCTGATAATCTTTCCAGAATATCTTCAGAATTCTTAGTCCAAGATTGCACTCTTTTATTTACTTTTGACTTTATCTCTCTCGAGCTCCGCGCACCCATTGATTCTTGTGCTGCCCTCCTCGTGCTCTGTGCTTGTCCGAGACACGAATGACCACTGTCATATGTCTTGTCTCTGGAACTGGTACTCGGCACTGGACGGATATGGATGATCGGAACCCGGCTTTTATCTGCTGTGACAGATGTTCTGTATTTGGTGTAACTGTGGAGATTTTGTCTTGATTTGCAATATTTGGACTGAAAACCTGTACTCTGTAAATATGTAACAAACACAGATCAAAAGCACCTACCTATAAACACACGAGCGTAAGAATGGGCGGTATAAAATGCAGTATTCTGTGATGAACAAATACCCCCAAACTTAACTTTTGCTCGTCCCGAGCAAAACCAATTATTCACAAAAAATAAAATGATTACCGCACTTTCGCAGGGAACGCGATTGCACTGAGCGCGTGCAACAAGCCGTTAAACCTCTAGGTGTCCCTAGTAGGAGGAGTGTTGTCTCCTGAGGGTTTTCAGCGGATTACACCTACAAAATCCGGTCAAATTGGTTTTGTAAAATAACTAAGATTCAAACCCTAAAGTTTTGTTTTAGAAAATAACAATTCTATAATCCTAAGTCTAGACCATCGAACCTTTATTTTTCACACCTCGCATCTTATTTAACTACAGATTTTATATGTCTTTACGTGCAGTGCAAATAGTGTCGTTAAGTTCCCGAAAGGTCGAATAAAGTCATCATGTCGCACAATAAAGCCCAGATAACAATTTTAAAAGGATCACATAAGTTTTATAAAGAGTTAAGCATTTTTCAAGTTTCGTTTTCCAGTAAGGTTTCAACTTCAGAATTTCTATCTTCCTTAACAGGAAACTAAGTCGTATTTTTCACTCCACCTTTTTCTTGTTTTCATTTCATACACACCTCTGTGAACGTGCAATAGTCTTTATCATAGAATAAAACCTTCATATCTCCGTTAAATTTTTTTTTATAAAAGCCTGTCTTTTATCAAGATTATTCTCACACAAAGAACCGTTAGGAATTTTAACTCGGAGAGAACACTTGCTTGACTTTGTTTTAAACTGGACTTTCTAGGCTTCTTAGCGAGCTTTGGGCCAATGCACCCAAACCAGTTGGTTTTAGGGCATTAGGTGTAGAAACACCCCAGCGGACTTAATTACTCAAGTTACCTAGGTCCAAAAACAAAAGACAGTTTGACGTGAAAATCAGATGATTTAATACGAACGGAGATATAACCGGCAGTTCAATTATTTTTTGGATAAAAGACGTGTTTAGTGGGTTTGGTGTGTAATCATTCCAATCAAGTTTCCGATGGGTTATTTTTCAGACTTAGCTCCAATTACGGCATCAATAACATTCCTTCATATTCGCTTTACTTCATAAACTATTCTTGACATTACTTATTTCAGAACAAACCTATTTGATCCTCAGAAAATCATTTATCTGTTTAAAAGTTTAAACATGAAAGACTTGTCATCTAATTCCCAAAATTCACGACACGTGTAGTGTGATGTAAAGACGTATATCAGCTATAGTTAACTTCAAAGGAGAGTTATCTTTCAGGTTTTCAAAATCTAAACATAAGATTTAGTTATTCCTATTTTTTCAAACAAAAACCGTCGAATGTTGAATCAGAGTTCTTCCACAATCTAACTTGACAAAAAAGTTTTTATATTTTAAGAAAATTTTCAGATTTTTATGGATTTTATGGATTTAATATGCAGATGCAAAATATACATATGAATGCGAAGGAAGAAAGCTTACCGAGCACACCCCCAAACTTAAACTTGACAGTGCCCTCACTGTCAGGCTATACCAAGAGGGTTAAAATTGCCGGCGCTTCCCCCTAAAAACAAATTATATACAAAAAGGAAAAACAAAACAAAAAATATATACACCAAAAAGTGTCCCCCCCCAAACTTAAGTGAAACAGTGCTTCCACTGTTTAAGCGATGAAGTTCAGGATTAGGGGGGAAAGAACAGTGTCAAGCTATACAAGGCCTTACACAGGCCAAAAGTGAGCACCAACCATTCAAAGATTTTATCTCGATAAAGCAGTGGCTGGTGAAAGAAGGCGTAGAGAAAAGAGATGGAGAATACGCGAGACCGTATGGAGATAGAAGTGGTATACGGTCTCGGTATATGAGAGGAAGAAGAATGGCGGAAGGGAAAAAGAAGTGGAATACGAACTTGAGGGTGCAAATGGAGTAAATAGATTAGCACAATTTGTGATGACCGATGTGTGAAAAGTGATTGTGCTAATATATTTACTCGTCGAGAAATTGGGTCGAATCCCTCAAGATTCGTAAGAAACCATGGGTACGCCGAACTTGGTAGACCAGACATATGAAATGAAAGTGAGACAGGTTCTTGCAAGGTCGGAACGATGGAAAGGATGGAGGGAAGTGGTTGAGGAAGGTTATCGGTTAAAGGTTCAGGAGGGTGTACACAGTCAGTGGAAGGAACAGGATGAATTGACGAATCCGACTCTTCATCTAGAACTGTTTCATCCTTAAGAATATCCTCAAAATTCTCCTCAAAGTTAAGCTCATCCATGCATATTTCATCAAAGTCCAGACGCATATGGGGTTCGGAAAAAACATTTAATGACTCGGGATGATGATTTGAAGAGACAAACTCAGCCAAATCTACGGGTTCATCATCCAAAATATCCCCAGCGTCAATATCCTCAATCAAGTGAAAATCAAGATTCTCTGACACCTCATCAAAAGCATGGATATTAATTGATTCTGGTTCTAAGATATAGGTGTAGAGGTCAAAAGGATTATGTATGGTTTCACTTGGAAGGGACCCTTCACAATCGGGCAAATCAAACACTACGAAGTCGCACAACTCATTCATCATTCTATCTTCAACGGATAATTCATTCGGGACACTTGATAGACTTTCAACACAGGAGTTGTGGGATTCAATTTGAAACGGGTAGGTTTGATTTGGAAGGGGGTACAGCTCACTCTCTCCACTCAAATTCACAGTCTGTCCGACCGCCTCTTCATACATTGAAAAATTAGGAGCTAGTTGGAAACTAGCTACCGGGTCAGTAGGTTGTATGAGAGCGGCCATGGACGCATTCAAATCCATCATCTGTTGGCTTGACGCTACCCTAAAATCTTCCAAGGATTGTTCTAGACTAGACATTGGTTGTGAAGGGGTTTCAGTAAAAGATTCGAAGTTGTTTGGATACTGAAAATTCCCAAAAGGCTGTTCTGAAGCTATGTCTAGGGAAGGTGCAAAAGTAGGGTAGGATTGGTAGGAATTGAATGGCTGGACAGGAGTGGGATCAACATTGGGATAAGAAAGTGAATGGAATTGTTGATCCCAAGAATTTGAAGCGGTGAAAGGAGTGAAAGATCGTCTACGGGATTGTTCGATACGTTCAGCGATGGACAAAGGACGGCTTGCAGAAGGGGTATCAACATAAGCGGGTGCGGGAGGTTGAAAAGGTTGATACAAAGTGGAATGAGGAGTGCAAGTGTTTGTCCTAGACGCTGCTATGCGATCTTTCAGTGAAACTTTGGGCATGGAGGGGTCGTTCGATGTTCGGCCAAAGCAAGAACCGTAAGAAGTAATGTCTGGTTGTGGGTACCAAAGTTCGGCAAGAGTTTTGCGAGGTGGAGTACCCATGATATGAAGAGAGAAAGAGAGAAAGGCAGAGAAAAGGAGGGGAAAAAGAATGTGATAATTTTTTTTTTTAGTTTATAATTTAACAAAAGAATAAAAACAATATGGACAAAAACAATCACGACGCAAAAATACCACACACCTAATCGTTCTAGGGTTCACCTAGGTCAACTAGACCTGCTCCAGAATTTGATTGTCGAAGTAACACTGTGTCGAGAAACAGGCTCAAGATACACTGATCACGAGGCCAGGTAAGTGCAGAGATAAGGGGAGGTTTTCCAACGCTTTCGCGAAGTTCCTTAATTAAATAACCCTTTCTCTTTTGGCGGTTTCGCCGTTAACACTTTCCTAGACACCCCGTAACAATATACCGTTAAGCAAGGTTCTAAACACAGTTAACTTCTCCTAGTGAGCGCGAAGTCCTTAAGGCTTAAAGTCTAGTTTCTTTTAAATTTTGTGCGGGTAAACGTTATGCTCAAGTTCGTGATTTGTGGGCCACGGAAAAGGTGATGAAATCCTTTACCGTATGTTGTGGGGTTCGCTTGCCCTTAAGTCCGTATTAATGTATGCAATGCGCAATTCAAAAATTCTATAAAGAATCAAACAATCGTTTTTTAGTTTAAGCGCGGCGCTGCAACAAATACGGGTTAGTCAATTTTTTTTAGCGTTTGCTAGCGAACTTGCAAAGAATCCTGCAAAAAATAGTATATTGGAAGCGTCGGATTTGAGAAGAAGGTGTTAGTAAAGTACGTACCGTTAAGTTTTGGGTTAGGAAACCCCCGTTGAATCAAATCCGGTAAGCTTGAAAAGTTCGCTTGCGCGGGTCAAACTACCCGGATCTTTGGCACTGTACTTTGCAATCACCTTAGCCTTGAATGTACACTTTGCTCCCCACAATTGCAGTTTGCAAATCTGCAAAAATCTGCACTCTTGCCCACAAAAATGATCAAAAAAAAAAACAAAAAGAATTTTTTATTTTTATTTTTATTTTTATTTATTTTTTATTTTTAAATATATACAAAAAGAATATTAACCCGAATAACAAGAAAAAAAATACGTTACCGTCTCCCCGGCAACGGCGCCATTTGATCGCACGCTTTTGGCGTGTCGGATGTTCAAAGAATTAAAGTGTAACCGCGATCAGGACGGTGTCGCTATGCAGCTAGCCGGTTGAGCACGGGTCGGTCCACAGGGAGATGGTGGTATCTTACCTTCTTGTCTTAGACGAGTCAATAAAGAATCTGTATGAGTTTGTTCTAACCTATGTGTTTATCTGCAAGTATAAAGTTGTTAAGAAAAGATACGAAATTATAAGCTAAAGAAATCCGTACTCAAAACCTTTGAGCCGAGTCTTGACCAATTGAAGCTAAGCAATCGGCAACAACGTGGATTAGGGGATTTAAGCGCGGTATTCGTGGAATCCGGCTTATTTACCCTTGTCCTTCCGTTCTTGTCTCTTGCTTTCGCCTCCGGCCAAACAGAACGCAACCGGTCGCGGTTAGGAATCACCGTTACCTTGTCAGGGTACGGTGCCTAACGGAGCGCTTGCGTATGGTTTGGGCGAAGTTCAAATGGAAAATAACGGGAAAAGGAATTGGTAAAGAAACGTTAACTTATAATACCGTATTTTATCTTAACAACAATAATTACATACATTCACAAAAGAGAACCAAAAAGAGAGCAAAAAGAAAAGAACAAAGAAAAGAAAAGATACAAGTATTAAAGTGCATGAATAAAATTGCAAGTAATAAAAGCAAGAATGAAAAATGCAAGTAATAAATAAGCAAATAAAAAGAACACGGAAGTAGAACCCAAGCCAAGCATGTGCTCAATAGCCAACCCTTAAACTTGCAAGCTCAATGAAGAGGTTGCAAGATCAAGGGAAGGGTAGAGAACGCATGTGAAGTGAAGAACTAGTCCCGTGAGAAAATACGACCCTTGAGATCAATAACTAACCCTTAACCATTCAAGCTCAATAAAGAGATTGAATGAGCAAGAGAAAGCAAGAATCTCAAGGGGGAGCAAACTAACAAGAAAGATAAAAAGCCCTCATCTTCATTAATCTTCCACTCAAAAGTTCTCACTACAATTTCATGGAGAAAGAATGAAGAAGAAGAAGAAAGAAGAACAAAACTACAAAAAAGAGGCTAAAGAAAAGCTCCTTTGGTTTGGCTCAGATCTGCTGTATTTATAGGCAGGGAATGGGAACTCTAGGGCAACAAACTGGACCCATATGAAAAGACCCAACTACCCATGAAAAATGACAGTGAGAGGGGCCCACTTGGCCGCGGATCCACCGCCAATACCCCCTATTGGCCGCGGATCCGCCGCCCTATAGGGGAGTTGGGATGTCAGTTTTTGTGTGCTACCCTGTTGTGCTGTCCCCTCTTGTCTGGTACATGTATTTTCTGATAATCTTTCCAGAATATCTTCAGAATTCTTAGTCCAAGATTGCACTCTTTTATTTACTTTTGACTTTATCTCTCTCGAGCTCCGCGCACCCATTGATTCTTGTGCTGCCTTCCTCGTGCTCTGTGCTTGTCCGAGACACGAATGACCACTGTCATATGTCTTGTCTCTGGAACTGGTACTCGGCACTGGACGGATATGGATGATCGGAACCCGGCTTTTATCTGCTGTGACAGATGTTCTGTATTTGGTGTAACTGTGGAGATTTTGTCTTGATTTGCAATATTTGGACTGAAAACCTGTACTCTGTAAATATGTAACAAACACAGATCAAAAGCACCTACCTATAAACACACGAGCGTAAGAATGGGCGGTATAAAATGCAGTATTCTGTGATGAACAAATACCCCCAAACTTAACTTTTGCTCGTCCCGAGCAAAACCAATTATTCACAAAAAATAAAATGATTACCGCACTTTCGCAGGGAACGCGATTGCATTGAGCGCGTGCAACAAGC
This sequence comes from Agapanthus africanus, assembly GCA_030015575.1. Classification (NCBI taxonomy): domain Eukaryota; kingdom Viridiplantae; phylum Streptophyta; class Magnoliopsida; order Asparagales; family Amaryllidaceae; genus Agapanthus; species Agapanthus africanus. The sequence goes on from CM057340.1 coordinate 737,662,032, forward strand.
CGTTAAACCTCTAGGTGTCCCTAGTAGGAGGAGTGTTGTCTCCTGAGGGTTTTCAGCGGATTACACCCACAAAATCCGGTCAAGTTGGTTTTGTAAAATAACTAAGATTCAAACCCTAAAGTTTTGTTTTAGAAAATAACAATTCTATAATCCTAAGTCTAGACCATCGAACCTTTATTTTTCACACCTCGCATCTTATTTAACTACAGATTCTATATGTCTTTACGTGCAGTGCAAATAGTGTCGTTAAGTTCCCGAAAGGTCGAATAAAGTCATCATGTCGCACAATAAAGCCCAGATAACAATTTTAAAAGGATCACATAAGTTTTATAAAGAGTTAAGCATTTTTCAAGTTTCGTTTTCCAGTAAGGTTTCAACTTCAGAATTTCTATCTTCCTTAACAGGAAACTAAGTCGTATTTTTCACTCCACCTTTTTCTTGTTTTCATTTCATACACACCTCTGTGAACGTGCAATAGTCTTTATCATAGAATAAAACCTTCATATCTCCGTTAAATTTTTTTTTATAAAAGCCTGTCTTTTATCAAGATTATTCTCACACAAAGAACCGTTAGGAATTTTAACTCGGAGAGAACACTTGCTTGACTTTGTTTTAAACTGGACTTTCTAGGCTTCTTAGCGAGCTTTGGGCCAATGCACCCAAACCAGTTGGTTTTAGGGCATTAGGTGTAAAAACACCCCAGCGGACTTAATTACTCAAGTTACCTAGGTCCAAAAACAAAAGACAGTTTGACGTGAAAATCAGATGATTTAATACGAACGGAGATATAACCGGCAGTTCAATTATTTTTTGGATAAAAGACGTGTTTAGTGGGTTTGGTGTGTAATCATTCCAATCAAGTTTCCGATGGGTTATTTTTCAGACTTAGCTCCAATTACGGCATCAATAACATTCCTTCATATTCGCTTTACTTCATAAACTATTCTTGACATTACTTATTTCAGAACAAACCTATTTGATCCTCAGAAAATCATTTATCTGTTTAAAAGTTTAAACATGAAAGACTTGTCATCTAATTCCCAAAATTCACGACACGTGTAGTGTGATGTAAAGACGTATATCAGCTATAGTTAACTTCAAAGGAGAGTTATCTTTCAGGTTTTCAAAATCTAAACATAAGATTTAGTTATTCCTATTTTTTCAAACAAAAACCGTCGAATGTTGAATCAGAGTTCTTCCACAATCTAACTTGACAAAAAAGTTTTTATATTTTTAGAAAATTTTCAGATTTTTATGGATTTTATGGATTTAATATGCAGATGCAAAATATACATATGAATGCGAAGGAAGAAAGCTTACCGAGCACACCCCCAAACTTAAACTTGACAGTGCCCTCACTGTCAGGCTATACCAAGAGGGTTAAAATTGCCGGCGCTTCCCCCTAAAAACAAATTATATACAAAAAGGAAAAACAAAACAAAAAATATATACACCAAAAAGTGTCCCCCCCCCAAACTTAAGTGAAACAGTGCTTCCACTGTTTAAGCGATGAAGTTCAGGATTATGGGGGAAAGAACAGTGTCAAGCTATACAAGGCCTTACACAGGCCAAAAGTGAGCACCAACCATTCAAAGATTTTATCTCGATAAAGCAGTGGCTGGTGAAAGAAGGCGTAGAGAAAAGAGATGGAGAATACGCGAGACCGTATGGAGATAGAAGTGGTATACGGTCTCGGTATATGAGAGGAAGAAGAATGGCGGAAGGGAAAAAGAAGTGGAATACGAACTTGAGGGTGCAAATGGAGTAAATAGATTAGCACAATTTGTGATGACCGATGTGTGAAAAGTGATTGTGCTAATATATTTACTCGTCGAGAAATTGGGTCGAATCCCTCAAGATTCGTAAGAAACCATGGGTACGCCGAACTTGGTAGACCAGACATATGAAATGAAAGTGAGACAGGTTCTTGCAAGGTCGGAACGATGGAAAGGATGGAGGGAAGTGGTTGAGGAAGGTTATCGGTTAAAGGTTCAGGAGGGTGTACACAGTCAGTGGAAGGAACAGGATGAATTGACGAATCCGACTCTTCATCTAGAACTGTTTCATCCTTAAGAATATCCTCAAAATTCTCCTCAAAGTTAAGCTCATCCATGCATATTTCATCAAAGTCCAGACGCATATGGGGTTCGGAAAAAACATTTAATGACTCGGGATGATGATTTGAAGAGACAAACTCAGCCAAATCTACGGGTTCATCATCCAAAATATCCCCAGCGTCAATATCCTCAATCAAGTGAAAATCAAGATTCTCTGACACCTCATCAAAAGCATGGATATTAATTGATTCTGGTTCTAAGATATAGGTGTAGAGGTCAAAAGGATTATGTATGGTTTCACTTGGAAGGGACCCTTCACAATCGGGCAAATCAAACACTACGAAGTCGCACAACTCATTCATCATTCTATCTTCAACGGATAATTCATTCGGGACACTTGATAGACTTTCAACACAGGAGTTGTGGGATTCAATTTGAAACGGGTAGGTTTGATTTGGAAGGGGGTACAGCTCACTCTCTCCACTCAAATTCACAGTCTGTCCGACCGCCTCTTCATACATTGAAAAATTAGGAGCTAGTTGGAAACTAGCTACCGGGTCAGTAGGTTGTATGAGAGCGGCCATGGACGCATTCAAATCCATCATCTGTTGGCTTGACGCTACCCTAAAATCTTCCAAGGATTGTTCTAGACTAGACATTGGTTGTGAAGGGGTTTCAGTAAAAGATTCGAAGTTGTTTGGATACTGAAAATTCCCAAAAGGCTGTTCTGAAGCTATGTCTAGGGAAGGTGCAAAAGTAGGGTAGGATTGGTAGGAATTGAATGGCTGGACAGGAGTGGGATCAACATTGGGATAAGAAAGTGAATGGAATTGTTGATCCCAAGAATTTGAAGCGGTGAAAGGAGTGAAAGATCGTCTACGGGATTGTTCGATACGTTCAGCGATGGACAAAGGACGGCTTGCAGAAGGGGTATCAACATAAGCGGGTGCGGGAGGTTGAAAAGGTTGATACAAAGTGGAATGAGGAGTGCAAGTGTTTGTCCTAGACGCTGCTATGCGATCTTTCAGTGAAACTTTGGGCATGGAGGGGTCGTTCGATGTTCGGCCAAAGCAAGAACCGTAAGAAGTAATGTCTGGTTGTGGGTACCAAAGTTCGGCAAGAGTTTTACGAGGTGGAGTACCCAGATATGAAGAGAGAAAGAGAGAAAGGCAGAGAAAAGGAGGGGAAAAAGAATGTGATAATTTTTTTTTTTTAGTTTATAATTTAACAAAAGAATAAAAACAATATGGACAAAAACAATCACGACGCAAAAATACCACACACCTAATCGTTCTAGGGTTCACCTAGGTCAACTAGACCTGCTCCAGAACTTGATTGTCGAAGTAACACTGTGTCGAGAAACAGGCTCAAGATACACTGATCACGAGGCCAGGTAAGTGCAGAGATAAGGGGAGGTTTTCCAACGCTTTCGCGAAGTTCCTTAATTAAATAACCCTTTCTCTTTTGGCGGTTTCGCCGTTAACACTTTCCTAGACACCCCGTAACAATATACCGTTAAGCAAGGTTCTAAACACAGTTAACTTCTCCTAGTGAGCGCGAAGTCCTTAAGGCTTAAAGTCTAGTTTCTTTTAAATTTTGTGCGGGTAAACGTTATGCTCAAGTTCGTGATTTGTGGGCCACGGAAAGGTGATGAAATCCTTTACCGTATGTTGTGGGGTTCGCTTGCCCTTAAGTCCGTATTAATGTATGCAATGCGCAATTCAAAAATTCTATAAAGAATCAAACAATCGTGTTTTAGTTTAAGCGCGGCGCTGCAACAAATACGGGTTAGTCAATTTTTTTTAGCGTTTGCTAGCGAACTTGCAAAGAATCCTGCAAAAAATAGTATATTGGAAGCGTCGGATTTGAGAAGAAGGTGTTAGTAAAGTACGTACCGTTAAGTTTTGGGTTAGGAAACCCCCGTTGAATCAAATCCGGTAAGCTTGAAAAGTTCGCTTGCGCGGGTCAAACTACCCGGATCTTTGGCACTGTACTTTGCAATCACCTTAGCCTTGAATGTACACTTTGCTCCCCACAATTGCAGTTTGCAAATCTGCAAAAATCTGCACTCTTGCCCACAAAAATGATCAAAAAAAAAAAACAAAAAGAATTTTTTATTTTTATTTTTATTTTTATTTATTTTTTATTTTTAAATATATACAAAAAGAATATTAACCCGAATAACAAGAAAAAAAATACGTTACCGTCTCCCCGGCAACGGCGCCATTTGATCGCACGCTTTTGGCGTGTCGGATGTTCAAAGAATTAAAGTGTAACCGCGATCAGGACGGTGTCGCTATGCAGCTAGCCGGTTGAGCACGGGTCGGTCCACAGGGAGATGGTGGTATCTTACCTTCTTGTCTTAGACGATTCAATAAAGAATCTGTATGAGTTTGTTCTAACCTATGTGTTTATCTGCAAGTATAAAGTTGTTAAGAAAAGATACGAAATTATAAGCTAAAGAAATCCGTACTCAAAACCTTTGAGCCGAGTCTTGACCAATTGAAGCTAAGCAATCGGCAACAACGTGGATTAGGGGATTTAAGCGCGGTATTCGTGGAATCCGGCTTATTTACCCTTGTCCTTCCGTTCTTGTCTCTTGCTTTCGCCTCCGGCCAAACCGAACGCAACCGGTCGCGGTTAGGAATCACCGTTACCTTGTCAGGGTACGGTGCCTAACGGAGCGCTTGCGTATGGTTTGGGCGAAGTTCAAATGGAAAATAACGGGAAAAGGAATTGGCAAAGAAACGTTAACTTATAATACCGTATTTTATCTTAACAACAATAATTACATACATTCACAAAAGAGAACCAAAAAGAGAGCAAAAAGAAAAGAACAAAGAAAAGAAAAGATACAAGTATTAAAGTGCATGAATAAAATTGCAAGTAATAAAAGCAAGAATGAAAAATGCAAGTAATAAATAAGCAAATAAAAAGAACACGGAAGTAGAACCCAAGCCAAGCATGTGCTCAATAGCCAACCCTTAAACTTGCAAGCTCAATGAAGAGGTTGCAAGATCAAGGGAAGGGTAGAGAACGCATGTGAAGTGAAGAACTAGTCCCGTGAGAAAATACGACCCTTGAGATCAATAACTAACCCTTAACCATTCAAGCTCAATAAAGAGATTGAATGAGCAAGAGAAAGCAAGAATCTCAAGGGGGAGCAAACTAACAAGAAAGATAAAAAGCCCCCATCTTCATTAATCTTCCACTCAAAAGCTCTCACTACAATTTCATGGAGAAAGAATGAAGAAGAAGAAGAAAGAAGAACAAAACTACAAAAAAGAGGCTAAAGAAAAGCTCCTTTGGTTTGGCTCAGATCTGCTGTATTTATAGGCAGGGAATGGGAACTCTAGGGCAACAAACTGGACCCATATGAAAAGACCCAACTACCCATGAAAAATGACAGTGAGAGGGGCCCACTTGGCCGCGGATCCGCCGCCAATACCCCCTATTGGCCGCGGATCCGCCGCCCTATAGGGGAGTTGGGATGTCAGTTTTTGTGTGCTACCCTGTTGTGCTGTCCCCTCTTGTCTGGTACATGTATTTTCTGATAATCTTTCCAGAATATCTTCAGAATTCTTAGTCCAAGATTGCACTCTTTTATTTACTTTTGACTTTATCTCTCTCGAGCTCCGCGCACCCATTGATTCTTGTGCTGCCCTCCTCGTGCTCTGTTCTTGTCCGAGACACGAATGACCACTGTCATATGTCTTGTCTCTGGAACTGGTACTCGGCACTGGACGGATATGGATGATCGGAACCCGGCTTTTATCTGCTGTGACAGATGTTCTGTATTTGGTGTAACTGTGGAGATTTTGTCTTGATTTGCAATATTTGGACTGAAAACCTGTACTCTGTAAATATGTAACAAACACAGATCAAAAGCACCTACCTATAAACACACGAGCGTAAGAATGGGCGGTATAAAATGCAGTATTCTGTGATGAACAAATACCCCCAAACTTAACTTTTGCTCGTCCCGAGCAAAACCAATTATTCACAAAAAATAAAATGATTACCGCACTTTCGCAGGGAACGCGATTGCACTGAGCGCGTGCAACAAGCCGTTAAACCTCTAGGTGTCCCTAGTAGGAGGAGTGTTGTCTCCTGAGGGTTTTCAGCGGATTACACCCACAAAATCCGGTCAAGTTGGTTTTGTAAAATAACTAAGATTCAAACCCTAAAGTTTTGTTTTAGAAAATAACAATTCTATAATCCTAAGTCTAGACCATCGAACCTTTATTTTTCACACCTCGCATCTTATTTAACTACAGATTTTATATGTCTTTACGTGCAGTGCAAATAGTGTCGTTAAGTTCCCGAAAGGTCGAATAAAGTCATCATGTCGCACAATAAAGCCCAGATAACAATTTTAAAAGGATCACATAAGTTTTATAAAGAGTTAAGCATTTTTCAAGTTTCGTTTTCCAGTAAGGTTTCAACTTCAGAATTTCTATCTTCCTTAACAGGAAACTAAGTCGTATTTTTCACTCCACCTTTTTCTTGTTTTCATTTCATACACACCTCTGTGAACGTGCAATAGTCTTTATCATAGAATAAAACCTTCATATCTCCGTTAAATTTTTTTTTATAAAAGCCTGTCTTTTATCAAGATTATTCTCACACAAAGAACCGTTAGGAATTTTAACTCGGAGAGAACACTTGCTTGACTTTGTTTTAAACTGGACTTTCTAGGCTTCTTAGCGAGCTTTGGGCCAATGCACCCAAACCAGTTGGTTTTAGGGCATTAGGTGTAGAAACACCCCAGCGGACTTAATTACTCAAGTTACCTAGATCCAAAAACAAAAGACAGTTTGACGTGAAAATCAGATGATTTACTACGAACGGAGATATAACCGGCAGTTCAATTATTTTTTGGATAAAAGACGTGTTTAGTGGGTTTGGTGTGTAATCATTCCAATCAAGTTTCCGATGGGTTATTTTTCAGACTTAGCTCCAATTACGGCATCAATAACATTCCTTCATATTCGCTTTACTTCATAAACTATTCTTGACATTACTTATTTCAGAACAAACCTATTTGATCCTCAGAAAATCATTTATCTGTTTAAAAGTTTAAACATGAAAGACTTGTCATCTAATTCCCAAAATTCACGACACGTGTAGTGTGATGTAAAGACGTATATCAGCTATAGTTAACTTCAAAGGAGAGTTATCTTTCAGGTTTTCAAAATCTAAACATAAGATTTAGTTATTCCTATTTTTTCAAACAAAAACCGTCGAATGTTGAATCAGAGTTCTTCCACAATCTAACTTGACAAAAAAGTTTTTATATTTTAAGAAAATTTTCAGATTTTTATGGATTTTATGGATTTAATATGCAGATGCAAAATATACATATGAATGCGAAGGAAGAAAGCTTACCGAGCACACCCCCAAACTTAAACTTGACAGTGCCCTCACTGTCAGGCTATACCAAGAGGGTTAAAATTGCCGGCGCTTCCCCCTAAAAACAAATTATATACAAAAAGGAAAAACAAAACAAAAAATATATACACCAAAAAGTGTCCCCCCCCAAACTTAAGTGAAACAGTGCTTCCACTGTTTAAGCGATGAAGTTCAGGATTAGGGGGGAAAGAACAGTGTCAAGCTATACAAGGCCTTACACAGGCCAAAAGTGAGCACCAACCATTCAAAGATTTTATCTCGATAAAGCAGTGGCTGGTGAAAGAAGGCGTAGAGAAAAGAGATGGAGAATACGCGAGACCGTATGGAGATAGAAGTGGTATACGGTCTCGGTATATGAGAGGAAGAAGAATGGCGGAAGGGAAAAAGAAGTGGAATACGAACTTGAGGGTGCAAATGGAGTAAATAGATTAGCACAATTTGTGATGACCGATGTGTGAAAAGTGATTGTGCTAATATATTTACTCGTCGAGAAATTGGGTCGAATCCCTCAAGATTCGTAAGAAACCATGGGTACGCCGAACTTGGTAGACCAGACATATGAAATGAAAGTGAGACAGGTTCTTGCAAGGTCGGAACGATGGAAAGGATGGAGGGAAGTGGTTGAGGAAGGTTATCGGTTAAAGGTTCAGGAGGGTGTACACAGTCAGTGGAAGGAACAGGATGAATTGACGAATCCGACTCTTCATCTAGAACTGTTTCATCCTTAAGAATATCCTCAAAATTCTCCTCAAAGTTAAGCTCATCCATGCATATTTCATCAAAGTCCAGACGCATATGGGGTTCGGAAAAAACATTTAATGACTCGGGATGATGATTTGAAGAGACAAACTCAGCCAAATCTACGGGTTCATCATCCAAAATATCCCCAGCGTCAATATCCTCAATCAAGTGAAAATCAAGATTCTCTGACACCTCATCAAAAGCATGGATATTAATTGATTCTGGTTCTAAGATATAGGTGTAGAGGTCAAAAGGATTATGTATGGTTTCACTTGGAAGGGACCCTTCACAATCGGGCAAATCAAACACTACGAAGTCGCACAACTCATTCATCATTCTATCTTCAACGGATAATTCATTCGGGACACTTGATAGACTTTCAACACAGGAGTTGTGGGATTCAATTTGAAACGGGTAGGTTTGATTTGGAAGGGGGTACAGCTCACTCTCTCCACTCAAATTCACAGTCTGTCCGACCGCCTCTTCATACATTGAAAAATTAGGAGCTAGTTGGAAACTAGCTACCGGGTCAGTAGGTTGTATGAGAGCGGCCATGGACGCATTCAAATCCATCATCTGTTGGCTTGACGCTACCCTAAAATCTTCCAAGGATTGTTCTAGACTAGACATTGGTTGTGAAGGGGTTTCAGTAAAAGATTCGAAGTTGTTTGGATACTGAAAATTCCCAAAAGGCTGTTCTGAAGCTATGTCTAGGGAAGGTGCAAAAGTAGGGTAGGATTGGTAGGAATTGAATGGCTGGACAGGAGTGGGATCAATATTGGGATAAGAAAGTGAATGGAATTGTTGATCCCAAGAATTTGAAGCGGTGAAAGGAGTGAAAGATCGGCTACGGGATTGTTCGATACGTTCAGCGATGGACAAAGGACGGCTTGCAGAAGGGGTATCAACATAAGCGGGTGCGGGAGGTTGAAAAGGTTGATACAAAGTGGAATGAGGAGTGCAAGTGTTTGTCCTAGACGCTGCTATGAGATCTTTCAGTGAAACTTTGGGCATGGAGGGGTCGTTCGATGTTCGGCCAAAGCAAGAACCGTAAGAAGTAATGTCTGGTTGTGGGTACCAAAGTTCGGCAAGAGTTTTGCGAGGTGGAGTACCCATGATATGAAGAGAGAAAGAGAGAAAGGCAGAGAAAAGGAGGGGAAAAAGAATGTGATAAATTTTTTTTTTTAGTTTATAATTTAACAAAAGAATAAAAACAATATGGACAAAAACAATCACGACGCAAAAATACCACACACCTAATCGTTCTAGGGTTCACCTAGGTCAACTAGACCTGCTCCAGAACTTGATTGTCGAAGTAACACTGTGTCGAGAAACAGGCTCAAGATACACTGATCACGAGGCCAGGTAAGTGCAGAGATAAGGGGAGGTTTTCCAACGCTTTCGCGAAGTTCCTTAATTAAATAATCCTTTCTCTTTTGGCGGTTTCACCGTTAACACTTTCCTAGACACCCCGTAACAATATACCGTTAAGCAAGGTTCTAAACACAGTTAACTTCTCCTAGTGAGCGCGAAGTCCTTAAGGCTTAAAGTCTAGTTTCTTTTGAATTTTGTGCGGGTAATCGTTATGCTCAAGTTCGTGATTTGTGGGCCACGGAAAAGGTGATGAAATCCTTTACCGTATGTTGTGGGGTTCGCTTGCCCTTAAGTCCGTATTAATGTATGCAATGCGCAATTCAAAAATTCTATAAAGAATCAAACAATCGTTTTTTAGTTTAAGCGCGGCGCTGCAACAAATACGGGTTAGTCAATTTTTTTTAGCGTTTGCTAGCGAACTTGCAAAGAATCCTGCAAAGAATAGTATATTGGAAGCGTCGGATTTAAGAAGAAGGTGTTAGTAAAGTACGTACCGTTAAGTTTTGGGTTAGGAAACCCCCGTTGAATCAAATCCGGTAAGCTTGAAAAGTTCGCTTGCGCGGGTCAAACTACCCGGATCTTTGGCACTGTACTTTGCAATCACCTTAGCCTTGAATGTACACTTTGCTCCCCACAATTGCAGTTTGCAAATCTGCAAAAATCTGCACTCTTGCCCACAAAAATGATCAAAAAAAAAACAAAAAGAATTTTTTATTTTTATTTTTTTTTTTATTTTTTTTTTTTAAATATATACAAAAAGAATATTAACCCGAATAACAAGAAAAAAAATACGTTACCGTCTCCCCGGCAACGGCGCCATTTGATCGCACGCTTTTGGCGTGTCGGATGTTCAAAGAATTAAAGTGTAACCGCGATCAGGACGGTGTCGCTATGCAGCTAGCCGGTTGAGCACGGGTCGGTCCACAGGGAGATGGTGGTATCTTACCTTCTTGTCTTAGACGATTCAATAAAGAATCTGTATGAGTTTGTTCTAACCTATGTGTTTATCTGCAAGTATAAAGTTGTTAAGAAAAGATACGAAATTATAAGCTAAAGAAATCCGTACTCAAAACCTTTGAGCCGAGTCTTGACCAATTGAAGCTAAGCAATCGGCAACAACGTGGATTAGGGGATTTAAGCGCGGTATTCGTGGAATCCGGCTTATTTACCCTTGTCCTTCCGTTCTTGTCTCTTGCTTTCGCCTCCGGCCAAACCGAACGCAACCGGTCGCGGTTAGGAATCACCGTTACCTTGTCAGGGTACGGTGCCTAACGGAGCGCTTGCGTATGGTTTGGGCGAAGTTCAAATGGAAAATAACGGGAAAAGGAATTGGCAAAGAAACGTTAACTTATAATACCGTATTTTATCTTAACAACAATAATTACATATATTCACAAAAGAGAACCAAAAAGAGAGCAAAAAGAAAAGAACAAAGAAAAGAAAAGATACAAGTATTAAAGTGCATGAATAAAATTGCAAGTAATAAAAGCAAGAATGAAAAATGCAAGTAATAAATAAGCAAATAAAAAGAACACGGAAGTAGAACCCAAGCCAAGCATGTGCTCAATAGCCAACCCTTAAACTTGCAAGCTCAATGAAGAGGTTGCAAGATCAAGGGAAGGGTAGAGAACGCATGTGAAGTGAAGAACTAGTCCCGTGAGAAAATACGACCCTTGAGATCAATAACTAACCCTTAACCATTCAAGCTCAATAAAGAGATTGAATGAGCAAGAGAAAGCAAGAATCTCAAGGGGGAGCAAACTAACAAGAAAGATAAAAAGCCCTCATCTTCATTAATCTTCCACTCAAAAGCTCTCACTACAATTTCATGGAGAAAGAATGAAGAAGAAGAAGAAAGAAGAACAAAACTACAAAAAAGAGGCTAAAGAAAAGCTCCTTTGGTTTGGCTCAGATCTGCTGTATTTATAGGCAGGGAATGGGAACTCTAGGGCAACAAACTGGACCCATATGAAAAGACCCAACTACCCATGAAAAATAACAGTGAGAGGGGCCCACTTGGCCGCGGATCCGCCGCCAATACCCCCTATTGGCCGCGGATCCGCCGCCCTATAGGGGAGTTGGGATGTCAGTTTTTGTGTGCTACCCTGTTGTGCTGTCCCCTCTTGTCTGGTACATGTATTTTCTGATAATCTTTCCATAATATCTTCAGAATTCTTAGTCCAAGATTGCACTCTTTTATTTACTTTTGACTTTATCTCTCTCGAGCTCCGCGTACCCATTGATTCTTGTGCTGCCCTCCTCGTGCTCTGTGCTTGTCCGAGACACGAATGACCACTGTCATATGTCTTGTCTCTGGAACTGGTACTCGGCACTGGACGGATATGGATGATCGGAACCCGGCTTTTATCTGCTGTGACAGATGTTCTGTATTTGGTGTAACTGTGGAGATTTTGTCTTGATTTGCAATATTTGGACTGAAAACCTGTACTCTGTAAATATGTAACAAACACAGATCAAAAGCACCTACCTATAAACACACGAGCGTAAGAATGGGCGGTATAAAATGCAGTATTCTGTGATGAACAGGTACCATCCAGATTCACATGGAGGCAATGAGCGATAGGAGGGGATTCGTCTCTCCCGGTATTGGGGGTTGATGTTGCGCTATGCTCGACTGGCCATAACAGGAAATCCCTGGCCAGGGTTGCAGTGATATACATGTAAGAGTTATCAGTAGTTTCACGATTGTTATGGACCACACGTCGGCATGACTTATCGAGCTATTGGGGTCTGACATTTACCACCCCTAGGCGAGATATGCGACATATCAGACGAACAGACCGGACTGTACGGTAAGTGTTACTGGTTGGATTCACAGGAGTGTGAGCGGGCTTGCTCGTCGATCTTCTGATCGCTCAATACCCGGGTGGCCGTTACGTTTAGCAGACCGCTTGCGGTTTGTGGGTATTTGATATGATCATCACCTGCTGCCGGCGTATTGACGAGTCTTTAGAGTCCTACACAGAGGTTTCCTGGCTCAAGCGAAACGAAATAGGAGCGCATATGAGATATGTGCGGGACCGAGAATAATGCGTGTATGTGATACCGTATTCCATTCTCGCGATAAATGTATCGATTGGTTGTATGCGATATAACCTAGTTATCGAATCGAGGATTGATTCGATAAGCCGATACATTGGATATTAGTCGGTTATATGCGATATGACCGGATCGTTAAATCAAGTATTGATTTAATGATTTAATGCATAATTATATATTTGATATATTACTTTGCATTAACTAGTATTGGTTCACTTAAATTGGATTTTCGCACTTGATGTACACAAGTTGTATATGTGATATACTTTTGTGCACTTGTTTGTATCATGTTTGATGATACATGCAAACTTGGGTTTGTGTAAAGAATTAAACCATGGTTATGTTAATGGTTAGGGTTTTGATTTACTTACTTATTCATTTATTTATTTGTTCATTAATTCATTTTGGGCAAAAATGAAATGGTGGCTTAGTTTGTTTTGTTGTTGAAGCTTCATGAAGCTTTGACTAAGTGACCATTTTGTCTTCATGTCCTAACCCTAACCATTCAACTAAACCCTAGTTAATTCTCTACACTAAACCATGGTTGAGATTATGATAAGTATCATTTTGTTTTCTATTTTAAAATAAGACTTATCATATTCTTTCTTTCTTCTTCTTCTTCAACAAAGAAGAAACCTTGCCTCTATCAATGGCAACATGAGAAAAATAGTGAGAAATCCAATTCTAAAGTGAACCCACTTCCTATTTCTTCATCCTCTACCACTTGCCAAGTAGTATAGGGTGTTTTCTTCACAAGTTTCATGGCTTGGTGAAGTTGGAGCTTGATCTTGTGTTGCCTCGACATAGATCATCTTCGGCATCGAAGTCGACGACCTAGCCCGCCCATTTCTCCGATGAAGCCGACGCTAGAGCCCGGGATCCGATGATCGCAGCGAGGGGACTTCATCACGGAGCTATGGAGGTGGAGAACCGGATCTACAAAGGTTGTAGTCACTTCCCTTTTAGTTAAAGTTGTTAACTTGCATTGCATCGCCTCTACATCTAGTTAACGATCCGTATTAGGGTTTGTAGGCACATAAAAAATTTGAATTGGCCATGTTTGATCACTTGTAGAACCTCATGGGTGTGCCTAGGAACCCTACAGTGGTATCAGAGCCTAGCTAGAGCCTTAGGCGATGCGTAGACGGAGTTAGAAGTCCGATCGACCCGAAACCCTAATTCAAAACGGCTCTCTGGACATTTTCTGGATTTGTGGATTTTTATAAATTAAAAATATGCAGAAAAATCAGCAGGACTTTCTAAGAATTACTGTGAAGCACGATCACCTGATTCAGTCAAAGCGCGGCGTAACCGCGGCATTAGCATGGCTAATGCGGCGGTTCCGCGGCCACTTAGTCTCTTCAGTCAGTTATTTTTGCACAGTAACTTCTTTCATTCATTGCTGAGTTTTCTGGGAATTTTTAAAGTTTATTCAAGAGTTGAATATTCTGGGTTGTATTGGGAGTTCGACAGATTCAATCGGATCATCAAACTTTGTCTATGTGTTTTCCGGGTAATTTTAGAATATGTTAAAAAGTTCGACCGGATATAAAAACCCAATTTTTCCCCTGCCGGGAAATTTCCAATTGTTGGATTTTTCCGTAGTTTAATGACGTTCTAAGTAGTGCAAGTAACGCGATGGTCCTTCTAGAAGACAACAAACCTTAACTCGATTATGTGACCGTCTTGAACTGCCCTTTGAACCTTAGGGTTTGGGGCAGTACGGCGTGCCACATGTGAGGCGTTGGCTTGACCCTTCTACGGCTGGACCGTTGGTACTGAGGCACGAAGTGAATGTTTTAAAACTTATTTCATGTGTTGAGCTGTTTCGGGAAAACTTGGGTGTTCGTTTGTTCGATCGGAAAGTTTAACATTTTCTATTTACCCGGAATGTGATACAACATTTGGAATTCATAAGTACTTATGAGATAACTGAATGAATGTTATAAACATAGCACTTTAGTCTCACTTGATCGGTTGCCACGGAATTTTGATGCGATCAAAAGTCCGTCGCAATCACGTAGCGTACGCGGATACTCGCCGGGTAAACTTAATAGACAGCCTCACCCCATAGCCCCGACCAAGTGACTGTAGGAGAACCCCGTCGCCGAAAGCATCCGTTCAGGTGCTCGCGGCAGTGGTGTTTCGCCTTGGTGCACTTCGTCGACGGCGTCGGGGGTGCAGCCGCCTACTAAAGTTTGCGACGAGCATTCGATCAGGATGTCGGGAATCTTGTTGAATTGGCCGACTTAATATTGAAAAGTGTTTTCGATAATGAGACTAAAATGCGGGGTTTATAATTGTTAGGCATGCGATGTCCAAGTATTTCATTTGATTAGGCATGCGATGTCTAAAGAGGTTGCGGATTCCAACTGTTGTAGTTTTACACTTTCTTTTCTGTGACCGTAAGTGTAACATGTGAAATCGCCGGTTTCGTTGCTATATGTCAACGACATTTGGGATGCGCATATTTACTTACGTTGATGACATGTGATGTTATGTGTTGCTGGATATGTTATATTGGATCGTCGTGTTTGAATAGCCGGGGGTTTTTATGTGAGATGAGTGTTTTTCATTTTCATTCATGTAAAAACTTGTATGTAATATTCTTTTATTGGGGCACTTCCAGGTTGCGGAAGATGTCACCTTTTGTATATTATTTACTTTTCCGCATTAGGATAGACCCAAGGAGGGGAGCACAAGTAACCGGGTTCTGGGGTCCAGTGGGAGGCCATCTCGAGGAGTCGAGTCCGGGTCTCCTAACCCTAGAATTGGTAGGTTTGCTTGCCGCTCTCGTAGGGGTCTAGGGGTGTGGGATTGGCTATTCATCACGACCGTGGAATCCGTGTTTTATACTGGCTCGTATTAAAAACACAGACGTCCTAGTATATCCAATATTTCATATGATATTTTCTGCTGCGTTATCTGTGGTGTGATCATATGATTTGTTCAGATAGATATTATATATAGTATATATGATATATTATATAGACGTTGCTTATGTTTTACACCGGCGCTAGCCCTGCCTCTCTCTGGCGTTAGTTACCTAACCTAACGGTGCAGACGGGACATCGAGGCGAATGTGGATGGCATAAGCGTACGTTATATTTATCTGTGATGTTTAGGTGGACTTAAATGATGGGATATTCATTAATGAGATTAATGAAAGAAAATAAACCTAATTGATGTTGTGGAATCGAATTTCAAAATAAAAACAGGTAGCTACAGTTCTTGCTTTGCATCGCGGTGTTCCTTGTAGAACATCCTGCACCTTATTCGATGAGGAAAGGACCGAGATCCCTTCACCGGGAGTGACTCCTTTAGCAATAACTGGCAGATGCTACACACTCGGTTTGTCTTTTGATTTCTTCTATAGTTTCTGCTTTGCACAGTGATATATATGATATATCCCGCACCTCATTCGACAAGGAAAGGGCCGACGATCCCTTCACCGGGAGTGACCCCTTTAGCAAAACTAGAAAAGCTTCAAAAACACTCCATTTAAAAACCGTTTGATTCCGCAACGAGATCAAGTTCAAAGCGTTAAAGGTTTTATTAAAAACCATTCGCAACCCTCCGTCATTTTAGGAAGTAGAGTACTTAGTATTCGTGTTGTGTTTGTTGACCTTAGTTAAGGCACAGTGTACGGTAGCTAAGTGATGTCTTCCTACACCGCATATGATGCGATTAGTTAGGACAGTCGCGTGACTTTGTTGACCTTAGTTAAGGGTCATGTGGGTGGGTCTAATTAATCACGAAATGACGGATAGAACTTGACTAGTACTTATGATTTGTTGACCATAGTTAAGGTCATAAGTGCTAGGGGTAAAAATCATTATCGGGAGTTTCAAGTGTTGAAATTTGCAATGAGATTGCATACCTTCTATATGATAGTTGGATCCCGATACCCACTGCGAGTAATTGTTACTCCTGGGAGAGCTTTGCACTTTGCAATTAGCCGATCAAGTAGGTGTCTAGAAAGGTGTCAATGGGGTTACGCCTCTGGGAAAACGAGGTTTACTGTAATTAGGTCCGTGCGAAAGCACGGGGAACCTCCCTCAAAGTACCGACACTGGTCTGGCTGAAAGATTGGCGAACTTGTAGAGTGTAATTAATCCCGGCTAGTCTTTCCTTTTAAGGTTTGAAGGAAGATTTGATAAAAACAGTGGGATCCATCCTGATTAGATAAAATATATAACCAATCTAATCTTGCAAGAGCGCACGCAGAGTGTTTTCTTCTCTCTCTCTCCAGGTAGCGACCATATCACGCCTTAATCAAGATAATAATATGGATGTATTGACCAAACCCGCTTGTTATACTGAGCTGGGGAACGTTGGTCCCGCTCCAACTTATAATTGTTATAAGACAGAGCAGGAAATAGGGGAAAACCAGAATTCCTATGCCGACCAAACGAAGAAAGTGCATATGATGCATCTCCTTTCATTATACAGAACTGTTTCTCAGTATCCTCTGCATCCTGGGTATCTGATACCGGATCAGGATCCCAGATATGTAATCTGTTACATAGGGCAACAGAAAGGCAGAGAACTGAGAACGGGTGATAGGTTTCATGAGACAGAAAACGGGGCAAATGTTGCAGCCAAGTCTGTTGGTCACTGTCACCCTGTATTACCAGTACATTGATTCTGAACGAATATTATTAGATACCGAACCTGATATACAAAATCATATCAGTCTCTTTATAAATAAAGAAATGATAAAATTTTGTATTGTTGGATAATGTTTTGAACATTTCCTATATCAAAAGTTGATCGGTTCAGGCACGTAATCTAAAAACATTGATGTTCCAAATCAAACTACAGTTCCTAGTATACAGAACACACACAAGAGGAAGAGTTCAGAAATGAACGATTCCTTCTTGAGGCATTAGAGACTAGGTCATATCAATGCGACCCGACTGGCTGAAGTTACATTTTAGATGCATATTTAAATCAGTTTGAATTTACATCTTGTGAAACTTGCCAGTCATGTCACAAAGATAAGATGACCATAGCTCTGTTTATTGGAAACAGAGAAAGAGTTAGTGAACTCTTGGGACTGATACATGATGATGTATGTAAGGTCTCCTGTCTACACATACCAGGACCGGTTCTTTATACTTCATTACGTTCTCTGATGATCTCTCAAGATTCAGACATATGTTCCTGTTGAAACACAAGTTCGAACCTTTTGAGATATTCACAGAATATAAGTTAGAAGTAGAGAACCAATAACCGGGTATAAGTATTATGTCCTATGATGAGATCAGGGAGGAGAATACTTGTGCATGGAATTCCTGGACTATTCTAAAGGAGAATGAGATTCTGTCTCAACATTACTCCTCCGTATACACCATAGCACGATGGTATATCGAGACGGAGCAATCACACCCTATATGATATGGTACACTCTATGATGAGTACTACTGAGTTTCCTATTTCCTTTTTTGGGGGTTGTGCACTTAAGAAGTTGCATACCTATTGAATTGGATTCGAATCAAGTCAGTGCCTACCACTCCATATAAGATATTGTATGGGAAGAGACTATCTCTTAAATAAGTTAAGATTTGGGATTGTCCGGCCTATGTCAAAAGAAAAATCTGGACAAGATCGAGACAAGGTCAGTTCTGTAGAACTGGAAAGTTTCCAGCTATACAAACTGCAGCTGATGATTTGACAGAACTAAAGGATTCAATAATCCCCGACGAACCTTAGCCTCTCCGGCGATCTGGTAGGGTTCCTCACCTGCCTGAGAGATACTTCGGTTTCTCGATGACAGTGGGAGCGAGGACTGCATCATGAGATGATGACCCAACTAGATTCGAGCAGGTCATCAAGTGTAGGGACTCTGTAAGAATGGCTGGATGCTTAGCGATCTGAGATGGAATCCATGTACACCAGCAAAGTATGGACTTTAGCTGTTATATCTGAAGTGTTAAATCCCCATCAGGAGCAAGTATATCTTGAGAAGATTACTTGGTGTAGATAGAAAAGTTGAGACTTTCAAAGCTAGACTTGTTAAAGGTTTTAGTCATCAACCAAGTATGGATAATGATGAAACCTTTTCTAGGGACTATGCTTAAGTCCATCCAGATCCTACTTGCCATTGCTACATACCATGACTACGATATCTGGTGGTTGGGTGCCATGACTACTTTTCTAAATAGTGATTTAGAAGAGAACATCTATAAGAACACAGCCAGAGGGCTTTGTAAACAGTGGGAGCAGCGGAAACGTGTGCAAGTTGCTTTACGGAATAAAGCAGGCATCATGGAGTTGGAACGTCTGTTTTGATGTAATAGTCAAAGTGTTTGACTTCATCAAAATGGTAGACGAACCTTGTATATACAAAAAGGTAGTAGAGAGTAAGGTGGTCATCCTCGTATTGTACGTAGACAACATACTCTTGATAGGAAAAGAGTTTCCTATGCTACGCACGGTCAATCTCCTCTTATCACATGGATTCTCCATATAGGATCAAAGTGATACCTCTTAAATCCTGGGTTTTGGATCTACGAGATAGATCTAGATGGATGTTAGGATTCTCACTAGTTGTAGTGAGATGGTATCAATCGATCCTGGGGAGAATCACTGGAAGTGTTCCAGGGTGATAAGGACGACTGAATGTCAGTCACAGGCATTGTCTTCACCCTCAGTGGAGGGACGGTATGTTGGAAGAGTTCCAAGCTAGATACCGTGGCAAACTAGACGATAAAGGCTGGTAACATCGCTATTAAAGATACTACCAAAGAGGCAGTTTGGGTGTATATTGGTTCATGAGATGAACTAGGTTCCTACTATTGTATGACAATGGAAGTGTGGCTTCGGCCCAGGAACCCTGGTCCCATCAGTGACCCAGACATATTCTGAGGCAGCATCACCTGATCATGGAGATAGTTGATCTTCAGGGTGATCGAGGTTAGGAGAGTAGACTCAGAGGACAACACGGCGGATCCACTCACAAAGGCTTTTTCCCAGAGAGAGACTTATATGGGATGGTTGAGTATGAGATACTGCAACCACTGCTACAGATGGCCCTAGTGCAAGTGGGAGATTGTTAGTTATATGTATACCCTAGAGGCCATTACTGTACATTGGATGTATACTGTAGTGGATGCTGGGACATATATAGGTAGGACTTTCTTGCTCGACATGATAGTACGTTATCTGGTTGCTCTTTATCTTAACATGTATACTTTCTGTCTCTCTGTTACATGTTGATAAAGCCCTTAGGATGTGTACTCGACTTCCACGACTGTGATGCAGATCATACTAGTGGGGCCTGGGTAGTCCATGAGTACATCCTTCAATGTTCCTAGTCATGGGAATATCGAGACGGGGCATCGATATTCCAGAGTAGACTAGCGCATATCTTCTCGACCCATGTGATGAGCGATGGATGATCCCATATCCATTGGTGTTTGACATCAGAGATGGTATGCGGGTGCTCAGTGGAGACTGGATACACTGAACGGACTCGCCGAGAACTCCCAGATGGTATTATACCTCACGTCAGATGGCAGTTCTCTGGTGACACTGGTATAGCTTAGTCTGTCGACCCGAGATCGTCATAGAGTCTTGTGTGTCTCCCACTGTGCTTTGATTTCCACCCTACCACGGCTCTACTGAGTCGTGCAAACAGGTGGTTTTTGGGTACAGTCCCGATTCACATGGAGGCAATGAGCGATAGGAGGGGATTCGTCACTCCCGGTATTGGGGGTTGATGTTGCGCTATGCTCGACTGGCCATAACAGGAAATCCCTGGCCAGAGTTGCAGTGATATAATGGTAAGAGTTATCAGTAGTTTCATGATTGTTATGGACCATACGTCGGCATGACTTATCGAGCTATCGGGGTCTGACGTTTACCACCCCTAGGCGAGATATGCGACATATCAGACGAACAGACCGGACTGTACGGTAAGTGTTACTGGTTGGATTCACAGGAGTGTGAGCGGGCTTGCTCGTCGATCTTCTGATCGCTCAATACCCGGGTGGCCGTTATGTTTAGCAGACCGCTTGCGGGTTGTGGGTATTTGATATGATCATCACCTGCTGCCGGCGTATTGACGAGTCTTTAGAGTCCTACACAGAGGTTTCCTGGCTCAAGCGAAACGAAATAGGAGCGCATATGAGATATGTGCGGGACCGAGAATAATGCGTGTATGTGATACCGTATTCCATTCTCACGATAAATGTATCGATTGGTTGTATGCGATATAACCTAGTTATCGAATCGAGGATTGATTCGATAAGCCGATACATTGGATATTAGTCGGTTATATGCGATATGACCGGATCGTTAAATCAAGTATTGATTTAATGATTTAATGCATAATTATATATTTGATATATTACTTTGCATTAACTAGTATTGGTTCACTTAAATTGGATTTTCGCACTTGATGTACACAAGTTGTATATGTGATATACTTTTGTGCACTTGTTTGTATCATGTTTGATGATACATGCAAACTTGGGTTTGTGTAAAGAATTAAACCATGGTTATGTTAATGGTTAGGGTTTTGATTTACTTACTTATTCATTTATTTATTTGTTCATTAATTCATTTTGGGCAAAAATGAAATGGTGACTTAGTTTGTTTTGTTGTTGAAGCTTCATGAAGTTTTGACTAAGTGACCATTTTGTCTTCATGTCCTAACCCTAACCATTCAACTAAACCCTAGTTAATTCTCTATACTAAACCATGGTTGAGATTATGATAAGTATCATTTTGTTTTCTATTTTAAAATAAGACTTATCATATTCTTTCTTTCTTCTTCTTCTTCAACAAAGAAGAAACCTTGCCTCCATCAATGGCAACATGAGAAAAATAGTGAGCAATCCAATTCTAAAGTGAACCCACTTCCTATTTCTTCATCCTCTACCACTTGCCAAGTAGTATAGGGTGTTTTCTTCACAAGTTTCATGGCTTGGTGAAGTTGGAGCTTGATCTTGTGTTGCCTCGACGTAGATCATCTTCGGCATCGAAGTCGACGACCTAGCCCGCCCATTTCTCTGATGAAGCCGACGCTAGAGCCCGGGATCCGATGATCGCAGCGAGGGGACTTCATCACGAAGCTATGGAGGTGGAGAACCGGATCTACAAAGGTTGTAGTCACTTCCCTTTTAGTTAAAGTTGTTAACTTGCATTGCATCGCCTCTACATCTAGTTAACGATCCGTATTAGGGTTTGTAGGCACATAAAAAATTTGAATTGGCCATGTTTGATCACTTGTAGAACCTCATGGGTATGCCTAGGAACCCTACATTTACGTCGAGGACTTTTCTGGTTCAGGATTAGCACTCTCCCGTTGAGCATCTCCTTCTTCATCAAAGTCATGTACGGCATAGCAGTCGCGGAGTAGCTCCCGTTTCTTGGACCGAACATATCCAAGCCCGATTGCTTCCATTCTCCCGTTGGGCAACTTGCGCTGAGTTCCGGGAACGTTCCAGACCCTGTCATAAAACTTAGCTTTTCGAGCGGTCTGTTTGAAGGGTATCCCTTGGCGCTTCAACAGCCTTTTCAAGCCTTCTGTATAATATCTAGGCAGACGGATGGGCTAGAGCCTGTCAAGTGTAGAATCTGCGTCGTGCCAGATTTCTTTCTCCACTTTGGTTTCCCCGGAGCGGTAGAATAGGATCGCCTTTTCGCCTTCTCTTCTGGGAGTGACATAGAACGTCTGCAGCTCTTCCACACTGTAGGTATCAAGCGCGTCTAGTTCTTTATGATGTTTGGGCGAAACCATGGCAACTTGTAAACTTTGCTCTTCATTGGTGAATATTTGTATTGAAGGCCGAGCGGAGAATATAGCATGGACTTCATCTTCCGAGTCACTGCCAAAGATCAACATGGGAGCGGACGGTCCGGCTTGTTGTACTGGGGCGGGCCTAGATAAACTATCTCTTCCTCTTCCTCAGTATCACTCCCGAAGACAGGAATGGTGGCGATAGCTTTGTTCTCCGGCTTGCGACATCTCTCCGTGTCCTCGAAATCTCGCAAAAGTATTTTGCATTTTCGTACTTGCGGACTTCATTCACGGAGAATGGGTTCAGCTCTCCCGTTACGGTATACTCGAGACCATCCTTAAAGTATTTCATACACTGATATTGTGTAGAAGGGATGATATTGTACTCGTGTAACCAAGGCCGGCCGAGCAAAGTGTTATAGCATGTCTTGGCGTCAATGACATGAAATTTAATATCCGTGACAAGTAGCACGAATCGTAATGTCAGTATCACAGACCCAAGAGTCCGTGACGATTGGGAGTCAAAACCAGAGATGGTAATTTTATCGCGAGCGAGGTGCTGGATGCTCATGCAGATTTCCTTCCATACTCGCACGTTGAGGAGGTTGACGGAAGACCCATTGTCAACCAGGATTTTGTCTATCTTTATATCGTGATAGTATCCTGAGACATAGAGGGGACGGTTGTGCTCGCACGTCCCAAGGAGGAGGTCTTCGTCGCCGAAGGTAATATCGGCCGTGTGTACTTCTTCCAGCTCGTCTTTCATCTTTTCTTCGGCGAGAAAAGCTTGGAACTGTCCTGGCTCTTATAGCGCCTTGATCAATGAATCTCTCGCCTCTTTGGATAACAGAAGGGCGTCGAGAATGCTGAGCTGCGAGGGTAGCTTCCTCAAGTGTGCCAGAGCGTTGTAGTCCACCTTATTCTTCTTTGGCGGGTCCTTGGCGGTCAGCTCTTTCAAGACTTGGTCGTCCAGGGCGATATCCTCGGAGACCTTTTCTTTTCCCTTATCTTTTCTACTTGTGGGTCCAAAATTCTTTTCTGGAAGCGTGCGATTGCGTAGCTGAATGTTTTCACAGGCCTTCGGTTCTTCCACCTTCCCCAATGTAGATTCTTTAAAGAGAGGACCAAGAGCCATCTCTTCGTCAGAGTCGCTTCCGAAAGTGAGAACCTGCGATCCCCCGGTGTTGACCATGCGACAGTTACCGGTAGTTCTTTTATGCTCCTCGGTCGTACTTCTTTGCTCCCGACGAGTTTTGCGTTTCATCCGTTTAAAATGTTGCTGGTGAGCAATATATCCCTGCCACCATCTTTTAAAAGCATTACACTCCTCGGTGGGGTGCGAAATCTTTCGATGATATGAGCAGTAGCTAGGATGCATCTCTGCTTCACTGGGAGTGTTTCCTTCAGAGGGTGGTAGCTTCATTCCCATTGATATGGCTTTAGCAAACCTTTTCCTCGTCTTGAACTTGTTTTTATCCGCGACGGATGTTCCTTGATTTGGTGGGAGTGTCTCGACTCTTTCGTCTAGTCGCCGGCGTTTGGCTTTTTCAAGTATGGCCATCTCACGCTCCCAATCGGCTTTACTTTTCAGATGAATCTCATTCAGGAAGGCGTCGATCATTTCGTCTGACGGCCATAGATGTTCCGGCTCGAGACCTGCCCCCAGTCTCTCTGTGCAGGGAGCTTTTTCATTGTCTAGCGATGAATGAGAGATCACATGGAAACTTGCCACGCACTCCTCTGATCCATCCGACGAGTCTTCTCCACCATCTTCGTCCTCAAGGACGTGGCTGAGGAATTCTTGGAGCGTGATTGGAGTCCGCGCCTTCTGGTTATACTCTTCCAGCGCATCAATATGTTTTTGTAGGTCCGTGCGCTTGTCGCCAGGCTTCACGGGCTTTTTGGATTTTTTCTTCTTCTTCTTTGAAGATTTTGACGGCTGGGTGTGAGCGCTTGGGCCATCACCACCAATCTTTGGAGTTAGGCGCGGCTTCAGCATCCCTTCGATGATCTGGGGATCTAGCGGGTTCTTCCACCTGATCGCCGGACATGTCTGAAGATCATTCAGCATCCTTTTGGTTTTGGCTGAAAGCACGACCTCCCATGGAGCTTCTTCAACAAAAGAACACGTTGCCATCGATGTGTCCGTCTTCTTAGGAGTGTGCGGTTGTGGTGGGTTTACTTTCCACTTCTCAGACAGCGCAAACTTGCCTTGCAGGTACTGATCCTCGATCCATCCCTTAAAGACGAAGCAATCCTCGATCGGGTGGCTTACCGTTTGGTGGTAAGGGCAGTAATTGGGATTATTCACTTCGCTGGGTTGCAGTGGTCGCCTTGGATTTAGCAAATTGATAAGCCTGTTGCACATAGCCAGCTCGAACAACCTCTTCGTTTTGTCTCGTGGCAATGAGTAAGGATGCTTCATTTTCTCATTATAATAGCGTCGTCTCTCCTCCAGTTGATCCGCTAGCTTTGGGGCACTGGGCTGCTGCTGGGTGTTCGCAATGAAGGTTGCCTTCCCTTTACCCTTGTCGTTCCGCGGTTCCGGTTTCGGGGGAGACGGTCTGTGACCCATTTGATCCATTTAGGCTAGCTTGTCAATTAAAACTTGGAATGTGGTCGACTTAAAGAACATCATGAACTGTGAAATAGTTGCATGAGGGTCTAGGGTGCCCATGAACATGCCCACTGCTGGTGCTTCTTCGATGCGCTGTTCGCACTTCGACCACAGATTCTGCCATCGGATTGCGTATTGAACCCAAGTTTCGCCCGGCTTCACCCTTGCATTGATCAACGCCGTTATTAGGGTGCGTTCGCTGGCGCTCGCAAATTCCTGAGTGAATAGCAACTCCATCTCTGCGAAAGTTTTGACGGAGTCGTTTGGAAGCTCGGAGTACAATTCAAACGTTGTCTCCGATAAGCTGCCGACGAATTGGCGAAGCAAGAGCTTATCATCGCTGCCAGTGTTGCCGCACAGAGCTCTGAACTGGGCGACGTGCTGGTGGGGATTGCCCGTCCCCTTGTAGACATGGAATTTCGGGATTGTGTAGCCCGGCGGGTATTTTTTCTGATCATACCAGCCTGGATATGGTCGCCCAGTCTTCACGACCTGGCCAACCGCTTCATTTGCCTGGTGAACTCGTATTTGTTGAGCAATATAATCATCCAGGGAGGCCTTAGAGATTGTTTCCTCTTTGGCTGTTGAAAGAGCCGGAGGTGGGTTTGACTTTTCTCCTCTGTCGTCTTCGAGGATAATCGAAGGATCTTCAGCTGGGGGATCCGGCTGGATCATCATGCCCACCATGTCTTGAAACAGGAGATCCATTTGCTTTATATTGGCCGCTTGTTCTGCAGCCTCCTTGTCCTTCTTTTCGAGCATTCTCCGAAGGAATTCAGCATCGGTTTCGTGTTCGCGATGTTGTTCCGATGACGCCTCCGGGCTTTCTTTTAGCCCGGTGAGTGCGGCCATCGCAGTCAGCATCTCCTGGAGCTTCTGCTGCTGCTGTTCCTGGGTTCTTGTGATAGATCGAGTGAGTCGTCGGTGGCCCATAGAAGCGCGGCTATCCTCCTTCCCGGATGCCATGTAGATAGTATTCACCACTATGCTCCCAGACTTAGGGCGTTTGGGCTCAGTGCCTTTGACATTTGTCGCAGGCATGGGGATCATCTCCGGCCTTCTTTTCTTATGAGCGGTCGAAGTTGAGGGGGCCATTGCGGTAGGCACCCAGATAGCTTTCTGCGACTTGGTAGGATGGCTTTCCTCCTGTCGGACCTTCAGCTTTTTCTGCCGGCGGGAATATTCTTGATCCACCACCGAGTTCTGGACCTGCCGCCAGACTTTGTAGATCTTGGAGGACAGCCGCTGAGGGGACTGTTCTGGCATGGCTTCCGCAACATTTTCCACCGGAGGAGGAGATCTTTTCAATACGGCAGTAGGAGAATTCCTACGCACCTTATTCAGCAGCTCAAAGGTGTTCCCAGTCGGAACAGCAGCATTAATTTCCGCCGTCGGGGCTGGTGGAGTTAGCCCAGAAGGGGAGTTGCCTACGGCCTTCCTCACTCGGCGCCAGTGGCGACGTCGAGCATGTCGCATTGAGGGAGTTGGCTCGGTGATGGGGATGGCTTTGTCTTGCCCCATGTTCGGGCGAGGAGCTGTTGCCGGCGTCAGCCTATTAAAGACTGATGTTCTTTGAGTAGCAGGAGCGGGAGTTGGGACGGTCGGTCTTGTAAAGACCGACCCCTTGGCAGGAGAAGCCATCTTGACGACTTCAGGAGCAGGGTTGGTTACTCTCTTCGGACTAACCTTCTCTGGGACTGCAAGCTTCATTGTGGGCCCGCAGGAATTTTTGCCCAATCTGGAGAAGACCGAGGCGCTGGTGTTGGAGGACCCGTTGAGAAGGGCCGCAGTAGCTGTAAGTCGATTGAAGACCGACTTCTTGGGAGCTTCTGGTACGGGCACGGGAGCAGTGAAGCTCGTTGGCGGGAGCATGGTCCCGAAAAACAGCCCTGTGGTGGCTTGAGTAATCTGCTCCACGGGCATCGTGAACAGAGAAGCCGCTTGGGGCCCGTAGGTTATGCCCCCAGCTGAGGCAGGACGTGAGTTGCATTTGCATGTGGAACACTTCGAGCAGGTGAATGTCATTGCTGTTTTGCTTTCTGCGCCAAGCAAGAAACCAAATCTTAGTAACTTGAAACCCAAGGGCAACCATTAAAAAACCGCGATTCGTTCGCGAATACGACACACGAAGTGTGGAGTGGAAAGAGGAAAAGGTCCCACAGGGCATGCCAGAATCTGTTCACCGACGGAAGCCGGGAAGACTGGACGTCTTGCCTGAATCTGGTGGCAGATGCTAATTGGTGCTATCCGTCCACCTCTCCGAAGATGCCAAGTTGATTTATGGCACCATGTATCGAAGGTTTAAATGGATGCGGCTGATGTAGCAGACTTCGTCAGATTCCCCCTCGTTTGAGGGGGTTTTGATTGTAGGGACGCTCTTCACTGCAGGCGCAAGCCCCTGCAGTTAATTATGCTACAGTATCGCGGTAACAACTTTCTCCTTCTCTAGATGGTCACTTCGTGTCGTGGGCGTTTGTTTTGTGTTTGGTTGCCCGTGGATTGTATACGGAGACTAAGTTATGTTGTCGCACGTAGGGCATGGATTAGTCCAAATCCGTATCTTTCTTAGATTTGGGTTCGGGAGGGTTGTGTTTAAGGATACGTTAGCCTTATTTGAGGCTAAGATCAACTTAAACATTCGTTAAGGACACGTTAGTCTAATTTTAGACTAAGATCGACTTAACGGGATCGTTTAGATCCGACAAGAGAGCAATTGGGCTCTATTGTTTAGTTTAGTGACATTGCGGTCGATAAGTAGTTTAAGGACATTGCGGTCCAATATTAGTTTTAAGACATTACGGTCAAGGTTAAGGACATCATAGTCCCTGAGTTTACGGACCTCACAGTCCGGTATTAGTTTTAAGACATCACGGTCGAGATTAAGGACATCATAGTCCGTGAGCTTAAGGACCTCACAGTCCGATGTTAGTTTTATGACATCACGGTCGAGGTTAAGGACGTCATAGTCCATGAGTTTAAGGACCCCACAGTCTGTAGCAGTGTGTGGTTGTTGGGACCCGTTACCTCTCTGACGATGTTGAGGAATTACAACGACAGATATCAGAGGAGTTAAGAGATGTACCCTTGAACCGGGTGTAAATTGATTGGAAGAGTGGATGAGCTCAGTTCAATTTAAATTGAGGACTTATGGCCAAAATTGGGCTAAGTCCAGTTAAAAAAAAGTTTAACATTTTTATTTATGTTCTGCCTATTAGGCCTTTACTTGGGCTCTGCCCTTTTAATAATGCATAGCATTGGGCTCTGACATTGGATGTAATTAAATGCATAGCATTTATCAGGGGAAAAATAGTGGTCTGATAGTGCGCCACGTGGCTTGTCAGGCGCTTTGCCCCAATCAAAGAGCGCATTGCGCTAGCGCATGCAAAGGTGACACGTGTCACGCTCAGTGCTAAGCGCAAGTCTGTTAGCGTACTGCGCTTTACAAGTGCGCTGCGCCAATTTATGGGTGCGCCAGTGAGTGACACGTGGCGCGCTCTGGCGCAGTGCGCCAGTCCAAGACCGCAGTGCGCTATTTTTAGAAGCGCAAAGTGCAAACGGTTCTGTGGTTGACACGTGGCGCGTTTTGGCGCTGTGCGCCAATCCAATAAGCGCAAAGGCGCAACTCAAGAGTGCAAGGCACTGTCCAATAGCGCAGAGCGCATTTTTGATCAAATTAAGATCAAAGAACAAGTTTTTTGTTCTTCAAAGGAGGCCTTGCCTCATGATCCAAGAACCAAAGTTCTTGTTCTTATCAAAAGGCTGTGCCTTTATAGATCAAAAGATCTGTTAATGAAGTAAATTACTTCTTTTATTTTTTATGATTAGATCTTTTGATCTTTTTTTTTTTCTGTTGAAGATCTTGATCTTGTTCTTAGATCTCTGATCTTTTTAGAAGATGATTCTTCTTTTTTAATGGGATGATTTCATCTCTGTTCTTCAAGAATATAATTCTTTACCTTTAAAGATGAAGAAAATGATCTTCCTTCTTCAAAGGCTTGCCTTTCTTTCTCTTTGAGTTCTTCTCTCAAATTTTGCAGAAGGTTCTCTCTCTCTCTCTCTCTCTCTCTCTCTCTTTGAGACTTGAAGTCTTGGGGCTTTTATATAGGGCAAGTTGATTTGTTAAATCAGTTAAAGAGATCTTTCTCTGATTGATTTGGGGATATTTCCCCACCGTTGGATCTTTGATCCTAAAGGTTCTGTTTTACAGAAGGCAATCTTCTTGTTTTTAACAAGATTGGAAAGATCTTTCTAGAACAGAATTTTAATTCAAATTAATTAATAATTTATTATTATTATTAGATCTTTTATCTAACGGTAGGGAATTCTTTAAATTCCAGCGCTGGCGCAATTGGCGCTAACGCACCTGCGTTTGACACGTGGAGCGCAGCGCAACTGCGCTAGCGCGCCTGTGTTTGACACGTGGCGCGCAGCGCCACTGCGCTAGCGCGCCTACGTTTGACACGTGGCGCGCAGCGCAGAGCGCAGGGATCTGAAGCGTTGCTTCAATTTTTTAAAATTTGAAGTTTGAAACAGAGCTTTGCTCTGATTGGGGGTGCGCTGCCTAGGGCGCAGTGCTCCTGGCGCTCTCATGTCTTCATTTGACACGTGGCGCGCAGTGCGCAACGAAAGAGATCTGAAGCGTTGCTTCAGTTTTTGAATTTTGAAATTCAAACAGTGCTTTGCTCTGATTGGGGGAAACACATATAATGGTCTCTAGGGCATACATATATCCAACAATATTATTGTTATATTAGTACTCCATGCTTGATCTTGTGCATCCTACGTAGTCATGGTGTAACCCCTGGTAAATATTTGTGCATCCATGCTTTTACCGTGCATCCATATTTGCTACAGTTTTATTGTGAGCATCCGCTTGATACATGTGCACTACCTGTCATGACCTGTTATACCACTACTTGACCTATTACCTGATCTTGTTACTAATGCCGACAATCCTGACATGTTGTCCTGACGGACGTATCCTGTTGTCTAAATAGACAAACCTGTACCTGCTTGATCCTGTGTTGGCATTAGCTCCAGATTTATCAATACCTGACTTGAACACATAACCTTGAGGGTATGGGGAAATCAAAGGTATAACCGAGTGTAAGTTAAAAGGGTATTACTTGATCCGTGGTCCCGGAGGGTAGCGGGACAGAGTCATTCGTGACTCTTACATCTTGATCCGTGGTCCCGGGGGTAATGAGACAGAACCATTCTTGGTTCACATATTCCTGATCCATGGTCCCGGGGGGTAACGGGACATATTCTTTGAGTTACATGAGGAGTACATCAATTGATTTCGAGTAAATTTAGAATAGAAAACCCAGTAGCAAAGTTTAGATTATTTACCGCACTTCACCCGCACGTATACATTTCACTGATCCATATTCATGTTACTATTATACACTTATTACTGTTTATACCTATTCCTGCATATCTCGTGTATCCTGTTCATTTATTATAGTTTGATATTATGACGCACTGACGTCTGGGTTTTGCATGGCCCAGATCCTCTATCTCTGTCGCAGGCTGTTCAGGAGTATTTCAGCCAACAGGCCAAGCAGTGAGGATACTGTTAGTAGCTAGTTAGTTAGTTTTATTTTCGTATTTCCATTCCTGATGTGAGCCCGTATTTTGGGACGTACTTTCCAGATTGTTATTGTTATTTGGATTTATTTCTTCCGCATATTATTTCTTGACTCGTTGTTCTGGCATATGGACATATACTAGATAGTTTATTTTATTTCTACTGTTCTTGATATCTTATGAACAGCCGTAATGTGACTGTGGAGGGATGTTTCCTAGCCACAGGTAGCATGATTGGCTCTGTCACGTGCCGATCTTAGCACACTCTGAGAAGCGGGACGTGACAGGGTTTGTTTGGTATCAGAGCCATAGGATTTAGATTAATCGGGTTTGATTCTTTTGTAGTTGGGTATTGGACCCAATACACGAATCGGAAAATCCGTATTAGGAACATGTCCTGCCACTTGGTTATCGTGATTCTTGAATCATATCTTTCTCTTGACCCCTATCTTGATGATATGCAAACAACCTTGCATCTCGACTTGAAACTTTCAGTTCCCTATTATTTCTCTCTAGGATTTGGGTGACTTGAACAGAGTTATGTGATTGTAATTATGAACTGTAGCATGATTACAATGCGGTACTCCATTTAAGTAACTTGGAGTCCTAGTCTTGATTCATATCCTTGATTTATGTTCAGTATTCATCGCAAGTTTGAATCTAGTTTATCGTACTAATCCTTTTGGTGTCTTGGTTTCAGGAACATGGTGGATAGGAATCTGCGATCGTACCAGAGGCGTGTCGATGACGCTGCTTTGCTTAGAGTAATTCGTGGGATGCTGGAGAACCAGAAGCGGCAAACCGAGCAGAACCAGCGGCATGCCGAAGCCTTTCAGGAAGGTTTGCGGACCGTCCAGCAGTCCGTAAACAATGTTACGGCCAGACCATTTGAGCGTGTGGGTACCGTGGCGGATTTCAGGAGACTTAGTCCGTCCATATTCACTGGTTTGGAGGAGCCATTGCCAGCGGATCAGTGGCTGGTCGATACGGAGAATCTGCGCTGTTGGATATGTATGCCCTAGAGGCCATTATTGTATAGTACTAGTTTATATAATACATTTTGGAAG
Organism: Agapanthus africanus; assembly: GCA_030015575.1. Classification (NCBI taxonomy): domain Eukaryota; kingdom Viridiplantae; phylum Streptophyta; class Magnoliopsida; order Asparagales; family Amaryllidaceae; genus Agapanthus; species Agapanthus africanus. The sequence continues at coordinate 737,693,697 of CM057340.1, forward strand.
CTTGGGATATATACACAGATTTATGACAGTCTTGCTCGATATAGTAGTATGCTTCTTGGTTTGTTTCTATCTTAATATGTATATATGTTTCTTTTAACATATCGCTAATACATATTGATGCAGCCCTTAGGATCTTTGCTTGACTACCGGTGTTGTGATGGCGATCAAACTAGTGGGGGCTGGGTAGTCTATAAGAACATCTTTATTTTGGTCCATAGTCGTAGGATTATCGAGACAGGGCATCGATACTCCAGAGTAGACTGGTGCATACGCTTTTTATCCCAGCAGGGGAGATGGTCTGTCCTACAGCCATCAGTACGTCGTACTGGAGATAGTATGCAGGTGCTCGTTAGGTTACGAGTACACTGGACATGACTCGTCGGGAACTGTTGGTTGGTATTATACCTATCGTCAGTTAACAGTTCCCAGGTGACATGAGTACAGCTTAGTCCGTTGACTTGACACTGTCACTTCGCCTCGAGTGTGTTCCCACTGTTCTTAGATTACTACCCTACCATGGCTCTATTGAGTCGTGCAAACAGGTAGTAATTGGGTGCAGTCCCGAAGCACTTGGAGGCAGTGACGGTTAGATAGGATTCGTCTCTCCCGGTATTGGGAGTTGGTATCGTGCTGTGTCTAGGAGAGCCATTACACATAGTCGTCCCTGGCCAGGGCAAGCGAGATTTACTGGTAGTGTTTCCAGTAGTTTCTCAGGGTGTTCTGGGCTACACTCCGACACGACTTGTACCGCTATTAGGGGTCCGACGTTTACCACCCCCTAGGCCCGACATACGATACTCTTAGACGAACAGACCGGACTGTACGGAGATTGTCACATTCAGGCTCAGTAGGAGTTCGGATGGGTTTACCTCATCGGTCTTCTTATCGGCATCTACCTGGGGACCGTTACGTACAGGTAGTACCGCTTGCGGCCTGTGGTTAAACCCACTGCCAGCGTAGTGTCGAGTCTTTAGAGTCCCACACAGAGGGTTGTTCGCCTTTGGGCAAAACAGAGTAGAGGTCGCATGGTTTTGCGACGGAATTCGTTCACATCCGCGCACTTGTGCACGTTTGGTGTCCGGGCAGTTATTACTAGCGGGCTTTGGTTTAAATCAGATCCTAGTATTTGTTTTGGGATTGGTTTTGTCTCATTGTATTCGTGTCCCTCGGAACACGGATGCGGGTATTTATGCACAGTTGACAGAGGCAGAGGAATCTCATTAGGGTTTTTTGACAGTTGACTTTTTCTAAACCCTAATGAGAATGAGAAATATGATTAATAATATTAATTAAGGATAATTGTGCCATGGTTAAGTTGACCATTTGACTTTGGTTGACCATTTGACTTTGGTTGACCATTTGACTTTTGTTGACCATTTGACCATGATCATTTCTTTTGCAAGATGCTTCTTGATTCTTGCAAATTGCATTAAATATGAAATGATAATGGTCATTTCAACTACCCATCACAATTTTATTTAGTTATTATTATTATTTTCATATGAGAGCATGGTTGTTATTCTTGCTCATTCTCTCTTGCTCTTTCTCTCTCATGAAAAGCTCTCCCTCTTCCTCTCTCAAAGCTCTCTTCTTTCATGTGTTGAAAAATATTAGCTTTGTGAGATAAAACCATCAAGACAACTCTCTACTCATTCTAGGGTTCTTAGTCTAGCAAGCCAAGCACTCTAGTTACGTCTTGATTGAGGTAGGAGCTCAAGGTAGAGGCCTTGAGGCCTTCGGGTGGATCTTTCTTCGGCAAAGAGAAGACAAAAAGGAGGAGCCGTCTACACCACTCCAAGGAGCAAGCAAGAAGGAGGACCACAACAAGAATAGAAGGAGTTCAAGAACTAGGTATAATCATCTAACCTAGTAGCTAGAACTTGTAGTTCGTTTGTTAGTTTTTGTTTAACAAAGATCCTTCATGGTTGGTCTATATTTCCTTGTGAGAAAAATTTGATTTTTACCTATTCCGCCTCCCCGAAAGTACCGGGGTGAGTAACATAGACCTTTCAGTGGTATCAGAGCCTAGCTAAACAACAATTAACATGTTGGAAAAGTGTTTAGAACTTCGATCCGGAAAAAAATCGCAAAATACATCAAATTTTAGTGTTTTCTGCCGTTTTTAAAAACCGGTCTAAAAATATTTCCAGAGACCTGAAAAATACAAGCAGGCTTTTTAGAGAAAACTGTAGAAATTTGGGCGCCTGAGTCGCTCAGAAGTCCGCGGAGCCGCGGCCGATCCAAGCGATCCGCCGCGGATCCGCGGCCGAGTTAACTCAGCTGCGCACCAAATTTCTTCTGGGGTTCTCTGTGTTGGTTTTGTGATTTTTAAGATGCTTTGTTTCTGCCCAGATTCTTCTGAGAACAGTGTTGTGTTTGGGGTAGTTTCAAATTGAAATTTTGATCGAAATTCTATAAACTTTAGCTAATTGGTTATATCTGTAATGTGATATATGTACTGAACGTCGACTAATCGCTATACGTCGATTAGTGGGAGTTGTGCATATCTGTGATCTGTGATGTTGGATTGTGTATATGAACTTGTTGGATTGTCGCGGATGAATAGCCGGGGTTTGTGAGATGAGAGTTTATTTATCTTTCATTTGATATAAATTGTAAATTGATGTAATATTATTTTTTATGGCCGCACATCCGGGTTGAGATTGTAGCCGCCATTGTATATTATTTCTTTTACTGTTTTTGCTCTTAGGATAGATCCAAGGAGGGGTGCACAAACTACCGGGTACTTTGAAGTGCCGAGTGGCTTACTCACGTTGTTGAGGGAGGTTGCTTCACTTCGGGTACTTGGCGGGTAGTTTGCCGCACCCGTAGGGGTTTAGGGTGTGGTGTGGCTATTCATCGCGACCGTGTAATCCGTCTATCGTTGCAGGCTCGAGCGAAACGTGGATTCCTAGCATATCCAATGTGTTCATCTGTGATCTGGAATAGCTATCATTGCATCTGACGAATATATATATCTATATATGATATCTAGTAGGCGTTGCTTATGTTTTGCATCCGCGCTAGTCCAGCCCCCGCTCTATCGTTAGTTAAGTAACCTAACGAGTGATGATGGGGCCCCGTGGCAAATGCGGATGGCATAAGCGTACGTCATATTTTCGTTGTTTTCTGCAATGGTAGGATTAATTGATGGGACGCATTATATTAATGCAAAGAAAACGAACCTAAAAGATGTTGGAACAATTTTCGAAAAAGCTGTTATTGCAAGGATGTTCTCTTTTGTTTTGCATAGAGATATTCGGTTATAAATACCCATCACCTCATTCGACGAGGCAAGGGCCGAGATCCCTTCATCGGGAGTGACCCCTTGGACAGAGGTTTGCGTCAGGGTAATAACTTCACTATAGTCGATTATTTTTGCTTTGCATCGTGGTATTCAGTTTGGAATATCCTGCACCTCATTCGACGAGGAAAGAGCCGAGATCCCTTCACAGGGAGCGACCTCTTTAGCAAAAGTTTTCGCCACTATATATTTACAAAGCTATCAGGTTCCTTCAGCGAAATCAAGTTCATTACGTTAACGGGTTTTTCGCCAAAAACCCAGCCGTAGCCCTCCGTCGTTTCAGATAATTAATACTTAGTATTCATGCTGCGTTTTTTGATTATTCGTCAAGGCACAGTGAACGGTAGCTAAGTAATAATTCTCTGTTGCACTGATAGATGCGATTGGTTAGGACGGTCGCATGATTTTGTTGATTATTCATCAAGGACCATGCGGGTGAGTCTAATGCAATCCTGGATAACGACGGGTTGAATTTGACTAGGACCTTTTGATTTGTTGATTATTCGTCAAGGTCACTTGGGTCCTAGGGGCAAAAAACACATCAGGAGTTTCAAATATACAGGAAACTTGCAGATTTAGCATACCTTCTAGAGTGTAGTGACTAGAGTGGATTCCATCTAGGTCATTACACAATGATAGTTGGATCCCGATCCCACTGATGAGTTGGATTTCTCTTGGGAGATTATTTCACTTAACAATCAATGCTATAAACCAAGTAGGTGTCTAGAATGGTATTAGCGGGGCTACGCCTCCAGGGAAAAGAGATTATGTAATTAAAGAACTTCGCGAAAGCGTTGGAAAACCTCCCTCGAAGTACCAACACTAGCCTGGCTGAAAGGTTAAGCAAGTATTGTGACGTGCGATCAATCCTGACTAGTTCTTCTTTTAGGGTTTGAAGAAGAATTTGAGGAAACAGTGGGAGCCATCCTGATTAGATAAATTAAATAACCAATCTAATCTTGCAAGAGCGCACTATGAGTGTTTCTTTTCTCTCTCTCCAGGTAGCAACCATTTCACGCCCTAATCAAGATAATAAAATGTATCGTTTGACCGATCCGAATCCTTTTTCGGGGCTGGGGAACGTCGGTTCGGCTCTAACTTATGACAACAGTCATAAGTATGAGCAAGGGAAAGAGTATTGTATGGATTCCAAAGGGACCTAGTTGAAGAAGAAGCATAGTTTTGCATCTACTTCAGGTGTTCTTGTAATTGAGAAATGCTTTTCGGTTAGCCCTACCTCCTGGGTACTTGATACCGGATCAGGATCTCATATCTGTAATTTATTGCAGGGACTGAGAAAAAGTAGGAAAGTTGCACCTGGTGATATGTCCCTCAGGGTAGGGAATAGAGCACTAGTTAATGCTGCAGCCGTCGGTGAATATCACTTAGTGTTGCCAAATGGCAATACTATGATTTTGAACAATTGCTACTATGTACCTTCCATGGTTTGCAACATCATATCGGTTTCATGGATATAATTTTGTTCTTGATAGAAATATCATGAACATTTACCTTGATAAGGTACTGGTTGCAGAAGGTACACTGTGTAATCGTATCTATGTTCTAAATCAGAATACAGTTCTCAATGTACAAAACACACGCAAGAGGAAGAGTTCAGATACGAATGAATCCTACTTGTAGCATTGTAGACTTGGTCATATCGGAGAGAAAAGTCTAAGTAAGTTGCATAAAGATGGACTCTTGAATATGTTCGAGTTTTCATCCTATGAAGCTTGTCAGTCTTGTCTCAAAAGAAAGATGACCAAATCTCCGTTCACCGGACATGGAGAAAGGGCAACAGAGCTCTTGGGACTCATACACAGTGATGTGTGTGGTCCGATGTCTATACATGCAAGTGGTGGGTTCTCTTACTTCATCACATTCACTGACGATCTCTCTAGATTCGGATATGTGTATCTTATGAAACACAAATCTGAAGCTTTTGAGAAATCCAAGGAATTCAGAAACGAAGTAGAGAACCAGACTGGCAAAAGTATCAAGATCCTAAGATCGGATAGGGGAGGGGAGTACTTAAGCACGGAATTCTTAGATTACTTAAAAGAGAATGGAATTCTCTCTCAGCTTACTCCTCTTTATACACCACAGCACAACGGTGTATCGGAGCGGAGGAATCGTACCTTATTGGATATGGTTCGCTCCATGATGAGTAGTGCTGAGTTGCCTCTTTCATTCTGGGGATATGCACTTCAAACAACAACACATCTATTGAATCAAGTTCCATCCAAATCCGTGCCTAAGACTCCGTATGAAATATGGAGTGGTAAGAGTTTGTATCTTAAACGTATTAAGATTTGGGGTTGCCCAACTTATGTCAAAAAGCAGAACCCAGACAAACTTGAGGCACGGTCAGTCTTGTGTAAGTTTGTGGGATACCCAAAAGATTCTAGTGGGTATCTATTCTACCATGCAGAGGAACAGAAGATTATTGTTTCCAGGAGCGCCACATTTTTGGAAAAAGAATTTATTGTTAAAAGTATTAGTGGCAGCATGGTAGAACTGGATGAAATTCTAAAGACACAAACTATAACTGAAGATTTGGTGGAATCGCTAAATTCAGTTATACCCAACGAACCTCAACCACTCCGCAGATCTGGTAGGATTTCTCATCCGCCCGAAAGATACTACGGTTTTCTTTTAGACAGGGATCGAGAGGATTGCATCTTGGAAGAAGATGATCCTACTAGTTTCAGGCAGGCCATTATCAGTAGGGACTCTGATAAGTGGCTGGATGCTATGCGATCCGAAATGGAGTCCATGTACACCAATAAAGTGTGGACCTTGGATATTGCTCCACCTGGGGTAAAACCCGTTGGATGCAAATGGATCTACAAAAGGAAACTTGTTGTAAATGGGCAGATGGAAACCTATAAGGCTAGACTCGTTGCAAAAGGTTTTCGTCAAAGACCTGGTGTGGACTATGACGAAACTTTTTCTCCAGTGGCTATGCTCAAATCCATCCGGATCCTACTTGCCATTGCTGCCTTCCATGACTATGAAATCTGGCAGATGGACATAAAACCAGCTTTTCTAAATGGCAGTTTGGAAGAGTGCGTTTATATGGATCAACCAGAAAGTTTTGTAGACAGTGGGAGCAGCGGGAAGGTGTGTAAGTTGCTTAAATCCATTTATGGATTAAAGCAGGCATCGCGGAGCTGGAACATCTGTTTTGATGAAGCAATCAAGGAATTTGATTTCATCAAGAACGAGAATGAGCCTTGTATTTATAAGAAGATTGTAGGAAGAACTGTCGTATTCCTAGTCTTGTACGTGGACAACATTCTTTTAATAGGAAATGACATTCCTATGCTACAATCGGTCAACCTATTCTTATCACAATGGTTCTCCATGAAGGACCTGGGTGATGCCTCATACATTCTTGGGATCAAGGTCTACAGAGATAGATCCAAGAGACTACTGGGACTTTCGCAGTCCAGGTACATAGAGACCGTACTAAAGAGATTTAGTATGGAAGATTCCAAGCGCGGTAATATACCCGCATTGCACGAAATCACCCTCTCCAAGAAGATGTCTCCCAAGACTGACGAGAAGAGGGTTCACATGAGCACTATACCCTACGCTTCGGCGGTAGGATCTATAATGTATGCGATGCTATGTACAAGGCCAGATGTAGCTTACGCGCTGAGCGTGGTGAGCCGGTATCAGTCAGACCCAGGTGAGAACCACTGGACGCAAGTGAAGAAAATTCTCAAGTACCTGAGAAGGACTAAGGAGATGTTCCTGGTTTACGGTAATGGAGACCTCAGGGTCGAGTCCTTTACCGATTCAAGCTTCCAGAGTGACAAGGATGACAGCAAGTCTGTCTCGGGTTTTGTGTTTACCCTCAACGGAGGGGCGGTGTGTTGGAGGAGTTCCAAACAGGATACCATCGCAGACTCGACGATGGAGGCTGAATACATTGCTTCAAGCGATGCCGCAAAAGAGGCGGTCTGGATGAAGAAGTTCATTAGTGAACTTCAGGTAGTTCCGTCCATTGTTGACCCAATACCTTTGTATTGCGATAACAATGGGGCTATAGCTTTAGCGAAGGAACCAAGGTCCCATCAGAAGTCCAGACCCATCTTAAGGCGGTATCACTTGATCAGGGAGATCATTGATCGCCAGGAGATCGAGGTACGGAGAGTGGACACTAAAGACAACACGGTGGATCCATTCACAAAGGCCCTCCCTCAAACACAGTTCGAGCAACTTTTTGAGTTATTGGGTATGCGGTACGCCAGCAGCTGGCCTTAGTGCAGACGTTGGGTATGCGGTACACCAATTACTAGCCTTTAGTGCAAGTGGGAGATTGTTGGATATGTATGCCCTAGAGACCATTATTGTATAGTACTAGTTTATATAATACATTTTGGAAGCTTGGGATATATACACGGATTTACGACAGTCTTGCCCGATATAGTAGTATACTACTTGGTTTGTTTCTATCTTAATATGTGTATATGTTTCTTTTAATATATCGCTAATACATATTGATGGAGCCCTTAGGATCTTTGCTTGACTACGGGCGTTGTCATGGCGATCACACTAGTGGGGGCTGGGTAGTTGATCAGTCGAAAATATTGCATATTTTAACTGGCAATTTCCTTATCATTTGCATCCATATAGAAGTGTACGGTATTCATAATTCACATATTAGCAAATCGGTCGCAAAATATCAGATTACATGTATTCGACCTTAAAACCGGCATTTCTAGGGAAATTGACTGCATTACATTACATAGCATATTTTCCATATCTTGCAACCCCTGTTTCGAAGTCTATGCAGGAAAAGAGATGCTTGCTCGATCATTACATTGCTCGACCATTACAATTGCTCGTAAATTCACTTAACTCAAATCTGGTGTCAACACAGAAGAGGAAGTACAAATCTAAACATCAAAGAAAGCTATAAACAGCAGTACAAGACCACTGCAGAAGACACAGATCCCAAGGCCACCAACAGACCGCGGAAGAGCGGCATATATAGGGTAAATGCGGCGGAAGCGCGGCATGCTGGTGACGTCATCAAGGAATTTTGGCACCAAAATTCCTGTTTCAGTGGCTACAGCTCAGAAATGCTCACAAACTTCCAGAATATCCCAGATACTTCCTCCAGATCAGCAAACACCCAAACTAGCCTAATCTTTCTAGAACTTTCCCTAAACCCTAGCTTAAACCCTAAGCTAACTCCTAACAAACTCCTTCTAGAAACCCTTCAACAAACTTTGGGAGGGAAAGTTCTAATTCAAATCTAACCTAGGGTTTGGGAGTTCTATAAATAAGACCCTAGGCTCACTCATTTCTCATGTTAGAAAAATTATTCAACCTTAGGATTCAACCTTGATTGAAGTTTAGAAAATCAATCTCTTTCTTCATCCCCTCTTCCTCAAGTTTAGTGAGAGAGCTTGTAGGAAACCCTAACCCTAAATCCAACAACAATTCAAGATCTTGAGTGCAAGCCAAGCAAGATGCCTTCAACCCTTTTATGAGCCGAGCCGATCTTCAATCGGGCAAGAGATCAAAGTAGATCCACGATCCACGGAGACGAGCGAAGCCGAGTCAACGATCGATTTCTTCTTCTTGTAGATTCTTGAAAGAATGTATTGAAATTGTTGATTAAATAAAAGGTGATATTCTTTTATCTTGTTTTCTTTAAATTCCGCATCATGTTATCATTACTATTCTTGAATATTGTCTTTATGGTGATGTGTGAATAAAACTCCGCTCGTCGGGGAGTCGAAACGATCTTTAGTATGATGATGTAACAAATTTGTAATCGATTCTTGAATCCCACAAGTTTGTAAACCCTAGCAAGTTCAAGAATCGACGACCCAATTCGTTGCGATGCTTTCTTGATCGACATCGCTCGAGATTGGGGAGTTCCGATCGCTTCTTGAAATTGCTAGAGGCTAGAATATAAATGGTATCCTCGAAAGAACAAGGGTTAAGAGATGAAACCCTAATTTCATCAAGAAAACCCTAACTCTCGTCGATCACCATTGATCTAGTATCAATTCTTCGAAAGACAAGAACACGAAACCCTTTAGATTGCATCACGTCTAAAGATCCGATCGATTCCTACGAGCCTTTCTTATATTCTTGATTGTTGATTGGAAATATTATCAAAACAAACGATTCTTGAGTGTTTATAGTTTCTTGATTCTTGAGTAAAGATTAGTGACACTCGAATACAAATCACATCTTGAATCATGTTTTCGTTTATTGTTGCCTAACATTTCATTTCAAACGTATTATAATACAATTGAATTGCACAATCCCTGTGGACGATCCGCACTCATTCATTAACTACATCCGACACCGTGGTTTGATTGCGGTCAATATAATTTTTTGATTGTGATATCTTTACAAGTTTATTTTACACATCAGAAAACATTTCAATCAAAATGGCGCCGTTGCCGGGGATCGCGCTAATTCATTTGCATTTTTAGTTTGAAGTGAAAGAATTATTACGTTTTACTTCTTGAAATCAAAATTCGTACAAACTCTTACACGTGTGTTGTAATTTGACTGCAAGGTGATCTGGAGCATTTTGTGCTGTTGAAAAATTATTTGGGATATACCAGAGAGCTGTAGATAGGAACAGGAAGCAGCTGACAAAGTTTGGTACAGTGAATCCATCATCAAGCCGCGGAAGCGCGGCATATACATGCATATTGCGGCGGAAGCGCCGCAGTATTGAGGGATCACTGAAATATTTTCAGTGCAGGTATTTTCTGTCTCTCTCCCCTCTCTCTTTTTAGCTCCAATTAACCCTTTGCTGCAGGATTCTTTGCAAATAAATCGCAGCGCGCAAAAGCAAAATAAAAATTGTGTGTGATTTTGATTTCTTGGTTGTTTGCATTCTAATACGGAAATTTAAGGGGCACGGCCAAATCCAAATTAGGTGGGGATTTCATTACCCTTCCTAGGCCCCGAAAATCGTCAAACTTGCATCCGCATTACCTCCATTAACTAAAAGAAATCTAGAGAAGACTCTAAGGACTGTCGCGCTCAATAGGACAAGAGAAGGTCGTGGGTAATTCATTGCTTATCCGCGTTTTCTTGTGGTGCCTAAGGCGAGTGTGTCTAAGGCTAGTGGTTATTAATTAGGTCCACTGTAGTGGTGGTTCCTTCCCACTTACCTGGCACTTATCCGGCCACAGGGGGACAAAGAGGCAGTGGAGGATTCTATCCTGCGGCTTGTCTTTTGGCAGTTAGGAGCGGTCTAGAGATCGGACCTAGGTGACCATTAGATTCTAGGGTTTGTGTGCTGCATCTGTTTTGTCGCATCATTTTTTCAAAATCCGTCCCTTTTTAAAGCAAGCACCGCATTCATTTTACCCCTAATTATAAGTCAACGCTGCCACTTGTACTAACCCTTTTTAGTACAAGATAGGCTGGACACGGGATTCTAGTGCCCGTTTAGTCCGCGTACCTCCTATCGACTCCGAAGTCGGTAATTCTCCATTTACCTTTTCTTTACCTACTACCACACCCACACCGATGGATCCGAATCCATCAAACTTCTTTAACCCTAATCTGCCACCGTCCGTTGGTGCGCAGAATCCTACTCCACCCCACATTTCTCTCCAGGAAAGATGTTATCCACATAGAGGTCCACTTTCGACCTGCTTATCCACACCACCAGCCAATGGGGATAATTTTGAGATAAAGCCCCAGTATATCAATCTTTTACCCAAATACCACGGACTCGAGACCGAGGACGCTTACGTTTTCATTACCAAATTTGAAAACGTTTGCGCAATGATGGGTACGTCTCAACTTTCAGTGGATGCGATGCGTTTACGACTTCTTCCATTTACTTTGTGCGATATAGCCGAGAAGTGGCTATATAACACCACCGCACACTCTATTACGAATTGGGAAGAATTCGTCGCTGCATTCCTTAAGAAATTTTACCCAGTCCAAAAGACGGCTCGAATCCGTAGCGAACTGAACCAATTTGCCCAGCTCCCTGCCGAACCATTTTCAAAATACTTTGAACGTTTCAAGGATCTATTGGTTCAATGTCCTCATCACGGCATCCCGAGATGGGAGCTTTGCCGAATCATATATGAGGGCAGTAACCCTAGCACTAAACAGAGCCTTGAAAACATGTGTCAAGGTACATTTATGACCAAAGATGACGGGGAAGCCTGGCGATACTTAGAAGAGTTCGCTGAAAAGTCACTAATTTGGGAGAGTGGAACACAACCATTGAATAGGGGTGGCGTACACCAAATAGATGTGTCCATAGGTGTCCGAGCTGAAATGGCAGCAATGCAAAAGAAGCTCGACGCTATGGAACACAAATTTGCAGCAGCCTCCCTAAACCCAATGTCGCTCCCCAAAACTGTTTGCGGGTGCTGTTCTGATCCGTCACATTTAACGGAAGAATGTCCATTAAACTCTGCGTTTCAAGGTCACGAGCATTCTAATGCCGCATTTCAACGACCTCGAAACGATCCATATTCTTCCAGTTACAATCAGGGTTGGAGGAACCACCCGAATTTTGCTTGGAACCAATCACAATCTCAAAACACGGTTCCAAACACTAATCAATTTCAACGGGCTCTTCCTCCACCACAACAGCAACCCCTACAACTCACTCAGCACCCCTACCAGTCACAAAATTTCCAAAACCAGGGCAACACTCCTGCACAGTCTAATCCTATGCAGCCCTGTTCTGACGAGTTCTCTCAATTCACTCAAACCATGAAATCACTTTTATCAAATTTCATGGATGTTTCGACTGAGGTTAGATCTTCCGTCAGTGAAATAAAGAAAAACTCAGCATCCCAAGCTGAGAGTATTCGCACGATGGAAGCTGAAATCGCACGCTTAAAAGCCGAAATGAGTGCGAGAGAAAAAGGGAAACTTCCCTCTCAACCCCTACAGAATCCTGGGCATTACAATGTAAATGCCATTACCACGTTGAGATCGGGAAGAGTGCTGAATAATCATGTCGGGGAAGATATTGATAATACTGAAAATCATATCAACACCCCGGCTGAGTCTTTCCCACATACACACACTTCACCTTCTGATCCTTCTTCTTCTACCAAACCACCTTCGCACGAGCCTATTCTCCATTTCCCTTTAGGCTCAACACCTTCACCCAACCCTTATAGTTCTCCACAGACGGTCCCCACACCTCCTTTGGGACCTCGTCTACCCCCCTTTCCTTCTCCTGTGATGGACCCCGCACTTATTGCGAAAGCACCTTACCCGAACCGGCTAAGGGCTAATAGAACGAGTCCTCATATGGAGAAAATTTTAGAGATGTTCAAACAGGTTAACATCAATATCCCTCTCTTAGATGCGATTCAGCAAGTCCCCGCTTATGCGAAGATTCTAAAGGACTTGTGCACTAGGAAGAGGAAGACCCAAGTGCCAAAGAAGGTCTTTATGTCTAATAACATCAGCACTGCTTTTATACCCCAGCTTCCAAAGAAAAGAAAGGACCCAGGTTGTCCTACAATATCGATTTCGATTGGGGGTAAAAACATAAATCGTGCTCTGTTAGACCTTGGCGCGAGTGTTAACCTGTTACCTTATTCTGTCTATGAGCAATTAGGGATTGGAGAGCTGAAACCTGCTCATTGCACTCTCCAGATGGCAGACCGATCTATCACCAAACCAAGGGGTGAATTAGAGGATGTGCTGATAAAGGTCGGGGAATTTGTTTTCCCTGTAGACTTCATTGTGCTCGACACACATCCTGTAGCAAACCCCCGGGGCCAAATTCCGGTGATTCTAGGTCGTCCTTTCCTTGCCACTTCCAACGCTGTTATAAACTGTAGAAATGGTTCAATGAATTTATCATTTGGAAATATGACCATTGAACTAAATATCTATAGAGTTGGAAGTCAGCCGTCAGAACCCTCTGCTCATATTTTAGATGTGTGCTCTGTCCATGAGATCGCTCCCGATAGTTGTGGAGCTGAGGATCTTTGCTTGACTGATCTCGATGACATTAGCACATCTCTGTTTGATTTCACACATGATCTTAGTGAGGACACTTTAGCTACACATGAGTCCTGCACTTCTGACTTTTCTCCACCCGAGTCTGTATCTTTCACAGGCTCTGAGCTTCTTTGTAGATCCAAAAATCAATCTATGACCCTTCCTTCTATCATTTCTCCGCCTGAGTTAGATCTCAAAGTTTTACCTTCTCACCTGAAATATGCATATCTTGGTGAGAACGAGTCATTACCGGTTATCATTTCCGCTTCTCTTGCATCAGAGCAAGAGAATGCCCTTTTATCGGTATTGAGATCTAATAAAGAGGCGTTTGGTTGGAGTATGGCGGACATCAAAGGGATTAGTCCCTTGATAGTTGAACATCATATACATGTGATGGATGATGCCAGACCGACCCGAGAACCACAGAGACGGTTGAATCCCGTCATGAAGGAAGCTGTCATGAAAGAAATCGTCAAGTGCTTAGATAGTGGTATTATATACCCAATCTCCGATAGCCAGTGGGTGAGTCCTATACATGTCGTTCCTAAGAAATCCGGCATCACAGTTATCACAAATGAAGCGAATGAGTTGATTCAAACACGCACCCAAACTGGGTGGCGTGTATGCATCGACTATAGAAAACTCAACGCTGCTACGAGGAAAGATCATTTTCCTCTACCATTTATTGATCAAATGCTGGAACGCTTAGCGGGACGAGAGTTTTATTGTTTTATGGACGGTTACTCAGGCTACAATCAGGTCCCCATCGCCAAAAAGGATCAAGATAAAACCACTTTTACTTGTCCTTTTGGTACCTTTGCTTACAGTCGCATGCCCTTTGGGTTATGCAATGCTCCCGCTACCTTTCAGCGGTGTATGATGGGGATATTCTCTGATATGGTAGAGAATTTTTTGGAGATCTTTATGGACGACTTCTCGATTTTTGGAGACTCTTTTTCTGATTGCCTAGCGAATCTTGACGCAGTTCTTACTCGTTGCAAAGAGAAGAACTTGACTTTGAACTGGGAAAAATGCCATTTTATGGTCCAAGAAGGAATAGTCCTTGGACATGTCATTTCACAGAAAGGCATTGAGGTTGACAGAGCTAAAGTAGATGTCATTCAAAACCTGCCTCATCCCAAAAGCGTCAAAGATATTCGCTCTTTCCTTGGCCATGCAGGCTTTTATAGGAGATTCATAAAGGACTTTAGCAAAATTGCTAGACCTTTAACACTACTCCTGGCCAAGGATACGACCTTCCACTTTGACTCGGATTGCGAGACAGCTTTCGACTCACTTAAACACTCACTCACCACAGCCCCCGTTTTATCATCACCAAATTGGGACTACCCCTTTGAGCTGATGTGTGACGCATCTGATTTTGCAGTAGGTGCAGTCTTAGGACAGCACATCGATAAGATGCCACACGTGATTTACTATGCTAGTAAGACCCTGAATGATGCGCAAATCAATTATACAACCACCGAGAAAGAGCTTTTAGCGGTTGTATTTGCGTTAGAAAAATTCAGGCCTTACTTAATCGGCTCACCTATAGTTGTATATACTGACCATTCCGCTTTGAAACATCTTCTGGCGAAGAAAGATGCAAAAGGTCGACTAATACGTTGGATCCTACTGTTACAAGAATTTGATCTTGTTATCAAAGATAAGAAAGGATGTGAAAACGTAGTAGCCGACCACCTTTCACGCATCGTTTCTTCCCCTGTGACCCTGCCGATTAATGACTCATTCCCTGATGAACAACTCTTGAGCATATCCGCTGAACCATGGTTCAGGGATATTGTGAACTATCATGCCACGGGACTTATACCGAGCAATTGGTCAAAACAGGACAAATATCGTTTTCTTTCCCAAGTAAAACACTTTTACTGGGACGAGCCCTATTTGTTTAAATATTGTCCTGATCAGATCATTCGCCGGTGCGTCCCAAATGAAGAGTTCAAGAGTGTTCTTTCATTTTGTCATGATCAGGCTTGTGGGGGTCACTTTGGTCCTAGAAAGACAGCGGAAAAGGTTTTGCAATGTGGATTTTATTGGCCGACCTTATTCAAGGACGCATTTGAGTATTGCAAAACCTGTACACAATGTCAGTATACGGGTAGAATATCCCAGAGGAATGAAATGCCTCAGCAACCCATCTTGGTTGTTGAAATGTTTGATGTTTGGGGCATTGATTTTATGGGTCCTTTTCCCAACTCCTTTGGGAATCTGTACATTTTGCTGGCGGTTGATTATGTCTCAAAGTGGGTAGAAGCCATTCCATGTCGCACTAATGACAGGAAAGTTGTCATTAAGTTCTTGAAAGAGAATATCTTTTCGCGATTTGGACACCCACGCGCTATCATTAGCGATAATGGGACACACTTCTGCAACAGGTCTTTCGAGACTCTGATGCGGAAATACTCAATCAACCACCGTCTTTCTACACCCTATCATCCCCAAACAAGCGGGCAGGCTGAGATCTCAAACAGACAAATCAAACTTATCCTGGAGAAAACTGTTGCTAAGAATAGAAAAGACTGGTCGACCAAATTGACGGATGCTCTTTGGGCATTCAGGACTGCATATAAGACTGACCTAGGAATGTCTCCATATAGGATAGTGTTTGGAAAAGCATGTCATCTACCTGTTGAGATAGAGCATAAAGCATTGTGGGCTATAAAGGAAATAAATTTTGATCTAAACCTTGCTTGCAACTTTCGGAAGCTGCAACTTAACGAGCTAAGCGAACTCCGCGATGAAGCTTATGATAATGCTGTAATCACAAAGAATAGGACTAAGGTTTTTCACGATAAAAGCATTTTAAGGAAAACATTTTTACCTGGTCAACAAGTCCTTCTTTATGATTCACGTTTACACCTTCATGCGGGTAAGCTCCGATCTCGTTGGAAGGGACCTTTTGTTGTGCGGTCTGTATTCCCGCACGGGGCAGTAGAAGTAGAAAATGTTAAAAACGGCACAATTTTCAAAGTAAATGGACATAGACTAAAACCGTATTTTTCCACTGACCCCACGGAGGAGCTCTTGTTCTTACAAGAGCCAGTTTATTTGGATTAAAATTCCTCCGTCTCACCTTCATATCCTGTATATCATTGCATCATCTTTTGAATGAAGGTGAGTGAAAGATAAGTTTGGGGGAAGCTCTTCACTTATATATTTTGCCCCCACTAATAATTCCCCCCAGATTTACAGGTTTTGTAGATATAGCTGTCGGCAACAGTGAGGACACTGTTGAAAACAAGTTTGGGGGAGGTTTGTGCTTATTTTCGCATCATGTGCATATCATCTGCATAAGCACAAAACATTTCTTTTAAAAATCTATAAAAATTGAAAAATTTTCAAAACCCATAAAAATTTAAAAATTTTCAAATATAAAAATAATTTTAATATTTACACCTTTTTTGTATATAAATAAGATAATGAAAGTTTAGATAGTGAAAAATTGCATCCATGAGATTAGAAAATTTTTAGAAAACTAAGAAAATTAGAAGTTTTCTTATACGAACTAGTAATAAGTAGTTATGAGCCATTGTCCCAAGGGTTAGTAAGATGAAGGACGTCACTAATCTGAGGATAAAAATAAGTCTGAAAAATAGTTTCTATTCTGGAAGCCAAACATTTTGAACGTGGCTACCCTGCTATTCACACTTACACACGTCTTAAAGCCTGGGATAGTAGAGGATACCTTGAAATGCTCTTGTCTTAAAGCCAAAAGTATGAAAAAAAAAAATATGTGTTTTAAAGTGGTGAGAAAAATGGATACTGGTTTTGTTATCACCAAGGGCAATAAAAATATATAGCAAAAGGGTGCTTCTTCACCTAGTGCCCCAAGGTCAACTGGTCTGGGAGTCACTGCTATGCCTGAGGTGGTGCAAGACGAGGAAAATACACCAAGCATGCAAGCACATTAGTAATCGGTCGGTTAGTACCTCAAGAAGTATTGACGGTCGCATGAAAGTGTGTAAGCAATCTCGTTTGCCAAGAAGTACTGAGGCCGATGGGCAAGGGTATGATAGCTTGAATTGAATTCTCCGGGTGTAGGGATGTCTTTACACACACGCAGGGTGATATGATCGATGTTTGGAATACAGATAGGAATGAAGAATAAGACGATGTTTTATTGAGGGAGGACGTGATTTCTAACATTTTTTCATGACCATTAAGATAGGGCTCATGACAACCGAAAAGCTAGCTTAGTTGGAAACCCTAATTTTCAAAGCTTTTCTTTTACAATTCTCTTCTTTAAATGTAATATTCATGATCTTGCTTTTATTATTGGATTTTGTGGGTGCAATCCGCTGAAAACCCTCAGGAGACAACACTCCTCCTACTAGGGACACCTAGAGGTTTAAAGGCTTGTTGCACATGCTCAGTGCAATCGTGTTGCCTACGAAAGTGTGCTAGTTAGTTTTTCTCTTTCTTTATTTTCTCCTTCTCTCTTTTTAATAAAACATTCTCTCGAGACGATCGAAATTAAGTTTGGGGGTATTTGATCAGTCGAAAATATTGCATATTTTAACTGGCAATTTCCTTATCATTTGCATCCATATAGAAGTGTACGGTATTCATAATTCACATATTAGCAAATCGGTCGCAAAATATCAGATTACATGTATTCGACCTTAAAACCGGCATTTCTAGGGAAATTGACTGCATTACATTACATAGCATATTTTCCATATCTTGCAACCCCTGTTTCGAAGTCTATGCAGGAAAAGAGATGCTTGCTCGATCATTACATTGCTCGACCATTACAATTGCTCGTAAATTCACTTAACTCAAATCTGGTGTCAACACAGAAGAGGAAGTACAAATCTAAACATCAAAGAAAGCTATAAACAGCAGTACAAGACCACTGCAGAAGACACAGATCCCAAGGCCACCAACAGACCGCGGAAGAGCGGCATATATAGGGTAAATGCGGCGGAAGCGCGGCATGCTGGTGACGTCATCAAGGAATTTTGGCACCAAAATTCCTGTTTCAGTGGCTACAGCTCAGAAATGCTCACAAACTTCCAGAATATCCCAGATACTTCCTCCAGATCAGCAAACACCCAAACTAGCCTAATCTTTCTAGAACTTTCCCTAAACCCTAGCTTAAACCCTAAGCTAACTCCTAACAAACTCCTTCTAGAAACCCTTCAACAAACTTTGGGAGGGAAAGTTCTAATTCAAATCTAACCTAGGGTTTGGGAGTTCTATAAATAAGACCCTAGGCTCACTCATTTCTCATGTTAGAAAAATTATTCAACCTTAGGATTCAACCTTGATTGAAGTTTAGAAAATCAATCTCTTTCTTCATCCCCTCTTCCTCAAGTTTAGTGAGAGAGCTTGTAGGAAACCCTAACCCTAAATCCAACAACAATTCAAGATCTTGAGTGCAAGCCAAGCAAGATGCCTTCAACCCTTTTATGAGCCGAGCCGATCTTCAATCGGGCAAGAGATCAAAGTAGATCCACGATCCACGGAGACGAGCGAAGCCGAGTCAACGATCGATTTCTTCTTCTTGTAGATTCTTGAAAGAATGTATTGAAATTGTTGATTAAATAAAAGGTGATATTCTTTTATCTTGTTTTCTTTAAATTCCGCATCATGTTATCATTACTATTCTTGAATATTGTCTTTATGGTGATGTGTGAATAAAACTCCGCTCGTCGGGGAGTCGAAACGATCTTTAGTATGATGATGTAACAAATTTGTAATCGATTCTTGAATCCCACGAGTTTGTAAACCCTAGCAAGTTCAAGAATCGACGACCCAATTCGTTGCGATGCTTTCTTGATCGACATCGCTCGAGATTGGGGAGTTCCGATCGCTTCTTGAAATTGCTAGAGGCTAGAATATAAATGGTATCCTCGAAAGAACAAGGGTTAAGAGATGAAACCCTAATTTCATCAAGAAAACCCTAACTCTCATCGATCACCATTGATCTAGTATCAATTCTTCGAAAGACAAGAACACGAAACCCTTTAGATTGCATCACGTCTAAAGATCCGATCGATTCCTACGAGCCTTTCTTATATTCTTGATTGTTGATTGGAAATATTATCAAAACAAACGATTCTTGAGTGTTTATAGTTTCTTGATTCTTGAGTAAAGATTAGTGACACTCGAATACAAATCACATCTTGAATCATGTTTTCGTTTATTGTTGCCTAACATTTCATTTCAAACGTATTATAATACAATTGAATTGCACAATCCCTGTGGACGATCCGCACTCATTCATTAACTACATCCGACACCGTGGTTTGATTGCGGTCAATATAATTTTTTGATTGTGATATCTTTACAAGTTTATTTTACACATCAGAAAACATTTCAATCAGTAGTCTATAAGCACATCTTTATTTTGTTCCCTAGTCGTAGGATTATCGAGACAGGGCATCGATACTCCAGAGTAGACTGGTGCATACGCTTCTTATTCCAGCAGGGGAGATGGTCTGTCCCACAGCCATCAGTACGTCGTACTGGAGATAGTATGCAGGTGCTCGTTAGGTTACGAGTACACTGGACAGGACTCGTCGGGAACTGTTGGTTGGTATTATACCTATCGTCAGTTAACAGTTTTCAGGTGACATGAGTACAGCTTAGTCCGTTGACTTGACACTGTCACTTCGCCTCGAGTGTGTTCCTACTGTTCTTAGATTACTACCCTACCACGGCTCTATTGAGTCGTGCAAACAGGTAGTAGTTGGGTGCAGTCCCGAAGCACTTGGAGGCAGTGATGGTTAGACAGGATTCGTTTCTCCCGGTATTGGAAGTTAATATCGCGCTGTCTAAGAGAGCCATTACACATAGTCGTCCCTGGCCAGGGCAAGCGAGATTTACTGGTAGTGTTTCCAGTAGTTTCTCAGGGTGTTCTGGGCTACACTCCGACACGAATTGTACCGCTATTAGGGGTCTGGCGTTTACCACCCCCTAAGCCCGACATGCAATACTCTTAGATGAACAGACCGGACTGTACGAAGATTGTCACATTCAGGCTCAGTAGGAGTTCGGATGGATTTACCTCATCGGTCTTCTTATAGGCATCTACCTGGGGACCGTTACATACAGCTAGTACCGCTTGCGGCCTGTGGTTAAACCCACTGCCAGCATAGTGTCGAGTCTTTAGAGTCCCACACAGAGGGTTGTTCGCCTTTGGGCAAAACAGAGTAGAGGTCGCATGGTTTTGCGACGGGGTTCGTTCACATCCGCGCACTTGTGCACGTTTGGTGTCCGGGCAGTTATTACTAGCGGGCTTTGGTTTAAGCCAGATCCTAGTATTTATTTTGGGATTGGTTTTGTCTCATTGTATTCGTGTTCCTCGGAACACGGATGCGGGTGTGTATGCACAGTTGACAGAGGCGGAGAAATCTCATTAGGGTTTTTTGACAGGTGACTTTTTCTAAACCCTAATGAAAATGGGAAATATGATTAATAATATTATTTAAGGATAATTATGCCATGGTTAGGTTGACCATTTGACTTTGGTTGACCATTTGATTTTTGTTGACCATTTGACCATGATCATTTCTTTTGCAAGATGCTTCTTGATTCTTGCAAATTGCATTAAATGTGAAATGATAATGGTCATTTCAACTAACCATCACAATTTTCTTTAGTTATTATTATTATTATTATTATTATTATTATTATTATTATTTTCATATGAGAGCATGGTTGTTATTCTTGCTCATTCTCTCTTGCTCTTTCTCTCTCATGAAAAGCTCTCCCTCTCCCTCTCTCAAAGCTCTCTTCTTTCATGTATTGAAAAACATGAGCTTTGTGAGATAAAACCATCAAGACAACTCTCTACTCATTCTAAGGTTCTTAGTCTAGCAAGCCAAGCACTCTAATTACCTCTTGGTTGAGGTAGGAGCTCAAGGTAGAGGCCTTCGGGTGGATCTTTTTTCGGCAAAGAGAAGACGAAGAGGAGGAGCCGTCTACACCACTCCAAGGAGAAAGCAAGAAGGAGGACCACAACAAGAAGAGAAGGAGTTCAAGAACTAGGTATAACCATCTAACCTAGTAGCTAGAACTTGTAGTTCATTTATTAGTTTTTGTTTAGCAAAGATCCTTCATGGTTGGTTTATATTTCCTTGTGAGAAAATTTTGATTTTTACCTATTCCACCTCCCCGGAAGTACCGGGGTGGGTAACATAGACCTTTCATGCTCGTTGCAGCACAGATTCCGGAGGACAAGAGAGTGGATGTTGTACGCATCCATTTGGTGGACTATGCCCGTGAGTGGTGGCTGGTCGAAGAGACCTATTTGCCCAAGCCGATCAGTTGGGCAACTTTCTCGCAGAGTTTCTTGGAGAAGTTCTTTCCGTAGACTATACGGGAAGAAATGGAAGAAAAGATTATCAGTCTGAAGCAGAATGGCGGATCCGTGGATGCGCATGCGGCTGAGTGGATACGGCTCAGTAGATTTGCTGGAATTTTGGTTGCCAACGACGCTGATAGGGCACGAAGGTTTATGCGCAGTTTGGACGTGGAAATCCAGAGGCACATTATATCACTGGGATTGACCATATTCTCGCAAGTTCTTAAAGAAGCCAGAGAGCAGCAGAGCTTATTGGTGAAGACTGGGGGTACGCAGCAGCAGGCGGTTATGGTACGGAAGCCGGCGTTTGTGCTGAACCGAGTGCCTATATGCAGAGGTATTCCGGTGAACCGACATGGTGTAGTACCGATGAAGAAGCCCATCGTACCCAAGCAGAGAGGAAAGATGTTTTGTGACTTTTGCCATCTACCCGGACATCAGTAGAAGGATTGTCGAAGGAAGATTAGACTTTGTTTGGTTTGCGGATCAGCTGATCATGCTATCAGTGTTTGCCCGTCGAAACTTCGTTTGAGGGAAGATGTTCAGAGGCTACCACAGAGGTAGTTTCAGGGGAAGAAGCAGTTAACCCAGGGACCTAATCAAGCTCGAGCCTTTACTCTGACGGTTGAAGAGGCCAAGGCTTCAGATGAAGTTGTTTCAGGTATCCTACTTGTTCATGATTTTGCCGTATTAGCATTATTCGATTCTGGTGCATCCCATTGTTTTTTGTCGTCCAAGTTTATTGCTGCACACTCGATTTCTTGCACGACCCTGTCTAGTTGTTAGGACATACACACTGGGAATGGGAAGATCATAGATAGTAGTGAATGTAAGGATTGTTTTGTTGTTATTTGTGGATGAGAGTTATTTGCAGATTTCTTGGTGATCGATACCGGTAGTTATGATGTTGTCTTGGGAATGGACTTTCTCGGCATTTTCCACGCTCACATTGATTGTAGGGCAAAGAAAGTGATTTTCCAGATTCCCGGACATCCGGAGTTTGTATTTGCTGGAGGTAGCAGTTCTGTCGGGCCAGTCGAGTTTAGGGCTAGGCCGACAAGTGCCGTTCTTTCGTCAATGGAAGTTGATAAGGAGGAAGTGCCAGCTGTAGTTCGAGAGTTCATGGACATGTTCGAGGACATCTCGAGTTTACCACCAAAACGAGATGTGGAGTTCGCGATCGATCTTGTTCCTGGTGCAGCGCCAATCTCAAAGGCCTACTATCCAATGGCACCAGTGGAGTTGGAAGAAGTAAAGAAGCAGGTTACCGAATTGTTAGAGAAGGGTTAGATTCGCAGCAATAATTCACCTTGGAAAGCTCCAGTTCTTCTAGTCAAGAAGAAAGATGGCATAAGGAGGATGTGCATTGATTATCGAGAATTAAACCGGGTGACTATTAAGAACAAGTACCCGATCCCTCAAATTGGCGAATTATTCGAGCAACTCAGTGGCGTGAGGGTATTCTCGAAGCTGGATTTTCGATCCGGATATCATCATGTCTGAGTTAAATCAGAGAATATTTTCAAGGCTGCATTCCGAACTCGATATGGACATTACGAGTATTTAGTGATGCCATTCGGAGTCACGAATGCACCGGAGATATTTATGGACTTGATGAACCGAATCTTTTCACCGTTCTTAGACCGGTTTATAGTGGTGTTCATTGATGATATTTTGGTCTACTTGAGGAGCATAGAAGAGCATGCGGAACACTTGAAGATCGCATTGCAGACGTTGAGGCAAGAAAGATTATATGCAAAGATGAGCAAGTGCGAGTTTTGGCTTGAAGAAGTGAAGTTTTTGGGGCATGTCGTATCCGGAGATAGAATCGCCGTTGACCCTGAGAAGATTGCAGCAGTTCAAGATTGGCCGATTCCGAGGAACGTAGCAGAGATCAGAAGTTTTCTTGGACTTGCCGGGTATTATAGAAGGTTCGTGGAGAATTTTGCTCGATTGGCTGAGCCTTTGACCAAGCTTACGCGTAAGGAGGTACCATTCATATGGACGGATAGTTGTGCGTCAGCTTTTGAGGCGTTGAAGCAAAGATTGATAACCGCTCCTATTTTGACCGTACCAGACGGTTCCGGAGGATTGGTGATTCATAGCGACGCATCTGGGAAAGGTTTAGGATGTGTTTTGATGCAGCATGGGAACGTTATAGCTTACGCATCAAGACAGTTGAAGACCCATGAGAAGAATTACCCAACTTATGATTTAGAGCTTGCAGCAGTGATTTTCACTTTGAAGATTTGGAGACACTACTTACTGGGCGAAAGGGTCGAAGTATTCACGGATCACAAAAGCCTAAAGTATGTGTTCACGCAGAAAGAGCTTAACATGAGGCAGCGTAGATAGTTGGAGCTGATGGCTGACTATGATCTTGATCTTAAGTACCATCCGGGGAAAGTTAATGTAGTGCCGGATGCGCTTAATCGGTTGCCAGCAATTCGGATGTTGACTGCATAAAAGGAGCTTATCGAGGATTTTCGGTGATTCGAGTTGGAGATCATGCTACCGCATTCTTCGGGACAGTTGATGTAGCTGCAAGTAAATTCGTCGTTGATCAAGAGTATTAAAGCAGCGCAGTCGCAGGACCCAAGATTGCAGAAGTTTCGAGAACAGGTTGAAGCGGGACTTCGAACGGACTTGTTGATTCATGAAGATGGTCCGTTGCATTTTAGTAGCCGTTTGTGTATGCCGAAAGGAGACATTCGTGAAGAAGTGATGAAAGAGGCACACAGTTCCACATATTCCGTACATCCAGGAGACACGAAGATGTACCATGATCAACGACATCATTTCTGGTGGGAAGGCATGAAAAGGGAGATTGCTCGCTTTGTAGCGAAGTGCTTGGTGTGTCAGCAAGTTAAGGCTGAACTTCAAATGGTAGCTGGTTTATTACAACCACTTCCAATTCCTCAATGAAAGTGTGAACATATAACCATGGATTTCATGACAGCTTTACCGCGGAGTCCAAAGGGCAACAATGCAATTTGGGTGATTGTTGATCGATTAACCAAGGCAGCTCACTTCATACCATTTCGAGTTGGTCAGTCAATGGAGGCGTTAGCAGAATGGTACATGCAGGAGATTGTGAGATTGCATGGAGTACCTGTGAGTATCATTTCTGATCATGATACCCGATTCTTATCGCACTTCTGGAGGAGCTTATAGGAAAGTTTGGGGAACAATTGAAGTTTAGCACCGCTTATCATCCTCAGACAGATAGCCAGTCGGAGAGAACGATCCAAACTCTTGAAGACATGTTGAGAGCTTACATGTTAGACTTCAAGGGTTCTTAGGAGGATCATCTACACCTGGTGGAGTTTTTTTACAATAACAGCTTTCAGGAAACTATTCAGATAGCTCCATTCGAAGCATTGTATGGTCGCAAGTGTCGTTCACCCGTTTATTGGGACGATATTGGAGAACGAAAATTGTTGGGACCGGATTTGATCGTGTAAACTGTGGAGAAAGTTAATACTATCCGGAATCATATGAAGGCAGCACAGGATCGACAGAAGAGTTAGGCCGACACATCAAGAAGACCTATAGAGTTCGTTGTTGGTGATCTAGTATTCTTGAAGAAATCACCAGCTAGAGGAGTGGTTCGTTTTGGGAGTCGAGGCAAGCTTAGTCCTCGGTTCATGGGGCCTTTCGAGATTATGGAGTGTGTTGGAGAAGTGGCTTACCGATTGGTTTTACCACAATCTTTGGCGAATGTTCATGACGTGTTCCATGTATCTCAACTCCGTAAGTATGTTCGAGATGAAACACATGTGCTAGATCATTCAAAGATGACTGTAAGGGAGGGTTTGACCTTTGAGGAATGACCGAAGTCGATTGTTGATCGACGAGAAAAGGTACTTAAGAACAAGGTTATCCCTATCGTGCTTGTTTCTTAGGGAATCGCTCGAATGGAGAATCAACTTGGGAACGTGAAGACGAGATTCGACAAAAGTTTCCACACCAATTCTTCTAGATTCTTGTTTGTTTATCTTTTCTTGTTCCTGGAATTTCGAGGATGAAATTATTTTTGTAGTTAGGTATAATATAACATCCTAGTTCATTTATACCAGTTCTATTTCAAGTATTTCTTTATTTATGGTATTTTTCTGATTTACTGTTGTTCCCCGCCGAAAGACGCCAAGACAAACATCTTGCTTGAAATTCGGGGTAGATGCTAATTGGTGCTATCCGTCCACCTCTCCGAAGATGCCAAGTTGATTTATGGCACCATGTATCGAAGGTTTAAACGGATGCGGCCGATGTAGCAGATTTCATCAGATTCCCCCTCGCTTGAGGGGTTTTTGATTGTGGGGACGCTCTTCCCTGCAGGCGCAAGCCCCTGCAATTAATTATTCTACCGCATCGCGGTAACAAC
Organism: Agapanthus africanus; assembly: GCA_030015575.1. Classification (NCBI taxonomy): domain Eukaryota; kingdom Viridiplantae; phylum Streptophyta; class Magnoliopsida; order Asparagales; family Amaryllidaceae; genus Agapanthus; species Agapanthus africanus. The sequence continues at coordinate 737,719,701 of CM057340.1, forward strand.
TTTCTCTTTCTCCATATGGTCACTTTGTGTCGTGGGTGTTTGTTTTGTGTTTGGTTGCCCGTGGATTGTATACAGAGACTAAGTTATATTGTCGCCCGTAGGGCGTGGATTAGTCCAAATCCGTATTTTCTTAGATTTGGGTTTGGGGGTTGGGTTTAAGGATACGTTAGTCTCATTTGAGACTAAGATCAACTTAAACGTATGTTAAGGATACGTTAGTCTAATTTTAGGCTAAGATCAACTTAACAGGATCGTTTGGATCCAACAAAAGAGCAATTAGGCTCGGTTGTTTAGTTTAATGACATTGCGGTCGATAATTAGTTTAAGGACATTACGGTCCATTGTTAGTTTAAGGACATCTCGGTCTATTGTTAGTTTAAAGACATCGCGGTGGAGGTTAAGGACATCATAGTCCATGAGTTTAGGGACCCCACAGTCCGTTGTTAGTTTTAAGACATCACGGTAGAGGTTAAGGACATCATAGTCCATAGGCTTAAGGACCCCACAGTCCGATGTTAGTTTTAAGATATCACGGTCGAGGTTAAGGACATCATAGTCCATGGGTTTAAGGACCCCACAGTCCAATGTTAGTTTTAAGACATCACGGTCAAGGTTAAGGACATCATAGTCCATGAGTTTAAGGACCCCACAGTCCAATGTTTAGAGACGTCATAGTCTATGAAATTTGTAGTTGTCGGGACCCGTCACCACTTTGAAGACGTTGAGGAATTACAACGACAAATATCAAAGGAGCGAAGAGATATACCCTTGAACCAAGATGGATTAAATGATCTGTAGTCCGATTTGGAACTAAGATCAATTAATTATATTATGAGCACATTGGCTCAGTTGAGTCTGAGTTGAGAACTTAAGGCCAACTTGGGCTAAGTCCAATTAAGTTTGAAGTATTGGCCCTCTGTTGGACCATCAGACATTTGTCTGGTTTCAGCCCACATTATTTAGCAATGCTAAACAAGAGTTTGAGGGCTTTGGCAACATTTTTTCTATCTTTGATTGAGCAGTGAACATTATAGCTCTGAGTTTTACTCAATTTTGAATGGGAGGCTTTACATCTGAAAGATTAACCAATTTGGTTAAAAATAGTGTTAAACACTAGAGAAAACAGTGTTAAACACTGGAAATATATCCCTCAAATTAGTGTTAAACACTAAAAGATAATTAGTGTTAAAAACTAAAAGATAATTAGTGTTAAACACTGGAAATATAATTCTCAATTTAGTGTTAGACACTAGAAAGCAACAGTGTTAAACACTGGAAATGGGGTTCTCAAGTTAGTGTTAAACAATAAAAATAAAGTTATCGAATTAGTGTTAAACACTAAAGAAAAAAGGGTCACGTGGGGACACGTGAGGGCGCCCAGAGGTGGGACCGGATCCCTTTACTTCGTTCTGCAATTAAGTGTTAAACACTTTTTTATATTTTTTATTTTTGAGCATCACGTGCTGACACGTGACGGTGATTTATGCGCTGACTGTTAAAGCGTTTGCTAAGGGGTCACGTGATAACACGTGAGAGCGTCCAAAGCCTTCATTTCCTTTGCTTTTCCTTTCTGTGTTTTGTAAGTCACGTGGGAGCACGTGAGGCGTTGCCTCAGAACTTTTTCCTTCTTGTTTTTTGGGGTTCTTTTCAGGGGTCATGTGGGGCCACGTGACCTTAGTTCTTTGCATGCATGGAGATCTTTTAAGTCTCCTTATTTTTAAGAATTAAATTCTCTGTAGGGTTAAACCCTAATTATGATTTTGGAGGAATTAAATTCCTATTGTGAAAGAATTAAATTCTTATGCAGGGTTAAACCCTAATTTTCTTTAGAGTAATTAAATTCCCATTAATCTGAGAGAATTAAATTCTCAATTAGGGTTAAACCCTAGTTTTATCCATCTTGAAGGAATTAAATTCCTATAGTTTTAAGAGAATTAAATTCTCAGATCGGGTTTAAACCCTAATTTCATCATGAAGGAATTAAATTCCTGTGAGTTTGGGAGAATTAAATTCTTATATAGGGTTAAACCCTAATTTTGTTTTGGGAGAATTAAATTCTCTAAACTCAATTCTCCCTCTAAGTTTTGGATCTGCATGGCAGGATCTCAACCCGATGAGAATTAAATTCTCAACTTATGCGGAGATGTGCTTCTGCAGATCTTCAACCAGAGGAAGAAATAAGTTCTTTTGTGCAGAAGAGTTAAACTCTTAGATTTGAGAATTAAATTTTTTGTTTGAAGTTTTGATCCCCTTTCTTTTCTCACCTAGGGTTTTCTTTGTTGAGAATTAAATTCTCCTTTCTTTTCTCTCTGAAATTTCAAGATTCCAAAACTCTCTCTCCTTCTCCTCTTGGCTCCTATTTATAGGAGAGGGAAAAGAATCAATTTGTTTAGCAAATCTTTCATTGAAAGATTTTGTTTATTTTCATAACTAATATGATCCTTTAGATCACACAGTGAATTTTATTCACCATTGGATTTTCAATCCAAAAGATATTCTGTTTGTTATTTCTGGTGAAATTTAGGAAAATCTTTCTTTGTATAGAATCTTTCCATAAATGGGTGATTTTTAATCACCATTGGATTTTTTAATCCAACGGTGCTCTACTTTACAGAGCACAATCTTTTTGTTTGGAAAGATCTAAATAAATATTAGGGTTTTTGATTTCCCTCAATTAGAATTTAATTCTATTAATTTATAAGGCTTTTAAAGCTCATCACGTGTTGGCACATGATCCCAATATTTGACCATTGAAATAGAATTCAATTCCATCAATTAGAGAGCTAAAGGGCCTGTCACGTGTTGGCACGTGACTCTCTTTTATTCAGAATTTAATTCTGTCTTTTAACTGGGCTAAAGGACCATCACGTGGGAGCACGTGACCCTTGGTCATGTATGAGCACATGATGCCCCATTGGGGTCTTTCTTTAGCCGTTTTGTTTACACTTTTGTTTCTCTTCAATGGGCTCTTAAAGGTCCATCACGTGTTGGCACGTGACCCCATTTAATTATTTATTTTATTCAGTGCCTACAGGCTTTGCCTGTAAATGGTCACGTGTGGGCACGTGATGCTTGGGCACGTGTGGGCACGTGATGCCCGGTCACGTGTGGGCACGTGATGCTTCATAACTTTTGATCCGGGATGAATTATGAGACCCATAATATATCAAATCGAAAGGTTTTTCGAGATGCTTCCAATATCATTAGAATTTAGTTATTTTTCATTCGGGAGTTTTTCAAAAAAACAGCCCGGAAAATTCTGGTTCGTATTTTCTTAAGCGTATCACTGCCATTTGATACCTTGGGCTTTTTTGCACAGAAATTTTTGACGGAAACAAATGCCCCCCACTACTTTGCGCACGTAACTATGTACGTGGGTGAAGTAGTGCAGAGTTATGATTGGCGTATAAACAGTTTCGGATTGGTATATAACTTTCAGAATCTTGATCTGAGAAGATAACGAGCGGACACAAGCGTCGTCATTTATCATTGACTCAAATCTCAACTCTTAAGGGATATAGTTCCAAACCCTCATCCCCATGAGCCGCACCCTTCCATTTCTTTATTTCTTACTCTGGCGTGAAGTAGTTTATATGCTCATGAGTAGCTTCTCCATTTCAGTGGCATATAGCTTTGGCAAGTGTGGCCCATAAATGGTAGATAACAGTTCATTTTGAACTCTTTATTGGGTAGCGATGGCTTAGGAAACAGGGTTCGGATCTGTTGCCTAAGACTTTCCAACTTTATGAGCTGTGAGGGTCTCATAAAGACTTTTCTCCCTACGAGTCGTGAGGATCTCGTAGGTGTTTTCTTCCTTAGGAGTCGTGAGGACTCCTAAGTGTGTTTTCTCTTGAGAATCGTAAGGATCCCACAAGAGAATTTTCTTTATGCGTAGGGACAATAATTTCCCTGCAAGTTGAGACGAATCAAGAGATTCTCACAAAGACACCGATTTCCTTGCGGGTCGAAACGAATCGAGAGGTTCTCGCCAAGGACGCTGATTTTCCCTGAATCGAGATAAGAAGCGATGGCTTAGGAAACAGGTTCAGATCTGCTGCTTAAGACTTTTCAACTTTATGAGCCGTGAGGGTCTTATAAAGATTTTTTTCTCCCTACGAGTCGAGAGGATCTAGTAGGTGTATTTTCTCCTTAGGAATCGTAAGGATTCCTAAGTGTGTTTTCTCTTGAGAGTCGTAAGGATCTCACAAGAGAATTTTCTTCCTTACAAATCGAGAGGACTCGTAAGTGATTGATGAGTTGACCTATTTCCGAGTCAAAGCATTGCTTCAACAGGGAGGTCGAGGGTTGACTTTGGTTTGTCTGTGCACCACTGCGTGATGGAAATGGGAACTTTGTCGCGCCTCCGCTTTACTGACGTCGTATATTCCTGCAGAGACACTGATTTCTCTGCGGGTCGGTGCAAATCGAGATGTTCTCGTCAAGGACGCCGATTTCCCTAAATCGAGGAGGTTGCCAAGGACACAGATTTCCCTGGGGTTGAGACGAATCGAGGTATTCTTGCAAAGACGCTGATTTCTCTGCGGGTCGATGCGAATCGAGATGCTCTCGTCAAGGACGCTGATTTCCCTGAATCGAGATTTTTGCCAAGGAAACTGATTTCCCTGGAGGTCGAAACGAATCGAGGTATTCCTGCAAAGACGCTGATTTCTCTATGAGTCGACGCGAATCGAGATGCTCTCGTCAAGGACGCTGATTTTCCTGAATCAAGGAGGTTGCCAAGGACACTGATTTCCCGGGGGTTGAAACGAATCGAGGTATTCCTGCAAAGACGCTGATTTCTCTACGGGTCGATGCGAATCGAGATGCTCTCGTCAAGGACACTGATTTCCCTGAATCGAGGAGGTTGCCAAGGACACTGATTTCCCTGCGGTTGAGACGAATCGAGGTATTCCTGCAAAGACGCTGATTTCTCTGCGGGTCGATGCGAATCGAGATGCTCTCGTCAAGGACGCTGATTTCCCTTAATCGAGGTTTTTGCCAAGGAAACTGATTTCCCTGGAGGTCGAAATGAATCGAGGTATTCCTGCAAAGACGCTGATTTCTCTGTGGGTCGACACGAATCGAGATGCTCTCGTCAAGGACGCTGATTTCCCTGAATCGAGGAGGTTGCCAAGGACACTGATTTCCCTGGGGTTGAAACGAATTGAGGTATTCCTGCAAAGACACTGATTTCTCTGCGGGTCGATGCGAATCGAGATGCTCTGGTCAAGGACGCTGATTTTCCTGAATCGAGGAGGTTGCCAAGGACACCGATTTCCCTGGGGTTGAGACGAATCGAGATATTCCTGCAAAGACGTTGATTTCTCTGCGGGTCGATGCGAATTGAGATGCTCTCGTCAAGGACGCCCATTTCCCCGAATCGAGGTTTTTCCCAAGGACACTAATTTCCCTGGAGGTCGAAACGAATCGAGGTATTCCTGTAAAGACGCTGATTTCTCTGCGGGTCGACGCGAATCGAGATGCTCTCGTCAAGGACGCTGATTTCCCTGAAACGAGGAGGTTGCCAAGGACACTGATTTCCCTGGGGTTGAGACGAATCGAGGTATTCCTGCAAAGATGCTGATTTCTCTGCGGTTCGATGCGAATCGAGATGCTCTTGTCAAGGACGCTGATTTCCCTGTATCGAGGTTTTTACCAAGGACACTGATTTCCCTGGAGGTCGAAACGAATCGAGGTATTCCTGCAAAGTCGCTGATTTCTCTGCAGGTCGATGCGAATCGAGATGCTCTCGTCAAGGACGCTGATTTCCCTGAATCGAGGAGGTTGCCAAGGACATTGATTCCCTGGGGTTGAGACGAATTGAGATATTCCTGCAAAGACGCTGATTTCTCTGCGGGTCGATGCGAATCGAGATGCTCTCGTCAAGGACGCTGATTTCCTTTAATCGAGGTTTTTGCCAAGGACACTGATTTTCCTGGAGGTCGAAACGAATCGAGGTATTCCTGCAAAGACGTTGATTTCTCTGTGGGTCGACGCGAATCGAGATGCTCTCGTTAAGGACGCTGATTTCCCTGAATCGAGGAGGTTGCCAAGGACACTGATTTTCCTGGGGTTGAAATGAATCTAGGTATTCCTGCAAAGACGCTGATTTCTCTGCGGGTCGATGCGAATCGAGATGCTATCGTCAAGCACGTTGATTTCCCTGAATCGAGGAGGTTGCCAAGGACACTGATTTCCCTGGGGTTGAGACGAATCGAGATATTCCTGCAAAGACGCTGATTTCTCTGCGGGTTGATGCGAATTGAGATGCTCTCGTCAAGGACGCTCATTTTCCTGAATCGAGGTTTTTGCCAACGATACTGATTTCCCTGGAGGTCGAAACGAATCAAAGTATTCCTGCAAAGACGCTGATTTCTCTACGGGTTGATGCGAATCAAGATGCTCTCGTCAAGGACGCTGATTTCCCTGAATCGAGGAGGTTGCCAAGGACACTGATTTCCCTAGGGTTGAGACGAATCGAGGTATTCCTGCAAAGACGCTGATTTCTCTGCGGGTCGATGCGAATCGAGATGCTCTTATCAAGGACGCTGATTTCCCTGAATCGAGGTTTTTGCCAAGGACACTGATTTCCCTGGAGGTCGAAACGAATCGAGGTATTCCTGCAAAGACGCTGATTTCTCTGCGGGTCGATGCGAATCGAGATGCTCTCGTCAAGGACGCTGATTTCCCTGAATTGAGGTTTTGGCCAAGGACACTGGTTTCCGTGGAGGTCGGTTGACTTGTTTCCGAGACGGAGCGTTGATCCGGCGGGAAGTCATTGGTAGACTCTAGGTTGTCTGTGGGCCGTAGAGTCTTGGAACTAGGACTTTGCCGTGGTTCTGATTGATGGTGTAACATCTATGTCCTGCTGGAATGAGGAGGCACACCGTTGTTGGTCTCCAGGCTGTAGATATGGCCATTGAGATTTGGAACTAGGGACTTTGCCATGGCTCCGTTTCGTTGCGACTCTGAGGTCGGTTGTTGACGTCACGTCTGCATCTGGTAGGAGTGAGGAGAAATGCCGTTGGTGATCTCTAGTCTGTCTGTGAACCGTCGAGATTTGGAACTAGGGGACTTTGCCATGGTTCCATTGTTTTGACCATGGGGTCGTTTGTTGACGTCGCATCTGCATCCTGCTGGAGTAAGGAGAAACGCCGTTAGTGATCTCTAGGCTGTCTGTGAACCATCGAGATTTGGAACTAAAGGATTTTGCTATAGTTCTGGGGTAGTCTCTAGGCTGTCTGTAAACCGTCAAGATTTGGAACCAGGGACTTTGCCATGGCTCCGTTTGTTGATGTTGCGTCTGCATCCGATTGGAGGGAGGAAGAACGCCGGTGTTGATCTCTAAGTTGTCGATGTTGATGTCGAGACCCTGAAGCTAGAGATCTTCCTTCGCTTTGTTTGTTGACATTGTGTCTGCAATATTGCGACGAATGTCGAGATCGTCTCTAGGTTGTCTATGAACCGTCGAGATCTGGCTTCGCTTAGACGAAGCCTGGTGGGATGATATGGTTCCCTTCTTTGTTTGTGCCCCTGGATTGTATACAGGGATCGATGTGATCTCACCTGTAGGGCAAAAAGTTTCATTCTTTCATTTTTTTTATTTCTTTCCGCGATTCTCTATCATTTCAGCTTTTTATATCGCGAAAATCGCGATTGCCCAATCATTTCGGCTATTTTTCGCGGTGCCCAATCATTTCGGCTATTTGTCTTTTTACTCGCTGCTTTTTATTGCGGGTTGCCCAATCATTTCGGCTGTTTTTATATGCATACATTTTTACTTGCTGATTTCGTTGCAAGTTGCCCTATCATTTCGACTATTTCATATGCATTTTTAGCTCGCTGATTTTTTATTGCGAGTGTGGAACTTGGAATCTGGTGCCAATCTCAGCATCAGCATCGCTACAACTGGAATATTGCCAGGAGCGAATCATCATTTGCCTTTGTCGATGTCGAACAAAGGTGGCTTAGCAAACAGGGTTAGGATCCCGTCGACTAAGGATTTTGACTTCATGAGTCGTAAGGGTCTCATAAAGGTGTTTCTCCCTACGAGTCATGAGGATCTCGTAGGTGTGTTTTCTCCTTAGGAATCGTGAGGATTCCTAAGTGTGTGTTCTCCTATAAGTCGTAAGGATCTTACAAGAGTGTTTTCTCCTTGCAAGTCGAGAGGACCTACAAGTGTTTGTTCACCGTATGAGTATATCCCTAGTCGCTAGTGGTTCTCTGTTAGGGAAATGTTCATTCGTGCCTGTTGATTGTATACAAGGGTCAATATTGAACCGCTTGTAGGGCAGTCTGGGAAGTGTGATGGCTTAAGAACAGGTTCAGATCCCTGTAGTTTAAGGCTTTTGAACCCTATAAGCCATGAGGGTCTCAAAGGGGAATTCTCCTTACGAGTAATGAGGATCTCGTAAGTGTGTTTTCTCCTTAGGAATCGTGAGGATTCCAAAGTGTGTTGCACCCTTGTTAATCCTAAGGATCTCATGCAGGTATTCTCTCCTTACAGGGTCGAGAGGACCTTGCAAGTGTCTTTTAACGAGATTGCGCCCTTTCGGGTTTTTCACAAACTCGCCGGTAGCCCTGCTGTTTTTACTCACGGAGCCCTTTCGGGTTTTCATCCGTGCCCATCTTGCTTATGGACGTACCATTTTTTTGTGTTTTTTTAATTTTTTTTTACGAGTCTGCGCCCTTTCGGGTTTTCACAAACTCGCCGGTAGCCCTGCTGGTTTTACTCACGGAGCCCTTTTGGGTTTTCATCCATGCCCATCTTGCTTATGGACGTACCTTTTTTTTTACGAGTCTGCGCCCTTTCGGGTTTTCACAAACATCGCCGGTAGTCCTGCTGTTTTTACTCACGGAGCCTTTTTGGGTTTTGAACCGTGCCCATTTTGCTTGCGGACGTACCTTTTTTTTTATACACCACGTCAGCCTGGGGACGCCGCGGGTTTGTAGTAGTTTAACGACGTTTCGGTCATTTGCAAGTTTTAGGACATTGCGGTCCATCGTTAATTTAAGGACGTTTCAGTCCGTAGTAGTTTATAAACGTTTCGGTCAATTGCAAGTTTTAGGATATTGCGGTCCATTGTTAGTTTAGGGACATTTCGGTCCGTAGTAGCTTTGAGGCGAAGTTTCGCCGGATGCTTTATGAACAAGTAGGTTTCTCCTTGATAGACCTTGTCACATAATCCAAGGGTTTTGGCACTTCTCCTGCCCCCAGCTCCTCTACGTTATCTCCTAACGCCGAGTGAGCTGCTTTGTTGCTTAGCGACAAATGAGCGATCATGTAGCAACTTGCCACATAATCTTCGGATTCTTCTGACAAGTCGTCTCCCTCATCATTGTCGTTATCTTCATTCTCAAGGATGTGATTGAGGAACTCTTGAAGCGTGACTGGGGTTCACGCCCTTTGGCTGTATTCTTCCAGCGCGTCAATATGTTTTTGCAGATCCGTGCGCTTGTCGTTAGACTGCGCGGGCTTTTTGGTCTTCTTCTTTTTCATCGAAGACTGTGACGGCTGTGTCTGGGTGTTTTGCCTATTGCTATTAATTCCCGATGTTGGGCGTGGTTTCAGCATCCCATCGATGATCTCCGGCTCTTACGGACTTTTCCACTTGATCGCCGGACATGTTTGAAGATCTTTCAGCATTCTTTTAGTTTTTGCCGAAGGAACCACTTCCCATGGAGCTTCGTCTATGAATGAGCACGATATCCCCAGCTTGTCCATCTTTTTCTGAGTATGTGGTTGTGGCGGGTGCACCTTCCAATTTTCAGACAACGCGAATTTGCCTTGCTGGTATTGGTCTTCAACCCAATTTTTGAAGACGTAGCAATCTTCGAGTGGATGGCCCAATACTCGATGGTAGGGGAAGTAATTGGGATCATTGACGTCGTTTGGTTGCGGTGGGTGTCTCGACTCCGGTAGAGTAATGAGCTCATTACGCCCTGCCAGTTCAAACAGTTTCCTTGTTTTATCCCGAGGAAACGAGTAAGGACGTCTCAACTTCTCATCAAGGGATTGCCGCTTGTTGCTTTGGCGAACAACCAGTCTCGGGCCACTCGGTTATTGTTGAGCGTTGGCGACGAAGGTTGCTTTCCCTTTGCCCTTTTCATTCCAAGGCTCCGTCTTTGAAGAGGAAGGTCTATGGCCCATCTGGTCCATTTGGGCCAGCTTGTCAATCAAGGCTTGGAAGGTGGTCGGCTTGAAGAACATCATGAATTGTGAAATGGTCGCTTGAGGGTCAAGAGTACCCACGAACATGCCCACCGCAGGCGCTTCTTCTATGCGTTGTTCGCACTTCGACCATAGGTTACGCCACCGTATCGCATACTGAACCCATGTTTCGCCTGGTTTCACCCTGGCATTGATCACGTCGTGGTTGGGGTGCGTTCGCTGGCGCTTGCAAAACGCTGGGTGAATAACAGCTCCATCTCCGTGAATGTTTTGACGGAGTCATTTGGAAGCTCCGAATACCATTCGAAGGCCGTCTCCGCCAAACTGCCAACGAATTGGCGAAAAAGTAGCTTATCGTCCACTTCGGTGTTGCCGCACAGAGCCCTAAATTGAGCGACATGCTGATGCGGATTTCCAGTCCTCTTATATACGTGGAATTTGGGGATCGTGTATCCCGGCGGATACTTTATTTGGTCATACCAACCTGGATAGGGCCGTCCAGTTTTAACAATTTGCCCAGCCGCTTCATTCGTCTGGTGAACTCGTATCTGCTGAGCGATGTAATCATCCAGAGCAGCTTTGGAGATTGTTTCCTCCTTGGCTGTTGACAGAGCCGGCAGAGGATTTGATGTCTCTCCTCTATCATCTTCAATTATTACTGGAGGATCTTCGGCTGGGGGATCTGGCTGGATCATCATGCCCACCATCTCTTGGAATAGAAGGGCCATTTGTTTTATATTGGGCGCTTGTTCCGCGGCCTCTTTTCATTCTTCTCAAGCATTCTCCGAAGGAATTCGGCATCAGTTTCCTGCTCACGACGCTGCTTCGCGGATGTTTCCGGGCTTGTTTTCGGTCCTGTAAGTGCGGCCATAGCTGTTAGCATTTTTTGAAGCTTCTGTTGCTGCTCTTGGGCTTTTGTCACGGATCGCGTAAGCGGTCGATGACCTGTGGAGATACGGCTATCCTCTTTTTCGGATGCCATATATACGGCGTGCACCACCATGTCCCCAGACTTGGGGCGTTTAGATTCAGTGTCTTTGCGATTTGCAAAGACGCAGGGATCTTCTCCGACCTCCTTCTTTTGTGGGCAGTCGAAGCTGAGGGAGCCGTTGCAACGGGCACCCATGTAGACGACACATTTTATGGCTTGACAGGATGGTTCTCTTCTTGCTGAACTTTCACCTTTTTCTGTCAGCGAGAGTAACCTTGATCAATCACTGATTCCTGAACCTGTCGCCAAACTTTGTAAATTTTAGAGGACAGCCGTTTGGGGGGCTGCTCCAGCTTCATCTTTGGGGCTTTCTCTACAGGTGGAGGAGATCTTTTCGGCACGGCAGTCGGAGAGTTTTTACGCACCCTCCTTATCGGTTCAAAGATGTTCCCTGTAGGAACAGCAGCATCAACTTCCACCGTTGGAACCGGTGGAGTCAGTCCAGAAATGGAATTGCCCCCAGCCTTCCTCACTCGGCGCCAGTGGCGACGTCGAGCGTGTCTTGCAGTTGGAATTATCTTAGCTACGGGGGTGGTTTCCTCATGCCCCCTGTCTTGATCAAAAGTTGTCGTTGTCAACCTGTTGAAGACTGACGTCCGCTGAGTGGGGATGGCCACCCTATCGAAAGCAGGCTTCCGAGAAGGTGAAGCAGCCTTGACGATTTCGCCTAAAACGGGAGCTGAAACAATCAGTCTTGTGAAGACCGACCCTTTGGTAGGAGAAGCCACTTTGACGACTTCGAGAGCAGGAATGGCTATCCTTTTTGGGATAACCCCTTTTGGTATTGCGGGCTTCTTCATAGGCCCGTTGGAGCATTGGCTCAGTCTGTTGAAAACTGAGGCAGTCGAGTTGGGCGACCCGTTGAGAGGGGCCGCAGTAGTTGTAAGCCGATCAAAGATCGACTTCTTTGAAGCCTCTTGCAATGTTACAGGGGTGTTGAAGCTTGTTGGCGGGATCATGGTCCCGAAGAACAATCCAGTGGTGGCCTGAGTTACCTGTTCCACCGGCATCGTGAACAGGGAGGCCGCTTGGGGCCCGTAAGTCACTCCTCCAGCAGGGACGGAGTGAGAGTTATTGCCGTTAGTGTAGTTTGAAGCCATTGATCTTCTGCTTTTTCTGCACGGAGCAAGACACCAAATCTTAATACCTTGAATCCACAGGCAACCATAGCAAACCTCGATTCGTTCGCGAACACGACACACGAAGTGTGGAGTGGAAAGAGGAAAAGGTCCCACCGGGTGTGCCAGAATCTGTTCCCCGCCGAAAGGCGCCAAGACAAACGTCTTGCCTGAAATTCGGGGCAGATGCTAATTGGTGCTATCTGTCCACCTCTCCGAAGATACCAAGTTGATTTATGGCACCGTGTATCGAAGGTTTAAATGGATGCGGCAGATGTAGCAAACTTCGTCAGATTCCCCCTCGCTTGAGGGGTTTTTGATTGTGGGGACGCTCTTCCCTGCAGGCGCAAGCCCCTGCAGTTAATTACGCTACCGCGTCATGGTAACAACTTTCTCCTTCTCCAGATGGTCACTTCGTGTCGTGGGTATTTGTTTTGTGTTTGGTTGCCCGTGGACTGTATACGAAGACTAAGTTATGTTGTCGCCAGTAGGGCGTGGATTAGTCCAAATCCATATTTTCTTAGATTTGGGTTTGGGGGTTGGGTTTAAGGATACGCTAGTCTCATTTGAGACTAAGATCAACTTAAACGTATGTTAAGGATACGTTAGTCTAATTTTAGACTAAGATCAACTTAACAGGATCGTTTAGATAAAATAAAAGAGCAATTGGGCTATGTTGTTTAGTTTAATGACATTGCGGTCGATAATTAGTTTAAGGACATTACGTTCCATTGTTAGTTTAAGAACATCTCGGTCCATTGTTAGTTTAAAGATATCGTGGTCGAGGTTAAGGACATCATAGTCCATGAGTTTAGGGACCCCACAGTCCGTTATTAGTTTTAAGACATCACGGTCGAGGTTAAGGACATCATAGTCCATGGGCTTAAGGACTCCACAGTCCGATGTTAGTTTTAAGATATCACGGTCGAGGTTAAGGACATCATAGTCCATGGGTTTAAGGACCCCACAGTCCAATGTTAGTTTTAAGACATCACGGTCAAGGTTAAGGACATCATAGTCCATGAGTTTAAGGACCCCACAGTCCAATGTTTAGAGACGTCATAGTCTATGAAATTTGTAGTTGTCGGGACCCGTCACCACTTTGAGACGTTGAGGAATTACAACGACAAATATCAAAGGATCGAAGAGATGTACCCTTGAACCAAGATGGATTAAATGATCTGTAGTCCGATTTGGAACTAAGATCAATTAATTATATTACGAGCACATTGGCTCAGTTGAGGACTTATGGCCAACTTGGGCTAAGTCCAATTAGACCATTAGACATTTGTCTGGGTTTCAGCCCACATTATTTAGAAATGCTGAACAAGAGTTTGAGGGCTGTGGCAACATTTTTTTCTATCTTTGATTGAGCAGTGAACATTATAGCACTGACTTTTACTCAATTTTGAATGGGAGGCTTTGCATCTGAAAGATTAACCAATTTCGTTAAAAATAGTGTTAAACACTAGAGAAAACAGTGTTAAACACTGGAAATATATCCCTCAAATTAGTGTTAAACACTAAAAGATAATCAGTGTTAAACACTGGAAATATAATTCTTAATTTAGTGTTAGACACTAGAAAGCAACAGTGTTAAACACTGGAAATAGGGTTCTCAAGTTAGTGTTAAACACTAAAAATAAAGTTAACGAATTAGTGTTAAACACTAAAGAAAAAGGGGTCACGTGGGGACACGTGAGGGCACCCAAAGGTGGGACCAGATCCCTTGACTTCGTTATGCAATTAAGTGTTAAACACTTTTTTATATTTTTTATTTTTGAGTATCATGTGCTGACACGTGAAGGTGATTTATGCGTTGACTTTTAAAGCGTTTCCTAAGGGGTCACATGGTAACACGTGAGAGCGCCCAAAGCCTTTATTTCCTTTGCTTTTCCTTTCTGTGTTTTGTAACTCACGTGGGAGCACGAGAGGCGTTGCCTCAGAACTTTTTCCTTCTTGTTTTTTAGGGATCTTTTCAGGGGTCACGTGGGGCCACGTGTCCTTAGTTCTTTGCATGCATGGAGATCTTTTAAGTCTCCTTATTTTTAAGAATTAAATTCTCTGTAGTATTAAACCCTAATTATAATTTTAGAGGAATTAAATTCTTATTGTGAAAGAATTAAATTCTTATGTAGGGTTAAACCCTAATTTTCTTTAGAGGAATTAAATTCCCATTAATCTGAGAGAATTAAATTCTCAATTAGTGTTAAACCCTAGTTTTATCCATCTTGAAGGAATTAAATTCCTATAGTTTTAAGAGAATTAAATTCTCAGATAGGGTTTAAACCCTAATTTCATCATGAAGGAATTAAATTCCTGTGAGTTTGGGAGAATTAAATTCTTATATAGGGTTAAACCCTAATTTTGTTTTGGGAGAATTAAATTCTCTAAACTCAATTCCCCCTCTATGTTTTGGATCTGCATGGCAGGATCTCAACCCGATGAGAATTAAATTCTCAACTTATGCTGAGATGTGCTTCTGCAAATTTTCAACCAGAGGAAGAACTAAGTTCTTTTGTGCAGAAGAGTTAAACTCTTAGATTTGAGAATTAAATTCTCTGTTTGAAGTTTTGATCCCCTTTCTTTTCTCACCTAGGGTTTTCTTTGTTGAGAATTAAATTCTCCTTTCTTTTCTCTCTGAAATTTCAAGATTCCAAAACTCTCTCTCCTTCTCCTCTTGGCTCCTATTTATAGGAGAGGGAAAAGAATCAATTTGTTTAGCAAATCTTTCATTGAAAGATTTTGTTTGTTTTCATAACTAATATGATCCTTTAGATCACACAGTGAATTTTATTCACCATTGGATTTTCAATCCAAAAGATATTCTGTTTGTTATTTCTGGTGAAATTTAGGAAAATCTTTCTTTGTATAGAATTTTTCCATAAATGGGTGATTTTTAATCACCATTGGATTTTTTAATCCAACGGTGCTCTACTTTACAAAGCACAATCTTTTTGTTTGGAAAGATCTAAATAAATTTTAGGGTTTTTGATTTCCCTCAATTAGAATTTAATTCTATTAATTTATAAGGCTTTTAAAGCTCATCACGTGTTGGCACGTGATCCCAATATTTAATAGTTGAAATAGAATTCAATTCCATCAATTAGAGAGCTAAGGGGACTGTCACGTGACCCTCTTTTATTCAGAATTTAATTCTGTCTTTTAACTGGGCTAAAGGACCATCACGTGTCAGCACGTGACCCTTGGTCACGTGTCAGCACGTGATGCCCCATTGGGGTCATTCCTTAGCCGTTTTGTTTACACTTTTGTTTCTCTTCAATGGGTTTTTAAAGGCCTATCACGTGTTGGCACGTGACCCCATTTAATTATTTATTTTATTCAGTGCCTACAGGCTTTGCCTGTAAATGGTCACGTGGGGGCACGTGATGCTTGGTCACGTTTGGGCACGTGATACCCGGTCACGTGTGGGCACGTGATGCTTTATAACTTTTGATCCGGGATGAATTATGAGGCCCATAATATATCAAATCGAAGGGTTTTTCGAGATGCTTCCAATATCATCAGAATTTAGCTGTTTCTCATTCGGGAGTTTGTCAAAAAAACAGCCCGGAAAATACTGGTTCGCATTTTCTTAAGCGTATCACTGCCATTTGATACCTTGGGCTCTTTTGCGCAAAAATTTTTGACGGGAACAATTGTATTTTGGGTGCGAATAGTGTATTTGACATCTGTATTTGCATCCGACCCGACCCGCTTGCTGGAAACCCGTATTGATTCCTTTTTATGATTTATCCTGGCTTGTTATGTGGATCCGTGCACTTTCATTATTTTTATATACTGCATACTGGAATTTATCTAGCATCTGCATTTTTTAATATAACATTTAAAGTCAAGAAAAATATTTTAAAAATATATTGCATGGCCTGCATGATACCCCTAACCCCATCGTAGCATCCGCGCACCTTGTTCTCGTCCCGTTCAGCGAAACGGTCCTGTTTGGATGGCTACGTGCACATGCGTGCATCCGTTCTTGAGGATATGCTTTTTCATTATCCGGATATCCAATTTTGGTTTTAGTTGACACGTATATTTTCCATATTTTAAAACTGGATTTTTAGACCCGATCCGGGCGTGTTTTGGACTATTTTTGTATTAACCAAATTACCCAAAGTTTATTAATATAATATTTTTTAAAAACAGTTATAGTAAAGATTTGTAACGAAAATAATCTTATTTTAACTAACTCTCTCTCTCTCTCCCCCTCTTTCTCAACTTTCGCAACTACTGTTGCTTCTCGATTCCCGTCACCTCCTTTCTTACCCTCTAGCGTCACCTCTCTCCTTCTCTATTTAATCCCCATGAGAAACCTATAGAACCCGAACCCTAACTCCTCACCTCGCCTTCGCCGCTAACCTCCCAACCTCGTCACCACCACCTCCTCGCCAACATCATCACCTCCACTTCCTCCTCTCCTCCATCTCCATCTTCTCCTTCTTCTTCTCCTCTCCTTTTCTTCCAAACCCTGAGAACCTTAGAATCCCCTGCACACCATCGCCTCACCGGAGCTTCGACCTCGTCGACGTCTCCACATCCCCGTCGTCACCATCTTCATCACCACGACCTCCTCTCAACTCCCCTGCACCCAGAAACCCAAGAAGCAACTACAGCCCTCTCTTTTCTCCTTCTTCTTCTTCTCTTTTGTTTTCTTTCTTGATTTCTTGTTTCTTTTCTGGTGATCACCTGCCGGAGCCATGCTCCTCGCTGCCGATCCAGGCGATCCAGTGAACGTCCCTTACCTGTGTGGTTGTCCTCTTGCCCTGCCTGGACCCGTCCCGCATGCCGTGTGTGCGTTACGACAATTACCCGACGTCGGACGTACCGTATGCACCCGTCGCATGTTCCGTTCAGGCAAGTTTATCTTGCTACATGCGATAATACTTATCTTGCATCCATATGAATAATAATATTTCATGTTGATTGAATTGTACATCCATATTAAGTTTTACTATTTTTCGGATACCCGTATGCATCCATATCATTTAATATTCATGTAGCTGCATCTACAAATCATATTAATTCATGTTATTATTGTAGTAACACCCCATGCTTGATGATGTGCATCCCACTTAGTCTTGGAGCTGTAAATGTAACCCCTGATCGATATTTGTGTATCCATACCATTAATTATATATCTAGTTGCATGCCATGCCACAATATTTCATATTACTGTTATATTGACACCCCATACTTGATAATGTGCATCCTACATAGCCATGGAACTGTAGTTGTAACCCCTGATAGTTATTTGAGCATCCATGTTTATTTGCGTATACATACCATTAATTCTGCATACCTAGTTACACGCCATATTAAATAAATTTATATTATTGTTACATTAGTATCCCGTGCTTGATATTGTGCATCCTACTTAGTCATGGTGTAACCCCTGGTAAATATTTGTGCATCCATGCTTTTACCGTGCATCCGTACTTGCTACAGTTTTATTATGAGCATCCGCTTGATACATGTGCACTACCTGTCATGACCTGTTATACCACTACTTGACCTGTTACCAGATCTTGTTACTAATGCCGACAATCCTGACATGTTGTCCTGACGGACGTATCCTGTTGTTTACATAGACAAACCTGTACCTGTTTGATCCTGTGTTGGCATTAGCTCCAAATTTATCAATACTTGACTTGAACACATAATCTTGAGGGTATGGGGAAATCAAAGGTGTAACCGAGTGTAACTTAAAAGGGTATTACTTGATCCGTGGTCCCGGGGGGTAACAGGACAGAGTCATTCCTGACTCTTACATCTTGATCCGTGGTCTCGGGGGGTAACAGGATAGAACCATTCTTGGTTCACATATTCCTGATCTGTGGTCCCGGAGGGTAACGGGACATATTCTTTGAGTTACATGAGGAGTACATCAATTGATTTCGAATAAATTTAGGATAGAAAACCTATTAGCACAATTTAGATTATTTACCGCACTTCACCCGCACGTATACATTTCACAGATCCATATTCATGTTACTGTTATACACTTATTACTGTTTATACCCATGTCTGCATATCTCGTGTATCCTGTTCATTTATTATAGTTTGATATTATGACGCACTGACGTCTGGGTTTTGCATGACCCAGATCCTCTATCTCTGTCGCAGGCCGTTCAGGAGTATTTCAGCCAACAGACCGAGCAGTGAGGATACTGTTACTAGCTAGTTAGATAGTTTTATTTTCGTATTTCCATTCCTGATGTGAGCCCGTATTTTGGGACGTACTTTCTAGATTGTTATTTGGATTTATTGCTTCCGCATATTATTTCTTGACTCGTTATTCTGGCATATGGACATGTACTAGATAGTTTATTTTATTTCTACTGTTCTTGATATTTTATGGACAGCCGTAATGTGAATGTGGAGGGATGTTTCCTAGCCACAGGTAGCATGGTTGGCTCTGTCACGTGCTGATCTTAGTGCACTCTGGGAAGCGGGACGTGACAAAGAGTAAGCTCAGTCCAAGATACATATGACCGTTCGACATTCTCGAACGAGTCGGAGAAGTGGCATACCGTTTGGCACTACCACCCTCATTGGAAGGAGTGCACAACGTGTTCCACATATCCTAGCTACGAAGATATGTGAGCGACCCTAGCCACATCCTTAATCACTCGGAGCTCACAGTTCAGACTGACATGACTTGCAAGCAACAACCCATTGAGATCCTGGATCGTAAAGTGAAGACATTACGGAATAAGGAAGTAAACTTGATCCGAGTGATATGGAGAAAAGATTCACTAGGAGAATCAACGTGGGAATGAGAAGAAAACATGCGTGCAAGATACCCTTACTTATTTGTAAATTAGTCCTTATGTAAATGTAAATTTCGAGGACAAAATTTTTATAAGGAGGGTAGAATGTAATGACTCTGAATTTACTGTACGGAATTTTCCAGTTTAATGTATAGAAAATGAGTTATACAACCTGAAATTGAGTTATAAGTAAATTTTGTTAAATAACAGCAAGAAACAACTTGTAGCTCACTGGTAAAGCCCTTGCACTGCTACGACGTAGCCCCTATGTTCGATTCCCATCAGACACATTATTTTTTTTCTGATTTTTGTTTTTAACTTTTTGGAAGCCCAAAAGTTTACACGTGCTATATATATAAAAATGAAAAATCAGACAAATCAAACATGTGCAAAACGGTTTAAACACTGAGTTGTACACGCGGCACAAATCCAGAGGCACGAAGCCCTAGATCGGCCGGCGGAAATGGAGTTTTGGCCGGTACCGATGGTCCAATCGTGGCCAATAAGGCCCGGGCATTGCAGACTTGACTCTTCCCCTACCCTTAACTACCCTGCACTGTTTAATTTCTCTACAATCAAACATAGACCCTTCATTTCACCATTTATCATATTTTTAATGCATTTTAATTCACTATTTTAATTCCAAAACCCTAATTCTCCACTATAAATGCCACCCCACACTTTGGCTCAGCATCATTCTGAAATTTCTAGCCAAAACTCTCAAATATTCTCTAAGTTCAAGTGGAGTAAAGTTGAGTTAGCAAACGGTCAACTTCCCGCGAAGAATCGAAGCTATTCTGACGCTCCCGCGATGCTCAGAAACTCATCCCACCTTCTTATACCTTTTCTTAACCTAACTAATTTGTAAATCCCTTCTAATCTTCATTTCTCTTCTTTAAAAATTCATTTTAAAAAGTATATCGGTAAGTGGAGTTAATACCGATATCACTTTTTCCAAATCCAATAACTCTAATTCCTATTATCTTTTGGTAAAACAAATTTTTATACAATACTTGTAAGCTTAAACGCTAATATTTAGAATCAATATTTTCATTAAAATTCTCATGTGAAATAACAATAGTAATACCTTTTCATTTAAATACCATGAACTTTAAATATCAGCTCTTTTAGTTTTTGTTACAAACATACTTTTAGGAAAACTTCACTAGGTAATGACCTACCTCTCACATACACACTTGGTTTTATAGCACGATAATTTTTGAATGTATTTTTCATTGCGAAGACATTATTACAAGAAAATACCACTTACTATAAAAACCGGTTTTCTTTTAAATTGTATTTAAAATTTCTTTGCGATTATGTCTCTACAACGCTCTTTAGGGAACCCGCTATTGGATGGTATGGATTATAGCACATCCTTGGACTAGTAGAGCGAGATACAGACCTCCTCATGGAGCATTCGATCTCGAAAGGTTTTAAATACGGTTTTTAAGATAAACGAATTTTTCTAATTAAATAAAATTAATTTTTAATAATTATATAAAATAAAAAAATCCATATATTTTCAAAATATAATAAACCTATATTTTTTAAAATGAAAGAATTACAAGTTTCACTAAAATACCATCAAGATACCAACAAATGACAGGTTTTACGATAAAATACCATGAACTTTCCCAACTAAGCAATTATCACTAAAATACCTCAAATCCTTAAAATTCATATCTATGAAAACCCTAAAAAATACAAATAAATACTCGAGGTTTATTTTGAAATTTTATTAAAAATATTTTTCATAAAACCCCCTCGAGTTATATAAAACAATATTAAGGACTTTAGTAAATATATGTTTAAGCGGAATCAATTCTCTTGAGCCCCAGAGAGCCTGAGAAAGTGAGTGCTTTCCTATTTAAGGTAGAAAACTTAACGGAGTAATCAATGTTAATTATCTTGGAAAAAAACACAAATCCTGCCGTCCATGTGCAGCAGCTACCGATGACTCCCGAACCTAATTCAGGATCTAAATCAGTTACAAGCGTCTAACTCAGTCTGAGTCTAACTCAAACCTGAATCCAAACTCAAATCAGAGTCCAATTCAAACATGAATCCAAAGTCTAACATGAATACTTGAACATGAACCTGAATACCTGAATTCAAACATCAATATCAAACCTGAATACTTGACTTGACTTGACCGAACCATGGTTATAACTTGACATGACTACTTGAATACATGATTATATCCTGAACCTGGCTATTTGAACAACTTGTATCCATGGTTTTAGCAAGACTTGTAAATATCATCTATACAATACATTGTGCATGGATAACGGGGTAGATTGGTACGTAACGTATTAACGTGGCACGGGATGGTCACTTAAAAAACACCTACATGAACTCTTGTACCGTTGTCCCGTGGGTTTCGACGGGGCCTTGTAGTACATGTTACCATAGTCCAAGGGGTAAGATGGACTCCTCTCGTATACACAAATATCTTCTGTACCAAGCTATAAACAACTATGTTAACAAGTTTATACATGTACAACTTACCAGTTTTATTTCACACTACTTGTTCTATTCCATTCCTTCTTTTGGGACTTACCGAGCGCTAGTTCGCTGATGACATTCCTGTCTTTTCTTTCTTTGAAATGTTCGTCAGGAGGACCGAACTCTCATGAGATCGAGCCTAGCCAGGAGGACTTGAATCAGCTCACTGCCGAGCCGGACTTCTAGCTCTCCTTATATTTACTTTCAGTTTTGTATGCCACTGTTTATATCATTGTATCTTTCCTTTTCAAAAACAGTTGTATATAAAGATGAATGTAAATAAATATTGCTGTTTATTATTATATCACTTGTCATTCTTGTGCATTATATATATATATATATATATATATATATATATATTGCTTAATTACGCTTAACGTATTTATTTCTTAGTAAATATGTTGTGGCCCGCCACATCACCGTTTCCGTACACTGGGAAGCGGGGCGTGACATAAGTCATGCAGACATTGAGCTCATAACCATTAGAGATACAACTGATAACACTTATCAGTTTATTTCAGCTGCCATATCCATGGAATTTTGGTTATAGTCATGTCCTGCACAGCGCGACACCGACCCCCTATACCGGGAGAGAAGAATCCTCTCAACCGCTCACTACCTCCATATGCTTCGGGAATGTATCCAACTAAAACCTGTTTGCATGGCTCTTTAAAGCCATGATATGGTAGTAATCAAAGTACAGAGGAAACACACACAAGACACTATGGCAATCTCAGATCAAAGGACTACCCTGTACTATTGTCACCATAGAACCACTATCTGACTATAGGTATAATACCATCTAGGAGTTCTCGGCGAGTTCGTTCAGTGTACTTATTCTCCAATGAGCACCTATATAAAATCTCAGTGTCAAACACCAATAGCTGTGGGACTAGCCATCGCCCTCCAATCGGGTCAAGAAACGTATACACCGATCTACTCTGGAGTACCGAAGCCCTGTTTCGATACTCCCATGACTAGGAACATTTAAGTATGTGCTTATGGATTATCCTAACCTCACTAGTATGATCCCTATCATAATTCTGGTAGTCAAGTAAAGATCCTATGAGCTTCATCATGTATTAGCGATACATAATAGCAAGTAAAATATATGCACATGATGATAAAGACAAACCGGATAGCATAATATCATGTCGAGCAAGAATATTCTATCCATATAGGCCCTATATAATTACAATAATTGCCTTTAGGTCACCTATATCCAACATTGTGATGTCACCGTTTTTTAGGATCAACCCTTTTACCCCCTACAGAAAGCGCCCATGTCCCACCACCATCATTTCTTATACCACCAGCTGACCAACTAATTCAAACCGAATCTACTACTGTCGAAGTTCTTCCTCCTCTGATTACTCATGTTTATAAGCATCGAATGAAAGCGGTGATAAATTCAATAGCAGACACTGAAGCTCCTCCTCCATGTATATAGCCGGAAGCTGACGAGCCTTCACCTCTCCGTTCTTTTGACGGTTTGTTCGACAACTTACCAATTGCTCTTCACAAAGATAAACGAATATGCACTACTTCTCATCCTCTTCCTTCATTTATTTCATATCATCGTCTTACTCCAGCTCTATGTCATTTTGTCTCTTCCTTGTCTGATGTTCCCTTCCTAAATCTGTTCAGGAAGCTATGAGTCATTCAGGTTGGTATAGTGCTATGATGGAAGACTTGCAGCCACTGATATCTAATCACACTTGGGATCTGGTCAACCCTCCTTCACAGAAAAAGATGGTTGGTTGCCGGTGGGTCTTTGCTATCAAATATAATCTTGATGACAGTGTATCTCGATTGAAAGCCCGTCTTGTTGCCAAAGGCTATATTCAGCAATACGGTGTAGACTATGCTGAGACATTTTCTCCAGTTGCCAAACTCATCACTGTCCGTGTCTTGATCTTTCATGCGGTTACCCATGACGAGCCTCTACATCAGCTAGATGTTAAGAATGTCTTTCTTAATGGCGATCTTTCTGAAACGGTTTATATGCAGTAGCCTCATGTTTTTGATTGTAAGGGGGAGTCTCTTGTATGTCATCTTAAAAAATCTATGTATAGGCTAAAACAATCTCCTCAGGCATGGTTCGATAAATTCAGCATGGTTCAAAAAAAGATAAATTTCATAAGAACCCCGGTAGATCAATCCTTTTTTACACATAGATGGAAAGAAGAAATAGTTATTCTCCATATTTATGTTGATGACATAATCATCACTGGAGAAGATTCCGAAGGTATATCTAAGGTCAAAACTCATTTGGCCTCACATTTTCGCACAAATGATCTTGGTCCTCTACGGTACTTTCTTAGTATAAAGGTGTTTCGAAATAAGAGATCATTATATCTCTCACAGTGGAAGTATACTCTTAATCTTCTTAAAGAAACATTATTTCTTGGTTGTCGCCCTGCTGATACTCCTATGGATACAAAAGTAAAGTTTTCTCACATTAGCTCATCTAATGACCAGCCGCTTTCAGATCCAGGTCGGTATCGACGGTTAGTTGGTAAGCTGATATATCTCATGATTACTTGCCCAGACATATCCTTTGCAGTCAGCATAGTGAACCGGTTTATGCAAGCGCTCTTAGTTTCACATATTCGGGCCGTTGAGCGCATTTTTCGCTATTTGAAGCGTGTATCTGGACAAGATCTTCTCTATAAACCATATTTTAATCTGCCTCTTGTAGCCTATGATGATGCCGATTTGCCAAATCTGTAGATGACCGTCGCTTCACGAGTGGATTTTGTTTTTTCTTTGCGGGGAACCTAGTTACTTGGGGCAGCAAGAAGCAACATGTTGTTGTACGCTCATCAGCCGAGGCTGAATATAGTGCTATGGCCCATACCGTTTCAGTATTGATGTGGCTCTTCATATTGCTTTAAGATCTTGGTGTTAGTTCTACAACACCAGTATCCTTGTTCTGTGACAATAAAGCTGCAATTCATATTTCAGAGAATCCAGTGTTTCACGAACGCTCAAGACACATTGCAGTAGATTCCCCCAAATATTTTTCCTATATCTTTTATCCTACTTTTAATCTTTCATAACCTAAACCCCAACCCTCACAAAAAACCCAACCCATGCTCTCTCTCTCCCCTTTTTCTTTTATTTTCTTGGGCCTAAGCCCATGCAAACCCGGCCCGGTCCCTCTTTCTCCCTCTATTTTCTCTCCTCCCTTGAACTATGCCTTCTTCTTCCTTGTTCATCTCCGCCGTGACCCGCTCAACCCACGACCTATGCCAAACCCCCAACGACCTTCGTGATCCCCGCGCCCGTCTCCCTCAATCTCTCTAACCTCCCCTCTCTCAACCGCTCTTAATTTCTCCCTCTCTCACTTTCTCAATATCTCTGACTCTCACACATACACTCTCAAACTCGCCAGCTCCCTGAACCGCTGTCCATGCCGATCATCACTGGAGCCATCGCCATCACCACCAACACCTCCTCTCACCGTAATACCATACCACCACCTTCCTAACCCACCGAGCTTTTTCCTCCACCTCCTCCCTCTCAAACACCTACAACCCTACACCCTACCCACTGCATCAACGGTCATCGCCGCCTGCAGCCATCGACCACTTCTCTGACATCACCGCACCACCGGTACGCTACAACCGAGCTCCTTCCTTGTCATCACCAAGCCGAGCCTAAAAGCATCATCAGCCCAATCGAGTCCCACTTCTCATTCTTCTTCTCCATCGACCAACCTCCACCATCGCCGCCACCTTCCTTCAAGCCCAAACCGAGATCTGTCGCTGCCATCCAAGCTGTCATCGTCATCGCCGCTGCTGCCGCCACACAAACACATATCATCGCAGTCCGTGTCGTGTCCTGTAACGACTCTGAATTTTCTGAACAAAATTTTTTCTTATTAAAGTACAGAAAGGAGTTTGCAAGCCTGAGCACAATTTAAAAGTTATTCTTGTTTAAGAACAGCAAGAAAGCACTTGTAGCTCATTGATAAAGACTTGCACTGTTGTGACATAGCCCCTGTGTTCGAATCCCATCAGCCATATATTATTTTTCCTGATTTTTCTTTTAAACTTTTTGGAAGCCCAAAAGTTTACACGTGCACTGCACAAAAAAATGAACAGTCGGAAAAAACAAACTTGTGTAAAATGATATATATATATATATATATATATATAAGAGGACGTGTGGCACAAATCCACCTATATATATATATATATATATATATATATATATATATATAGAAGAGGACGTGTGGCACAAATCCACCGGCATTCCCCTCACACTTGGCCGGCGAGATGACCCTATGGGCCGGTGGCGACGGGTAGCCCGTGGGCAAAAGTGCCTGGGCTTTGTACACTTGTCATTTCCCCTACCCCCATTACCCCTGCACTGTTTGTTTACTCTGAATTAAAACAGAGAATTCAATTTCACCTTTAAATCCAATTTAAGTGCATTTTAATTCATTATTTCAATTCCAAAACCCTAATTCCACACTATAAATACAATCCCATACCCTAGACTTTCCTCATTCTGAAATCTCTAGCCAAAATTATCAAATTTTTCTAAGTACAAGTAAAGTAGAAGTGGGGTTAGCCCAAGACTAACTTCCGGCGAGGAATCGAGCAAGTTCCGGCAACGCCGCAACGATCAAGCTATCTTTTTCTACCTCTTTCCTACCCTTCTAGCTATTAAGTCCCTCCTCATTCTTCTCTTTCTATATAAAAAGTTCACTTTTTTAAAACATGTCGGTAAGTGGAGTTAACACCGACTTTTGATTCTAAAACCTTGAAATCACATTTTTTCTTAATCATTGTTCATCCATATTCTTAACATATGTTTATAACCATAAAACTAATAATTAGAAACAACTTTCACCCTAAATCATCATGTTAAATAACTTTAAATTGAGTTTTACATTTAAATACCATGAACTTTGTATCTACCATATTTTATTACTTTGCTTAATCATACCTCTAGAGAACTTCATAGGGTAATGACCTAACCCTCACATACACATATGTTTACATAGCACGATACTCTTAGAAACAGATTTTTTTAGCAAATACAACATTTCATTAAAATACCATCGACTAGAAAAACCCGGTTTTCTTTTTAATTGTATTATTAAATTCTTTGCGATTATGCCTCTACAACCTATTTTTGGGGAACCCGCTATTGGATGGCGCGGATTATCGCACATCCTCAGGCTAGTAGAGCGAGATGCAGATCTCCTCACGGAGCATTCGGTCTCGAAAGATTTTTAATACGATTTTTAAGAAAAACGAGACTTTCTAATTAATAATAAAATTAATTTTTAATATTATATAAATATTATCAAACCACATATTTTCAAGTTATAATAAAATTCCATGTTTTTCTAAAAATAAAAGAATGACAAGTTTCACTAAAATACCATCAAGTATCAATACAAGACAAGTTTTACACTAAAATAGCTTGAACTATTCAAGCTATGTAAATATTCACTAATATACCTCACTCTTTAAAATTCACATCTATGAAAACCCTAAAGAACATAAATAATTACTTGAGGTTTATTTTGAATGTATATAAAATATTTTTTAAAAACCCTTTCGAGTTATATAAAATTACATTAAAGACCTTAGTAAGTATAGGTTTAAGCAAGATCAATTCTCTTGAGCCTCAGGGAGCCGGAGAAAGTGAGTGCTTGCCTATTTAAGGTAGAAAAACTTAACGGAGTTATCAATGGTAATCGTCTTGGAAAAAGACACAAATGCTGCCGTCCATGTGCAGCAGTTATCGATAACACCCGAATATAATTCAGGATCCAAATCTGTTTTAAAGTGTCTGACTCAATCTGAGTCTAAGTCTAATCTGAATTCAATTCAAACATGACTCCAATATACCAAACATGAATACTTGAACCTGACCTGAATACCAGAACAATATCAACATGCAAAGATGACTTGACTTGACCGAACCATGGCTATATCTTGACTTGACAACCTAAATACTTGATACATACTGAACCTGATTACATGAACAATTTTTATCTATCGTCTCTGCAAGTCTGATAACTACAATTAATACAATATTTATTACGGGGTTTAACGGGGTAGACTGGTACGAAATGTATTAGAAGTGGAACGAGATGGTCACTAAAAGACACCTACCTAAATATCCTGTGCTGTTGTCCCGTGGGTTTGACGGGGCCTTGTACTACGGGTTACTATAGTCCATGGAGCAAGTTGGACTTCTCTCGTATACACTGATACCTTATGTACCAAGCTACAAACAACTACGTTAGTGTAACAAATATATACCTGTACAAATTACCAGTCATATACTCTCTACTTGTCCTATTCTATTCTATTCTACTCCTATCTTTGGGACTTACCGAGCGCTAGTTCGCTGACGACATTCTTTCCATTTCTTTCGTTGGAATGTTCGTCAAGAGGACCGGACCCTCAGGAGATCGAGCCCAGGCAGGACGACTTGGACCAGTTCATAGAGTAGCCAGACTTCTAGCTTTTACTTGTACTTATTTCAGTTCATGTGCCACTATTTAGGTATTGCTTTCTATCATTGTACATTTTCTTTTCAAATCAGTTGTAATGTAAAGAATGAAAGTTGATAAAAAGTTGATGTTCATATTACATCTCTGTTTACCGCCGAAAACAGATACCAAACCGTGTAGGTCTTCTTGCCTGAATCTGGGGGCAGATGCTATTTGGTTTTATCTGTCTACCTCTCCGAAGTTGCCAAGTTGATTTATGGCACCGTGTGTCGGAGGTTTAGACAGATGCGGCCGTTGTAGTAGACTTCGTCAGATTCCCCCTCGTTGTGAGGGTTCTTTTTATTGTGGGGACGCTCTTCCATGCAGGCGCAAGCCCCTGCAGTTAATTATGTTACCGCGTAGCGATAACCACTTTCTCCTGCTCTAGATGTTCACTTCGTGTCGTGTGTGTTTGTTTTATTTTTGGTTGCCCGTGGATTGTATACGGAGACTAATTTGTGTTGTTGCCCGTTGGGCGTGGATTAGTCCAAATCCGTATTTTCTAATATTTGGGTTTGGTCTGATTTAAGGATCATTAAGCTTGTTTGAGATTAAGATCGACTTAAATATTTGTTAAGGATGTACCCTTGAACCGAACTCCAGCTTGAAGGGAGAGACCATGGTCGAACGAACACCATTTTAGATGCCATGTGTCAAGAGATCATTAGTCATCTTTGGAACTAAGATCGATTTGGGGAGACCTGAGCATAGGAGGGCTCGGTTGATTGATGGTCAAAAGGTTTTTGGCCTCAGGAGACTTGGCTAATTTGGGCTAGGGTTGGTCCCTCATAGAGTTAAACACTGCTAATTGTTTGGCGCTCACGTGCTCCCACATGAGGTTCTTAAGCAGAGTTAAACACTGCAATTTGGAGCGCTCACATGTGGCACGTGATGCACCTGAATATTGGGCACTGTTTCTTTGGGTTTATTCCCTTGTTCTATACATATTAGTGTTAAACACTTAAATTTTGTAACCATCACATGTGGACACGTGAGGCGCCCCCAAGCTGGGCACTGCCTCCTTTGGATTTATCTTCCTATTCTTTTCTAAGTGCTAAGCACTATTGGAGGTCACGTGGGATCACGTGACTTGATCTCAGTTGTTCATTTTTGTTCCTCAGAGGTGCTCATGTAGGAACACGTGATCTGTCGTCATAGCGTTAAACGCTAATATGCATGAAGCTATTGATTTAAGTCTTGAGAATTTCAAGTCCTTTGTTTTATAAGAATTAAATTCTTATGCAGGGTTAAACCCTAATTTTATCAGAGGAATTAAATTCCTATGTCTTTGGAAGAATTAAATTCTTCAAACCTAGTTCTTTCCTCTAAGTTTTGGGACTGCATAACAGAATCTCCTCGATGAGAATTAAATTCTCAACTTGTGAGGAAATCTGCTTCCGCAGACCTCAACCAGAGGAAGAACTAAATTCTTTTTTTGGAAGACTTAAACTCTTGTAAGAGGAGATAAATATGCTCTCTAAGTCACTTTTTTTAACCTATGGTTTCTTTTTCTTCAAAGAGAACTCCTCTTCTTTTTTGTTTTCTCAAATCTTATGAGGGGGTCTCCTCTTCTTCTCTCTTCAGTCTCGAGTCCTTTATATAGTAGAGGCAAGTTTGTTGATTTAGTTAAGGAAATCACTCATTGAGAGATTTTTTGATTGATTCGGGTATTTTATCCACCGTTGGATCTTTGATCCAGGGATTTCTGTTTTACAGAAGACATTTTTCTTGTTTTTAACAAGATTGGGAAACTATTTTCCTACACAGAGCTTATTCTATATCTTGGTGATTTTTAATCACCATTGGATCTTTAATCCAACGGTGCTCTTTTTTTACAGAGCACAATCTTTCTTGTTTAGAAAGATTGGGAAAATATTTTCCCATACAGAGCTTATTCTGTAGCTTGGTGATTTTTTAATCACCATTGGATCTTTAATTCAACGGTGCTCTTTTTTTACAGAGCACAATCTTTCTTCTTTAGAAAGATTGGGGAAATATTTTCCCATACAGAGCTTATTATGTAGCTTGGTGATTTTTTAATCACCATTGAATTTTTAATCCAACGGTGCTCTTTTTTACAGAGCACAATCTTTCTTGTTTAGAAAGATTGGGGGAAATATTTTCCAAATAGGGTTTTGATCTCTCTTATTTAGAATTTAATTCTATCGGCTTAGAAGGTATTAGGAACCCTCACGTGTGGCACGTGGCCCATAGCATTAGACCGGTTTGCTTATATGCAGCGGTCCCAGAGAAAAGTATCACGTGTTGGCACGTGAGCTTTTCTGGACTGTTATTTGCATTAGGAAGGCGCCTATATACTTTGTATATGGATGCTCACGTGCCTTCAGGTGAGGCTCAATTTCAGCCCTATTTGTTAAGCGTAATGCCTATAATTTTTGCTCCAAGGCGCATCACGTGCGGGCATGTGATGCTCCATTTGGGGAATTTTTCCATCGCTTTTTATTTATTATTTTTTTATAAGGGAACAAATGCCTCCACAGCGTTGTTCTCACGTGGCTTGCACGTGAGTGCAACGCTGTCACCTTTACAGCCGTTGGATTGCCTAGGGGAACAGGGAGGTGAACCGCCCTTGTCACGTCTTATAAATGCAAGGGTTTGGCCTTTGGGAAGCCACTTTTCTTTCATCTTCTTCCTTCCTTGTCTTCTTCGAGAATTTAATTCTCCTCTTCAGAGCTTAGTTCTCTGTCCATTGCAATTCCAGAGAAACCTTTTTCTTAAAGAAAACTTCTGGATTTTAAATCCACCATGAGAGCTTTGCTCTCTTCTGAAACCCATCTCTCAGAGATCCAAAGACGCGATTTTTGAGTAGTAACCCTCAATGCCTTAGGCATTCCTCCTCTGACTTTTAAGGATTCATGGCATTTTATTTTTCATTTCCTCTTCATGGGGGTTTCTGGAATTTAATTCTATCGTACAAAAGGAATTTAATTCCTCACCAAAGAGCTTTGCTCTGAAGATCAAGAGGGCCCTTCAGGAATTTCATTCCCTGGTGGTCTTGAGAACATTTTCATAGGGTTTTTTCTTACTTGTACAAATTCAAATTTGTTGGGTATTTTAACAGAACTTAATTTTCTATGAGGATGTCAAGAGTTGTTTAAACTTCCGTGTCCGTTTAATGAGAATCTTTTTTGATTCTCATAATAATTGTCCTGTCTTATCATTGGTGAGCCGCCATATTGATTTTGTGGGGTCCATTAGTTTTGCAATCAGTGGTCCCATGGAACAAACTTTCTATCGTTTCCCTCTATTATTATATATATATATACATATACACACACACACACACACACACATATATATATATATATCTGTTTCATTAACGGCCTTTCTTTCCCCTTTTTTAGGAACAATGGCTTCTCTTCCTTACTTTCCTTTTACTCGTCCAGACGTCGCTTTTCCGCACTCGCCGTCGGATGAGGAGGCCATGGCGATGATCCGGGTCTATGACAGGGACTGTAGTAGTTTGCTCCTATGGGGAGTTTGGTATGGGCATATTATCGGGGGCCGTCGCAGCTTTACTTGTGAGATGCCAACAGAGCTTCTCCGCCTAATATCGCTGATGGTGCGTTCGCCGACCGCTTATGCGGTGGAGGTGGCTAATTGGACTCCTACAGGCCGGCTTGAGCCATCAACAATCGGGATATCCAACCAGCCCTTGCCGGCTATAGATATCTTGGGGCGCCGCATCTGTCAAGGTAAAGCCCAACCCTTGGGACAAGGTTATAAGGTAAGGCTTACCCCTCGTCATCTAATCGGCTATCTTCCTTGGGCTCGATATGTCCTCTCCGCCCACCGTGCACGGTTGCAAAAGATTGGGTTATATCAA
The DNA here is from genome assembly GCA_030015575.1 of Agapanthus africanus. NCBI lineage: Eukaryota > Viridiplantae > Streptophyta > Magnoliopsida > Asparagales > Amaryllidaceae > Agapanthus > Agapanthus africanus. The sequence goes on from CM057340.1 coordinate 737,751,647, forward strand.
GCGGTGTACGCATATCTTTTTCATTACCCGGCTCCTCATGTCTGGTGGGTTAAAGCTTTCCTGAACTAATGTGATCTTCCCACCAACACCTTCTTGCAAGGGGATCATGAGGTCGCGATTTCACTGGAAGAGTTCCATGAGATCTCCGGATTGCCGATCAGGGGAGAGCACTATGAAGAGTTGCTGCCTCCTGATGAGTATGTATTCATAACCGTTCCTGCTACACTCGGCGGCTTGACGACCGAAAACGCCGTCCGTCATAAATACCCCAGTCTAATCAAGACTCTGGATATTTTCGAGAAGCTGTTCGCATAGTCAGAAGGACATGGCGTCACCTTTAAGAGCTTCATCGCCTGTTTTCTCCGTTAAGATGTCTTATCAAAAGAGGCTCCAAAATTTGCGAACATTAACGGCCCTTTTAGGTTTGGGCTGAATAAGCTGCCGGCCAAAGAAGAGGACTTGCCGCATTTTTACATTCCGGCCTCGTTGGCCATGCCCTTCGATGCAATCGCGGCCCCTGGCATGGACGAAGAGACCTTCTTCGTCAGCTTCATCAGTCTTTGGCTCAGTTGGTTCGCCATGCCGACGCACCGACGCTTCATGAGAGCCTCCGTCTTCTACCCCGCTCATCGCGTAGCCGAAGGGGCACGGTTGGCCGTTGGAATCGTGGGACTGTCGCATCTTTATCATGGATTAAGTGTTGTGGACAACACTTCAACCCCAGGTACAGACGTCGTGAATTTCTCCCTCCACTACTTCACATCGTGGATCGAGATGCATGTATTGGGAGTGTTCACAGCACATCGGAGGCCAGATTTCTATGACTCCTATACCTTCCCACGGGTTATGAGGTTGGTGGATGCTTCTGCTCCTGATCCGACCCAGCTAGGAGCCCTTTACGTGCTGCTTAATCCGTACTCCAATGAGGGCGGGATGGTTTTTACTGATCGAGTCCTCTTTGCTCCCGCGGGGCCTATCCAGTAGCTGTTTGACTTGTCGAAAGGTGGAGCATCGTCTTTAAAACATAAGGAGATCATGCACCTGTACTTGATTAAGCCGGCCTACCTGGTGTTCTGGCAGAATAACACGACCCTTTTTATGTGGTACAATCCGCATCGCTTCATCCAGCAGTTGGGCTATAACCAGGGTGTCCCTTTCGAGGCGTTCTTGGTTGAACCTACTCCGTCTCTGGAATTCACGCGTGACGTCACCCATCACTTTATGCGGCTGAACACTGGCTCCCATTTTGTGATCCCCAAGGCTGACTATATTCCAAGATGTGTGGGGTCCTTCACGGGTTGGTATCGTCATCGAGTCAGTCCCGTCATTGTCGAGAAGAGGCAGGTACTCTTTGAGTGTCGATCGTCGGCTCCAACCCAAGCCACCGGTATTCTGTTGCAGCCGCGGACAGTGGTTCGCTCTCTATTGAGGGATAGCGGTGTGGTTCTTATCCCGAATGCCGCAGAAACAGGATCGACTCCTCGCACTGCTGGGATGCCAGTGCACACTAGAGCTCAAGCGAAGGCCTCCGATGAAACGCCAGTGACAGTTCCATCAGTGGCGGTGTCATCCATGGTGGTATCGCCAAAAGGAGATACCGGAAGCGAGGTTGGCCAACGTCGTACCAAAGCGCCGAAGGGAAGGAAGCGATTCTCTTCCAGTGTTAGCTTCAGCTCGAAAAGGAGGAAGAAAACAGTTGCTGGCTTGCTTGACCTCCTGCTGGAATCTAAGCCCATTGTTCAAGACGAACCCATCTCCATGCAAGAGCTGGATGACAGTCTTATTTACCCTGACTCATCCGCTGAGGAAGCCGCGTAATTAGCTGAAGCTTTAAGGCGCTCGCAGGATGAGACCGAAAATGTACACATCCCGAAAAAGCTCTACCCCCCGTTTATCTTCTACGAAGATCCCCCTTCGTTACGGAGAGTACATATGGGTCCTCTGCGAAGGGAAGATGAAAGAGCCTTCAAGCAACCTATCTCGGCTGCTTCTGAAGATGAGCTGGCACTGAAGACTGGTGGGCATGAATATGCATTTGAAGCCCGGTGAGCACATTTCCTCAGGAAGGAACGACGGCTTGAAAAAGCCATACTAGAAGCATCTTGGCGTATCAGTATGCGTGTTTTTCGTATTTTTATTTTTGGCAAGTAATTTGTGTCGCTTTTTATGTCTTTTTATCTTTGCGAAAACTTTGCAGGGACTTCAGCAACGAAAGAAGATTTGAGCCCAGGTCGTGCCATGACCGCAGATTCTATAGACGTCTCCCATGACGCATCGGCAGGTGCAGAAGGGATCACCATGACCATCGCTCCTATTGCGAAGCCTCTGGTGGTGGATTTTGTTCCCTCTTTGGAGCCTGAAGTGGCGGTTGTTGCTCCCCAACTAGAAGCTGCTACACCAGCAAATATCCCCGGTGATGTGCCTGAGGGCACGGAGGAAGCTGCCGAAGCTGCTATCCTTCCAGTTCAAGGCGAACGGAGTGTCGAAGGTAATCTCTTACATTTTATTTTAATGATCCCCTCTTTATCTGAACTCTTCTTTCCTTCAGAACCGCGGGGATTGGCGGCTTCTATAGTGGACTTATCTCCCAGGAAGTCCTTCCAGCGTCTACTTGATATGGCTACCCTACAGGAGATATCCCCGCAAAGTATCGTCCTTTCTTACGGGCAAGGTCAGTGTTTTTTGACCCCTTTCGCTTTATTATCACTTTTTTTACAACGATGCTAATATGCCCTCTGCTGTTCTGAAAGCTGATGACGAAGTGGAGATCCTTGATGGGCCTGGGGATCTTTCAAACCCCCTTGCATGACTATGTGTAAGTAAAGCTTTACCCTTGGCATTGTTTTGTTCATTCCATGTTTGCCAGTCTCGCCGACTATTCATAAACTTTGACAACTTTGCCAGCTCTGGCTCCGTTAGAGTCCCGAATTTTTATGCAACCGGGCCCATATGCCCGACGTGTGTCTGAAAGGATGGTGAGACAAAGCATTCACTCCTTGTCGGCCCTCATTGAAGATCTTCGTGCTGGTAGTTCTGTTATGGCAGAAGAATTTGATACCGAAGCCAATACTTCTTTGCCTTTCCTTGCCACTTATCATGATGAAACATTGGTGTATGTTTGGGTTGAGTATTGTCGCCGAGTGGAGGCTTGATTACATAATCTTGAGTGTATACGCCTTCCTTTCGAGCTTCTAACTGCAAAGGTGAGCCTACGGGGGTGGATTGAGCGGTGCGCTGCTAATTTACAGTCTTGCGAGAAGAGGCTCAACCGGAAATTTTCGGAGAGAGAGTTAGCTTCAAATGCTTTGGGGGAACTCTAGGCTCAACTCACTACTAAGACCACCCATGCGTACGAAATTTGGCGGGTGCTTCAAGAAGCTATCATAGAGGTGAGAGCTCTTGATAAAGCCGTTATCTTTACCCGCGAGATGGTTGAAGCTCATAAAGTTGTTGAAAAGGAGCTTGAGAGTAGGTTCTGTTCGCCGCTGAAAATCGGGAAGACAAATGTCTTGCCTGAATTTGGGGGCAGATGCTATTTGGTTTTATCCGTCCACCTCTCCGAAGATGCCAAGTTGATTTATAACACCGTATATCGGAGGTTTAGACGGATGCGGCCGTTGTAGCAGACTTCATCAGATTCCCCCTCATTGTGAAGGGTTTTTGATTGTGGGTACGCTCTTCCCTGCAGGCGCAAGCCCCTGCAGTTAATTACATTACCGCATCACGGTAACCACTTTCTCCTGCTCCAGAAGGCCACTTCATGTCGTGTGTGTGTGTGTTTTATTTTTGGTTGCCCGTGGATTGTATATGGAGACTAATTTATTTTGTCGTCCGTAGGGCATGGATTAGTCCAAATCCGTATTTTCTTAGATTTGGGTTTGGTTTGGGTTTAAGGATCGTTAATCTCATTGAGATCAAGATCAACTTAAACGTTTGTTAAGATACATTAGTCCAATTTTTAGACTAAAATCTACTTAACAGGGTTTTAGGATCATTTAGTTCCAACAAAAAAGCATTTGGACTCTATTGTTTTAGTTTAGGGACATTGCGGTCCAGTTGGTTTAAGGATTGTTAATCTCATTGAGATTAAGATCAACTTAAACGTTTTTTAAGGATACATTAGTCCAATTTTTAGACTAAGATCTACTTAAAAGGGTTTTGGGATCATTTAGATCCAACAAAAGAGCATTTGGACTCTATTATTTTAGTTTTGGGACATTGCGGTCCATAAGTTTAAGGACATCATAGTCCGTGGAGTTTAAGGACATCATAGTCCATAGTTTAAAGACGTCATAGTCTATGGGGGTTTAGTTTAAGGACGTTGCGGTCCCTTGGGTTTAAGGACATTATAGTCCATGAGTTTAAGGACCTCATAGTCCATAGAGTTTAGTTTAGGGACGTTGTCGTCCGTAGTTAGTTTAAGAACATTACGGTCCATTGTTAGTTTTAGGACGTTGCGGTTCATTGTTAGTTTTAGGATGTTGCGGTCCATTGGGTTTCTGGTTGTCGGGACCCGCCACCTCTCTGAAGACGTTGAAGAATTACAACGACACATATCAGAGGTGTGAAGAGATGTACCCTTGAACCAATGTTGGTCGGGAGATCTGTAGTCTAGTTTGGGACTAAAACCAGTTAAAAAGATTTATGAGCATATGGGCTCAATTAATCTGAATTAGGGGTTTGTGGCCAACTTGGGCTCGGACCACTCATTTAAAATGTTGAACATTTGTTTGGGCTTAACCCTTTTTATTTAACAATGCTGAGTATTGGTTTGGGTTCTGACAACTTTTTTTTGTCTTTTATTGAGTGTTGAGCACTTATTATGGCTCTAGGGTTTTATTGAAAGAGCAATTTATGTTACCTCAGCGCACACGTGAGGAGCACATGGTGCCCTTGGCACTGAGCGCCAGTCAATGAGTGTAGAGCGCTCTTTATAAAATAGCGCTCACATGAGAAGCACGTGGTGTGCTTGGCACTGAACGCCAACCTTGAAGCGCTGAAGCGCTTCTTTAAATTGGAGCGCTAAGGCTCTGCGGCGCTATGCGCCAGACTTGGAGCGCTGAGGCGCTACTTTAAATTGGAGCGCTAGGAGCGCTGCGGCGCTGTGCGCCAGTCTTGGAGCGCTAAGGCGTTTATTTTTAATTTGGAGCGCTAAGGCTCTTTTTAGGCAGTTTTGATCAGTTCTGCGCTTTGAGAATTAAATTCTCGTTTATAAGAGACTTTGTCTCGTGGCTTTAAGAACAAGGTTCTTATTTTTATAGGAGATGTTACAATCTCTTATGTTTTTTGTGAAAGACATTGTCTTTATGGATCTGTGATCTAAAGAGAATTAAGTTCTTCTCCCCCGCTTTTATGATGAGATACTATGATCTCTTTTGTGAAAGACCTCTGTCTTATAGATCTATGATCTAGAAAAAATAACTAAGTTCTTCTTCATTTTATGAGATGCTTTTATCTCTCTGTTTTATTTACCTTGAAGAAATTCTTCTTCCGAGAGCTTTCTCTTCTCTTTGAAATTTCTCAAAGTTAGTGGGGGAGGAGGGTTCCTCTGTGCGAGACTTGAAGTCTTGGGGCCTTTATATAGTGGAGGCTGATCAGTTGAGGCAATCTTTTTCTGATTGATTTGGGGATGTTTCCCCACAATTGAATCTTTGATCATAGGGTTTCTATTTTACAGAAGACATTTTTCTTGTTATTAACAAGATTGGAAAATTATTTTCCCATACAGAAACTACTCTGTAACTTGGTGATTTTTAATCACCATTGGATCTTTGATCCAACGGTGCGCTGATTTACAGAGCATAATCTTTCCTGTTTGGAAAAATTTGAGGAGTATTCCCTCAACAGAGATTTATTCTGGTAATTTGATGATTTATCATCTACGTTGGTTCTCTGATCTAACGGTGGAGAACATTTAGCTCTAGCGCTTGGCGCTCTCGTACCTTGCATGTGAGCACTGCTTCAGAGTCTTTTACTCTCAGCGCTGGCACACTTGGCACTAGCGCTCTCGTGCTTTGCACGTGAGCGCTGTCTCAGAGTCTTTGACTTTTAGCGCTGGCGCACTTGGCTCGAGCACTCTCGTGCTTTGTGTTGGGTTTACCTAGCACCTCATCTAGTGTTTGGAAGCATCACGCACGCCACAATTTGAATTTTAAAGGTGCTAAGTAAACTAAACTAGAATCTTAACTAGAATTTTAGAGTAACATACAAAGTATCATATACTAAAGAGAATCTATCACTAAGTGTAGAGATTACAACCTTTGTAGACCTCCCTTTTTTACTCCTTGGACCTTTGAGAGTATGGAACGGATCTCTAGAGGTCTTTCTCATCCACGTTGATCCACCCGAAGTCCCTTTGCCCAAAGCTCCTTGCTTTACTTGATTTGTGAAAGAAGTATATGATTGAGAGATGTTTTCGCATGCGTTTTAAAATCAAAGAATAGAATACCGCAATCAATAACGGTGTCGCTTGGTAGCTAGCCGGTTGAGTACTGGTCGGTCCACAGGGAGATGGATTCCTTTTTTTTATGTTCTAACGAGTTAAGTCAAAAAAATTGGTGGTTTTGTTGTAGATCTATGAATGAGAATAAATTGATAAAAAGGCTTGCTAGGGTTAGGATTTGGCTAATTCGAAAAAAGGGTTTCTTCTCGCTTCTATCAATACCCTAATTAAGAATATAGGTGTTAGGGTAATATTCAACAACGGGGATTAGCACGACCAGGAAGAAACTAAGTTTCTTCCCTTTGGTCCTTGTCCGTCCGTTCTTGGCTCTTAGCCCTAACCTCTGGTTAATTCAACCACAACCGGTCTAACTAGGGAATCACCACTATCTTGTCGAATAGGGTGCCGTAGTGAGCGAATAATGGTTGATTTAAAGAGAGTCCTTTAAATAAAATTATTTGGGCAAAGAAAGGAGGGAGAGAGATTTCCTTCTCTCAAACCTTCCCCATCCTAACCCTAACAAGTGAAGAATTCCTCACTCATTAGGAAGGTGACAGTCAAATTCATTTTTATAATTTTTAATATTAGAAAAATAAATTGCAGATATTAAAGAAACAGATTAAAAAAATGCAAGAATTAAATTCAGAAAAGGAATGCGAGATAAAAATAAAAATACCTTTCTTTATTGATGCACTCTTGAACGATTACAATGAAATTGAAATTTAGACTAGAATTAAAAAGAGGCATCTCGAAAGAGGCACGAGAATTATTGGCCTTTTGCTTTCCTATTTATACATACAGGAAACCCTAGATTACATTCTAATCCATTCATAAATTTACAAATCTACCCTAAGAAGACCCGGTCAACGCACCGTCACCCCACCGACATGTGCACTGCACGGCCGCGGTTCTGCGGCAGATGTGCTTGTTTGGCCGCGGTTCCGCGGCTATATGGTGGAGTCTTGGGCCCATCTTTTCAGGGTTGCTTCATGTTGCTTTTATCTTCTGTTTTCTTCACTTGGTTTCTCAGAATCTCTTCAATATTCTTCCAGATTTCCAATAGTGCAGAAATATGTGGACTTTTGCCTTAAGCTTCGCGTTGAAGTCTTGAATCTTATGCTGCCCTTGTGCTTCGTTCCTTGAACTGTCTAATAATTTTCAGTTATTCCTTGAATTGGTAGGCGGCATCATACGGATTCATCTATTGTTGGTCGTAGTCTCACATTTGTAGCAACTTTTCGTGAATTTCACTGTAACGATCTAAGAACCTGTAACCTGCAACTATTTAGCAGACATGGATCAAAAACACCTATTTATTTGTAATATGATTAAGAATGGGCGATATAATAATGCAAAATTCTGATATGAATAAATACCCCCAAACTTATCTTTTGCTCGTCCCGAGCAAAACCAATTTTATTCTCAACAAATTCCTAACCTCACTTTCGCAGGGAATCGCGATTGCACTGAGCTCGTGCAACAAGCTGTTAAACCTCTAGGTGTCCCTAGTAGAAGGAGTGTTGTCTCCTGAGGGTTTTCAGCGGATACTACCCACAAAATCCGATCAATTTGGCCTATTGACTTTCATTCTTCAATTCGGTGTTCTAGTAACAAATTCTATTATTTTCAACTTAGAAATCATCAACCCATATTTTTCACACTCACTTATCATTTAACTTAAGATCGTATATGTTCTGCAAATTTATTAAGCTTTTAGCATCTTTTGAATTTTCCTTCTAAGCTTCCATCTCAACTTAGGAATTTTTATCATCTCTATTTAAGGTATAAGCCCTATCTTTCATTCCTATCTCTCATCCAAACCCTAATCATATACCCCTATGTATGTGTATATATCACCCGTACACTTGGAAATTCAATTCTAGCTATCATACTCTTGTCCATCTTCCAAAATAGTTTTAGTTGGTGAATTTTTAGATGAAATTGCTCACACATCCTTCATGCGACCGTTAATACTTCTTGAGGTACTAACGACCGATTACAAAATGTGCTTGCGCATTTAAGCGTATTTCCTCGTCTTGTAATACCTAAGGCTTAGCAGTGACTCCCAAACCAGTTGGTCTAAGGCACTAAGTGATAAAGTACCCTCGCTATATATTTTATTTATGCAGCCTGAAGTAATTACAAAACCAATGTTCATTTTTTTATGTCTCTTTATTCACCATTTATACTTCATTTTATTTTCCTTCATACTAAGGATTTAAGACAAGAGCATTTCAAGATATCTTCTACTATTCCAAGTTTCAAGGTGCGTGTTTGTGCAAGTTGTAGGGTATATATTTTCAGAATTTAAATTTAAGGTTCAGAATTATTTTTCAGACTTACACTTCAAATAAAAATTCAATACTCTTTCCCTTATTTCGACTTAGCCCAAGAACTGAACTCAAAATTTGCCTATTTCTAAATAAACTACAAGGACGTATATTTTCTACAGTTAAATTTTAAGAAAGGTTATTTTTAGGGTTTTTAATTTACTAAGTTTAGGATCTAGTTTTTCCTAGCTAGTTAACTGTCTTGTTGAACTTAAGTCAAATATGGCCAAAATTGAACTTTTCAAATTTTATAATTTTTAAAATTTTTCAATTTTTATGGGTTTTAAAATAAGTATGCAAATGCAAAAATATACATATGAATGCGAAGGAAGAAAGCTTACGGAGCACACCCCCAAACTTAAACTTGACAGTGCCCTCACTATCAGGCTACACCAAGAAGGTCAAAATTGTCGGCACTCCTATATTTGTTTTTTTATTATTATTAACAGAAAAAGAAAAAAAAATATATATACACTAAAAGGCCCCCCCCCCAAAACTTAAGTGAAACAGTGTTTCCACTGTTGAAGCATTAAAGTTCAGAGTTATGGAGGAGAAAAACACAGTATCAAGCTATACAAGGCCTTACACAGGCCAAAAATTAGTACCAACCATTCAAAAAATTTATCATTATAATGGTGTGGTTGATGAAAGAATGGAGTGTAGAGAAAAGAAATGAGAAACACAAGAGACTGTGTGGAGATAAAAGCAGTATACGGTCTCGGTAGAGGAGAAGAATGGCGGAAGGGAAAAAGAAATGGTGGTGGTTCGACTTCTTCAGGTGGAGGTTGATTAATCACAAAATCCGTGTCGTTTAGGAATGCGAGTTCGTCGGCGAAAATATCTTCGAAACTTCCATCGATGGTCAGATTAAACGTTTCAATGTCAATAAGTGTCGTGCCAGAATTCAACACACTTGATTTTTCAAAAATTATGAAGGTAGGAAAGTCATAAGGCTCATTTACTATATTTTCAAAAGAGTTTAAATCAAGTTGTTTTTCTAGAATTTTCGAACTCAAAATATCTGGTTGTGATTCATTAACACTCGGTATCATTAAAAGAAGATTAGAAGAAGAACCAGAAAAAGTGGGAGAAAGAAGTGGAATACGAATTTGAGGGGGGAGATGCAGTGTATAAATTAGCATAATTTGTAATGACCGATGTGTAAAAAGCGATCGTGCTAATCTATTAACCCACTGAGAAATGAGGTCAAATCACTCAAGATTCGTGAGAAAACATTGGTACGTTGAACTTGGTAAACCAGACATTGAAAATGAAAGGGATACGGTTTCTTGCGTGGTCGGAACGAGGATGGAGGGAAGTGATTGAGGAAGGGTATCGGTTAAAGATTCGGGAGGGTGTATACAGTCAGTGGAAGGGACAGGATGAATTGGAAAATCCGACCCATCAAACAAAACTGGTTCATCCTCAATACTATCCTCATAATTATCCTCAATACTCTCCTCAAAATTTAGCTTATCCATGCAATTCTCATCAAATTCAAGACGCATATGAAGTTCGGGAGAAACATTTAATGTCTCGGGATGATGAATTGGAAAGAAAAACTCATCCAAATTTGTGGGTTCATCATCCAAAATATTCCCAGCGTCAATATTCTCGATCAAGTGAAAATTAAATTTCTCAGACACCTCATCAAAAGCATGGATATCAATCAATTTAAGTTCAAGAGTGGAGGCGTAGAGGTCAAATGGATTGGTGGTGATTTCACTCGAAAGGGACCCTTCACAATCAGGTAAATCAAACACTACAAAGTCACACAACTCATTAAACGTTTTATCTTCAACTGGTGAATCATTTGGAACACTTGATAGACATTCAAAACCAGAGTTATGGGATTCAATTGGGGATGGGTAAGTTTGATTTGGAAGTGTGTACAGCTCACTCTCACCACTCAAATTCTCAATCTGTCCAACCGCCTCATCATACATTGGAAAAATTGGAGCTACTTGGAAACTAGCTACCGGGTCACTAAGTTGTGTAAGGGCGACTATGGACGCATTCAAATTCTTAATCTGTTGTCTTGACGCTACCATAAAATCTTCCAACAACTGTTCCAGACTAGACATGGGTTGTGACGGGGTTTCAGTAAAAGATTTAAAGTTGTTTGGATACTGGAAACTCCCAAATGGCTGTGTAGAAGCAATGTCTAGGGAAGGTGCAACAGTTGGGTAAGATAGATAGGAATTGAATGGTTGGACAGTATTAGGATCAACATTTGGATAAAAAGGTGAATGGAATTGTTGATCCAAAGAATTCGCAGTGATGAAAGGAGTGAAAGATCGGTTACGAGATTGTTCAATATGTTCAGCAATAGACATGGGTTTCGGAGCTACAACAGGACTCTCAAAAGGGGTATCAACGTAAGAAGATGGTGAAGGTTGAAACGGTTGATACAAAGTGGAATCCGGAGTCCAACTGTTTCTCCTAGACGCGTCTATTCGATCTTTCAAAGAAATTTTGGGCATGGAGGGGTCGTCCGAAATTCGACCAAAACAATGCGCATAGGAAGTAATGTCTAGTTGAGGGTACCAAAGTTCGGCAAGAGTTTTGCGAGGTGGGGTACCTATGATGTGAGAAAGGAGAAGAAAAAGAATATGATGATTTTTTTATTTTTATTTTTATTTTATTTTTAAAATTTTTTTATTTAAAAAAAATTGTTTGTTTCTGAAGTTTTGAAATTTTTGAAAGTGTTTTTTTTAGAAAGAGTTTTGCAAAAATTTGTACGGAACTACGGCATAATTTCAAACATTCACAATTTATACATGCACAATCAAGCCTGGTGCTAGGGTCTCCTAAGTCAAATAGACTGCACCTAACTGTTCCAAAGCGACAAGTTGTGAGATATCTCTCAAATCTCCTCTTCACCGCCAATTGTGGCCAGGTAAGCACAAGTGAAGAAAGGAGGGATCCGCTCACGAATCACCGTAAGACGGGCCTTTTAAAATTACCTTTCTCACTTGTCTAACCTAGTCACCACAAAATCAGGTTTAGATAAACGACCGATTGCCCACAACCTTCTTTTGTCCTAATGAGCACGACAGTTTTTAGTTGGCTGAGTCTAAATAGTTTTTTAATTAGCTCAATAGTTGATGCATATGCTTTATGTAATTTCTGGGGTCTTAGGAAGGGTGATGAAATCCCCACCCAATCTGGATTGGTGTTATAGCCCCTTAAAAGTCCGTATTAATTATGCAAAGAAGTTAACACACCAAAAACACTTGCAAAATTTTTTATTTGGCAGCGCAAAGAATCCTGCACAAAAATAATTTATTGGATAGGAGAAAGAATTTTGCGCAAAGAACCCTGCAAGAAAATTTTTCAGTGGAGTTCAGGGGGTTACAGAGGAGAAATGGAATGCTTACAGAGCAAAATGGATTGCTAACGTCAGCGGTTGACCGCGGTTCCGCGGACAAACTTGCACTTCCGCCGCGGTTCCGCGGTGGTTCAGTTGGTTCAGATCTCTAAAATTTTTCTGTTTTCTTGTTATGATTCTCCTCTGTCTGTTCGGATCTTCTATTTCTTGATTTGTTCACTGGGATTTTCCTGATCTGAATCTGTCCATCATCTTTTCCTGCACACTTGCACAAAAACCTTTCAAAAAGAACAAGTTGATTTTTTCATTTTTATTTTTATTTTTTTTGTTTTAAAATTTTTCAATTTTTATAATTTTTTTATAATTTTTTTTAACCTGAAATTACACAAAGAAAGAGACTACCGTCTCCCCGGCAACGGCGCCATTTGATTGAGAGATGTTTTCGAGTGCATTTTAAAATCAAAGAATAGAATACCACAATCAATAACGGTGTCGCTTCGTAGCTAGCCGGTTGAGTACGGGTCGGTCCACAGTGAGATAGATTCCTTTTCTTTATGTTCTAACGAGTTAAGTCAAAAAAATTGGTGGTTTTGTTGTAGATGTATGAATGAGAATAAATTGATAAAAAGGCTTGCTAGGGTTAGGATTTGGCTAATTCGAAAAAGGGTTTCTTCTCGCTTCTATCAATGCCCTAATTAAGAATATAGGTGTTAGGGTAATAGTTAATAACGGGGATTAGCACGACCAGGAAGAAACTAAGTTTCTTCCCTTTGGTCCTTGTCCGTTCGTTCTTGGCTCTTAGCCCTAACCTCTGGTTAATTCAACCACAACCGGTCTAACTAGGGAATCACCACTATCTTGTAGGATAGGGTGCCGTAGTGAGCGGATTATGGTTGATTTAAAGAGAGTCCTTTAAATAAAATTATTTGGGCAAAGAAAGGAGGGAGAGAGATTTCCTTCTCTCAAACCTTCCATATCCTAACCCTAACAAGTGAGGAATTACTCACTCATTAGGAAGGTGACAATCAAATTCATTTTTATAATTTTTAATATTAGAAAACTAAATTGCAGATATTAAAGGAACAGATAAAAAAATGCAAGAATTAAATTCAGAAAAGGAATGCGAGATAAAAATAAAAATACCTTTCTTTATTGATGCACTCTTGAATGATTACAATGAAATTGAAATTTAGACTAGAACTAAAAAGAGGCATCTCAAAAGAGGCACGAGAATTATTGGCCTTTTGCTCTCCAATTTATAGATACAGGAAACCCTAGGTTACATTCTGATCCATTCATAAATTTACAAATCTACCCTAAGAAGACCCGGTGAACGCACCGTCACCCCACCGACACGTGCACTGCATGACCATGGTTCCGCAGCAGATGTGCTTGTTTGGTCGCGGTTCCACAGATATATGGTGGAGTCTTGAACCCATCTTTTCAGGGTTGCTTCATGTTGCTTTTATCTTCTGTTTTCTTCACTTGGTTTCTCAGAATCTCTTCAATACTCTTCCAGATTTCCAACAGTGCAAAAATATGTGGACTTTGCCTTAAGCTTCGCGTTGAAGTCTTGAATCTTGTGCTGCCCTTGTGCTTCGTGCCTTGAACTGTCTAATAATTTTCAGTTATTCCTTGAACTGGTAGGCGGCATTATACGGATTCATCTATTGTTGGTCGTAGTCTCACATTTGTAGCAACTTTTCGTAAATTTCACTGTAACGATCTGAGAACCTGTAACCTGCAACTATTTAGCCGACATGGATCAAAAGCACCTATTTATTTGTAATATGACTAAGAATGGGCGATATAATAATGCAAAATTCTGATATGAACAGTATAGCAAACACCCTACACTAATGGGCTAGAGAGGTGTAGAATGATGAGGTTGTGTGTATTTTATAATCAAAACCCGTTCTTTTTATTAACCTCACTCAAGGGAAAACTCAAGAGAGCTTGGAGGAAGAAGAAGATAATGGTGGCTAAGCTTTGAGCTCAAAAGATAATGATATGATCAAGATAATTTGTGAATGGAAAATATATATATTTTCCTCTCTCATCCTTAACCAAGGGTTAACAAATATCTAGATATTTATTTTGGAAGAAAAAAAATATAGAAACTTAACTTATGGTGGGATCTATGGTTAAAAGAATGGTCAAGGATAATTATCCTACCATGAATTAATTTTCTATTTCTTTAACTCTAAAATAAATATATATGGATATTTATTAACATGTAAGTTTTGTATTGCCACCATTTGTGTATCAACAACCATGATACAATGTATGTGTATGTGTCCTTGCACATCATCATGTGCATAGATACATGCATGCATACATCAACAAAGAAAAAAGGGTTTAATAAAGAATTAAGCTAAAAGTCTTTGTTAAATCAACACTTGATTTAACAAACCGGTCATATCACATATGACCCGACCAATAGAAAAACGCCCGATTAATATACGGTATCACATATACGCATTTAATCGGGTCCCCGCACATATCTCATATGCACACCACATCTTTTCGCCTGAGCTAGGAAACTTCATTGTGGGACTCTATGACTCATCAATACGCCGGCAGTAGATGATGATCATATCAAACACCTACAAGCTGTGTTCATATCAGATTTTTGCATTTTTATACCGCCCAATTTTTATCACATTGCTTATCGGTAGGTACTCTTGAGCCGTGTTTGCTAGTCAATTGCAGGATATATGTTCTCGGCTCTAAACGGTGAAATTCATGGAAAAGCACGACAAAATCCGGATTACTGTCAACCACAGATAAAACACGAGTCTCCGCTCTCTATCCATATGTTGCCGCACACCAGTTTAAAGAGACAAAATGGCAAATCAATGTCATTTTCATGCACAAGGCTCAATGGCAACACAAGATCCAAGAAATCTACGCGGAGCTCGAGGAAATCATGACAAAAAGATCCACATCAAATCACCTTTTGACTTGCTGAAATTCTGGACAACTTGTGGAGAGATTCTGAGAAACAAAGTGTACCAAACTGATCCAAACATCAACACTAAGAACCACAAAAAATACGAGGAGCCAACTCTTCTAAACGGCCGCGTTTCCGCGGCATAAGCGTGCTTAGGCCGCGGAAACGCGGCCGTACGGCCTCTTCAGGCTGTCGTATTTCAGGGGCAGTTGAGTAATTTTGTAAGGAGGCAGATTGTTGCCCTAGGTTTCCAGTTCCCTGCCTATAAATAGCCCAGAACTTGCCAAAGCCAAGGGTCCATAATCTTGTATTTAAATTTTAGGTTATATGTTGTTGTTCTTCTTCCTCCTCTCATCTCTTCTCCATTAAAAAACTTGTAGTGGGCTTTTGTGAGTGAAGAATGAATAAAGGAGTTCTTGTTCTTACCATGCTTGTCTTTTTATTTTGTTAACTATTATTGCTTGAAATTTTCATTTGCTAATTTAGTTGTTGTTATTTGTGTTTGTTTCTTTCTTGTTCTCTTTTCCTTTATCCTTAAACAACCATGATGCTTACGCTTGATCCTTGCCGAGGTGAGGTCGCAAATAGCTAGTTGTAATCTTCTAACCTCTTTGTTTCTATCTTCCTCCTTTGTTTTATTTTCATTTTTCTTGTAATGGGTGAGTAGTTTCCATACTTGTTAGGGTAGGATAAGGGAAGTTTGAGAGAAGGAAATCTCTCTCACTCTTTCCTTGCCCAACATCTTAAATCGAACTCCCGTTAATTGAACCACAATCCGCACCCTACGGCACCCTATACTACATGATAGCGGTGATTCCGTAGTAAGACCGGTTGTGGTTGAATTAACCGGAGGTTAAGGCTAAGAGCCAAGAACGGACGGACAAGCACCAAAAGGAAGAACTTATGCGTTGGAAAGCCTAGCTTATACTCGCAAGTTCCTTCCTAGTCGTGCTAATCCCCGTTGTTGCCGATTACCGTAACACCGATATTAAGAGTGTCAACGAATGAAGTGAGCGACTCCTAACTCAAACTAACCTAATCCTAACCCTAACAAGCTCTCTTTACATATCATTTTAGCACATAAGTAATCTCAAAACAAACTTGGAAATTTGGACTTAACTCGTTAAAGCACATAGAAAAAGATTCCCATCTCCCTGCGGACGACCCGTACTCAACCGGCTAGCTACAAGCGAAACCGTCTTGATTGCAGTAACAAACTTAGCATGCAAAAACTCTACAAAACTCTACCAATCAAGCCGCAAGCGGTCAGCTAAACGTAACGGCCATCCGGGTATTGAGCAATCAGAAGAAAGCCAGCGAAGCTGTCAAAACTCCCGTCGAGCCAACTGGCAACACTTACCGTACAGTCCGGTCTCTTCTTCTGAAATACTGCATATCGAGTCTAGGGATGGAATCGTCGACCCCAATAACTCAATAAGTCATGCCGGTTTATGGCTCATAACAGATCGAGACACCACTGATAACGCTTATCAGTAAATCTCAGCAGCCCTGGCCAGGGACTTCCTATTATAGCCAATCGAGCAAAGCACAACATCAACCCCCAATACCGGGAGAGACGAAACCCCTCCTATCGCTCATTGCCTCCATGTGCCTCAGGACTATACCCAAAATCCACCTGTTTGCACGACTCAGTAGAGCCATGGAAGGGTGGAGATCAAAGTACAGTGGGAGGACACACAAGACTCTATGACAATCTTGGGTCTACAGACTAACCTGTACCAGTGTCATCTGAGAACTGCTATCCGACGATAGATATACTACCATATAGGAGTTCTCGGCGTGTCCGTTCAGTGTACCCAGTCTCTACTGAGCACCCGCATACAATCTTAGGTGTCACCACACCAGATGGATATAGGATCATCCATCACCCATCATATGGGACAAGAATGCTATACGCTAGTCCACTCTGGAATATCGATGCCCCGTCTCGATATACCCACGACTAGGAACAGTTAAAAGATATGCTTATAAACTACAGGTGTCCCACTAGTATGATCTGCATCATAGTCCCAGTAGTCAAGCAAATATCCTATGGGCTTTATCAACATGTACCAAATGAATAAGATGCATGATCAAATGAACATGTCAAGATAAAGTAAACTGGATAGCATATTATCATGTCGAGCAAGAAAGTCATCTATATACATATATACATGTCCAAGCATCCACTATACATATAATGGCCTATAGGGCATACACATATCTAACAATCTCCCACTTGCACTAAGGCCAATTATTGGCATATCTCATACCCAACATCTCAAAAAGTCGCTCATGCTGCGGCTGTGGAAGGGCCTTGGTGAGTGGATCCGCGGTGTTATTCTTTATATCTACTCTCCGAATCTCAATCTCTTGGCGATCTACTATCTCTCGGATCAAATGATATCGCCTCAGGATGTATCTGGACTTCTGATGGGATCTTGGTTCTTTGGCTAACGCCACAGCTCCATTATTATTATAAAACAATGGTATTGGATCAACAATGGTTGGAACTACTCCTAGTTCCGCGATGAACTGGCTCATCCAGATGGCTTCCTTGGCAGCATCATTTACAGCAATATACTCAGCTTCCATCGTGGAGTCTGCAACAGTATCCTGTTTGGAACTCTTCCAACTAACCGCTCCTCCATTGAGGGTAAATACAAACCCTGAGATAGATTTGCTAACATCCTTATCACTTTGGAAGATGGAATCGGTAAAGTCCTCAATCTGGAGATCCCCATTACCATACACCAAGAACAGTTCTTTAGTCATTCGCAAGTACTTAAGAATGTTCTTCACTGCTATCCAATGTTTCTCCCCTGGGTTGGATTGATACCTGCTTACTACAGCTAGTGCATAAGCTACATCAGGGCGAGTACATAACATCGCATATATTATAGAACCTACGGCTGAAGCATAGGGTATAATGCTCATGCGAGCTCTCTCTTCATCAGTCTTCAGACATAAGTCCTTGGAGAGAGTGATTCCATGACAAGCGGGCAAGGCACCACGCTTAGAATCTTCCATGCTAAACCTCTTTAGGATGGTGTCAATGTACTTTGTTTGGGACAATCCCAATAACCTCTTGGATCTATCTCTATAGATCCTGATGCCCAAAATGCACGAGGCATCACCCAAGTCCTTCATGGAGAACCTTTGTGATAAGAATATTTTGACCGATTGTAGCATAGGAATATCATTTCCTATCAAGAGAATGTCATCCACGTACAATACGAGGAATGTGACAGTACTCCCTACAATCTTCTTATAAATGCATGGTTCATCTATATTTTTGACAAAATCAAACTCTTTGATTGCGTTATCAAAACAGATGTTCCAGCTCCGTGAGGCCTGCTTTAATCCATAAATGGATTAAGCAACCTACATGCTTTCCTGCTGCTCCCACTGTCAATGAAACCCTCTGGTTGATCCATAAAAACGCATTCTTCTAAATCACCATTTAGAAATGCAGTTTTAACGTCCATCTTCCAGATTTCATAGTCGTAGTGAGCAGCAATAGCAAGTAGTATCCGAATGGATTTAAGCATTGCTACCGGAGAGAAAGTTTCATCATTGTCCAATCCTGGTCTTTGACGAAAACCTTTCGCTACAAGCCTTACTTTATAGGTCTCTACCTGTCCATCTACATCAATCTTTCTCTTAAAGATCCATTTGCACCCTACGGGTTTTATCTCAGGAGGTGCAACATCTAAAGTCCATACTTTGTTGGTGTACATGGACTCTATTTCGGATCTCATGGTTTCAAGACACTTCGCTGAGTCACCACTTGTGATAGCTTGCTGAAAACTAGTAGGGCCATCATCATCTATGATGCAATCTTCTCTATCACCATCAATGAGAAACCCATAGTATCTCTCTGGTGGGCGATGAGTTCTACTAGATCTTCGGAGCGGTTGAGGTTCTTGAAGTTTTACTGCAACATCAGTTTCAACCAATTCGTCCTGAGTAATTTGTGTCTCTAGAACCTATTCTAGTTCTACCGCATTGCTATCATCACCTTTTGTAAAAATCTCATTTTCTAAAAATATGGCATGTTGAGAAACAAACACTTTTTGTTCCTCCTTGTGGTAGAATAGATATCCATATGAATGTTTTGGATATCCCACAAATTTACACATGACCGATCGTGTCTCGAGTTTGTCTGGATTCTGCTTTTTAACAAAAGCCGGACAACCCCATATCCTAACTCTTTTAAGAGATGGTCTCTTTCCACTCCATATCTCATATGGCGTGGTAGACACGGTCTTGGTTAGAACCCTGTTTAACAGGTACATTGCTTTCTCCAATACATGTCCCCAAAAAGAAAGCGGTAACTCAGCATCACACATCATGGACCGTACCATATCTAATAGGGTACGATTCCTCCGTTCTGACACACCGTCATGCTGTGGTGTGTAAGGAGGAGTGAGATGAGAGAGAATCCCATTCTCTTTTAAGAAGTCTAAAAACTCTGTACTCAAATACTCTCCACCTCGATCTGATCGAAGTTTCTTGATGCTCAAGCCTGTTTGCTTTTCCACTTCAAGTTTGTACTCCTTGAATTTCTTGAAAGCTTCGGATTTATGTTTTAACAAAAACACATGTCCGAATCTTGAGAAATCATCAGTAAAAGTAATGAAGTATGAAAAACCGCCTCTTGCATGTGTAGACATTGGTCCGCATACATCACTATGTATGAGGCTTAAGAGTTCCACAGCTCTTTCTCCGTGTCCAGTAAACGGAGTTTTGGTCATTTTAACTTTGATACAAGACTGGCAAGTCACATAAGATTTATATTCAAAAGGATTCAAATATCCATCTTTATGTAGCTTGTTTAGTCTTATTTCATTAATATGACCAAGTCTACAATGCCAAAGAAAAGCCTCATTTATATCTGAAAACTTTCTTTTATTAGTATGTTGTATATTGAAAACTGTGTGTTGGTTCAGGACGTAAATACCGTTATTTAATATACCATACCCAATCAACTGTTGATTCAAGTTAATGTTCATAACATTATTCTGCAACACAAAATGATATCCTTCATTGTCCAACAAAGAAACCGATATTATATTACACAGCATACTAGGTACATAATAACACGGGTTCAAAACCAAAATACAACCCGAAGGCAACCCCAGATGATACACTCCTACAGATACAGCATGTATATTGGAACCATTTCCAAACCGCAAAGTATGGTCACCAGTCTTCAAAATTCTATTGTTTCTCAATCCCTGCATACAATTGCAGATGTGAGAACCAGAACCGGTATCTAATATCCAAGATGCAGAGTTTATAGAAAAACAGTTTTCATTTACAAACACACCTGAAGCGGAAGCATCAACATGCTTCTTCTTCTTGAGATCAGCAAGATACAGAGCACAGTTGCGTTTCCAATGTCCCGACTTGTGGCAGTAAAAACATTCTCCTTTTCCACTTCCCGCAGCCCCAGATTTGTCTTTCCCCTTCGCCTTTTGAACTCCACCGTTCGGTTTGATGGGTTTCTTCTTCTTCTTTCCATTGGCCTTGGCTTTTGGGACGAAAGAAGAAGATGGCCCAGCAAGAAGAGCGGGAGTTTTCTCTTTCTTAAGCGTGCTCTCTGCACTTCTCAACATATTGAGAAGTTCAGGCAATGATTTCTCCAAATCGTTCATATTGAATTTCACTATGAACGGAGCAAAGGCGGAGGGGAGAGACTGCAGAACAATATCTGTATATTGCTCATTATCCATGGTCCATCCCAGTTCTTCGAGTTCTTCTATATGACCAATTATCTTCAGAACATATTCTCCTACTGATGTACCAGGGGCTATCCGCATCTGAAACAACTTTCGAGATGCCTCGTATCGTAAAGTCTGAGATTGCTCTTCATACAACTCATTTGTATGAAGAAAGATGGATTGAACATCCATATTCTCGTGCTGCTTCTGATGTATACTGTCTATAGAAGCAAGCGTGAGGCATTTAGCCGTGTTACAATTAATATCCCATGTTTTTCTGATCTCTCTATTCGAAACAGATGATTCAGGTCCTGGGACGGGTGGGGCTTTGGTAGTAAGGATATATGATACTTTATCATATGTGAGTGCAATGTTCAAGTTCCTCAACCATTCTTTATAATTCGGTCCTGTCAGTTTATTTTTCTCTAAAAGAATCTTAAGTCCCGTCATCGGTATCTGCCATTAGGAGAGAGAAAAGAAAACACTCAGCGAAATGCTCCTGCAAAGATTTAGATTGGTTATTATCTTATCTAATCGATGTCTCCCACTGCTTTTATCAAATTTTCTTTCAAAACCTGAAAAGAAACTAGCCAGGATTAATTACATTCTGCAGTTTCGCTAACCGGTTAACCAGGCCAGTGTCGGTACTTTGAGGGAGATTCCCGTGCTTTCGCACGGACCTAATTAAAACAAACCTCGTTTTCCCAGAGGTCAAACCCCGTTGACACCTTTCTAGACATCTACTGGATTAGCTAATTGTAAAGTGAAAAACTCTCCTAGGAGTAACTCTTACTCACAGAGGGATCGGGATCCAACTTTCATATAGATGGTATGCAATCTCATTGCAAATTTCAACTCTTGAAACTCCTGATATGGTTTTTACCCCTTGTTACTTATGACCTTGGTTATGGTCAACATATCATAAGCACTAGTCAAGTTCTACCCGTCATTTCGAGATTAACTAGACCCATCCATATGACCCTTGACTATGATCAACATAATCATATGAATGTCCTAACTAATCACATCATATGCTTTGTAGGAAGACATCACTTAGCTACCGTACACTACGCCTTGACTATAATCAATATACGTAGCACGAATACTAAGTACTCTGCTTCCTAAAATGACGGAAGGTTGTGGATGATTTTTATGAAAACCTTTAACGTTTTGAACTTGATCTCGTTGTAGAATCAAAACAGCTTAGAAAAGGAGTGGTTTAAGCTCCGCATCTTTTGAAACTTGCATTTTTCATAAAAAGGCCGAGTGGGTTTCAAATCTGATTCCACAACATCTTTAAGTTTCTTTTTCTTTACATTAATCTTATTAATGTAGTCCCATCATTTAAGTTCCTAAGCCATCACAGAAAAGAAACGAAAATAGAACGTACACTTATGTCATCCGCATTCGCCACAGTGTCCCGTTATGCACTGTTAGATTACTTAACTAACGGCATAGCGGGGCATGACTAGCGCGGGTGTAAAATATAAGCAACGTTTATTATATATCATATATATAATAATAATCCATTCGTCTTAGATACTAAGTAATCACATTACAGAATATCAACAGCAGAAGCACATATGAAAATAAAAGGATATCTAGGATGTCCGTATTTTGTATTAAGCCAACAATAGAAAATACGGATTCCACGGTCGTAATGAATAGCCAAGTCCACATCCCTAGACCCCTATGAAAGCGGCAAGCGACCCTACAAATTCTAGAGTTTAGGAGACCCGGTCTCGACTCCTCGAGATGGCCTCCCACTAAACCCTAGAACCCGGTCTCGTGTGCTCCCCTCCTTGGGTCTATCCTAATGCAGAAATGTAAATAATAAACAATAATGGTGACATCATCCTCAACCCGGAAGTGACCCAAATAAAAGAATATTACATACAATTAAATTTTATATGAATGAAAAATAAAGCTCTCATCTCACATAAAACCCCCGGCTATTCCATCACGATAATACTGCACATCATATCTCAGCAACACATAATATCTCATATCATCAACGTAAGCAAGTATGCGTACCCCGATTGTCGTTGATGTATAGCAACGAAATCGGCGATACACCACATACTACACTTACGGTCGCAGAAAATGAATGAAAAACTACAACAATTGGAATCATAACTGCCCTTAGACATCAAAAACCCGGGATATCACATATCAAAGATTTCATGTCCAACAATGTAAAGCTCACATTTAGGTCTCATTTAAGAAAAAACTTTTTCAAATATTAAGTCGGATAATTCAACAATATTTCCGATTAAACCCGAGACCGAAATATTAGATTTACACGCAACAAACAAATTTGTAGATTCCAATTATTGTATCACATTCTCAAATACTAGGCGCAGTTAAAACATTCGATCAAACGATCAATTACCTAAATAATTCTCAAAAAGCTCAACACTTGAGCAATATTAAAATATACCAGAGACTGCTACAAGCTCATATGGGCCAGCACAAGAAGGCACAGTCTACGCCTTACCAACGGCGCCGCGGAACCGCCGCAAAATGACCATTTTGGCCGCGGTTCCGCGGTCGTTAAGTGGGGTTAGGGCTTCGTTCTTCCTGTGGGCCCATACAATTCCCTACACGATTTTCTGAGTATTTTTAATGTGAAAAAATCCAATTTTTTGAAAAATTTCCAGAGAGCATGTTCCGGGCGATATATTTCGTTCGTTCGAGGTTTTTAACGTCGTCTAGGTTACTCTAAAGCTTTAGCTTGGCTCTGATACCATTGTTGGGTTTATCTAGCATCTCATCTAGGGTTTGGAGGCATCACACATGCCACAATTTGAATTTTAAAGATGCTAAGTAAACTAAACTAGAATCTTAACTAGAATTTTAGAGTAACATACAAAGTATCATATACTAAAGAGAATCTATGACTAAGTATAGAGATTACAACCTTTGTAGACCTCTCTTGGTGACTCCTTGGACCTTTGAGAGTATGGAACGGATCGTTAGAGATCTTCCTCGTCCACGATGATCCACCCGAAATCCCTTTACCCAAAGCTCCTTGCTTTACTTGATTTGTGAAAGAAATATAGCAAACACCCTGCACTAATGGGCTAGAGAGGTGTAGAATGATGAGGTGGTGTGTATTTTATAATCAAAACCCTTTCTTTTTATCAACCTCACTCAAGAGAAAACTCAAGAGAGCTTGGAGGAAGAAGAAGATAATGGTGGCTAAGCTTTGAGCTCAAGAGATAATGATATGATCAAGATAAAATGTGAATGAAATATATATATATATTTTCCACTCTCGCCCTTAACCAGGGGTTAACAAATATCTAGATATTTATTTTGGAAGAAAAAGAAATATAGAAACTTAACTTATGGTGGGAGCTATAGTTAAAAGAATGGTCAAGGATAATTATCCCACCATGAATTAATTTTCTATTTCTTTAACTCTAAAATAAATATATATGGATATTTATTAACATGTGAGTCTTGCATTGCCACCATTTGTGTATCAACAACCATGATACAATGTATGTGTGTTTGTGTCCATGCACATCATCATGTGCATACATGCTTGCATACATCAACAAAGAAAAAATGGTTTAATAAAGAATTAAGCTAAAAGTCTTTGTTAAATCAATACTTGATTTAACAAACCGGTCATATCACATACGACCCGACCAATAGAAAAACTCCTGATTAATATACGGTATAACATATACGCATTTAATCGGGTCCCCGCGCATATCTCATATGCACACCACATCTTTTCGCCTGAGCTAGGAAACTTCATTGTGGGACTCTAAGACTCGTCAATACGCCGGCAGTAGATGATGATCATATCAAACACCTACAAGCCGTAAGTGGTCAGCTAAACGTAACGGCCACTGTTCAGTTGAAAATATTGCATTTTGGTATAAGTATTTTCCTTACATTTCTTAAATAATAAAAGGTGTTTATTATAAATATTAAACATATTTAGATTTATCTGCAAAATACTGTTTGCCATATGTTTATATATTATAATTAATATTATGAAGGAAAATATAAGCATTTTATATTTATATAATATTTTGGTAATTGAAAATATGCATATCATATCAAATATTCTAATCAAAATTCTTAAAAAATATAATATCATACAAATGGTTAGAATAATATTTCAAAATATATGCATAATATTTTAGTGATTAAAAGATGTATAGCATATCAAATATTCTTAATCATGTTTCTTAAAGATTTATTACCATATAAAGTGCATAGCATATTAAATATTCTTAATCAACTTTCTTAAAGATTTATTACCATATATAGTGATTAAGATACTCTCTCTAATTTAATAAATAAACTAACATTATTCATAGAGATATTATGCAAGATTTAGCTCAGGTCAAGAGATCAAGATGTTCAAGATGTCAGGATCAAAAATCTGCCAAAATCATAAAATCATTACTGACAGGGACTCAGAATCCAGGCATGGAAAGTCACCATATATGGTAACCAGTTTTTCTTCTTTGAGGGCTATATAAAGGACCAAGGGCTAAAGTTAGAAGGCATCAAGCCGAAGAGATCATGAAGTCCAAGATAGCTCACGCATTCAGGCTGATCATCAACTGTTTATCTACCTCCTTCGGAAGAGTTCGAGAAGCAAACCAAGTTTTTGTAATCATTTTCTGAGGAATAAAGTGTAGATTGTTCAAGTTGATTAATAAAGGTAGTTGTTTTATTTAATTCTTTTGCATTTTACATTATGTTTTCCCTCTCTGTCTTTTCATCTTCTTTTCCCAACATGCGTGAGTAATTCTCCGCTTGTTAGGGTTCGTAGG
Source organism: Agapanthus africanus (assembly GCA_030015575.1). Lineage (NCBI taxonomy): Eukaryota > Viridiplantae > Streptophyta > Magnoliopsida > Asparagales > Amaryllidaceae > Agapanthus > Agapanthus africanus. The sequence continues at coordinate 737,777,231 of CM057340.1, forward strand.
ATTAGGGTAGGCTAATGGATGATGAACATCCCTAAACCCTTTTTAAGTCCTATAAAGTTTATGAACTTTATCAAAAGAATCATTAACATCCTAATCGGGCGCGCTACCAATTTATTGTTAGTCTCGACCGCGATTAGAGATTAGATTAATGATTGTTTTGGTAAAGTCTAGATATGAACGGAGTTCCATGTCGAGATAGGGGTTAAGATTGGGAACCCCTTTCCCTCCATAAAGCCTAATCTACATGCATCTCTGTCGTTCTAGTTTTAAATCTATTAAAGGATAAAAAGAGTAATATTTAATTAACCATCCATAACTACTAAATCCTAATGAACCCTACAAGCCCCCTTTTAATATTGAACTTACATCCATAATTAATCTAGATCTATATTTTGCATCCGTATTTAACGTAGATCTAGAAACCATTCCTCAACATTCTTATCCCTCCTCTCTTTTTCAACACGTCTAAACTAAGAGTAAAAGATTCAACGTTTCCCTGAGGACGACCCGTACTCATCTCAGTCTAGCTACATGCGACACCGTTGTTGATTACGGTTAACTACAAACACACTTTTTCGTATCAATCAAATGGCGCCGTTGCCGGGGAAACGTGCGTAATTTTTTATTCTTACTATTTGTGTTGAATTCTTACTTGATCCATATCATAATTAAAACAAAACTGCAAATTGCATATTTAACGATTATTGTGTGAATTTTGCGAGGAAATCTGGAGTCACGGACTTGAGAAAACAGAAGACAGAGACATTCATCAAGATCCAGAGGAGTACAAGAGGCCACAGAGCAAACTTTCACCACCTGATCCCTCCACCCAGCGGCAGAACCGCGGCAAAGGAGCTCTTTTGGCGGTGGAAGCGCGACGGGAGAGGGGAGTTAGGGGTTCTAACTTCTCTGGTATCTTTCTCAACTCCTTCTCTCTCCTCTCAAATCCAATAAAATCTATTTTCTGCAGGATTCTTTGCAAAATAGCGCCGCTTAAAAATCTTTTTGCAAAAGTTTTGTGATTGATTTTGTTTTGCATATTTTAATACGGACTTTAAGGGGCAAAGACCAAATCAAGATTAGGTGGGGATTTCATCACCCTTCCTAAGCCCCACAAATCACAAACCGAGCATCTAGATCAACCCTTCATTAATTTAAAAAATATCTAGACCAGACTCTAAGGATTATCGCGCTCAATAAGGACAGAGGAAGGTCGTGGGTAATCTATCGCTTATCCGCATTACTTTTGTAGTGTCTAGGCAAGTGTGACTAAGGCTAGTGGTTTTTAATTAGGCTCACTACTGTGGTTCCTTCCCACTTACCTGGCACTTACCTGGCTACAAGAGTAGTAAAGAGCCGGTAGAGGATTGATCCTGCGGCTTGTCCTTTAGAAGTCTAGGAGCGGTCTAGAGACTGGACCTAGGTGACCTTAGTTCTAGGGTTGCTTGTGCATTTTAGAGTGATTTGTCTTGAGTCCCACTTTTTTCAAAACAAGCCAATTTTAAATCACACACACGCTGCCACTTGCACTAAACCCGCTTAGTGCATGCTCGGCTGGACACGGGATCCTAGTGCCCGTCTTGTCCGCGTTCCTGCTATCGACTCCGAAGTCGGTACTTCTTCATCTTCTTTTCCCCCACCACACACCACGACCGAGATGGACGGCACTCCATCAGAGTATAACACCACGCTGCCACCGCCCGTAGGTGCGCAGAATCCACCGCGCATCTCTCTCCAAGAGAGATGCTATCCTATCCATGGTCCTCTTCCCACTTGTCTATCTCTTCCACCAGCTAACGGGGATAATTTCGAAATTAAACCCCACTACATCAATCTGCTGCCCAAATTTTATGGGCTTGAGTCGGAAGACGCGTACGTTTTCATCACCAAATTCGAAAACGTATGCGCAATGATAGGTACTTCACAGTTGACTGTCGATGCTATGCGCTTGCGTCTTCTCCCATTCACACTGTGCGACTTGGCAGAAAAATGGCTTTATAATACTGCCGCATACTCTATCACTAATTGGGATGAATTCGTAATAACATTTCTTAAGAAGTTTTACCCAAACTATAAGACCGCCCGTGTTAGAAGCGAGATCAACCAGTTCACCCAGCTTCCCAATGAACTATTTTGGAAGTGCTTTGAACGTTTTAAGGATCTGCTTGTCCAATGTCCTCATCATGGAATACAAAGATGGGATTTATATCGAATAATATATGAGGGCATTAATCCAGCGACAAAGCAGATGCTTGAAACAATGTGTCAATGCAATTTCATGTCTAAAGACGACGGTGAAGCTTGGAAATATCTGGAAGACCTTGCTGAACACACTTTGCAGTGGGAAAGCTTAAGACCACCTTCATCTAGGGGAGGTATTCACCAGCTCGATGTTTCCATCGCAGTAAAAGCCGAAATGGCAGCGATGCAGAAGAAACTCGATACTATTGAGAACAAACTTTCATCAGTCTCCCTAAATCAGGTCACGCTTCCCAAGACCGTCTGTGGTTGCTGTTCAGATCCTTCACACTTAACGGAAGAATGTCCTATGAATGCATCGGTTCAATCTAATGCTGCTTTTCAGCAGCGACCTAGAAATGATCATTATTCTTCCACGTACAATCAAGGATGGAGAAATCATCCTAACTTTGCTTGGAACCAAAACCAACAAAGCAATTATCAAAGATCTCCTCCACAGCAACCACAACCACAAAATCAGCTCCCCTTTCAGTCATAAAATTTTCAAAATCCGGCCAACACTTCTACACCACAAGTGGCCGGTACTGACAACTCTTCACTCGCACAAACTTTGGATATGTTCATGAAATATTCCATGCAATTGTCGGCTGAGATGAAGTCTTCTATTGATACCATACAGAAAGACTCCGCCTCTCACGGCGAGAGTATTAAATCAATAGAAAACCAACTCGCACAATTAAACGCCGCAATGAGTGCGAGAGAGAAAGGGAAACTCTCATCTCAACATATACCTAATCCTGGCCACTCACAAAGTTATAATGTGAGTGCCGTTACTACATTGAGATCGGGAAAGGTGCTGAATAACCGAGTGGGTGAGCAATGTGATGATGTTAGTGACACCAATGATACCCCAGCGTCTTCTTCTTCCCCTAATTCGTCTAGTCTCCCACCTTCACCCGAGTCTATTCTCCGTTTTCCCCAAGGCTCGAACCCTTCGCCCATTTCCTCGAATCTACCTAAAACGATCCCCACTCCAATTCTGGGATCCTCTCCATCCCCACAATCCTCTCCAATGTTAGACCAAACCCTTATTGATAAAGTACCTTATCCAAACAGGTTAAGGGGCAACAAACCAAGTCTACAAATGGAGAAGATTGTGGAAATTTTTAAGCAAGTTAACATAAACATTCCTCTCCTAGATGCTATTCAACAAGTTCCGTCATATGCGAAAATCCTAAAGGACTTGTGCACTAGGAAGAGAAAAGTTCAAGTACCTAAAAAAGTTTTCCTTGCGAGTAATGTGAGCATTGCTTTTACACAACAACTACCCAAGAAATGAAAGGACCCCGGAAGTCCTACAATTTCTATTTCCATTGGGGGTAAAAATATCAATCGTGCTCTACTCGATCTAGGTGCTAGTGTTAATTTGCTTCCGTATTCTGTTTATGAGCAATTAGGGATCGGAGAGTTAAAACCTGCGCATTGCACTCTTCAGATGGCCGATCGATCTATCACCCAACCAAGGGGTGAGCTAGAGGATGTGTTAATCAAAGTCGGGGAATTCATATTCCCTGTGGACTTTATCGTTATAGAAACAAAACCTGTGGCAAACCCACGCAATCAAATCCCGGTGATACTCGGTCAACCCTTTTTGGCCACTTCCAACGCAGTAATCAATTGTAGAAACGGCTCTATGACCCTATCCTTTGGAAAGAAGTCAATTGAGCTTAACATTTACAAGTTGGAAAGTGAACCCTCCTAACCCTATGCTCATGTGTGTTCTGTCGAATTAATGGATGTCGACAGCAGCGAATTTGATCAACCTTATGATACTGACTCTATTCATATGTTGTTGTTTGACCCAACCATGTACTCTTCCACCAAGTTGTCCGGGTTAACATCTAACGCTGATGAGGAACTATTTATAGAGTCTGACGATCACCCCATTTTTTCTGATGACATTATTCTTCGGGGTATCGATGAAAGCTTTGAGGAAATTTTCGCTGATGAACTCGCATTTTTAAAAGATACGGGTGTTGAGATAAATCAACTCCAAGATGAAGAAATTGGACCTCCACCCCTTCTTCTGGACTATAAAAAGAATGCGAGTAATCCATCACAATCACTGTGTTGTCTCTCCAAAACGAGACGTAAACACATTCTATCCCACCACTTACCTTTTCCCCACTTCTTCTTGGCTCTTTTCAACATGTTCTTCCACCAACCTTGGTACTTCATCGATAAAATTTTTGGATGGTTGGTGTTGACCTTCGGTCTTTGCAAAGCTTGGCATTGACCAATAACCTTGACCCCCTCGTGTGATTTTAAAAAGATTAAAATTGTTTAACTCAAGTTTGGGCGAGGTGGTATATTTTGGCTCTTGAAAGAAAATGATTTTTACAAAATTGTGAGCCAAAAATAAGTTTGGGGGAGGATTTTCACTTTCATATATTCTTTTCCCCATTAATAATTTCCTCCCAAGTCTACAGGTTTTTGAGCTTAACGGATGACATCAGTGAGGACACTGCTGTAAACAGGTTTGGGGGAGGTTTGTGCTTATTTACACATCAATTTGCATCATACTTTGCATAAGCACAACTTTTTTGAAAAAAAATTTAAAAATTTTCTTTTATAACAAAAGAGTAGAAAGTGAAAAATTACATCCAAAAGATAGGAATAGTTTAAGAAAACCAAGAAAATTAGAAGTTTTCTTAAACGAACTGGTAATAAGTAGTTATGAGTTGTTGTCCCAAGGGTTAGTAAGATGAAGGAAGTCACTAATCTGAGGATAAAAATAAGTCTGAAAAACAGTTTCTATTCTGGAAGCCAAATATTTAAATGGTGATACCCTACTATATGCACTTACACACGTCTTGAAACTCGGGATAGTAGAGAATACCTTGAAATGCTTTTATCTAAAAGCCAAAGTATGAAGGAAATGAAAAAAAATGAAGAAAATATAAAATTGGTGAAAAGAAAAATGAACACTGGTTTTGTTATCGCCAAGGCAGCAATAAAAAATATAGCGAGGATGCCTCTTCACCTAGTGCCCTAAGGCCAACTGGTCTGAGAGTCACTGCTTAGCCTTAGGTGGTGCAAGACGAGGAAAATATTATCACTTAATCAGCAAGCACATGAGTAATCGGTCGGTTAGTACCTCAAGAAGTATTAACGGTCGCATGAAAATGTGTGAGCAAATCTAAATATTCATCAAGTTAAAAAGTACTGAGGTAGATGGACAAGAGTATGATAGCTTGAATTGAATTCTTCGAGTGTAGGCATGCCCATTTCACACACGTAGGGGTATATGATCGATGTTTGGATGAAAGGTAGGAATGAAGAATAAAGGCGATGTTTTATTGAGGGATGAAGTGATTTCTAACATTTTTTCATGACTAGTAAGATAGGGCTCATGACAACTGAAAAGCTAGTATAGTTGGAAACTCTAAAATTTCAAAGTATTTCTTTTATGGTTCTTATCATTATATGTAAATTTCACCATCTCTTTTTTATTATACGATTTTGTGGGTGTAATCCGCTGAAAACCCTCAGGAGACAACACTCCTCCTACTAGGGACACCTAGAGGTTTAACGGCTTGTTGCACGTGCTCAGTGCAATCGTGTTTGCCTACGAAAGTGTGCTATTTAGGGTTTTCTTTTTATTTTTATTTTTCTCTTTCTCTTGAATAACAAGTTTGCTCGGGACGATCAAAATTAAGTTTGGGGGTATTTGTTCAGTTGAAAATATTGCACTTTGGTATAAGTATTTTCCTTACATTTCTTAAATAATAAAAGGTGTTTATTATAAATATTAAACATATTTGGATTTATCTGCAAAATACTGTTTGCCATATGTTTTTATATTATAATTAATATTATGAAGGAAAATATAAGCATTTTATATTTATATAATATTTTGGTAATTGAAAATATGCATATCATATCAAATATTCTAATCACAATTCTTAAAAGATATAATATCATACAAATGGTTAGAATAATATTTCAAAATATATGCATAATATTTTAGTAATTAAAAGATGTATAGCATATCAAATATTCTTAATCATGTTTCTTAAAGATTTATTACCATATAAAGTGCATAGCATATTAAATATTCTTAATCAAGTTTCTTAAAGATTTATTACCATATATAGTGATTAAGATACTCTCTCTAATTTAACAAATAAACTAACATTATTCATAGAGATATTGTGCAAGATTTAGCTCAGGTCAAGAGATCAAGATGTTCAAGATGTCAGGATCAAAAATCTGCCAAAATCATAAAATCAATACTGACAGGGACTCAGAATCCAGGCATGGAAAGTCACCATATATGGTAACTAGTTTTTCTTCTTTGAGGGCTATATAAAGGACCAAGGGCTAAAGTTAGAAGGCATCAAGCCGAAGAGATCATGAAGTCCAAGACAGCTCACGCATCCAGGCTGATCATCAATTGTTCATCTACCTCCTTCGGAAGAGTTCGAGAAGCAAACCAAGTTTTTGTAATCATTTTCTAAGGAATAAAGTGTAGATTGTTCAACTTGATTAATAAAGGTAGTTGTTTTATTTAATTCTTTTGCATTTTACATTATGTTTTCCCTCTCTGTCTTTTCATCTTCTTTTCCCAACATGCGTGAGTAATTCTCCGCTTGTTAGTGTTCATTGGATTAGGGTAGGCTAATGGATGATGAACATCCCTAAACCCTTTTTAAGTCCTATAAAGTTTATGAACTTTATCAAAAGAATCATTAACATCCTAATCGGACGCGCTACCAATTTATTGTTAGTCTCGACCGCGATTAGAGATTAGATTAATGATTGTTTTGGTAAAGGCTAGATATGAACGGAGTTCCATGTCGAGATAGGGGTTAAGAGTGGGAACCTTTTTCCCTCCAGAAACCCTAATCTACATGCATCTCTGTCGTTCTAGTTTTAAATCTATTAAAGGATAAAAAGAGTAATCTTTAATTAACCATCCATAACTACTAAATACTAATGAACCCTATAAGCCCCCTTTTAATATTGAACTTACATCCATAATTAATCTAGATCTATATTTTGCATCCGTGTTTAACGTAGATCTAGAAACCATTCCTCAACATTCTTATCCCTCCTCTCTTTTTCAACACGTCTAAAGTAAGAGTAAAAGATTCAACGTTTCCCTGAGGACGATCCGTACTCATCTCGGTCTAGCTACATGCGACACCGTTGTTGATTGCGGTTAACTACAAACACACTTTTTCGTATCATTCAGCCACCCAGGTATTGAGCGATCAGAAGAAAACCGGCGAAGCTGTCAAAACTCCCGTCGAGCCAACTGGCAACACTTACCGTACAGTCCGGTCACTTCGTCAGAAATACTGCATATCGAGTCTTATGATGGAATCGTCAACCCCAATAACTCAATAAGTCATGCCGGTTTATGGCTCATAACAGATCAAGACACTACTGATAGCACTTATCAGTAAATCTCAGCAGCCCTGGCCAGGGACTTCCTGTTATAGCCAATCGAGCATAGAACAACATCAACCCCTAATACCGGGAGAGACGAAACCCCTCCTATCGCTCATTGCCTCCATGTGCCTCGGGACTGTACCCAAAATCCACCTGTTTGCACGACTCAGTAGAGCCGTGGTAAGATGGAGATCAAAGTACAGTGGGAGGACACACAAGACTCTATGACGATCTTGGGTCTACAGACTAACCTGTACCAGTGTCACCTGAGAACTGCTATCCGACGATAGATATCATACCACATAGGAGTTCTCGGCGAGTCCGTTCAGTGTACCCAGTCTCTACTGAGCACCCGCATACAATCTTAGGTGTCACCACACCAGATGGATATGGGATCATCCATTGCCCATCATATGGGACAAGAATGGTATACGCTAGTCTACTCTGGAATATCGATGCCCCGTCTCAATATACCCACGACTAGGAACAGTTAAAGGATATACTTATAAACTATAGGTGTCCCACTAGTATGATCTGCATCATAGTCCCAGTAGTCAAGCAAATATCCTATGGGCTTTATCAACATGTACCAAATGAATAAGATGCATGATCAAATGAACATGTGAAGATAAAGTAAACCAGATAACATACTATCATGTCGAGTAAGAAAGTCATCTATATACATATATACATGTCCCAGCATCCACTATACATATAATGGCCTCTAGGGCATATATATATTTAACACTTTGCATGTGAGTGCTGTTTCAGAGTCTTTGACTCTCAGCGCTGGCGCTCTTGGCGCGAGCGCTTTTATGAAGCGCTGATTTATTTTAAATTTTAAAATTCGAACTGAGCTTTTCTCTGATTGGGGGAAACAAATGCCCCCCACCGTTGTGCTCACGTGGCCCACACGTAAGTGCAGCGATGGCAGCCTTTCCACCGTTGGATTGTTCTTGGAAGTCGGATCGACTTCCCCTGCTTATAAATAGGACATTTGGCCCTTTGAGATGACTCCTTCTTATTTAATCCCTTTGATGAGCCATCATCTAGATTTTGTGGGTCCCCTTTGGTCCCCTTCCACTGCATTGCAGTGTGGTATAAAATTAAAGTACCAAGTACTAAAACTTGAATTGCAGCACTGACGGCTAACTCTTGCTCTTTTTCGTCCAGGTACTATGTCTTTCGACATTTTCTTCCCGTTTGTTCGTTCGAAAAGCGGGTTCCCTGAAGCGCCCGTGGATAGGGAAGTCCTCGCGTTGATCAAAGATCATGACCCGGAGCAAAAGAACCTTCATTTATGGGGGACGTGGTATAATCAGATCATCAGGGGTCGGCGTAACTTTTCTTGCGCAGCACCTTCAGAGCCCATTTCGACGATCCACTACGCCTACTCACCCCCAGTGAACTATACTGTGGAGGAGGTCAACTGGACATCAGAGGGTCTCCTTCAGCCTTCTATGGATGCAATACCCGTACAGCCTCCAACGGCTTTGGATACCTTGGGGCGACGTATATCTCAAGGCGAGTCACGCCCTTGGGGACAATCGTACATGATAGGCTTGACTCCTCGCCATCCAGCTGGGTATTTGCAGTGGGCTCGCTAAATTTTGTCGGCCAAGAGATCGTTGCTGCTGAAGCTTGGGTTGTACCCCGCCGTTTATGTCTCTCTTCCAATATTCCACACCCCCTACTTGGTGGGTCAAGGCTTTTCTGGAGCAATGGAATATTTCGACCCACACATTCCTTCTATCAGATCGAGAAGTCTCAATCTCTTTAGAAGAGTTTGCGGAGATCTCTGGTTTACCCGTTAGGGGAGAACACTATGAGGAGCTGCTTCCTTCAGACGAGTACATCTTTGCCACCAAATCAGTGGTAATAGGTCTTACCCCGGAGAACGCCATTCAACACCAATTCCCGAGCCTGATCAAAGTGTTGAATATCTACGAAATTCTATTTCTGGAGTCCGGAGGGCATGGAGTCAGCTACGCAGACTTCATCGCTCGCTTTCTTCGTCCGGAAGCCTTATCGAAGCAAGTCGCGTTGTTCGCTAAGCTTGACGATCCATTTGGTTTTGGTTTGGATAACCAACCGATGACGGAGGCGGATTTAAAAAGTTTCTTTATTCCGGATGCTCCTGTCGTTCCCTTCGCGGAGCTTGCTGCTCCGGACGTCGATGAAGAGCCGTTCATGCTGGGGTTCATTGGCTTATGGCTAAACTGGTTCATGCTTCCAATGTACCCTCATTATATGAGGCCATCAGTCTTTTACCCAGCCCATCGTATGGTTGTGGGAATGCGAGTGGCTATCAGGATTGATGGGTTGGCACACCTGTACCATGGTCTCAGCTTAGCGGTGGACACCACTCAGCCGGGGGTACAGCCCGTCACTTTCTCGCTGCATTATTTTACGTCGTGGATCGAGCTACACGTACTTGGCGCTTTTGGTGCTCACAAACGGCCTCGTTTCTATGACAGTTACAACTTCCCTCGGATTATGCGCCTAGTTGACGCATCCGTTTTAAATCCGACACAGCGGGAGGCTAGGGGTTTGGTCCTTCGCCCGCGTACGGTCGGAGATGGCATGACCTTTGTCGATAAGGTTTTAACCATCGTCAAATAGTCCACTAAGACGGTGCAGCCACTGCGGGACACTTTTAAAGACGGGGCCTCTACCTTGAAAACTCAGGAGATTCTACATTTATATTCAATCAGGCCGGGCTTTCTTGTGTTTAGGCAGAATGATTCGGCGTTGTTCATGAGGTACAACCCACACCGTTTCGCCCAGCAATCAAGATATAATCAGGGCGTCCCGCTCGAGGCCTTCCTAGCTGAGCCAGTTGCCACAGAAGAAGGTATCCGCAATGCATTACACCATTTTATGCGGTTGAACACTGGCTCCAATTTCTTTATCAGTGAGACGAGTTGCGTTCCGCGAATCTTGAACGTATATGTGGCATGGTATCAGCATTCGATGGGCGCCATTATTAGGGAAGAAAGATGGCTCTTGCTCGATCGCAAAGGTGCGATCCTAGCCGGCAACCCAACTGTTCCTTTGAAGCGACGAACCATCGTTCGTCCTTCCTTGAGAGGAGCTGCTGTGATGGCAGCCCCGCGCGCTATGCCTGAGATGCCCCTACCCCGTATGCATGTAGAAGCAGTAGCTGTAGCGTCCCCCGAGTCTAGCGTGCGTATGGAGATCGGGACTTGCCGCCCAAAGTTGCCTGCCAAGCGCAAGCTCCTGTTGCCGGATGCCGGCGTCCGCTCACAGAAGAAGAAGAAGTCGATATTTTCTGCAGACATTGCATTCGGCCAGGAGCCTCATGCTCCTTACAGGGAAGGCTTGAGCGAATACGGTACCAATGAGGGTTTATTCATTGCGCCAGATGATATTGATCTAGAGGCTGAGATTGCGGTTTCCGAGCAACTAGCTTGCGATGAAGCAGCACGGGTCACCATTGGACAGTCAGGTAGACTTCAGTTGTATCTTTCTGCGGCTATATATATTATTATGCTTTGACTGACGCTTTCTTTTTAACAGGTATCTCCGCCGAAGAGGCTCTTACGGCCTCACTCAAGACTTTCGAAGAGGAAGAGAGGCTTCGCGCTTTCTTAGGCCTTGGTATACTTCGGCTCGTTGTGCCTTCATTCCCTTTTTTCTTTATTCGTGGTTTAACCCTTCCTTTTCATCTTACTGCAGGTACTACCTCAACTCAGGTTATCCCAAGCGCAGCGTCGATCCCGAGCGGTGATGCGGCAACGCTTCCAGAGCCGGTTATTGTGGCTCCAGCTTTCCCGTCAGCATCGCAGGAGGCTTCACTTAAACAGCCGATGACGGATGCCGTAACAGCTCCAGAAGTAGCTCCTGATTCGGACGATGATGTCTCTTCGACAGAGGTCTTGAGGAGATCACTTCTCACTGCCAAGGCCGACAAGAAGCATAGAAAGCATGCGGCGAGGGAACGCGATGTCAGCTTGGCTGTGGGTACGGGTTCAAGCACCACCCCATCTGTAGCTACTCCTCCAGAGGATACTCCAGCTGCCATGTCCACCGCCCATAGACAGGTTGTGCGCGCGACTCGAGAGGCAACCGAGAATCCATCACCAGGTGATGTAATGCCCAGTCTTTTGACTTTTACTCGGTCCGCATATTCTGATATACCATATCTTTCAGGGCTAAGTATTGGTGATGAGGCGACGAGTGAGAAAACGACAACCACAGAGCCCGAAACGGCTACTCTTTCTTGGGAGTCTGGGACTGCCCAAACCGTCGCTCTTTCCCCTTGCAGTTCCCTGCTATCGGCTGGCCTCGTGAGCGCCACGACGGCTCCCGTAGAATCAGGGGATGAAGCCACGGGCGCTGAAATTATTCCACTAAAGGCGAGCAAAGAATCCGCAATGCTCGGTAATGCTTCTGTCGCGGTTTTGGCCGATGACCGCTCAAGTAGGTCTTAGGCCGCTGTTTACTTTTTATTTCGCAATCCTTTCCAGTCCTTTCTGATAACATTTTGTTTGTTTCAGATGTAGGTGTGGTGAGCGCTGAGGTTGTACCACCCGAAGAAGCATCACCAGTTGCTTCTCTGACGGTTTCCGTCCCTTCACCTTCCCTCTTGTCCTCTCAAATGCCGGAAGGTATGTGTTTGCGATTTACCTGGTCAAATTGTGGATACCATCTTCCTTGTACTAACTGTACATTGTCACAACTTCGCAGGAGTCCTTTTTGACCACCTATATCAGGTGTTAAACCCACACTTCTCTTTCCCGTCTGAATTCGTCCTGCCCGCTGGCGTCGGTGAGTATAGTTTTTAACAAACATCTTTTTCCTTCTTCTACGGGCAATCATGTTGTTGCTAGCTCTTCTTTGCATTGATTGCAGCATTACAGATTGAAAGAGGGGACGAGAGAACAGTCGCGTCACCGGTGCTCCCAACTTTGCCACCTGTCGCAGCCGGTATAGTAGACTCCATTGCTCATGCATTTTCTTTATCTCTTGAGCCGACATCTGACTATGATCTTTTTTTGCAGCAATCGCACCGACTCCGGCTACCTTCGAGTCTCGAATTCCAATGAAGGCAGGGCCCTTTGTTAAATGCCCATCTTCCAGGGGTGCTGCGAATAGCCTGCGAATGTTGAGTGAATCCATCGAGGAGCTTGATGCAGAAGCTTTCGCATCTGCTGCAGATTTTGCTGCTGAGGTTAATCTCATGTTGGAGATGCTCGTGAACTTCCACAGCAAGGGCGTCGTCGAGTCTTGGGTTAACTACTGTAGGAAGATCGAGGCCTGTCTGTATGAGATTGAGTTCAGGCGTCCTGCTCCGGAAGTGATGGCTTTAAACTCCCAGCAGGCTGCATGGATTGAGCAGAGCGTTCCCTTCCTTCGCCATTTCAAACAAGAGGCGACCTTGAGGCAGAAGGAACGCGAGGGGGCTTCAAGCAAGTCTGCCTGGCTGCATGCCCAAGTCAAAACGAATGCTGCGCAACTGAGAACCACTTTGATAATCTTCAACGATGCATTTCGGACGGGTTGGCACTGAGGCAGAAGCTCGACTTCATCGAGTGGGTTACGCAGAGTCATGAGGAAGCTCAGCGGAAAATCGATGAGAAACTTTCATCCTGTTTGCAGCAACGGGCTCGAGTCGAAGAGGAGCTGGCCGCAGCGGATGATCATGAAAAGGAGCTGAGAAGAGTGCGCGAGTGGCTTGTTGATTTGTTAAAATCGCCTCCTTCTCAATAGTCGTCTTTGTATCGATTGTAATTTATGAATAACATGTATTCATTTCATCATTCATTTTTTCTTATTTTGTATGATGTATCTCGTATTCAATTGAATTCGTGAATAAAGGACACATTTTTTATCTCTGACTATCGCTTTCTTTTCTTTACTGTGTTGTTGGTATGTTACTCTGGTAAGTGTGGCCTGTAGATAATAGGAATCAGTTCGTCTTGAACTCTTTGTAGGGTAGCGATGGCTTAGGAGACAGGGTTAGGATTTGCCACCTAAGACTTTCCAACTTTATGAGCCGTGAGGGTCTCATAAAGATTTTTCTCCCTACGAGTCGAGAGGATCTCGTAGGTGTATTTTCTCCTTAGGAACTGTAAGGATTCCTAAGTGTGCTTTCTCTTGAGAGTCGTAAGGATCTCAGAAGAGAATTTTCCCGCTTACAAGTCGAGAGGACTCGTAAGTGGTTGTTTCCCTCCTTGTCGAGATTCGACTTTGGAGAGTGTGGTCCATGAATAGTATGCAATAGTCCATCTTGGACCGAATTTCACGGCCCCAGTGCTTAGGAAACAGGTCCTTATCCCAGTTGCCTAAGGTTTTGCCCTACAAGTCGAGACGAATCGAGAAGTTCTCGCAAGGACACTAATTTCCTTACGAGTCGAGACGAATCGAGAAATTCTCGCAACGGTTTCCTAACGTCACAGTTAACTCCTGCTAATAGAAGTCCGTTAGGGTCTGTGGTACTAGGGTTTTTTTACCCATCACACTATCGCGTTGGCCGATATACTCCCCGATATGCAATCTTGTTGTTCGGGTAGCCCCGCGACTGTCGTGTCTCTGATCCTTTCGGGGCTGGACAAGACGTCTTCAAGTAATCTTCCAGGTAATATTACCGTCGAAAGAGCAAGCGTTAGGGTATTCCATGTCGCTTTTTACTTGAGATTAGGCTTAGTTTGGGAGCTCCGATGAGTCATGATCACTCCGCGCTGGTGTGGGATGATCTCTGATAGTCTTTTCAGGTCTCATTTGAGCTGTCGTCAAGACCCTGAAGCGAGGGATTTTCCTTGGCTTCGTTTGTTGACATTGTGTCTGCAATATTGCGATGAATGTCGAGGTTGTCTCTGGTTTGTCATTGAACCGTCGAGGTTTGGAACTAAGGGACTTTGCCGTGGCTCCGTTTGTTGATGTCGCGTCTGCATCCTGCTGGAGGAAGAACGCAGTTGTTGGTCTCCAGGCTATAAAGGTGGCCGTCGAGATTTTGAAGCGAGGGATTTTCCTTGGCTTCGTTTGTTGAAGTCACGTCTGCATCCTGCTGGAGGAAGAACGTTGTTGTTTGATATCCAGGATGTAGATATAGCGTCAAGATTTGGAACTATGGACTTTGCCATTGCTCCGAGGTAGTCTCTAGGTTGTCTGTGAACCGTCGAGATTTTGGAACTAGGGGACTTTTCCATGGCTCCGTTTGGTGATGTTGCGCCTGTATCCTGCTGGAAGGAAGAAGGACGTTGTTGGTTGATCTCCACGCTGTAGATGTAGCCGTCGAGATTTGGAACTAGGGACTTTGCCATGGCTCCGAGGTAATCTCTAGGTTGTCTGTGAACTGTCGAGATTTTGGAATTAGGGGACTTTGCCATGGCTCCGTTTGTTGATGTCGTGCATGTATCCTGCTGGCATAAGGAGGAACGCCTTTGTTAGTCTCTAGGCTGTAGTAGTGGCAGTCGAGATTTGGAAATAGGGATATTACCATGGCTCCACTTCGTTGCGACCTTGAGGTCGGTTGTTGACGTCACGTCTGCATCCTGCTAGAGTAGAGAAGGAACGTCGTGTTGGTCTTCTGGTATGCAGATGTTGCCATCGAGATTTGACCCTCCCTTTGACAAGGTCTGGTGGGGAAATATGGTCCTTTTTTTGTTTATGCCCATGGATTGTATACAGGGGTCAGTATGGACTCGCCTGTAAGGAAATTTTTTCATTTTATATGTATTTTTTGTTTTCTTTCCGCGATGCTCTATTATTTCAGCTTTTTGTATCGCGAAAGTCGCGATTGCTCAATCTTTCGGCTATTTTCCGCGGTGCCCAATCATTTTGGCTATTTTTTTCTTTTTACTCGTCGCTTTTTATTGCGAGTCGCCAAATCATTTCGGCTATTTTGTATGCATATATTTTACTTGCTGATTTTGTTGCAAGTTGCCCCATCATTTCGGCTATTTCATATGCATTTTTGGCTTGCTGATTTTTATCGCGAGTTTAAACTTGGAATTTGATACCGATTTAGGCATCAGTATCGCTACAACTGGGATATGGCCAGGAGCGAATCATCATTTGGCTTGAAAGGACGTGGAATTTGACACCGATTTAGGCATCAGCATCGCTACCACTGGAACATTGCCAGGAGCGAATCATCATTTGCCTCTGTCGATGTCGAACAAAGGTGGCTTAGCAAACAGGGTTAGGATCCTGTCGACTAAGGCTTTCGACTTTATGGGCCGTAAGGGTCTCATAAAGATGTTTCTTCTTATGAGTCGTGAGGATCTCGTAGGTGCGATTTCTCCTTAGGAATCGTGAGGATTCTTAAGTGTATGTTCTCTTATAAGTCGTAAGGATCTTGCAAGAGTGTTTTCTCCTTATAATTCGAGAGGACTTACAAGGGTTGTTCACCATATGAGGATATCCCTTGTTGCTGGTGGGACCCCATTGGGGAAATGTTTATTTGTTCCCATGGATTGTATACAAGGGTCAATATTGAAACGCTTGTAGCTTAAGGCTTTTGAATCATATGAGTCGTGGGGGTCTCATAGGGGTGATTCTCCTTACGGGTCGTGAGGATCTCGTAAGTGTAATTTCTCCTTAGGAATCGTGGTGATCCCCAAGTGTGTCGCTCCTTTGTGAGTCGTAAGGATCTCACGCAGGTATTTTTCTCCTTACAAAGTCGAGAGGACCTTGCAAGTGTCTTTTAACTAGATTGCGCCCTTTCGGGTTTTCACAAACTCGCCGGTAGCCCTGCTGTTTTTACTCACGGAGCCCTTTCGGGTTTTCATCCGTGCCCATTTTGCTTATGGACGTACCATTTTTTTTGCCGCGTCAGCCTAAGGGTGCTGCGGTTCGTAATAGTTTAGAGAAGTTTCGGTCAGTAGTTAGTTTTAAAACATTTCGGTCCGTTGTTAGTTTTAGGATATCTCGGTCCGTAGTTGCCATATTTGAGACAAATTTCTAGTTTACGGACTTTTCGGTCCATGGGGCTTTCTCTATGAATGAGCATGATGCCCCCGGCATGTCTATCTTTTTCGTAGCTTGTGGTTGTGGCGGGTTCACCTTCCAGTCTTCAGACAACGTGAATTTGCCTTACTGGTATTGGTCTTCAACCTAGTTTTTGAAGACGTAACAATCTTCGAGTGGGTGACCCATTACTCTGTGGTAGGGACAATAATTAGGATGGTTAACGTCACCAGGTTGCGATGGATGTCTTGGATCCGGCAGAGTGATGAGCCCGTTGTGCATTGCCAGTTCGAACAGTCTCCTTGTTTTATCCTGGGGAAATGAGTAAGGACGTCTTAACTTCTCATCGAGGGATCGCCGCCTGTTGCCTTGGCGAGCAGCTGGTTTCGGCTTACTCGGCTGTTGTTGAGCGTTGGCGGCAAAGGTCGCTTTCCCTTTGCCTTTTTCATTTCGAAAATCCACTTTTGAAGGGAAAGGCCTATAGCCCAGCTGGTCAATTTGGGCCAGCTTGTCAATCAAGGCCTGAAAGGTGGTCGGCTTGAAGAACATCATGAATTGGGAGATATTCGACTGAGGATCGAGGGTCCATATGAACATGCCCATGGCAGGAGCTTCTTCTATGCGTTGTTCGCATCTCGACCATAGGTTCCGCCACCGGATTGCATACTGCACCCATGTCTCTCCCGGCTTCACTCTGGCGTTGATCAATGCCGTGATCGGGGTGTCTCGCTGGCGCTTGTGAACCGCTGAGTGAATAGCAACTCCATCTGTAACAACTGAGTCCAGATATACAAATTCCAGTTACCGTATGTGTGGTGTGTGGTATTTATTCCATTTAGCATGCTTTGACAGTTACTAGTTATAGTTTACCCCAACATTAAATATGTTTGCATATAACAATTAAATTACTTAAAATAGTTTAAAATACTTGTCATGGCCTTCTTGTTATCCCTAACCATGTGGTAGCGTCCTTGCATCATGTTCTCGTCCCGTTCAGTGAAACGGACGTGTTTGGACGACTACGCGTACGTACGTGCGTCCGTTCTTGGGGGTATTCTTTTTCAGTACAAAATCATTTATTTCAAATTTTGGAACTTGCTAATATTTTTTCGTATTTCAAATTCAAGATTTTGGACCCGACCCGGGCGCTTTTCCGAAATATTTTACTTCCCGCTAAAATCCAATTATTTGAATTTTTTTAAAATCAATATCTAACTATTGTTCAGGTCAGTAAGTTTCATATAACGATTTTTAAAATCTTTTTAAAAAAAATATTTTCCTGTAAAACTACACTGATTCTCCTCCCTACTATATTCCCTATATTTTCTCTAAATCAATCAAAACTTCCCTTCCTTGCCACCGGGCCCCACCTGCATCTCTCTCCCTTTCTTTTCTCCCCAAAATCTTTTCTCATTTCTCTTTTATCCCTCAGCCAATCAACTTTCCCCTTTTCGTGCTGATGGCCCACGAAATACCTCTCCCCCTGTCTCTCTCTCCTTCTCTTTCTCTTCCTTTCTCTATCTCCTCAGCTCTCTCTCTCCTACGCCTTTCTCTCTCCTCTCGCTGTTCCCTCTCTCTCATCTCGCGGTAGGTATAGGTCCCAACACCGCTTCTTTTCCCTATCGTCACCGTCCGCTTTCTTCGTCTTCTTCTTCTATATTTTTCCCCGGTGCCTCGAAAACTTTGTGAAGCTAACCTTAACCCTCAAAACTCCATCGTCTCCTCCCTTTCCCACGATCCCAGCACCTCGACGGCCTTTCCCGCATCCTCGTCGCCTTCATCTTCTCTTCTTCCTCTTCTTTCTTCGCTCCCGAGCGCCCAGGAAACCCTACGCGAACCCAAGAACCCACAGTTACTACCATCGCCGACCCTCTCTCGCCGTCGCCTCCTTATCCATCTCCTTTTCTCTCTCCCTCCTCTCCTCATCTCCTTCATTCTACAAGAACCAACCGCGCACCCTGCACCACTTCCAGCCAACATCGGCTAACCCCAAACCCTAGCAATAACCCTCTTCGACGAAGCTTCGATCATCGGCCATCGACATCATCACCCCCTCTGCAAACTCAGGGCACGACACAGTAAGCATTCCTTCTTCTTCTTCTTCTTTCTCTTCTTCTTTATCTTAAATTTTCTTTTCTGTTAAAATTAAAGGTTAACTCTGTAGATCGTCGGAGATATGTCGACGACTCACCGACGACGCTGTCACCCCCTGCAGTCCAGTAAGCATCCCTGACCCGTGTGATTCCACTGTTCGTCGTTTGGACACATTCCGTGTACCGTGCGCGCGTCGCGACTTTTCCTGCCGACGCGAGACGTTCCGTTTTCCGTATCGCGGTCCGTCGAGGCAAGTTAATCTTGCTACATGCTATTTAAAACATTATATACCTATTCTAATATATATATCAAACCTGAAGTTTAAATATAGCACCCCATGCATCATTTTATAACATTTCGACGTTCCGTTTGCATCTGTTCTTATTAATTCAGATCTAGAACTTGAAACCTAACTATTGCATTTAGTTTACTAAACCTACGTAATCACAATTATATGTTAGATCACATAATCACAATTGTTTTATAGCCATATTACCCTTTTGTAGTTTTACCCTATCGAACGACCGATTGCTTACATGTAGCCTTATTCACATTCAATTGCATCTCTAGATGGTTTCAATACATATTAATATGATTTTATTATCCACATATGTAATACTGCATTCCTGAAAGGTTAAAACTATTCCTCAAACCAAACTGATAGCCGTACAACAAAGTAGTTTTAATCTGCACCTATTGCTATCATGTTACTGTGCCTATTTATTGTTCTGATAGTACCATGCTTGTTTATTCATAACCATGATCATGCTAGTCGATTATGAGCATCCACATGTTATCTTGTACATCCTGGTGTGATTTGCTACACATATTACTTGACCTGACATGGTACCGTACACTTTTGACATGACATGACATCTAAATACACCACTCGACTTGACCTGATGTACCATGGCTTTACCTGTTACCTGACCTTGTGTCTAATGCCAACAAACCTGACATGTAGTCCTTACGGACCGTTCCTGTTGTCTATCCAGACAAACCTGCACCTACCTGATCCTACGTTGGCATTAGTTCTTGATTACTGAATACTTGACTTGACACACATAACATGGGGGTATGGGGAAATCAATGATGAAATCCTGACTTGTAACTCGACAGTTGCTTGCTTTTACTGATCAGTTTTGGAGGCTAGGCCCGCCTCGTGACGATGCTGCTGACATCGTTGGTCTGTACCCTTTTCCTTTTTGTGCCTAGCGGCACGTCTCGGTTTCAGCCCGAGAGTCTTAGGCCATGGTCTCGGGAATGCACGGGATACTATTGAGTTACATCGATAATTCATCAAATTGATTTCAAAGACTTGAGAGTAGATAACCTTTAGACCAGTTTAGTTTACTCACTGCACACTACCCTTCACTGTCCTGATTATATTGTTGTACACCTGCTTTATCATTCATGATTATATTTGCATTTCCTGTTACCCTGTTTATATTTTATTGCTTGATGACATGACGCGCTGACGTCTGGGTTTTGCATGGCCCAGATTCCGTACCTTTGCTGCAGTCCGAGCAGGAGTACTTCAGCCAGCAGGCTGAGCAGTGAGGATTCAGTAGTAGTTAGTTCTTTTACTTTTCTGCATTTTATTCCTGATGTGAGACCGCATTATGGGACATACATTCCAGTTATTTGTATTGGATCTTTGCTTCCGCATTTTTATTATTCTTGACTCATTTTATCTTGGCTTATGGACATGTATTAGATAGTTATATTTTGTTCTTGATATCTCTACAGCCGTAATGTGACTGTGGATGGATAATTCTTACCCACAGGTAGCATGGTTGGCTACGTCACGTGCCCATCTTAGCGTACTCTAGGAAGCGGGGCGTGACACCATCTCTGTAATCGTTTTGACGGAGTCATTCGACAGCTCTGAATACCATTCAAAGGCCGTCTCTGCCAAGCTGCCGACGAACTGGCGAAGTAGCAATTTGTCGTCACCTCCGGTATTACCATAGAGGGCCCTGAACTGAGCGACATGTTGATGTGGATTACCCGTCCCCTTATACACATGGAATTTGGGGATCGTATATCCTGGCCGCTATTTTATTTGATCGTACCGACCCGGATAGGTCGCCCAGTTCCGACGACTTGGCTAGCCACTTCGCTAGCTTTATGAGCTCGTATCTGTTGAGCTATATAGTCGTCAAGGGCGGCTTTCAAGATCGTCTCCTCTTTGGCTGTTGAACAAGCAGGAAGAAGGTTTGACATCTCCCCTCTGTCGCCTTCAAGGATAATCGGAGGGTTTTCAGCTGGAGGATCTGGCTGTATCATCATTCCGACCATATCTTGGAATAAAAGCGCCATTTGTTTTATATTGGTCGCTTGTTCCGCGGCTTCTTTGTCTTTCCTCTCAAGCATTCTTCGGAGGAATTCGGCATCGGTTTCCTGTTCTTGACGCTGTTCCGACGATGTTTCCAGGCTTTCTTTTAGCCCAGTGAGTGCGGCCATCTTCGTTAGCATCTCTTGGAGCTTTTGTTGTTGTTGCTCCTGAGCCTTTGTTACTGATCGGGTGAGCGGTCGGTGACCCGTAGAAGCATGGCTTTGCTCTTTTCCGGAAGCCATATAAACAGTATGCACTACCATGCCCCCAGACTTGGGGCGTTTAGGTTCAGTGCCCCTGAGATTCGTCGCAGACACGGGGATTTTCTCCGTCCTTCTCCTTTTATTGGCGGTCGAAGTTGAGGGGGCCGTTGCAGCGGGCACCCAAGTAGAAGACATCTTCTGTGGTATGATAGGGTGGTCTTTCTCTTGCCGAACTTTCATCTTCTTCGGTCGGCGGGAGTAGTCTTGGTTTATCACCGAGTCTTGGACATGTCGGTAGACCTTATGAATTTTAAAGGATAACCGTTGAGGGGGCTGCTCTAGCTTCGCCTTTGTAACGTTCTCCATAGGCGGAGGAGATCTTTTTAGCACGGCCTTCAGAGAGTTCTTGTTGGAGATAGTGCCTTCAGAGTCAATTATTGGATCACAGGCACGTGATTGCAATGATTGATGGAGGACCTATCCCGATAGGACAGTCTTACTCGAGATGATAGTATGCTATCTGGTTTATCTTTATCATCGTGTACTGTTTTAGGTGACCTTACAGGTCACTATTGCGCGTTGATAGAGCCCCTAGGATTCTTGCTTGACTGCCAGCAGTATGAGGGCGATCATATACGTGCGAGCTGGGGTCTATAAGCACATCCTTAAAAGGTCCCTAGCCGTGGGAGTTTCGAGACAGCGCATCGATACTCCAGAGTAGACTAGTGTATACAGTCGAGACCCCGACGAGAGGCGGTGGCCGGTCTCACAAGCCATTGGTGTCGGTTGGATCACCTAAGATGTATACAGGTGCTCATTGGGTTATGAGTACACCGGACAGGACTCGCCGGGAACATGCTAGTTGGTCTTATACCTGACGTCAGATAGCAGTTCCCTGGTGACATGTGTACAGGTTAGTTCATCGACCTGATATCGTCATTTGTCTCGTGTTAGTTCCCACTGTACTTTGATTACTACCCTACCACGCTCAAAGGAGATGTGCAAACAGGTTTTAGTTGGGTACAGTCCCGACCCACATGGAGGCAGTGAGCGGATCTGCAGGGATTCGTCTCTCCCGGTATTGGGGGTGAGGTCGCGCTGTGTCTAGGAGAGCCATTACATGAAGTCCTTGGCCAAGGCAGGAGATTTACTGGTAGGTATTCCAGTAGTATCTCAGGGTGTTCTGGGCTACACTCCGACACGACTTGTACCGCTTTTGGGGGTCTGACTCTTACCAACCCCCTAGGCCCGCCATGCGATGCTCATAGACGAACGGACCGGACTGTACGGATATTGTCACTGACAGGCTCAGTAGAGTGTCAGGATGAGTTCGCTCATCGACGTCCCTTTTGGTCAATACCTGATAGCCCGTTACGTATGGCTAATACCTCTGACGTGCTAGTGGTTAAATCCACAACCAAAGTACTGATGAGTCTTTAGAGTCCCCCACAGACCGTTTTCTCAAGTTTCGGACGAAACGCTGTAGAAACCGTATGGAGATATGGCAGGGTTCGATCAGATACGTGCGGTATTGCACGGATCATGATCGGACGGATAATACTAGCGAGCTTTGGTTTAAGCCGGATCCTAGTATTGTATAGTGTAGATTTTGTCTCATTGCATTTGTATTCGGTCGGAATACAAATGCAGGTATGTATATACAGTCGCGGGGTTTTCCTATAATTTATTACGGGATAGTTTTATGAAGTTGCCAGTTTGCTTTCTGTTTCGGCCATTTTCCTTTGTATCTTTCCTTGGCTGGAAATTGGTGGCGAGGGGGTTATTTGCAAGCATGCAAATTTGATTTGTGGAGGGTGTTATTTGCATGTTGTTATGTCATGATGGTTCCACCATGCATTGACTTCTTGCTTCATGATTGGGCATCATCATTGCTTGACTTTTGGGTTATGATTAGTTTGTGGAGTGTTGGATTTGGTTGGTGATCATTTCTTCTCATTATCACTCTCTCTCTTGCATGATTTTCTTTGGCTCACTCATTCATTCTTTTTGGCTAACTCCCCATTCTCATTCTTAGAGAGATGAGGCCGGCCAATAGTGTGAGGGGGCTGTCCCAATTTTTGGTGGGGGTTTTTATCTCCTATGCTTGCTAAAAAGTTCATTAGCTATCACAAAAGTTCACTACATCTCCTTTTCCACAAAAACCATGGCAACTTCTACAACCCCATGAGACATGAGTTCTATAGTTAACCTACAGCATCCTTGGGCACGTCGGCTCACCAACTTCGTGCTCGAGTTGCCTCGGTCCAGAGGTGGGAGCCCGTAAAAGAATCCGGCGATGTGGTGCCCCTTCCAACGAGGAGATGAAGACCGGAGATTCCGCGGGGAGATCGGGACGACGATGAGAAGACCGAAGGACACGGATCGCTTGGTATATCTTTTTACCCCTTCTCTAGTTAGCTAGGATTAGATTAATGGCCCGATCCGGGATTTTTGTGCGCGGTGGTGCCGGTTCAAAAGTTAAGTAAAAGTATCATTTCCGCATTTTGGCCTCGGATTGACGGCCGGGGCGCCGCCATGCACTTACAGTTCTTGCGCACCCTCCTGAGTGGTTCAAAGCTGTTCTCGGTTGGAACAACAACATCGACTTCCACCGTTGGAGCTGGCGGAGTCAGTCCGGAAGGGGAACTGCCCCTAGCTTTCCTTACTCGGCTCCAGTAACGACGTCGAGCATGCCTTGCAGACGGTATTGGTTCAGCTATGGGGGTGGCTTCATCATGCCCCCTGCTCTGGTGGAGGGTTGTTGCCGGTGTCAGCCTCTTGAAGACTGATGTCCGCTGAGAAGAAACGTCCAACCTATCGAAGACTGATTTTTGAGCAGGGAAAGTAGCCTTGGTGATCTCGCCCGTAGCGGGAGTCGGAACAGTCAGTCTTGTGAAGACCATCCCCTTAGTAGGAGAAGTCTCTCTAATGGCTTCATTTACTGGAGCAGGGATGGCTATCTGTTTCGGGATAACCTCCTCAGGTATCGCGGGCTTCTTCACAGACCCTTTGGAGTTTTGGCCCGGTCTGTTAAAGACCGAGGCATTGGATTTGGGCGACCCATTGAGAGGGGCCGCGGTAGTCATAAGCCGATCAAAGACCGACTTCTTTGGAGTTTCTTATGACGGCAGTGTGGCGTTGAAGCTCAATGGTGGGAACATGGTCCCAAAGAACAGCCTAGTAGTGGATTGTGCCACCTGTTCCACTGGCATCATGAAAACGGAGGCCGCTTGAGGCCCATAGGTCACTCCTCCAGTAAGGACGGAGTGGGAGTTGCTGCAGTTGGTGCAGTTGAAAGCCATTGATCTTTTATTTTCTGCAAGGAGTAAGACACCAAATCTTAGTACCTCGAATCCAGGGGCAACCATAGCAAACCACGATTCTTTTGCGAAACACGACACACGAAGTATGGAGTGGAAAGAGGAAAAGGTCCCACCGGGCGTGCCAGAATATGTTCGCCACCGAAAACCGGGAAGACAAACGTCTTGCCTGAATTTGGGGGCAGATACTATTTGGTTATATCCGTCCACCTCTCCGAAGATGCCAAGTTGATTTATAACACCGTGTATCAGAGGTTTAGACGGATGCGGCCGTTGTAGCAGATTTCGTCAGATTCCCCCTCATTGTGAGGGGTTTTTGATTGCGGGGACGCTCTTCCCTGCAGGCGCAAGCCCCTGCAGTTAATTAAGTTACCGCATCGCGGTAACCACTTTCTCCTGCTCCAGAATGTCACTTCGTATTGTGTGTGTGTGTTTTATTTTTGGTTGCTCGTGGATTGTATACGGAGACTAATTTATGTTGTCCCCCGTAGGGCGTGAATTAGTCTAAATCCGTATTTTCTTAGATTTGGATTTGGTTTCGATTTAAGGATCGTTAATCTCATTGAGATCAAGATCAACTTAAACGTTTGTTAAGGATACATTAGTCCAATTTTTAGACTAAGATCTACTTAACAGGGTTTTGGGATCATTTAGATCCAACAAAAGAGCATTTGGACTCTATTGTTTTAGTTTAGGGACATTGCGGTCCAGTGGGTTTACGGATTGTTAATCTCATTGAGATTAAGATAAACTTAAACGTTTGTTAAGGATACATTAGTCCAATTTTTAGACTAAGATCTACTTAACAGGGTTTTGGGATCATTTAGATCCAAAAAAAGAGTATTTGGACTCTATTGTTTTAGTTTAGGGACATTGCGGTCCATAAGTTTAAGGACATCATAGTCCGTGGAGTTTAAAGACATCATAGTCCATAGTTTAAAGACGTCATAGTCTATAGGGGTTTAGTTTAAGGACGTTGCGGTCCATTGGGTTTAAGGACATCATAGTCCATGAGTTTAAAGACCTCATAGTCTATAGAGTTTAGTTTAGGGACGTTGTGGTCCGTAGTTAGTTTAAGAACATTACGGTTCATTGTTAGTTTTAGGACGTTACGGTCCATTGTTAGTTTTAGGACGTTGCGGTCCATTGGGTTTCTGGTTGTCGGGACCCACCACCTCTCTGAAGACGTTGAAGAATTACAACGACACATATCAAAGGTGTGAAGAGATGTACCCTTGAACCAATGTTGGTCGGGAGATCTGTAGTCAAGTTTGGGACTAAGATCGGTTAAAAAGATTTATGAGCATATGGGCTCAATTAATCCGAATTTGGGGGTTGTGGCCAACTTGGGCTCGGCCCACTCATTTAAAATGTTGAACATTTTTTGGGCTCAACCCTTTTTATTTAACAATGCTGAGCATTGGTTTGGGTTCTAAAAACCTTTTTTTTGTTTTTTATTGAGTGTTGAGCACTCATTATGGCTCTGGGGCTTTATTGAAAGAACAATTTATGTTCCCTCAGCGTACACGTGAGGAGCACGTGGCGCGCTTGACGCTGAGCGTCAGACTTATAGCGCTTAGGCGCTTTCTGTGAGATAGCGCACACGTGAGAAGCATGTGGTGCGCTTGGCGCTGAGCGCCAGTCAATGAATGTAGAGCGCTCTTTATAAAATAGCGCCTACATGAGGAGCACGTGGTGCGCTTGGCGCTGAGTGCCAATCTTGAAGTGCTGAAGCGCTTCTTTAAATTGGAGCGCTAAGGCTCTGCGGCGCTGTGCGCCAGACTTGGAGCGCTGAGGCGCTTCTTTAAATTGGAGCGCTAAGGCGCTTCTTTAAATTGGAGCTCTGCGGCGCTGTGCGCCAGACTTGGAGCTCTGAGACGCTTCTTTAAATTGGAGCGCTAGGAGCGCTGCGGCGCTGTGCGCAAGTCTTGCAACGCTAAGGCGCTTCTTTTTAATTTGGAGCGCTAAGGCTCTTTTTAGACAATTTTGATCAGTTCTGCGCTCTGAGAATTAAATTCTCATTTATAAGAGACTTTGTCTCGTGGTTTTGAGAACAAGGTTCTTATTTTTATAGGAGATGTTGCAATCTCTTATGTTTTTACTGAAAGACTTTGTCTTTATGGATCTGTGATATGAAGAGAATTAAGTTCTTCTCCTCCCTTTTATGATGAGATTCTATGATCACTTTTGTGAAAGACCTCTGTCTTATAAATCTATGATCTAGAAAAAAGAACTAAGTTCTTCTTCTTTTTATGAGATGCTTTTATCTCTCTGTTTTATTTACCTTGAAGAAATTCTTCTTCCGAGAGCTTGCTCTTCTCTTTGAAATTTCTTAAAGTTTGTGTGGGGGGGGGGGATTCCCTCTGTGAAAGACTTGAAGTCTTGGGGCCTTTATATAGTGGAGGCTGATCAGTTGAGACAATCTTTTTCTGATTGACTTAGGGATGTTTTACAGAAGACATTTTTCTTGTTATTAACAAGATCGGGAAATTATTTTCCCATACGGAGATTATCTGTATCTTGGTGATTTTTAATCACCATTCGATTTTTGATCCAACGGTACGCTGATTTACAGAGCACAATCTTTCATGTTTGGAAAGATTTGAGGAGTATTCTCTCAACAGAATTTTATTCTGGTAATTTGATGATTTATCATCTTCATTGGATCTTTGATCCAACAGTGGAGAATATTTAGTTCTAGCTCTTGGCGCTCTCATGCCTTGCACGTGAGCGCTGCTTCAGAGTCTTTGACTCTCGACGCTGGCGCACTTGACGCTAGCTCTCTCGTGCTTTGCACGTGAGCGCTGCCTTAGAGTCTTTGACTCTTAGCGTTGGCGCACTTGGCGCCAGCACTCTCGCGCTTTGCACGTGAGCGCTGCTTCAGAGTCTTTGACTCTCAGCGTTGGCGCTCTTGGCGCGAGCGCTTTTATGAAGCGCTGCTTTATTTTAAATTTCAAAATTTGAACAGAGCTTTGCTCTGATTGGGGGAAACAGGTTCGCTTCGTATCAGGCTCAACAGTCTCAGGCGGAGACCCGTCTTGCGGCAATAAAAAAGCTTGAAGCTCGAGGCTCGCGGAAGAATGATGAATTGACGAACTTATTGCACCATCCGCCGGCTTAAAGATTTTTTTGTATATTCCCCTTTTTGTTTTTACTCCTGATTGAGAGTATCTTGTATTCATTTTGATTCATGAATAAAAGACATATTTTATTTCATACCGGCATGTCCATTTAGCAAATGCGTCTTGTAGATATTCTATCTTGATCTCTTTGCAGGGCAACGATGGCCTAGAAGACAGGTTCAGATCTGCCGCCTAAGACTTTTCAACTTTATGAGCCGTGAGGGTCTCATAAAGACTTTTCTTCCTATGAGTCGAGAGGATCCCGTAGGTGTATTTTCTCCTTAGGAGTCGTGAAGACTCTTAAGTGTATGTTTTCTCTTGAGAGTCATAAGGATCTCACAAGAGAATTTTTTCCCCCTTACAAGTCGAGAGGACTCGTAAGTGGTTGTTTCCCTCCTTGTCGATACTCGACTTTGGAGAGTGTGGCCCGTGAATAGTATGCAATAGTCCATCTTGGAACGACTTGCAGGGCCCCAGTGCTTAGGAAACAGGTCTTTATCCTCATTGCCTAAGGCTTTTCCCTACGAGTTGAGACGAATCGAGAAGTTCTCGCAAGGACACGAATTTCCTCACGAGTCGAGATGAATCGAGAAGTTCTCGCAAAGGTTTCCTAACGTCACAGTTAACTCCTGCTAATAGAAGTCCGTTGGGGTTTGTGGTACTAGGGTTTTTTACCCGTCGCACCGTCGCGTTGGCCGATATATTCCCCGATATGCAATCTTGCTATTCGGGTAGCCCCGCGGCTGTCGTGTCTCCGATCCCTTCGGGGGCTGGACAAGACGTCTTCAAGTAATCTTCCAGGTAACATTACCGTCAGAAGATCAAGCGTTAGGGATATTCCATGTTGCTTTTTACTTGAGGTTAGGCTCAGTTTGGGAGCCCCGATGAGTCATGACCACTCCGTGCTGGAGTGGGATGGTCTCCGATAGTCTTTCAGGTCTCATTTAAGTTGCCGTTAAGACCCTGAAGCTAGGGATCTTCCTCTGCTTCATTGATTGACATTGTGTCTGCAATACTGCGACGAATGTCGAGGTTGTCTCTGGGTTATCTGTAAACCGTCGAGATTTGGAACTAGGTGACTTTGCCATGGCTCCGTTTGTTGATGTCGTGCCTGTATCCTGCTAGAGAGAAGAAGAACGTTGTTTGGTTGATCTCTAGGCTGTGGATGCCGCCGTCGAGACTTGGAACTGAGTATTTTGCCGTGGCTATGAGGTAGTCTCTAGGCTGTCTGTGAACCGTCGAGACTTGGAACTAGGGGACTTTGCCGTGGCTCCGAGGTAGTCTCTAGGCTGTCTTTGAACCGTCGAGATTTGGAATTGGGGACTTTGCCGTGGCTCCATTTTGATGACATCGTATCTGCTTCTGGTTGGAACGAGAAGGAACGTTGTTGTTGATTTCTAGGCTGTAGATGTAGCCATCGAGATCTAGCCTCTCTTTGACGAAGCATGGTGGGACAATGTGGTTTCCTTTTCGTTTGTGCTCATGGATTGTATACAGGGGTCAATGTGATCTCACCTATAGGGAAACGTTTCATTTTTTTGTTTCTTTTCGCGATGCTTTATAATTTAAGCTTTTTATATCGCGAAAGTCGCGATCGCCTAATCATTTCGGCTATTTTTCACGGTGCCCAATCATTTCGGATGTTTTTTCTTTTTACTCGCTGCTTTTTATTGCGAGTTGCCCAAACATTTCGGCTATTTTTATATGCATATATTTTGCTCGCTGATTTTTATTGCGAGTTGACCAAACATTTTGACTATTTCATATGCATTTTTGGCTCGCTGATTTTTTGCTGCGAGTATGGAACTTGAGGTCTGATGCCAATCTTAGCATCAGCATCGCTGCGACTGGAATACTGCCAGAAGCGAATCATCATTTGTCGTGAAAGGACTTGGAATTTGATACCGATTTAGGCATCAGTATCGCTACAACTGGGATATTTCCAGGAGCGAATTATCATTTGCCTTTGTCGATTCAAACAAAGGCGGCTTAGCAAACAGGGTTAGGATCCTGTCGACTAAGGATTTTAACTTCATGAGCCGTACAGGTCTCATAAAGGTGTTTCTCCCTGCGATCCGTGAAGATCTCGTAGGTGCATTTTCTCCTTAGGAATCATGAGGATTCTTAAGTGTGTGTTCTCTTATAAGTCATAAGGATCTTACAAGAGTGTTTTCTCCTTATAAGTCGAAAGGACTTACAAGTGTCGTTCGCCAAATGGGGAAATTTCGCGCCATTGGTGGAACTTGGTGGGGAGACGTTTATTTATGCCCGTGGATTGTATACAAGGGTCAATATTGAACCACTTGTAGAGAAATCTGGGGAATGTGATGGCTTAAGAACAGGTTCAAATCCCTGCAACTTAAGGCTTTCGAATCCTATGAGCCGTGAGGGTCACGCATGGAGAATTCTCCTCACGAGTCGTGAGGATCTAGTAAGTGTAATTTCTCCTTAGGAATCGTGGGGATCCCTAAGTGTGTTGCTCTCTTGTGAGTCGTAAGGATCTCACGCAGGTGTTTTCTTCTCACATGGTCGAGAGGACCTCGCAAGTGTGCATAAATTTTTTTACGAGTCTGCGCCCTTTTGGGTTTTCATGAACTCGCCGGCAGTCCTACTGTTTTTACTCACAGAGCCCTTTCGGGTTTTCATCCGTGCCCACTTTGCTTTTGGACATACCGTTTTTTTTGGCGAGGAAATTCTCGAGAATAGTTTCGCCGCATGTGGCCTATTTGTTCGTCGGTGGGATTTGAGTCGCAGTCCTCACCGCTGGGACTTGTGGTCTTGCACTCTACTATCGCTGTGTTTGAGGAAACATTGTTAGTTTAGGGAATTCTCGGTCCGTTGTTAGTTTAAAGACATCTCGGCCTAATGTTAGTTTAAGGACATCTCGGTCCACAGCTAGTTTAAGGACGTTGCGGTCCATGGTACTTTTGAGGCGAGGTTTCGCTGAATACTACTTATAGAGTTTGGACTCAGGGAGATAGCGAGCGGACACGAGCGTCGTCATCCATCATTAACCTGAGCCGTGACTTATCAAGCGAAGTATTTCTTAAGGAACCGGCCATTTATTGGCCGGAAAGGTCTTTCGCCATGCATATCCATGAGCAAGTAGGCCCCACCTTGGTAGACATTGTCTATGATGTACGGGCCCTCATAGTTTGGCTTGGATTTCCCCCGTTTGGCACGGTTGGGGATCATAGGTCTTTTTACGACTAACACGAGTTCGCCTTGGCGGAATGTTCTCATCTTAGTCAGTCTTTCATATGATCGCGTCATCCTCGCTTTGTAAGCTTCTAGGTTTTGCTGCGCCATGAGACGAGTTTCATCGAGGGCATCAAGT
This sequence comes from Agapanthus africanus, assembly GCA_030015575.1. NCBI lineage: Eukaryota > Viridiplantae > Streptophyta > Magnoliopsida > Asparagales > Amaryllidaceae > Agapanthus > Agapanthus africanus. Next base: position 737,808,235 of record CM057340.1, read on the forward strand.
TCCTCGAGCCGAAGATGGGCATTTTCTTCATCCGTCAGGTCGTATCGAACTGCTACTCATAAATAGGGTAGCTCTATCTCCAAGGGAAGTACTGCTTCCGTGCCAAATACCAACGCGAATGGCGTTGTATTCGTGGCTATCTTGAACATGGTCCGATAGGCCCAGAGAGCTTCATGCAATCTCTCGTACCAGTCCTTTTTATTTCTGGATACCGTTTTCTTTATGATCTTTGTCAAGATCTTGTTGAAAGCCTCAGCTAGACCGTTAGCTCGAGGATTATAAACTGAAGAATATATCCAATCTATTTTATGCTGCTGTGCGAAGCGGTAGATCTTATGGCTTTTGTAGGCCGGCCCATTATCCGAGATGATCCGTCGCGAAGTGCCGAACCGGTAGATGACATGTGTCTTGAAGAAATGGAGGATGTTCTCCATCTTCACCTCTCATAACAGTATTGCTTCTGCCCATTTAGAGAAGTAATCGGTCGTTGCTAGTATGAACCGATGTCCATTGGATGATGTTGGCTCGATGGGCCCAATTATATCAGTTCCCCACATTTCGAATGGCTAGCTAGCCAGCGTTGGGTGTAGTGGATTTGGATGCTGGTGGATGAAGTCCCCGTGAATTTGGCACGAGTGACACTGCTTCGCATATTCGAGGCAGTCCTGAACCATTGCGGGTCAATAGTAGCCCATTCTTTTGATCTTCAGCTTCATCTTTGGCCCAGTTTGATGGGAACCGCAGAGTCCGTCATGAGTTTCTTGAACAAACCTTTTTGCTTATTCTGGTCCCTGGCATCTCAGCCATAGACAATCGAACGATCTCTTATAAAGAATACCATTGACGAAGGCGAAAGACAGGGCTCGCTTCATGAGCTGATGTCCTGACGACGCGTCTTCGGGCGTTCGATGGGATTTGAAGTAGTCTATGAAGACTTCTCTCCAATCTTTCGCCCTTTCTTCATCCTCCGGTTGGAAGGCCCCTTGTTCGGTTGCTTCCTCTCTTTTAGACGTCTTCGGAGATATTTCTGCTGGTGCGAGAATCCGGCGACTTTGCATAATGATCTTTACGTCATCGAGGTTTTCGTCGGCCAGTTCTTTAGCGAGCTTGGCTAACGCATCCACCTTGCTATTTCCCACATGCGGTATGCTTTCCAGGGTGTAGGAGGGGATTTTCATCAGCAATTGCTGTACTCTTTCACCATACCTGATTAGTTCTGGCTTGCACGTCTGGTAGTCGCCACTTACTTGGCTAACGACCAGCTGGGAGTCTCCATATATGAGGAGGTTTTCGATTCCCATGTTGACAGCAATCTCGAGACCTGCCATCAAAACTTCATACTCAGCTTCATTGTTTGTTCTTGGCTCCGTTAAGGAAAGGGCAAAATGCATAATCCCTCCTTGTGGAGTCACGAAGATAAGGCCCACCCCGGCTTTAATCATGAGGGTGTTTTGCTTTCGCTTCTTCAAGGAGGACACTCCATCGAAGTAGAGTTCCCATCGGGTATCATTCCCTTCTTTCTCCTTGTCAATTGCGTCAAACGCGTGTTCTTCCAGCAACTCGCAGTTCAAGGGAGAGTCGGCAGGTATCGGATGCTCAGCGAGAAAATCGGCGATAGCCTGGCCTTTTATTGCCTTGAGGGGTCGATATACTATCGAGAACTCTATCAAGAGGAGGGAACATTTGGCAAGACTTCCTGTTAGCATGGCTCTTGACATCAAATACTTAAGAGGATCCACCTTTGATATGAGATGGACCTCATGTGCTAAGGCGTAATGTCGGAGCTTCGTTACTGCGAAGATCAGTGCCAGGTAATGCTTTTCGATAGGGGAGTAGTTATTTTCTGCCCCCAGGAGAACTCAACTCAAATAATAGAGAGATCTCTCCTTCCCTTGGTCATTCTCCTGTGCCCATAACGCGCCTAAAGTACCTTCAAGGGCTGTTGTGTACAGGATGAGGGGCTTTCCCTTGATCGGCGTGGTCAGTACCGGCGGGTTCTGCAGATATTGCTTGATTTTTTCCAATGCGCTTTGGCATTTACGATCCCAAACGAACGGGGTCCCTTTCTTCATTAGATGACTATAGGAGCGGTATTTGCCGGAGAGGTTAGCTATGAACCGCCGGATATACGCGAACTTTCCTTAAAGAGACCGCAATTGCTTGAGAGTTCTTAGCGAAGGCATTTCCATAATCACCTTAATCTTTGACGGGTCTGTTTCAATGCCCCGGTGTCGTACGATGAATCCTAGGAATTTTCTCGAGGAAACTCCAAACGCGCATTTCAGAGGATTCATTTTCAGATTATATTTCCGAAGACGCTGGAACACTATTTTCAAATGCTCCCAGTGTTCCTCATACGATTTGCTTTTAACCACGAGGTCGTCGATATAACATTCGACAATCTCATGTACGAGGTCATCGAAGATCTTTGTCATGGCCCTCTGGTAGGTGGCGCCAGCGTTCTTCAGACCGAATGTCATCACTTTGTAGCAGAATATGCCCAGCGGAGTCCGTAAAGCATTGTGCTTTTAGTCTTTAGGATGCATCTTGATTTGGTTGTACCCTGAAGATTCGTCCAAGAAAGAGAAAACTTCATGGGTGGATGTGTTATCGATCATCAACTCGGCGGCAGGCACTGGGAAGTCATCTTTCGGACAAGCTTTGTTGAGATCCCGAAAATCTAGGCAGATGCGTACTGTCCCATTTTTCTTCATTACCGGAACGATATTGGTGATCCAGTCAGGATATTGAACTTCTTGGATGAAGCCAGAGTTGATTAGCTTCTTGACTTCGGCATTGATAATCATCTCAATCTCGAGCCGCATTCTTCTTGGTGCCTGTTTGACGGGCTTGACGCCCGGCGATATCGCCAGTTTATGCACAGCTATCTTTGGATCTAATCCCGGCATCTCGAAATAGTTCCTTGCGAAACAGTCTTTATACTGTATAAGCACGTCCTTTAACGTGGCTACCTGTTTCTCAGACAGTAGCTCACTGACGAACGTTGTCCTTGGCTCATTTGCCGTCCCCAAGTCGATTTTTCTCAGGTTGTCTGCTGTGGTGTGTATTCCATCTTCCAGCTCTTTTGGCGCCGATGGAAATTCTGAAATCAGCTCATTCTCATCTTCATTTGCGAAGCATTGGGAGAGGTTGTCTATATTCTCGTGCTCTCCTTCCTTTGAGAACGTTATCATATGGCAGGTACGAGCTCGTTTCCAAGCTCGATGCTGATATAGACTTTCCCTCGTAGTGTAGGTTGTTCTCGGATCATGCTTTCATGGCGGGGCCACCCTCCAACTGTCGGATAGAGCAAACCTACCTTGCTGATACTGATCTTCAACCCAGTTTTTAAAGGTGAAGCAGTCTTCAAGAGGATGTCCCACTACTCAGTGGTTGGAGCAATAATCCAGGTGATGGACCCCGTTTATCTGTTCGGGTTATCAAGACTCCGGGAGCGTCATCATTTGATGATTCATGACAAGGTTGAATATTTTCCTTATCTTGTCTTGAGGGAAAGAGTACTCCCGACCATCTTCTTCATAAAAGACGGGTTCCAGCTGACTTTTCCTCGCTCACGTGGCTTCTTGGATCCGCTTCGCTGTCTTTGAACGCCGTCCTCATTCTTGATCTTATCATTGCATCTGCATCGGACTTTTCCCTTGCCGCGAGAGCGCACAACAGGCCGAGGGTGAAGGGCATCGTCGTCTTCTCCTTCCGTAGCCTGCTGAATGATATGCTGCGTCCTGGATTTCTCGTAAATGGCCATTTCGTGGCTAGGTCATGCCGAACCTTTTGACCCGCTTCTCTTATCAGCTTGTCAATCTGTTCTTCGAATGATGGGCTTGGTATTCTCACGGCGGGATCTTGCTCTAATTCGACATCAACGCTATCTGGAAATGTATTCGCTTCTCCACCGGAGTTATTTATGACATGGCAGCTATGGAATCACTCCCGTTTTTTGGACCGAACGTATCCAAGGCCAGTCGTCTCCATTCTCCAGTTGGGCATCTTTCGCTGAGTACCGGGAACGTCCCAAATCTTGTTATAAAACTGAGCTTGTCGAGCGGTCTGCTTGAAGGGTACACCTTAGCATCTCAATAGCCTTTTCAGTTCTTCTGCGTAGTACCTGGGCAAACGGATTGTTTGAATCATGTCGAGCGCAGGTTCGGCACCGTGCCATACCTCTCTCCACTTTAGTCTCGGTGGATTGATAGAAAAGGATCGCCTTTTCACTTCTTTGGCGAGGAGGGACGTAGAAGGTCTGCAGCAAAGGTCTTTGTAATGCCATTGCGGAACCATGGTAATCTGTAAACTTTGGTCAGCTCCAACAATGGTCAGCTCCAGCAAAGGTCTGCTTTGACGGGAGGACGGAGAACACTGCGTTGGCCTCGTCCTCAGAGTCACTGCCAAAGACCAGCATAGAAGTAGATGGTCCTGGCCTATTGCCTTGGGTTGTCCCGAGTAGACTATCTCTTCGTCTTCTTTGTTATCGCTCACGAATATCGGGATAGTGGCGATGGCTTTTTGTTTATTCTCCGGTTTGCGACATCTTTCCATTTTTTCGAAGTCTGGTAAGAAGTATTTGGCGTCTTCATATTTGCGAACTTCATTTACGGAGAATGGGTTCAGCTCCCCCGTAACTGTGTACTCGAGGCCGTTCTTGAAGTACTTCATACACTGATGTTGTGTAGAAGGGATGATGTTTTACTCATGTAACCAAGGCCTGCCGAGCAAAGCGTTATAGCAAGTTTTGGCGTCAATAATATGGAACTTGATGTCAGTGACGAGCATCCCGAAGCGTAATGTAAGTATTACAGACCTGAGCGTTTGTGATGATTGGGAGTCAAAACCGGAGATGGTAATTTTATCCCGAGCCAGGTGCTGCACGTTCATGCAAATCTTCTTCAACACCCTTACATTGAGAAGGTTGACGGATGAACTGTTGTCGACCAGGATCTTCCTTATCTTGATATCGTGACAATACCCGGTTACGTACAGTGGACGGTTGTGCTCGCACGTTCCTAAAAGGAGGTCTTCATCGCTTAAGGTGATATCAGTCGTGTGAACTTCTTCCAGTTCGTCCTTCATCTTTTCTTCCACCAGGAAGGCTTGATCAGGGAATCTCGTAACACCTTGATCACGGAATCTCGTGCTTCTTTAGACCGGAGAAGGGCATCCAAAATACTTAATTGTGAAGGTATCTTTCTCAGATGTGCCAGGATACTGTAATCCACCTTGTTCTTCTTGGGCGGGTCATTGGCTGTGAGCTCTTCAACGATTCTATCATCGAAGGCAATCTCCTCAGGGACTTTTTCCTTCCTTTTGTCCTTTTTGCCCAAACCTTTGTCTAAAGGTCCGAGATTCTTTTCAGGCAACGTATGGTTACGCAGCTAAATGTTCTCACAGTTCTTCATCTCCTCTTCTTTTTCAGAGGTGGATTTCTTGAAGAGAGGGCTGATGGCTGTTTCTTCGTCAGAATCTCTCCCGAAGGTAAGAACATGAGGTTTTACTCTTGAGATGACATCAACCATATGACAGTTACCGACTGTTCCTTCACGCTCGTCTGTCGTGCTTTTCTGCTCCCGACGGGCTTTGCGCTTTACCCGCTTGAAGTGTTGTCGGCGGGCAACGTATCCCTGCCACCACTTCTTGAAGGCATTGCACTCTTCGGTAGGGTTGTGACCCTCCGATGATACAAGAAGTATTTCGGATGGACATCCGGTTCGTCATGGCACGTATTCCCGGAAGTATTTTCTTTGGAAGGTGGCAGCTTCATTCCCATTGACAGAGCTTTGGCGAACTACTTCCTTATCTTGATTCTGCTCCTGCTGGTGGAAAGGATACTTCGATCCGGTTGAGGTACTTTATTGTTTCTCATCACCGCAGCTTTTTTGGCCTGACACCAGCGCTTGGCTTTTTCGTAAATGGCCGTTTCACGTTCTCGATCAGCTTTGCTCTTTTGAAGAGCTTCGTTCAGCAGCTTATCGATGAGGTCATCTGACGGTTCTATGGGTTTTGGTTCTGGATTTGCCCTAAGGAGCTTCTTTGTCGTTTATCGACGAGTGAGAGATCATGTGGCAGCTTGCCACATACTCCTCGGGTTCTTCTGACGAGTCGTCTCCTTCATCAATGTTACTGTCTCCATTCTCAAGAATATGCTTGAGGAATTCTTTCAGTGTGACTGGGGTCCAGGCTTTTTGGTTGTATTCCTCTAGTGCATCGATGTACTTTTGCAGACCCGTACGATTGCCGTCGAGCTGCATGGGCTTCTTAGCCTTCTTCTTTTTCTTTAAAGATTTCTGAGACTTGGCCTGGAGGTTTTGCCCATCGTTATCAACTTTCAGCGTTGGGCGCGGCTTCAGCATTCCGTCAATGATCTCAGGCTCTAGCGGGCTCTTCTACCTAATCGCCGGACACGCTTAAAGATCCTTCAGTATTCTTTTAGTTTTAGATGAAAGGACCACTTCCCATGGAGCTTCTTCTATAAATGAGCATGAAGCCCCTGGCATGTCCATCTTCTTAGGAGCATACTGCTGCGGCGGGTTCACCTTCCAGTTTTCGGACAGCAAGAACTTGCCCTGCTGGTACTGGTCTTCGACCCAATTTTCAAAGACGTATCAATCTTTGATTGGGTGACCCACTATTCGGTGGTAGGGGCAGAAATTGGGATTGTTGACGTCGTCCGATTGCAGTGGACGTCTCGGAGCCGGCAAAGTGATGAGCCTGTTGCGCACAGCCAGTTCGAATAGTCTCCTCGTTTTGTCCCGGGGAAACGAGTAAGGACGTCTCAACTCCTCTTCGAGGGCTCGCGGTCTGCTGCTTTGGCGAATAACTGGTTTTGGGTCACTCGATTGTTGTTGAGCGTTGGCGACGAAGGTCGCTTTCCCTTTGCCCTTTTCATTCCGAAGATCCATCTTTGAAGAGGATGGCCTATGTCCCATCTGGTCCATTTGGGCCACTTTGTCAATCAAGGCCTGGAAGGTGGTCGGCTTGAAGAACATCATAAACTGGGATATAGTTGCCTGAGGATCAAGGGTCCCCATTAACATGCCCACAGCAGGAGCTTCTTCTATGCGCTGTTCACACTTTGACCATAAGTTACGCCACCGAATCGCGTATTGAACCCAGGTCTCTCCTGGCTTCACCCTGGCGTTGATTAATGTCGTGATTGGGGTACGCTCGCTTGCGCTTGCGAACCGCTATGTGAATAATAATTCTATCTCCGTGAATGTTTTGATAGAATCATTCAGGACCTCGCAATACCATTCAAATGCTGTCTCCGACAGACTGCCAACAAATTGGCGGAGTAACAGTTTGTCATCGCCCCCGTTATTACCGCATAAAGCTCTGAATTGAGCAATGTGCTGGTGTGGATTGCCCGTCTCTTTATACATATGGAACTTAGGGATCGTATATCCCGGCGGGTACATAATTTGATCGTACCAGCCGGGATAAGGTCGCCCAGTTCTGACGACTTGACCAGCCGCTTCACTTGTCTGATGAGTTCGTATTTGTTGAGCTATGTAGTCATCAAGGGTAGCTTTGGAGATTGTCTCTTCCTGGGCTGCTGAGGCAGACGGAGGAGGTTTCGATGTCTTCCCTCTGTCGTCTTCAATGATTATTGGAGGGTCTTCAGCTGGAGGATCCGGCTGTATCATCATCCCAACCATGTCTTGGAACAGAAGCACTATCTGTTTTATATTAGCCACTTATTCTGCAGCCTCTTTATCTTTCTTTTCAAGCACCCTCCGTAGGAATTCGATGTCGGTCTCTTGCTCTCGGCGTTATTCCGACGATCCTTCTGGGCTTTCTTTCTACCCAGTTTTAGGGTTACGTAGCGCGGCAACAAGGTTTCGGGAGGTATCGTCTATGCCAATTTCAAAAAATTGCTGTTCTAAACAACCCTAACCCTAGAATCTTAACTAGATATTTAAACCATACAACATGCAAACAACATTGCATACAAAGTGAATCAGGAATACAACCTTTGTAGACCGGTCCTTCACTTCTAAAGCTCTGTGTAGTAGCCCCTTCGCTCCAAGTAGTGAACTCCCGAACTCTAGTAAGGATTCACATGAACAAATGAACAACCTTGCTCAATGTCTTCGAGGCCGAAGATGATCTACATCGAGAAGACTCAAGCTCATGCTAGCTCTTCACTAATATGTGAATTAGTGAAGCAAACAACCTAAACTAAATGGCTAATAGTAGAGGATGATGAAGTAGGAATTTTGCTCATTTTAGATTTATTTTTCTCACAATATTTCATCACTTTCTCAAGCTTCAAGGAGATGAAGAAGAAGATGATGAATAATGAGATGAGGTTAGAAATGCAACCATGGGTGAGTTTATGTCATACACAAACTCATGTAGAGAATAACCCATGGTGTAAGGTTAATGGTTAGGTTAATAAATATCTTAAGCAAGACAAAAAACAAGTGGACTAAGTCAATGTTCTACAAGCTTCTTCCAAGCTCAACCATGACTAATTCCACATGATTTTGAATTACTTAATAATAAATATTAATCCTGTTAGTTATGTATATGCCCTAGAGGCCATTGTTGTACATATGATGTGTATTATAATGGATGCTTGGATATATACAGAGAGGACTTTCTTGCTCGTCATGATAGTATGCTATTTGGTTTCACTTTATCTTAACATGTTGACTTGTATTGGTTTATTGTCTTTCTCTCACATGTTGATAAAGCCCTTAGGATTTGTACTCGACTACTGGGACTATGATGAGATCATACTAATGGGGCCACGGTAGTCGATGAGTACATCCTATAACTGTTCCAAGTCGAGAGTATATCGAGACAGGGCATTGATATACCAGAGTAGACTAGCGTATACGCATCTTGACCCATATGATGGGCGATGGATGATCCCATATCCATCGGTGTTTGACATCAGAGATGGTGTACGGGTGCTCAGTGGAGACTGGGTACACTGGACGGACTCGCCGAGAACTCCCAGATGGTGATATACCACACGTCAGATGGCAGTTCTCCGGTGACACTGGTACAGGGTAGTCTGTAGACCCGAGATCGTCATAGTGTCTTGTGTGATTCCCACTGTGCTTTGATTTCCACCTTACCACGTCCAAGAGGGCATGCAAAACGGTGGCTTTTGGGTACAGTCCCGAATCATATGGAGGCAATGAGCGATAGGAGGGGATTCGTCTCTCCCGGTATAGGGAGTTGATGTTGTACTGTGTTCGATTGGCTATAACTGGAAGTCCCTGGCCAGGGCTGATATAGAGATTTACTGGTAAGTGTTACTAGTAGTTTCTCGACCCGTTATGAGCCACACATCGACACGACTTATCGGTTACTGGGGTCTGACGTTTACCACCCCTAGACTTGATATGCGACATATCAGACGAACAGACCGGACTGTACGGGAGTGTTACTGATTGGATTCACAGGAGAACGTACAGGCTAGCTTGTTGATCTTCTGATCGCTCAATACCTGGGTGGCTGTTACGTTTAGCTGACCGCTTGCAGCTTGTGGGTGTTTGATGTGATCATCACCTGCTACCGGCGTATTGACGATTCTTTAGAGTCCTACACAGAGGTTTCTTGGCTCAGGCGAAACGGAGTAGAGGCACATATGTGATATGTGCAGGACCGAGAATAATGCAATATGAGATACCGTATTATATTCTCGCGATATTTAGATAATGAACCGGGACATCGGATCAAGTGTTGATTCGATGAATCGGTACATAATATATTAGTCGGTAATATTCGATATAGCCGGATCGTCGAATCAAGTGTTGATTCGATGATTTAATGTATAATAATATATATGATATATTGTATTACATTATCTAATATTGGCTCGCTTTATTATTTCATTTTCTCACTGGATGATACATTGATATATATGCGATATATGTTAATTGTATTATTTTCTTTTGTTGCAAATATATAATATATATGTGATATATATTATTGTGACATGATATGATTTATTATTAAACATGTTTAAGGATGATTAAATGGGATTAGGGTTTGATTAAGGTTAGCTTCTTCTTGCACCTTCTAGAAGCTTTGCTTTTGTCTTGGTTAAGATATTATGGTTGATATTTTTCCATGACTCATAACTTAACCTAACCAAACCCTAACTCTAGTTTATTCTCTACAAACTCATAGCTACTCATCCTTGACCATGGTTGATATATCAATCATATAGTTTTCTTTTCTAATCATCATAAAAGGATTATCATTTCCATTATCATCTTCTTCTCTCTTGATTTTGAGCTCACTTGAAATTCATTTTGTGATGATAAATTATGAGAAAATGATTTAAAAAGAAAGCATAAATACTACTCTCTCATCCTCATCTCATCTAGCCCATGAGATTAGTGTGTTCATCTCTTTAGAGTGAGAAAGCTTGAGTTATTGATACTTCGACGTAGATCATCGGAGATTTGGAACACTTCAAGCTAGCATGGATCGTTCGAGTCGTGGAGCCTCTCTTGAGTCCAGGAGATCATGGATCGCGGCGAAGGGACTTCTACTCGGAGCTTATGAAGCGAAGGAGCGGACTACAAAGGTTGTAATCCCTCACACTTAGCATAAAAGATGTAATCTTGTATGCTTAACCCTAATTATCTAGCAAAGATCCTGTCTTTGGGTTGTTCGGCACATGTAAATTTTTATTCATGCATGTTTGATGCTATATGAACCTTCACTAGTGTGCCTAGGAACCCTACAGTGGTATCAGAGCCTAGCTAGAGCATTAGGCGATGTGTTTACGAAGTTAAAACTCCGATCGAACCCGAACCGACAAAATTTACCCCCTCTCTGGAAATTTTTCAAAATCTGGGATTTTTCTGAATTAAAAATACCTAAAAAATCAGCAGGGTATTCTAAGAATTACCATGAAACACGGGCCCACAACTCCACTTAACCGCGGCGGAACCGCGGCGAAAACATGGTTTTCGCGGTGGTTCCGCGGCGGAATTGTGGAATTGGGACACGTGGCTTCATGGTAATATCTGTAGGTGCTTGTTTATGCTTCTGGGTACTTTTAATGTGACTCAAGTGTTGAATATTCTGGGGTTTGTTTTGTAATAATAGATTCGATCGGAATATTTAAATTCGTATTTATTTCCGGATATTTAGAAACTGTTAAACTATTTGAACGGATATCATTAACTCATTTTATCCCGGCACGGCAAACTTTCAAGTGTTGAATTTTTATCGGGTTTAAATCTTTCGGAAAAATTGTACAAGTTAAGCGGTAGACCCTCTAGAAGACAACAAACCTTAAATCGATTATGTGACCGTCTTGAACTGCCTTTTGAACCTTCAGGTTTGGGGCAGTACGGCGTGCCACATGTGAGGCGTTGGCTTGACCCTTCTACGGCTGGATCACTGGTATTATGACATATTCTGGGATTATTTGAACTTCGCTCAAGTGTTGAGCACTTTAGGAAATTTTGGGTATTTGATTATCTGTTCGAAAAGTTTAATACTGTCTATTTATCTGGAATGTGATACAATATGTGGAATTCATAGAGTTAGGGATGAAATGCGAAGTATGTGATATTTCGGATTTACGATGTCTAAAGTGATTGTGGATTCCAAATGTTGTAGTTTTACACTTTCTTTTCTGTGACCGTAAGTGTAATATGTGATATCGCCGGTTTCGTTGCTATATGTCAACGACAATTGGGATGCGCATATTTACTTACGTTGATGATATGTGATATTATGTGTTGCTGTGATATGCTATATTGGATCGTCGCGTTCTGAATAGCCGGGGGTTTTATGTGAGATGAGGGTTTTTATTTTCATTCATGTAAAATTCATTTGTAATGTAATATTCTTTTATTTGGGGCACTTCCAGGTTGAGGTTGATGTCACCAGTGTATATTATTTACTTTTCCGCATTAGGTAGACCCAAGGAGGGGAGCACAAGTAACCGGGTTCTAGGGTCCAGTGGGAGGCCATCTCGAGGAGTCGAGACCGGGTCTCCTAACCCTAGAATTGGCAGTGTTACTTTCCGCTCTCGTAGAGGTCTTGGGATGTGGGTTTGGCTATTCCTCGCGACCGTGGAATCCGTGTTTTATACAGGCTCGTATTGAAAACACGGACGTCCTAGTATATCCAATATTTCATATATGTACTTCTGCTGCAATGTTCTGTGATGAGATCATATTACTGCCTGAGACGAATGCTTATACTATATATATATGCTGATATATAAATATTACTGCTTTCGTTTCTTCTGTGATGCTTAGGAAGCATAAGCTGATGGGATTTTATTAATGAGATTAATAAAAAGAAAAGAAACCTAAAGATGTTGTAGAATCAAAACTTTATAAAAAGGGTAGCTACAGTTTTGCTTTGCATAGTGGTATATATGATATACCCTGCACCTTATTCGATGGGGAAAGAGCCGAGATCCCTTCACCGGGAGTGACCTCTTTAGCGAAACTGGCAGATGCTACAAAACGCGGTTTGATCTTTTGAATGCTTTTAGTGTTTTGCTTTGCACAGCGGTATATATGATATATCCTGCACCTTATTCGATGAGGAAAGGGCCGACGATCCCTTCACCGGGAGTGACCCCTTTAGCGAAACTAAGAAAAGCCACAAAAACACTCCATTTCAAAACTTCACTTGATTCTACGACGATATCAAGTTCATTACGCAATAGGTTTTCAGAAAAACCTGCGTAGCCCTCCGTCATTTCAGATAAGTAATATTTAGTATTCGTGCTACGGTAGTTTCGCATGCGTCAAGGCGTAGTGTACGGTAGCTGATTATTACTTATCTGCAGCATGAGATGCGATTGGATTAGGGTATTCGTACGACGTTGTTTGGCATGCGTCAAGGGTCGTACGGGTGGGTTTAATTCAATCACGAAATGTACGGGTTGAACTTGACTAGTGGACTATGGGTTGTTTGGCATGCATCAAGGTCATAGCACACTAGGGGTAAAAGCTTTAACGGGAATTTCAAGTGTTGAAATTTGCAATGAGATTGCATACCTCCTATGAGATAGTTGGATCCCGATACCCACTGCGAGTAAGAGTTACTCCTGGGAGAGTTTTACACAGGACAATTAGCCGATCAACTAGGTGTCTAGAAAAGTGTTAACGGGGTTACGCCTCTGGGAAAACGAGGTTTACTTTAATTAGGTCCGTGCGAAAGCACGAGGAACCTCCCTCAAAGTACCGACACTGATCTGGCTGAAAGATTGACGAAATTGTAGGGTGTAATTAATCCCGGTTAATCTTATCTTTTTGGGTTTGAAGGTAGATTTGATAAAAACAGTGGGAGACATCCTGATTAGATAAGATAATAACCAATCTAATCTTGCAAGAGCATACGCTAAAGTGTTTTCTTCTCTCTCTCTCCAGGTAGCGACCATGTCAGGCCATAATTAAGATAATAATATGGATGTATTGACTGAACACGATTATTGTACTGAGCAAGGGAACGTTGGACCCGTTCTTTCTTATAAGAGTTATAAGACAGAACAGGAAACAGGAGAATATCTGGATTCTCACGCCGCCCAAAAGAACATGCATGTTGATGCATCTTCTTCGGGTGTGTTAGTTATTGAGAACTGTTTCTCAGTTCACCCTATGTCCTGGGTATTAGATACCGGATCAGGATCCCACATATGTAAACAGTTACATGGGCTACGTAAAGGTAGAGAACTGGGAAAAGGTGATCATTCCGTTCAAGTAGGGAACGGTGCAAATGTTGTAGCCAAAACAGTTGGCGAATATCACCTTGTATTACCAAGTCGTAATACACTGATTCTAAATGAGTGCTATTATATACCGAACATGATGTGCAATATTATATCAGTCTCTTTATTAAGTAAAGAAGGATATAATTTTGTAGTAAAAGATAATATTATGAACATATTCCTAGATCAAAAGTTGATTGCATCAGGCTCGTTACATAATGGCATATTCATTCTAAATCAGAATACAGTCCTGAATATACAAAACACACACAAAAGGAAAAGTTCAGATAAGAACGAATCCTACTTGTGGCATTGTAGACTTGGTCATATCAATGCGACACGACTGGCTAAGTTATATAAGGATGGTTATTTGAATCCGTTCGAATTATCATCTTATGATACTTGCCATTCATGTCTCAAAGGAAAAATGACCAAAGCTCCGTTTAGTGGACACGGAGAAAGAGTTACTGAACTCTTAGGACTAATACATAGTGATGTATGCGGTCCCATGTCTACGCATGCCAGGAACGGTTCATCCTACTTCATTACATTCACTGACGATCTCTCTAGATACGGACATTTGTTTTTGATGAAACACAAGTTTGAAGCTTTTGAGAAATTCAGAGAATATAAGAACGAAGTAGAGAACCAAACGGGCAAAAGTATTAAGATTCTTCGATCTGATCGAGGAGGTGAATACTTAAGCAGTGAGTTCCTAGATTATCTAAAAGAGAATGGGATTCTCTCTCAGCTCACTCCTCCTTATACACCACAGCACAACGGTGTATCGGAACGAAGAAATCGCACCCTATTAGATATGGTGCGCTCGATGATGAGTACAGCTGAGTTGCCTATTTCCTTTTGGGGGTATGCGCTTGAGACAGCCATAGACCTATTGAATAGAGTTCCTACCAAATCTATGCCTACCACTCCATATGAGATATGGAAAGGGAAGAGACCACATCTTAATTACATTAAGATATGGGGTTGTCCGGCCTATGTCAAGAGACAAAATCCGGACAAACTCGAGGAAAGATCTGTCTTATGTAAGTTTGTAGGATATCCCAAAAACTCACAAGGGTATATCTTCTACCACCCCGAGGAACAAAAGGTGTTTGTTTCTCGACATGCCACTTTCTTAGAAAAAGGTTTTCTTATGAAACAGAATAGTAGCATTGAGGTAGAACTGGAAGAGGTTCCAGCAACACAAACTATAACAGAAGACTTGGTTGAACCAGAGGATTCAGTAGTACCCGACGAACCTCGGCCTCTCCACCGATCTAGTAGGGTTTCTCATCCACCTGAGAGATACTACGGTTTTCTCATTGATGGTGGAAGCGAGGATTGCATCATGGATAATGATGACCCGACTAGTTTCGAGCAGTCCATCACGAGTGGTGACTCTGTGAAATGGCTGGATGCAATGCGATCTGAGATGGAATCCATGTACACCAACAAAGTATGGACTTTGGAAAATGCTCCTGAAGGGGTAAAACCCATTGGGAGCAAGTGGATCTTTAAAAAGAAATTTGGTGTAGATGGAAAAGTTGAGACTTTCAAAGCTAGACTTGTAGCAAAGGGTTTTCGTCAACGACCAGGTGTGGATTATGACGAAACCTTTTCTCCAGTAGCTATGCTTAAGTCCATCCAGATCTTACTTGCCATTGCTGCATACCAAGACTACGAAATCTGGCAAATGGATGTTAAGACCGCCTTTCTAAACGGTGATTTAGAAGAGAGCGTGTACATGACTCAGCCAGAAGGCTTCGTAGATAGTGGGAGCAGCGGAAAGGTGTGCAAGCTTCTTAAATCCATATATGGGTTAAAGCAAGCATCGCGGAGTTGGAACATCTGTTTTGATGTTGTAGTCAAAGAGTTTGATTTCATCAAAAATATAGATGAACCTTGTATCTATAAGAAGGTAGCAGAGGGTAAGGTTGTCTTCCTTGTATTGTACGTGGATGATATACTCTTGATAGGAAATGATATTCCTATGCTGCAATCAATCAAGCTCTTCTTATCACAGAGATTCTCAATGAAAGATCTAGGTGATGCCTCCTGCATATTGGGAATCATGATCTATAGAGATAGATCTAAAAGGATACTGGGATTGTCCCAATCCAGGTACATTGACACCATACTAAAGAGGTTTAGTATGGAAGAATCCAAGCGTGGGAACCAACCTACGATCTCTGGACTCACTCTCTCCAAAGAGATGTCTCCCAAGACTGATTTGGAAAGAGCTCGCATGCAAGGGATACCCTATGCTTCGGCAGTAGGCTCTATCATGTATGCGATGCTATGTACCAGACCCGATATAGCATACTCACTAAGTGTAGTGAGTCGGTATCAAGCAGATCCTGGAGAGAGTCACTGGACAGCTGTGAAGAACATTCTCAAGTACTTGCGAAGGACTAAAGAGATGTTCTTGGTGTATAGTAACGGAGAACTCCAGGTGGAGTCCTTTACCGATTCCAGCTTCCAAAGTGATAAGGACGACTCTAAGTCGCACTCGGGATTTGTCTTTACCCTCAATGGAGGGGCGGTATGTTGGAAGAGTTCCAAACAGGATACCGTTGCAGACTCGACGATGGAGGCTGAATACATCGCTGCCAACGATGCTGCCAAAGAGGCTGTCTGGATCAAGAAGTTCATTAGTGAACTTGGTGTGGTTCCATCCACTGAGCATCCAATACCTCTGTATTGCAATAACAATGGAGCTGTGGCTTTGGCCAAGGAACCCAGATCCCATCAGAAGTCCAGACATATTCTGAGGCGGTATCACCTGATCAGGGAGATAGTTGATCGCCGGGAGATCGAGATTAGGAGAGTAGATACGAAGGACAACACTGCGGATCCATTCACAAAGGCTATTCCCCAGATACAGTTTGAGAGATTATTCGGGATGCTAGGTATGAGATACTACAGCAGCTGGCCTTAGTGCAAGTGGGAGATTGTTAGTTATGTATATGCCCTAGAGGCCATTGTTGTACATATGATGTGTATTATAATGGATGCTTGGATATATACAGAGAGGACTTTCTTGCTCGTCATGATAGTATGCTATTTGGTTTCACTTTATCTTAACATGTTGACTTGTATTGGTTTATTGTCTTTCTCTTACATGTTGATAAAGCCCTTAGGATCTGTACTCGACTACTGGGACTATGATGAGATCATACTAGTGGGGCCACGGTAGTCGATGAGTACATCCTATAACTGTTCCTAGTCGAGAGTATATCGAGACAGGGCATCGATACACCAGAGTAGACTAGCGTATACGCATCTTGACCCATATGATGGGCGATGGATGATCCCATATCTATCGGTGTTTGACATCAGAGATGGTGTACGGGTGCTCAGTGGAGACTGGGTACACTGGACGGACTCGCCGAGAACTCCCAGATGGTGATATACCACACGTCAGATGGCAGTTCTCCGGTGACACTGGTACAGGGTAGTCTGTAGACCCGAGATCGTCAAAGTGTCTTGTGTGATTCCCACTGTGCTTTGATTTCCACCTTACCACGTCCAAGAGGGCGTGCAAAACGGTGGCTTTTGGGTACAGTCCCGAATCATATGGAGGCAATGAGCGATAGGAGGGGATTCGTCTCTCCCGATATAGGGAGTTGATGTTGTACTGTGTTCGATTGGCTATAACTGGAAGTCCCTGGCCAGGGCTGATATAGAAATTTACTGGTAAGTGTTACTAGTAGTTTCTCGACCCGTTATGAGCCACACATCGACACGACTTATCGGTTACTGGGGTCTGACGTTTACCACCCCTAAACTTGATATGCGACATATCAGACGAACAGACCAGACTGTACGGGAGTGTTACTGATTGGATTCACAGGAGAATGCACAGGCTAGCTTGTTGATCTTCTGATCGCTCAATACCTGGATGGCTGTTACGTTTAGCTGACCGCTTGCAGCTTGTGGGTGTTTGATGTGATCATCACCTGCTACCGACGTATTGACGATTCTTTAGAGTCCTACACAGAGGTTTCTTGGCTCAGGCGAAACGGAGTAGAGGCACATATGTGATATGTGCAGGACCGAGAATAATGCAATATGAGATACCGTATTATATTCTCGCGATATTTAGATAATGAACCGGGACATCGGATCAAGTGTTGATTCGATGAATCGGTATATAATATATTAGTCGGTAGTATTCGATATAGCCGGATCGTCGAATCAAGTGTTGATTCGATGATTTAATGTATAATAATATATATGATATATTGTATTACATTATCTAATATTGGCTCGCTTTATTATTTCATTTTCTCACTGGATGATACATTGATATATATGCGATATATGTTAATTGTATTATTTTCTTTTGTTGCAAATATATAATATATATGTGATATATATTATTGTGACATGATATGATTTATTATTAAACATGTTTAAGGATGATTAAATAGGATTAGGGTTTGATTAAGGTTAGCTTCTTCTTGCACCTTCTAGAAGCTTTGCTTTTGTCTTGGTTAAGATATTATGGTTGATATTTTTTCATGACTCATAACTTAACCTAACCAAACCCTAACTCTAGTTTATTCTCTACATACTCTTAGCCACTCATCCTTGACCATGGTTGATATATCAATTATATAGTTTTCTTTTCTATTCATCACAAAAGGATTATCATTTCCATTATCATCTTCTTCTCTCTTGATTTTGAGCTCACTTGAAATTCATTTTGTGATGATAAATTATGAGAAAATGATATAAAAAGAAAGCATAAATACTGCTCTCTCATCCTCATCTCATCTAGCCCATGAGATTAGTGTGTTCATCTCTTTAGAGTGAGAAAGCTTGAGTTATTGATACTTCGACGTAGATCATCGGAGATTTGGAACACTTCAAGCTAGCATGGATCGTTCGAGTCGTAGAGCCTCTCTTGAGTCCGGGAGATCATGGATCGCGGCGAAGGGACTTCTACTCGGAGCGTATGAAGCGAAGGAGCGGACTACAAAGGTTGTAATCCCTCACACTTAGAATAAAAGATGTAATCTTGTATGCTTAACCCTAATTATCTAGCAAAGATCCTGTCTTTGGGTTGTTTGGCACATGTAAATTTTTATTCATGCATGTTTGATGCTATATGAACCTTCACTAGTGTGCCTAGGAACCCTACAAATCCTACATTAAATCAAGCATGGTGTGAGTCTCATACATCCATGTTGCATGTGTAACCTAACATGACACAACAATATATATCACATATATATTTTGTGTAAAAAGAAAACAATACAATTAACATATATCATATATATGTTAAGTGTATCATAAGTGAGAAAAAAAATGCTTAAGTGGGCTAATATTAGTTAATGTAATTTAATATGTCAAATATATAATTATATATTAAATTATTAAATCAACACTTGATCTAATAATCCGGCTATATCACATATAACCGACTAATATCAAATGTAACAACTTATCGAATCAACACTTGATCTGATAACCCGGCTATATCACATATAACCGACCGATGTCACAAATCGCGAGAATAGAATGCGGTATCACATACGCGCATTAATCTCGATCCCGCACATATCACATATGTGCTCCAACTCCGTTTCGCATGAACCAGGAAAGCTCTGTGTAGGATTCTAAAGACTCGTCAATATGCCGGCAGTAGGTGATGATCATATCAAACACCCACAAGGCGCAAGCGGTTTCCTAAAAGTAACGGCCACCCGGGTATTGAGCGATCAGAATATCAACAAGCAAGCCTAATCATATCAAACACTACCGTACAGTCCGGTCTCTTCGTCAGATATGTCACATATCATAGCCTGGAGGTGGTAAAACGTCAGACCCCAATAGCCTGATAAATCATGTCGATGTGAGATCCATAACGGTTCGAGAAACTACTGATAACACTTACCAGTAGATCTCAGCAACCCTAGCCATGGATTTCCTGTTATGGCCAATCAAGCATAGCGCAATATCAACTCCCAATAGCAGGAGAGACGAATCCCCTCCTATCGCTCATTGCCTCCATATGAATCAAGACTGTACCCAAAAACCACCTTTTTGCACGATCTCTTGAACGCGGTATGGTGGAAATCAAAGCACAGTAGGAATCACACAAGACTCTATGACGATCTCAGACCGACAGACTAACCTGTACCAGTGTCACCAGATAACTGCTATTTGACGATAGGTATAATACCATCTAGGAGTTCTCGGCGAGTCCGTTCAGTGTACCCAGTCTCTACTGAGCACCCGTATACCTTCTCTGATGTCAAACACCATTGGATATAGGATCATCCATCGCCCATCATATGGGTCAAGAAGCATATACGCTAGTGTTCTCTGGAGTATCGATGCCCTGTCTCGATACTCTCATGAATAGGAACATTTGAAGGATGTACTTATCGACTACCTCAGCCCCACTAGTATGATCTATATCATACTTCTGGTAGTCAAGTACTCATCCTAAGGGCTTTATCAACATGTAATAGAGAGACTATAAATGTACATGTTAAGATAAAGAGCAACAAGATAGCATACTATCATGTCGAGCAAGAAAGTCCTCCCTATATATGTCCAAGCATCCACTACAATATACATCATATGTACAGTAATGGCCTCTAGGGCATACATATAACTAACAATCCCCCACTTGCACTAAGGCCATTTGTTGCAGTATCTCATACTCAACATCCTATAGAAGTCTCTCTAGGGTAAGGCCTTTATGAGTGGATCCGCTGTGTTATCCTTCAGGTCTAATCTCCTAACCTCGATCCCTTAGAGATCAAACATCTTCCTGATCAGGTGATACTGTCCGTAGAATATGTCTGGAACGCTGATGGGACCTGTGTTCCTAGGCTAAAACCATAACTCCATTGTTGTCACAATAACAGTTATTGGACGCTCAATGGTAGGAACCTTGTTCATCTTATGAACAAGAAATGACCAGACAACCACTTTGGTAGTATCGTTGATAGCTATGTATCAAGCCTTTATCGTCTAGTATGTCACGGTATCTAGGTTGGAACTCTTCCAACATACCGTCCCTTCACTGAGGGTAAAGACAATGCCTGTGACTGACTTTCAGTCAACCTTATCACTCTGGAAGCTCGAACCAAGAACATTCATTTAGTGCTTCTCAAGTACTTAAGAATATCCTCCACAGCTGTCTAGTGATTCTCTCAAGATCCGATTGATTCCTTATCACTACACTTAGTGAGTCATCTACATCTGGTCTGGTACATAATATTGCATACATGATAGAGCCTACTGCCGAAGGATAAGGTATCCCTTGCACACGAGCTCCCTCCAAATCAGTCTCTAAAAACATCTTTTTGGAGAGAGCGATTCCTGAGTAAGTGGGTGAATCACCACGCTTAGAATCTTCCATACTAAACCCTTTAGTATGGTGTTAATGTACCTGGATTTGGGACACTCCCAATATCCACTTAGATCTATCAACATAGATCATAATCCATAAGATGTAGTAGGTATCATCCAGATCTTCCATGGAGAATCCTCATGATAAGAGGATCTTGACCGAGTGTAGCATAGGAAACCATTTCCTATCAAGAGTATGTCATCTACGTACAATACGTGTAAAACAATCTTACTCTCTACAACCTTCTTATATATACAAGGTTCATCTACTATTTTGATGAAGTCAAACTCTTTGACTGCCACATCAAAACAGATGTTCCAATTCCGCGATGCGTGCTTTAATCCTGATGGACTTAAGCATAGCTTTGAAAGTCTCAACTTTTCCATTTACACCAAGAATCTTCTCAAGATCCATTTGCTCCTAATGGTTTTTACCCCTTCAGGTGCAATTGTTAGTGTATATGCCCCAGAGGCCATTACTGTATCATACTAGTTTGTATATTACTTAATGGATGCTTGGGATATTCACCTTGTATATACAATCTTGCTCAAAATAGTAGTATGCTACTTGGTTTGTTTCTACTTCAATGTGTACTTGTGTTTATTTCAGTATATCACTTATACGCATTAGTGGAGCCCTTAGGATCTTTGCTTGATTACCAGCGTTGTGATGGCAGTCACACTAGTGGGGGCTGGGTAATCTATAAGCACATCCTTATTCAGGTCCCTGGTCGCAGGACTATCGAGACAGGGCATCGATACTCCGGAGTAGACCAGCGCATGCGCTTCTCATCCCAGTGTGGGAGACGGTCTGTCCCACAGCCGTCAGTACGTCGTACTTGAGATAGTATGCGGGTGCTCGTTAGGTTACGGGTACACTGGACAGGACTCGTCGGGAACTGACTAGTTGGTATTATACCTATCGTCAGTTATCAGTTCCCAGGTGACATGAGTACAGCTTAGTCCGCTGACTTGACACTGTCACTTCGCCTCGGGTGTGTTCCCACTGTACTTTGATCACTACCCTACCACGGCTCAAAGGAGTCGTGCAAACAGGTGGTGGTTGGGTGCAGTCCCGAAGCACTTGGAGGCAGTGACGGTTAGACAGGATTCGTCTCTCCCGGTATTGGGGGTTGACATCGCGCTGTGTCTAGGAGAGCCATTACACGAGTAGTCCCTGGCCAGGGCAAACGAGATATACTGGTAGGTTTCCAGTGTTATCTCAGGGTGTATTGGGCTTCACTCCGGCACGACTTGTACCGCTATTGGGGGACTGACGTTTACCGCCCCCTAGGCCCGCCATGCGATGTATCAGACGAACAGACCGGACTGTATGGAGAATGTCACACTCAGGCTCAGTAGGAGTTCAGATGGGTTTCGCCTCGTCGGTCTTCTTGTCGGCATTACCTGGGGACCGTTACGCACAGCTAGTGCCGCTTGCGGTCTGTGGTTAAACCCACTGCCAGCGTAGTGTCGAGTCTTTAGAGTCCCACACAGAAAGCTTTTCGCCTTTAGGCAAAAGAGTAGAGGTCGCATGGTATTGCGACAGGTCGCATGGTTTTGCGACAGGGTTCGGTCACATCCGTGCACTTGTGCACGTACAGTGTCCGGACAGTTTACACTAGCGGGCTTTGGTTTAAGCCAGATCCTAGTGTACCTTATGGGATTGGATTTATCCAGTTTGCATTCGTGTTCCTCGGAACGCGGATGCGGGTGTGTATGCACAGTTGACAGGGAGGCAGAGGCAGTGGATTCTCATTAGGGTTGTTGACAGTTGACGGTTGACTTTTGACTTTTTGCTCAACCATAATGAGAATATGATATGTGATTAACTATTATATTAATTAAGTATTATGGTGATATGGTTGTTGACTTGTTGACTTTTGTTGACTTGTTGACTTTGGTGACTTGTTGACTTTTGTTGACTTGTTGACCGGTTGACTAGGCTTGACTAGTTGACCATCATGATAACCATGGTTATCATTTCATGCCAAAAACTTTTTTCTTGCTTGCTTTTTGAGTAAAATGAGTGCATGATATGATAACCTTATGGTTGCTTCTAACCATCACCAAAAGACTTTTTTGATATGATGAGTTATGATCACTTTGGATTATGAGAGGGTGAGAGAGAAAAGAGAGCCTCATTCTTTCTTGCTCATTCTCTCTCTTGTTCTTGAGCTCTCCCCTTGCTCTCACCCTCAACCTCTTGCTCCCTCTCTTGATCTATGGTTCTCTTGTCTCATGAGTTGAGAATCAAGAACCATAGATAAAATCCCATTCTATTTTCCTCTCTACTCATTCTAGTTCACTAGGTTTGGCAAACCAAGTGAACTAGTTTCTTCAAAGACCGAAGAAAGAGCTAAAGGTTGGAGCTTTCAAGTGGATCTATCTTCGGCGTACGGAGACGACGAGAAGGAGCCATCGGACCACCACCGGAGCTTGAAGAGAAGGAGTTCAAGTTTAGGTATAACCATCTCTATCCGAGTAGCTAAATATCTTTAGCTTAGTTTGCTAGTTTTAGTTTAGGTAACGATCCCGACCATAAGTTAGTCCATGTTGCCTCTTGCGATAAAAATTCGTTTTTTATACCGTTTCCGCCTCCCCGTAAGAACCGGGGGTCGCAATATGGACTTACAGTGGTATCAGAGCCTAACTAAACTTAAACTAGCTTGGTAGTGAAGTGTAACGAAGTTCGGAACCGGAAAAATCCAAAAATCAAACTTTACAAAATCTGAGTTTCTGTTGAAATTTTTCCTGGTCAAAATGAAAAACTTTATACTCCTAAATTCGGCTCAGGGTTTTGTGTGAACACCCAAGAAAAACGATACAGTGATTCGCCTAAAGTGCCGCGCTTCCGCCGCGTGATCCTTCTTGGACGCCGCGGAACCGCCGCGACTTGGTTTCTTCTCTGCATCGTTTTTCGTGCAGTGTGTTTGTCTGTTGGTTTTGGGATTTTTAAAATATATTATATGTGCCCAGATTTTCCAGAAAAGAAATTTCCTTTTGGGGTCCTATAATTCCGTATTTTTCCGAACTTCACTGCACTTTGACTATGATGGTTATATCTGTGCTGCTTGCATGTATTGAACGTCGGCTAATCGCTATAAGTCGATTAGTCGGGGTTATACATGATCTGTAATGTGCTGGAATGTGTATATGAATGTGTTGGACTGTCGCGGGTGAATAGCCGGGGTGGATGTGAGATGAGCTTTTGTTTTTCTTTCATTCATTGTAAATGTAAATTGATGTAATAATTATTATTTGTTTGACCGCACAACCGGGTCGGGGTTGTAGCCGTCATTGTATAATTCTTTTTACTGTTTTTGCTCCTAGGATAGACCCATGGAGGGGTGCACAAACTACCAAGTACTTGGCGGGTAGTTTGCCGCACCCGTAGGGGTCTTGGGTGGGGTATTTGGCTATTCACCGCGACCGTGTTATCCGCTTTTCGTTTCAGGCTCGAAAGGATTGCGGATTGCTAGTATATCCAATGCATTCATCTGTGATCTGTAATGTCTATCATTGCTTACTATTTAGGCGTTGCTTATGTTTTACAGACGCGCTAGCCCAGCCCCCGCTCTGTCGTTAGTTAAGTAACCTAACGGGTAATGACGGGGCCCAGTGGCGAATGCGAATGGCATAAGCGTACGTCATATTTTGGTTGTTTTCTGCAATGGTAGGGTTAAATGATGGGACGCATTAAAAGTACTAATGCAAGAATATCACGCATTAAAAGAACTAATGCAAGATAATAAACCAAGTTAAAGTCGTTGGAACACTTTCGAAAAACCACTCGGTTCTTTTCAAAATAACTTTTAAATGCGGAGCTTGAGCCACTCCTTCTAAAAGCTATCTCGTTCCATCGATTAAATCAAGTTCACTACGTTCACGGTTTCGCCAAAACCATCCGTAGCCCTCCGTCGTTTCACATGAATAGTCAATAGTATTCAAGCTGTGTTTGTTGGCCAAAGTCAAGGCACAGTGATTGGTAGCTATTGGGTATTCATGTGCAGCATAGATAGATGCGTTGGTTTGGAACAGTCGTACTGCCTTGTTGGCCAAAGTCAAGGGTAGGTGCGGGTGGATTCAAATTAACCTGGAGAACGACGGGCAGAACTTGACATGTGACTTATGATTTGTTGGCCAAAGTCAAGGTCATAAGAGCATGGGGCAAAAATCCACATCGGGAGTTTCATAAGTACTGAAACTTGCTAGATTTGCATACCATTTGGAGTGTGATGATTCTGGTAGGATTCCTTCAGTTTCGTCACGCGATGATATTTGGATCCCGATCCTACTGTGAGTATATGCTACTCCTCGGGAAATTTCTCACTTAACGATCAATGCTATAAACCTAGTAGGTGCCTAGAAAGGTGTTAGCGGGGCTACGCCCCCAGGGAAAAGAGGTTCTCTAATTAAGGAACTTCGCGAAAGCGTTGGAAAACCTCCCTCGAAGTACCGACACCGGCCTGGCTGAACGGTTAAGCAAGTATTGTACGGTGGGATTGATCCCGGCTAATTCTTCCTTTATGGTTTGAGGAGGGATTCGAGAAACAGTGGGAGCCATCCTGTTTAGACAAACTAAAAACCACTCTAAACTTGCAAGAGCATCATGCTGAGTGTTTCTTCTTCTCTCTCCTAATTGCAGCGACCAATCAACATGACTGGACTTAAGTTACTCCTAGATAAAAACAAACTGACAGGGCCAAACTACAAAGATTGGCTCAGGAATGTCACGATAGCAATCACTTATGACAAGCTGGGGTATCTTCTTACCACAAAAGCTCCCCCTGTCCCTGGTCCAACTTCCAGCGTCGCGGATAAGGAAATCCGTAAGACTTGGGAGATTGATAGCGCAAAGGCCAAATGCCTCCTGCTTGCCTCGATGGACAACGAACATCAGAGGAGGCATGAGAATATGGACATGGAGTCCATATTGCTCCATACAAAAGAACTGTATGGAGAGCAATCACGTATCGCAAGATACGAAGCGTCGAAAAAGTTGTTTTCGACAAGAATGGCCGTCGGATCATCAGTAGCCGAGCATGTGCTAAAGATGATCGGCTTCATTGAGGAGCTCGCTGACCTAGGGATCACATTGGAGAGTGAGCTATATACGGATATAGTTCTCCAGTCCCTTCCTTCCACTTACGCCCAGTTTATACTGAACTTCAACCTACAAGAAAAAGAGGTTGAACTATCAGAGCTCCTCAACATGCTGAGGAGCGCAGAGGGCACCCTACAGAAAGGTAGGGAAACATCCACTTTGTTTGTAGGAGGATCATCTTCTTCTAGGTCCAAGGCGAAAGCCAAGGGAAAGAAGAAGAAGGCCCCCGCCAAACCAAGGGGCGGTGTTGGTAAAGTGGATACGAAGGGAAAAGGCAAAGCAACAAAGATAGCGGGGAAGCTTGTGGATAAAGAAGAATGCTTCTATTGTCATAAGAAAGGACACTGGAAGAATGATTGCAGGGCCTGGAAGGCCAGAACACAGGAATTGAAGCAGGTTGCAGCTTCAGCTTCAGGTGTGTATGTTATTGAAAACTGTCTTTCAATAAACTCTACTTCCTGGGTATTGGATACCGGATCAGGATCTCATATCTGTAATTCTTTGCAGGCGTTGAGAAACCGTAGGGTTTTGAAGGCAGGTGACATGACCCTCAAAGTTGCGAACGGAGCTAGCATGGATGCTAAAGCCGTGGGGGACTATCACCTGGGAATGTCAGATGGACATGTTTTGGTTTTGCGTAATTGCTTTTTTGTACCCAACGCAACTTGTAATATCATTTCTGTATCTTTAGTTTCTAAAGAAGGTTATGAATTTGCGTTTGTAAGTAATGTTGTAAACATTCACCTTAATCAAGTATTGATTGGGTCAGGTACTCTGAGTAATGGTATATACGTGTTAAACCAACCACAGATTTTTAATGTCCAGAATACACACAAAAGAAAGTCTCCAGAAATAAATCAGACTTTCTTATGGCATTGTAGATTGGGTCACATCAATGAGAGAAGGTTGACTAAGTTACATACAGAAGGATATTTGAATGCGTTCAAATATCAATCGTATGCCACTTGTCAATCTTGTCTCAAAGGAAAGATGACAAAGACTCCATTTACTGGACAAGGAGTAAGAGCGAGCGAGCTCTTGGGACTCGTACATAGTGACGTGTGCGGTCCAATGTCTACACATGCCCGAAGCGGACATTCTTACTTCATTACTTTTACGGATGACTTCTCAAGGTACGGTTATGTCTTCTTAATGAAACATAAGTCCGAGGCCTTTGGAAAATTCCAGGAGTATAAGAATGAAGTAGAGAAACAGACCGGCAAAAGTATTAAGATTCTAAGATCGGATCGAGGTGGAGAATACTTAAGTGCCGAGTTCCTGGACTATTTAAAAGAGAACGGAATTCTCTCTCAGCTTACTCCTCCATACACCCCGCAACATAACGGTGTATCGGAGAGACGGAACCGCACCCTATTGGATATGGTGCGGTCCATGATGGGTAATGCTGAGTTACCGCGATCATTCTGGGGGTATGCGCTAGAATCAGCAGCGTACCTTTTGAACCGAGTTCCGACTAAGACTGTGCCTTCCACACCATATGAAATGTGGTGTGGGAAGAGACCCTATCTTAAGCACATTAAGACATGGGGATGTCCGGCTTTTGTCAAAAAGCAGCATGCGGACAAGCTCGAGGCACGCTCAGTACAGTGCAAGTTTGTGGGGTATCCAAAGAACTCAAAAGGATATTTCTTCTACTGTGAAGAGGAACAAAAAGTTCTTGTTTCTCGTCATGCCTACTTCTTGGAAACTGAGTTTTTGGAAAACCAGATAAGTGGGAGCACAGTAGAACTGGAAGAAATTCCAGAACCACGGACTGTTACTGAAAGTTTAGTGGAACCAGAAGGTTCGGAAGAACAGGACATTCCTACGCCGCTCCGCAGAAGTAGTAGGCAGTCTCATCCGCCTGAGAGATACTACGGTTTTCTCATAGACGGGGATAGAGAGGATTGCATCATAGATTATGATGAGCCTACTAGCTTCCAGCAGGCCGTTCAGAGCGTTGACTCAGTGAAATGGCTGGATGCAATGCGGACCGAAATGGAGTCCATGTACACCAACAAGGTATGGACGTTGGACATTGCTCCAGACGGGGTAAAACCCGTAGGATGCAAGTGGATCTTCAAAAGGAAGATTGGTGTAGATGGACAGGTTGAGACCTATAAAGCTAGGCTGGTAGAAAAGGGTTTTCGTCAAAGACCTGGCTTGGACTACGACGAAACCTTTTCTCCAGTAGCCATGCTGAAATCCATTCGGATCCTTCTTGCCATTGCTGCCTTCCACGATTATGAGATCTGGCAAATGGACGTAAAGACAGCTTTTCTAAATGGAAATTTAGAGGAGTGTGTCTATATGGACCAGCCAGAGGGTTTCATTCAGAGTGGGAGCAGCGGAAAGGTGTGCAAGTTGCTTAAGTCCATCTATGGACTAAAGCAGGCATCGCGGAGTTGGAACATCTGCTTTGATGAGACGGTCAAAGAATTTGGCTTTATCAAAAATCCAGATGAACCATGCATCTATAGTAGATTTATAGCGAGAACTGTAGTATTCCTCGTTTTATACGTGGATGACATTCTCTTAATAGGAAATGATATTCCTATGCTACAATCTGTCAAGGGGTTCTTGTCACAAAGGTTCTCCATGAAAGACCTGGGTGATGCCTCATACATCCTGGGGATCCGGATCCATCGTGATAGATCCAAGAGGATATTGGGACTTTCTCAGTCCAGGTACATCGACACCGTACTGAAAAGATTCAGTATGGAAGATTCCAAGCGCGGTAACCTACCGGCTTGTCACGGGATCACCCTCTCTAAAGAGATGTCTCCCAAGACTGATTTGGAGAGGGATCGCATGTCTATTATACCCTACGCTTCTGCGGTAGGCTCTATAATGTATGCGATGTTGTGTACCAGACCGGATGTAGCTTATGCACTGAGTGTAGTAAGCCGGTATCAGTCAAACCCTGGGGAGAAACATTGGATAGCGGTAAAGAACATTCTCAAGTACCTGAGGAGGACTAAGGAGATGTTTTTGGTGTATGGCGGAAAAGACCTCCAGATTGAGGCCTTTGCTGACTCCAGCTTCCAGAGTGACAAGGATGATTCCAAGTCCATGTCGGGTTTTGTCTTTACCCTCAATGGAGGGGCGGTGTGTTGGAAGAGTTCCAAACAAGAAACCGTTGCAGACTCGACGATGGAAGCGGAATACATCGCTGCATCTGATGCCGCAAAAGAAGCTGTCTGGATGAGGAAGTTCTTGAAAGAACTTCAGGTGGTTCCGTCCATTGTTGATCCAATACCTCTGTATTGCGACAACAACGGGGCTATAGCATTAGCAAAGGAACCCAGGTCCCATCAGAGATCCAGGCACATCTTGAGGCGGTATCACCTGATCAGGGAGATCGTGGATCGCAAGGAGATCGAGGTTCGGAGAGTCGCTTCAGAAGATAACACTGCAGATCCATTCACCAAGGCCTTGCCCCAGACTCAGTTCGAGCGGCTGATCGAGATGATAGGTCTTCGATACGCCAGTACATGGCCTTAGTGCAAGTGGGAGATTGTTAGTGTATATGCCCCAGAGGCCATTACTGTATCATACTAGTTTGTATATTACTTAATGGATGCTTGGGATATTCACCTTGTATATACAATCTTGCTCAAAATAGTAGTATGCTACTTGGTTTGTTTCTACTTCAATGTGTACTTGTGTTTATTTCAGTATATCACTTATACGCATTAGTGGAGCCCTTAGGATCTTTGCTTGATTACCAGCGTTGTGATGGCAGTCACACTAGTGGGGGCTGGGTAATCTATAAGCACATCCTTATTCAGGTCCCTGGTCGCAGGACTATCGAGACAGGGCATCGATACTCCGGAGTAGACCAGCGCATGCGCTTCTCATCCCAGTGTGGGAGACGGTCTGTCCCACAGCCGTCAGTACGTCGTACTTGAGATAGTATGCGGGTGCTCGTTAGGTTACGGGTACACTGGACAGGAATCGTCGGGAACTGACTAGTTGGTATTATACCTATCGTCAGTTATCAGTTCCCAGGTGACATGAGTACAGCTTAGTCCGCTGACTTGACACTGTCACTTCGCCTCGGGTGTGTTCCCACTGTACTTTGATCACTACCCTACCACGGCTCAAAGGAGTCGTGCAAACAGGTGGTGGTTGGGTGCAGTCCCGAAGCACTTGGAGGCAGTGACGGTTAGACAGGATTCGTCTCTCCCGGTATTGGGGGTTGACATCGCGCTGTGTCTAGGAGAGCCATTACACGAGTAGTCCCTGGCCAGGGCAAACGAGATATACTGGTAGGTTTCCAGTGTTATCTCAGGGTGTATTGGGCTTCACTCCGGCACGACTTGTACCGCTATTGGGGGACTGACGTTTACCGCCCCCTAGGCCCGCCATGCGATGTATCAGACGAACAGACCGGACTGTATGGAGAATGTCACACTCAGGCTCAGTAGGAGTTCAGATGGGTTTCGCCTCGTCGGTCTTCTTGTCGGCATTACCTGGGGACCGTTACGCACAGCTAGTGCCGCTTGCGGTCTGTGGTTAAACCCACTGCCAGCGTAGTGTCGAGTCTTTAGAGTCCCACACAGAAAGCTTTTCGCCTTTAGGCAAAAGAGTAGAGGTCGCATGGTATTGCGACAGGTCGCATGGTTTTGCGACAGGGTTCGGTCACATCCGTGCACTTGTGCACGTACAGTGTCCGGACAGTTTACACTAGCGGGCTTTGGTTTAAGCCAGATCCTAGTGTACCTTATGGGATTGGATTTATCCAGTTTGCATTCGTGTTCCTCGGAACGCGGATGCGGGTGTGTATGCACAGTTGACAGGGAGGCAGAGGCAGTGGATTCTCATTAGGGTTGTTGACAGTTGACGGTTGACTTTTGACTTTTTGCTCAACCATAATGAGAATATGATATGTGATTAACTATTATATTAATTAAGTATTATGGTGATATGGTTGTTGACTTGTTGACTTTTGTTGACTTGTTGACTTTGGTGACTTGTTGACTTTTGTTGACTTGTTGACCGGTTGACTAGGCTTGACTAGTTGACCATCATGATAACCATGGTTATCATTTCATGCCAAAGACTTTTTTCTTGCTTGCTTTTTGAGTAAAATGAGTGCATGATATGATAACCTTATGGTTGCTTCTAACCATCACCAAAAGACTTTTTTGATATGATGAGTTATGATCACTTTGGATTATGAGAGGGTGAGAGAGAAAAGAGAGCCTCATTCTTTCTTGCTCATTCTCTCTCTTGTTCTTGAGCTCTCCCCTTGCTCTCACCCTCAACCTCTTGCTCCCTCTCTTGATCTATGGTTCTCTTGTCTCATGAGTTGAGAATCAAGAACCATAGATAAAATCCCATTCTATTTTCCTCTCTACTCATTCTAGTTCACTAGGTTTGGCAAACCAAGTGAACTAGTTTCTTCAAAGACCGAAGAAAGAGCTAAAGGTTGGAGCTTTCAAGTGGATCTATCTTCGGCGTACGGAGACGACGAGAAGGAGCCATCGGACCACCACCGGAGCTTGAAGAGAAGGAGTTCAAGTTTAGGTATAACCATCTCTATCCGAGTAGCTAAATATCTTTAGCTTAGTTTGCTAGTTTTAGTTTAGGTAACGATCCCGACCATAAGTTAGTCCATGTTGCCTCTTGCGATAAAAATTCGTTTTTTATACCGTTTCCGCCTCCCCGTAAGAACCGGGGGTCGCAATATGGACTTACAGCAATGATTGGTAAGGTTTTTGCGTGCTAAGTTTATTACCGCAATCAAGACGGTTTCGCTTGTAGCTAGTCGGTTGAGTACGGGTCATCCGCAGGGAGATGGGAATCTTTTTCTATGTGCTTTAACGAGTTAAGTCCAAATGTCCAGGTTTGTTTTGAGATTAACTATGTGCTAAAATGATATATAAAGAGAGCTTGTTAGGGTTAGGATTAGGTTAGTTTGAGTTAGGAGTCGCTCACTTCTTTCGTTGCCACTCTTAATATAGGCGTTATGGTAATCGGCAACAACGGGGATTAGCACGATTAGGAAGGAACTTGCGAGTATAAGCTAGGCTTTCCAACGCTTAAGTTCTTCCTTTTGGTGCTTTTCCGTCCGTTCTTGGCTCTTAGCCTTAACCTCCGGTTAATTCAACCACAACCGGTCTCACTAAGGAATCACTACTATCATGTAGGATAGGGTGCTGTAGGGAGTGGATTGTGGTTCAATTAACGGGAGTCCGAATTAAGATGTTGGGCAAGAAAAGAGTGAGAGAGATTTCCTTCTCTCAAACTTTCCTTATCCTACCCTAACAAGTGAGAAAACTACTCACCCATTACAAAAAAAAGGAAAATAAAACAAAGGAGGAAGATAGAAAGAAAGAGGTTAGAAGATTACAACTAGCTATTTGGGACCTCACTTTGGCAAGGATCAAGCTTAAGCATCATTGTTGTTTAAGGATAAAGAAAAAGAGAACAAGAAAGAAACAAACAACAAATAACAACAACTAGATTAGCAAATGAAAAATACAAGCAATTATAATTAACAATCACAACAAGATAAGCATGGTAACAACAAGAACTCTTTATTCATCACTTCACTCACAAAAGCTCATTAAAAGGTTTTAATGGAGAAGAGATGAGAAGAGGAAGAAGAACAACATGTATTCTAAAATCTAAATACAAGAATAAGCACACTTGGCTTTGGCAAGTTCTGGACTATTTATAGGCAGGGAACTGAAAACCTAGGGCAACAATCTGCCTCCTTATAAAATTACCAAACAGCCCCTAAAATATCTCCTTCTGAGGAGACCATGCGGCCGCAGATCCGCGGCCTAAGCGTGCTTATGTCGCGGAACCGCGGCCCTATAGAGGAATTGGCTCTTCATCTTTTGTGAGTTTCCCCTGTTTGTTGTTGTCTGCAGTGTGGTATATGTTTTTTCTCAGAAACTCTTCACAATTTTTCCAGAATTTCAGCAGATCCAAAGGTGATGTGATGTGGATCTTTTGCCATGATTTCCTTGAGCTCCGCGTAGATATGTTGGATCTTGTGTTGCCATTGAGCTTTGTGCATGAAAATGACATCGATTTGCCATTTTGTCCATTAAACTGGTGTGCGGCAACATACGGATAGAGAGCGGAGACCCGTGTTTTATCTGTGGTTGGCAGTAATCCGGAATTTGTCGTGCTTTTCTATGAATTTCACTGTTTAGAGTTGAGCACCTGTATCCTGCAATTAACTAGCAAACACGGCTCAAGAGTACCTACCGATAAGAAATGTGATAAAAATTGGGCGGTATAAAAATGCAAAAATCTGATATGAACAAATACCCCAAACTTATCATTTGCTCGTCCCGAGCAAAGCCAATTTATTCACAAAAAATCCTAACCTCACTTTCGCAGGGAACGCGATTGCACTGAGCATGTGCAACAAGCCGTTAAACCTCCAGGTGTCCCTAGTAGGAAGAGTGTTGTCTCCTGAGGGTTTTCAGCGGATACTACCCACAAAATCCGGTCAAGCTAGTTTTGCAAAATAACTATGATTCAAACCCTAAAGTTTTGTTTCAGAAAATAACAATTCTATTATCCTAAGTCTAGACTATCGAACCTTTATTTTTCACACCTCGCTTCTTATTTAACTTAAGATTTTATATGTCTTTACATGCAGTGCAAATAGTGTCGTTAAGTTCCAGAAGGATCGGTTAAAGTCATCATGTCACACAATAAAGCCCAGATAACAATTTTAAAAGGATCACATAAGTTTTATAAAGAGTTAAGCATTTTTCAAGTTTCGTTTTCCAGTAAGGTTTCAACTTCAGATGTTCTATCCTCCTTAACAGGAAACTAGGTCTTATTTTTCACTCCACCTTTTTCTTGTTTTCATTTCATACATACCTCTGTGAACGTGTAATAGTCTTTATCATAGAATAAAACCTTCATATCTCCGCTAGAAATATTTTTTTTATAAAAACCTGTCTTTTGTCAAGATTATTCTCACACAAAGAACCGTTAGGAATTTTAACTCGGAGAGAACACTTGCTTGACTTTGTTTTAATCTGGACTTTCTAAGCTTCTTAACGAGCTTTGGGCCAATGCACCTAAACCAGTTGGTTTTAGAGCATTAGGTGTAGAGACACGCCAGCGGACTTAATTACTCAAGTTACCTAGGTCCAAAAACAAAAGACAATTTAGCGTGAAAATCATGATGATTCAATACGAACGGCGATATAATCGGCAGTTCAATTATTTTTTTGGATAAAAGACGTGTTTAGTGGGTTCGGTGTGTAATCATTCCAATCAAGTTCCAGATGGGTTATTTTTCAGACTTAGTTCCAATTAAGGTATCAATAATATTCCTTCATATTCACTTCACTTCATAAACTATTCTTGATATTACTTATTTCAGAACAAACCTATTTGATCCTCAGAAAATCATTTATCCATTTAAAAGTTTTTAAGCATAATAGACTTGTCATCTAATTTCCAAAACTCACGACACGTGTAGTGTGATGTAAAGACGTATATCAGCTATAGTTAACTTCAAAGGAGAGCTATCTTTCAGGTTTTCAAAATCTAAAAATAAGATTTAGTTATTCTTATCTTATCAAACAAAACCGTCAAAATGTTGAATCTGAGTTCTCCCACTAGCTAACTTGACAAAAAGTTTTTATGTTTTTCAAAATTTTCTGATTTTTATGGATTTTAGTATGCAGATGCAAAATATACATATGAATGCGAAGGTTAGAAATGCGTACCGAGCATA
The DNA here is from genome assembly GCA_030015575.1 of Agapanthus africanus. Taxonomy (NCBI): domain Eukaryota; kingdom Viridiplantae; phylum Streptophyta; class Magnoliopsida; order Asparagales; family Amaryllidaceae; genus Agapanthus; species Agapanthus africanus. The sequence continues at coordinate 737,843,158 of CM057340.1, forward strand.
CCCCCAAACTTAAACTGGACAGTGTCCTCACTGTCGTTGCATGAAGAGATCATTGAAGGGTCAAAATTGTCGGTTAGATATACACAATTTTTTTTTGTTTTTGTTTTTAAAGAAAAGAAAAATAGCAAAAATGGAAAAGAATATCCACAAATATATACAAAATGGTATATACATACCCCCCAAACTTATTTGGAACAGTGTCCACTGTTCTTGGCTGGATAACCGAAGTTTGGTGGTAGGTAGAGGAAGATTATGCAGGGTAAACCGGCTCCTGTAAGACCAGGAGCTCCTCTGTTGGTTCGGCACTAAGGTACGGTTTTAGTCTGTGTCCATTTACTTTGAAAAATGAACCGTCTTTTGGATTCTCCAAATCCACAGCGCCATGCGGATACACATTCCGCACAAAATACGGCCCTTTCCAGCGAGATCTGAGCTTTCCTGGATGGAAGTGTAGCCGGGTGTCGTAAAGCAGTACCTGTTGACCAGGTACGAAAGTTTTGCGCAAAAGGTGTTTGTCGTGAAACACCTTCGTTCGGTTCTTAACGACAACCACGTTTTCGTAAGCCTCATCCCTAAGCTCGCTCAATTCGTTCAACTGCAGCTTCCGATGGCTGCCCGCATCTTCGAGAGACAGATTCAGCTCCTTTATCGTCCAAAATGCGCGATGCTCTATTTCGACAGGGAGGTGGCAAGTCTTTCCGTACACAAGCCGATAGGGAGACATGCCAAGATCGGTCTTATAAGCGGTTCGAAATGCCCAAAGGGCATCAGTGAGTTTTAGCGACCAATCCTTACGGTTCATGGAAACCATCTTCTCCAGTATCTGCTTGATTTGCCGATTTGAAACTTCGGCTTGCCCACAGGTTTGGGGGTGGTAGGGCGTAGATAGCTTATGATTAATGGAATATTTCCGCATCAAGGCCTCGAAAGTCTTATTGCAGAAATGAGTTCCATTGTCGCTAATGATCGCTCGGGGGTGCCCAAACCGGGAGAAAATGTTTTCTTTAAGAAACCTAACGACAACCTTGTTGTCGTTAGTCCGACTGGGCAGAGCCTCGACCCACTTAGAGACGTAATCAACAGCGAGAAGGATGTACAAGTTCCCAAAAGAGCTGGGATACGGCCCCATGAAATCTATCCCCCAAACGTCGAAAATCTCCACAACCAATATTGGTTGGAGCGGCATCTCATTCCTCCTGGATATCCAGCCCAAGTGTTGACACCGGGAGCAAGTCTTGCAGTAGTCATGAGCGTCTTTGAAGAGTTGTGGCCAGTAGAAATCACACTGCAAGATCTTCTCAGCAGTCTTTCTAGGGCCAAAATGCCCGCCACATGCTTGATCGTGGCAAAATGACAGCACACTCTTGAATTCTTCGTCAGGGACACACCGACGAATAATCTGGTCGGGACAGTACTTGAACAGATAAGGTTCGTCCCAGTAAAAGTGTTTTACTTGGGATAAGAATCGAAGTCTGTCCTGACTTGACCATTCAGTCGGTAGTAACCCTGTGGCCAAATAGTTCACAATATCTGCGAACCAGGGTTCGCAAGATACTGTCAAGAGTTGTTCATCCGGAAAAACGTCGTTGATCGGAAGTTGAGGCGACGGCGAAGAAGGAAGTCGTGAGAGATGGTCGGCGACTACGTTTTCACATCCTATTTTGTCCTTGATGACAAGGTCAAACTCTTGAAGCAAGAGGATCCAACGTATTAGCCGAGGTTTTGCATCTTTCTTCGCAAAAAGATGGCGCAGAGCAGAATGGTCTGTGTAGACAATGACTGGAGAGCCGATGAGGTAGGGTCTGAACTTTTCTAAAGCAAATACAACAGCTAAGAATTCTTTCTCAGTTGTTGTATAATTAAGTTGGGCATCGTTCAGGGTTCGGCTAGCATAATAGATTATGTACGGCATCTTGTTGATGTGTTGTCCAAGGACAGCACCAATGGCAAAGTCGGATGTATCGCACATAATCTCAAATGGGTGCGTCCAGTCAGGTGAAGAAAGAACGGGAGCAGAAGTGAGTGAGCTTTTTAATGACTCGAACGCAGTCATACAGCTCGAGTTGAAGTCGAATGGCGTGTCCTTGGCCAGTAGAAGAGTCAAGGGCCTAGCAATCTTGCTAAAGTCCTTGATGAACCGTCTATAGAAACCGGCATGGCCAAGGAAGGCTCGGATGTCTCGGACGCATCTGGGAGGAAAGAGATTGGAAATGACCTCAATCTTCGCTTTGTCAACCTCTATGCCATTTTGCGAAATGATATGTCCTAAGACAATACCTTCGCGCACCATGAAGTGGCACGTCTCCCAATTCAAAGTGAGGTTCTTGTCCTTACATCGGGTAAGGACAGCGTCAAGATGCAACAAACACTCATTAAAGGAATCACCGAAGATGGAGAAATCGTCCATGAAGATCTCCAGGAATTTTTCCACCATGTCTGAGAAGATTCCCATCATACACCGCTGGAAGGTAGCGGGCGCATTGCATAACCCAAAGGGCATGCGACGATATGCAAATGTGCCGAAAGGACAAGTGAATGTGGTCTTGTCCTGGTCTTTTTCGGCGATATGAATCTGATTATAGCCGGAGTAGCCATCAAGAAAGCAGTAGTACTCGTGTCCGGCCAATCGTTCAAGCATTTGGTCAATGAAAGGTAGCGGAAAGTGGTCCTTCCGCGTTGCGGCGTTGAGTTTTCTGTAATCGATGCATACTCGCCACCCAATTTGGGTGCGAGTAGGGATTAACTCATTCGCCTCGTTAGTGATGACCGTTATGCCTGATTTCTTGGGGACAACGTGAATGGGGCTAACCCACTGGCTATCAGAGATAGGGTAAATGATACCACTATCCAGACACTTTACGATTTCCTTTTTCACAGCCTCCTTCATAACTGGATTGAGTCGCCTTTGTGGATCCCTGGATGGTTTGGCATCATCCATCAGATGAATGTGATGTTCAACGATCAGAGGACTAATCCCCTTAATGTCCACCATGGACCAGCCAAAAGCTTGCCTATTGCTGTGCAAGACCGCAAGAAGGGCTTTCTCTTGCTCTGGAGCTAGAGAAGCCGAGATGATAACAGGTAGGGTCTCGTTCTTACCCAAGTAAGCGTACTTAAGGTAAGACGGCAAAGGCTTGAGTTCGAGCGTTGGAGGTGAAACAATTGAAGGCAAGATTGGTGAAAAGGTCTCGAACTCAAAGGATTCCAGTAAAGGTTCAAAACGAGTGTAAGCGACCGAGTTGGATGGTTCAGGTAACTCATCCGAAAATTCGAAGGATTCAAACTCGGGTGGTGAGTGGCTAAGATTGTTCGAGAAAGTGAAACACTCGTAGTCATTGTCGGGCGTAGAAACAGCAGCAGGTTCGAAGAGGAACGCACTAGTGGCGTTAAGATTATCGTGATTGAACAAAAACTCCTCGAATTCATACTCTTCTGGGGTGATCTCCTGGATTGAGCAAACGTCTAGTATATGAGCATTATGTTCGGTGGGCTGATTCCCCAACCTAAAAATGTTGAGTTCAATTGTCATGTTTCCAAAAGATAGGTTCATCTAACCATTTCGACAATTGATCACAGCATTTGAGGTTGCAAGGAATGGGCGACCGAGTATCACCGGAATTTGATTCCGGGGGTTAGCTACAGGCTGTGTGTCTAATACAATGAAGTCAACGGGGAATATGAAGTCCCCAACCTTGATTAACACATCCTCTAGCTCACCCCTAGGATGGGTGATTGATCGGTCGGCCATTTGGAGAGTACAGTGTGTGGGTTTCAGCTCTCCTACACCTAATTGCTCATATACTGAGTACGGAAGCAGGTTAACACTGGTACCAAGATCTAATAGTGCGCGGTTGATGTTCTTATCCCTAATGGTAATAGAAATCATAGGACAGCCAGGGTCCTTCCGTTTTTGAGGTAAAGATTGGGTAAAAGCATAACTCACAGCACTAGCAAAGAAAACTTTCTTGGGTATCTGAGATTTCCTCTTTTTCGTGCACAAGTCCTTTAAGATTTTAGCGTAAGATGGGACTTGTTGGACAGCATCTAAAAGGGGAATGTTGATGTTAACCTGTTTAAACAACTCCAGAATCTTCTCCATTTGTGGTTTTTGTTTATTGGACCTCAACCGGTTTGGAAATGGAACGTTTTAAAAATTGGTTGAGTCCAATGCTTGTGGAGGAGATTGTGGAGTTGGAACGGATCCCAGAGCTGGTGTTTTAGTGGAGTGAGAAGTGGGTCCGTTCAGAGCAGAAGAAGAAGAAGAAGAGCCTTTTGAAGAATGAAGAATAGGCTCAGAAGACGAGGAAGGAGAAGAAGAAGAAGAAGAAGAAGAAGAAGAAGAAGAAGCGGCCGGGGTGTCATCGTTGATCCATGTGCCAATATTGTTTTGCAGCATCCTTCCCGATCTTAATGTAGTCACAGCACTCACATTATGGTTCTGTTGTTCAAGAGCAACATGTACATTATGTGGGTGACCGGGATTTGGGAGTGGTTGAGATGGAAGCTTCCCTTTTTCTCGCTCACTTAACGCCGCATTCGGCTGTGCAATCTGGGCTTCGATGGTCTTGATGCTTTGCCCGTGTGCAGCAGTGTGTTGTACAAAAGACTGAATAGACGACTGGATGTTTGCGGTGGATTGTGTCGATTGTTTAATGAATGCCTCCAGACTTCGTTCTAGCCAGGAAACCTTATCGTTGTTTGACGGAACAAAGTTGTTTTGGGGAAAAGAATTGTTGGGTGAAAAGTTGTTCGTCTGATTTTGAAAAGGTTGGGGTTGGAAGGGCTGCTGAAATTGATGTTGAGTTTGTTGTTGCGCTTGTTGTTGCGGAGGAGGGGGCCTCTGGAAATTGTTGCCTTGGAATTGATGCTGATTCTGATTCCAGGCGAAATTGGGGTGGTTCCTCCAACCGGGATTATAGGTGGAAGAGTATGGATCATTTCTCGGTCTTTGCTAAAATGCAGCATTAACCTGATCCTGTCCTTGAGATGGTGGATTGTAAGGGCACTCTTCGGTTAAGTGAGAAGGATCGGAATAACAAGCACAAATGGTACAAAGGGGAAGAACATGGGCAGGAGCAAGAGATGAAAATTTGCTCTCTATCGCTTCAAGTTTTCTCGTTATTGCAGCCATTGCAGCTTTCATCGCAATAGAGATATCGAGTTGGTGAATTCCTACCCTAGACTGACCAGTCGAAGTGGAGGAAGAAGAAGAAGAAGTTGGTCTGGTGCTCTCCTATTGAAGCGTTTGTTCCGCAAGGACGTCGAAGAATTAACACGCTTCCTCGTCAGATTTCGATAGGAAGTGGCCCTGACAAATGGTTTCCAACAACTGCTTGGTTGCTGGGTTCAGGCCCTCGTATAAGGTTTGGCAAAGTTGTCATTTCTCGATACCATGGTGAGGGCACTGAACAAGAAGGTCTTTATACCGGTCAAAGCATTTCCAGAAGGGTTCAGTAGGAAGCCGAGAGAATTGGTTGATTTCGTTACGGATCCTTGCGGTTTTATGATTCGGATAGAATTTCTTGAGAAACGCTTTCACAAACTCGTCCCAACTGGTTATGGAGTGGGAAGCGGTGCTATACAGCCATTTTTCAGCAAGATCGCACAAAGTGAACGGAATGACCCATAGCCGTATAGCATCGTCCGACAGCTGGGTAGTTTTCATCATGGCACAAACATTTTGGAACTTGTTGATGAAGATATAGGCATCTTCAGATTCAAGCCCAAATTTCGGAAGTATGTTAATGAAGTGGGGCTTAATTTCAAAATTATCCCCATTGGCCGGTGGAAAGGAAAGACAGGTGGGGAGTGCAGAGCGGGTGGAATAGAAATGATCCTGGAGCGCGATTCGCTGTGGCGCTACGACAGGCGGTGGTGGTGGGTTATTCGCATCCATAGGAGGTGGAATCAATCCCCGGGGGAGTCAAAGAGATGTTTGGATTAAATCCTGACATTGCAGAAGAAGAGGTTGGTGATGGTGAAGGTGAGGATGTATGAACGGAGTTCCGGTCAACGTCGGAGTTGGCCGGCAAAGGTAAGGGTGAAAGAGGCATGGACGGAGTTTCGACGTCTGAGTTGATCGTGTAGTCGGTAGCGACTAACGTAACGCGGACTAAGCGGGCGCTAGTGTCCCGAGTCCAAGCGGACATACACTAAACGAGTTTAGTATAGTCAAAGAGGAGAAGGTGAGGGTAAGAAAATGTCAATGGAGAAATACGATGGGTGGTGGGTGAAAAAAATGGGATTTTGGCGACAAAGGGCAAGTTTTTATAAAAGTTTTTGGTTTTTGTGTTTTTTTTCTTTTTTTTTAGAAAGAGCTTTACAGAAATATGTACGGAATTACGGCTTCAAGTAATCACAAACAAGATATGCACAATCACACCTAGATCTAGGGTCACCTAGGTCAGCTAGACAGCTCCTAACTGTTCCAAAGGGCTAGAAATAGGACCTCAAACCGCTTCTTCTCCGCCAATTGCGGCCAGGTAAGTACCAGGTAAGTGGGAGGCTCCCCACTACGTAAGTAGTGGTCCTAATTAAGTAACCACTTGCCTTGGACACACTTGCCTAGACACCGCAAAGTCAGGATAGGATAAACAGCCGATGCCTGTAACTAGTCCTCTGTTCTATTGAGCGCGAAGTCCTTAGGGCTGAGTCTAGTATTTTTTAATTAAACAATGGTTAATGCATATGCTTTTTGTGATTTCTAGGGTCCTGGGAAGGGTGATGAAATCCCCACCCAATCTGGATTGGTTTCAAGCCCCTTAAAGTCCGTATTAATATATGCAAAGCAGTAACAATCAACTGCAATCAATTTTTTATTTTTTTAGCGCGGCGCAAAGAATCCTTCACAAAAACAATTTATTGGAAGGGGGAAGAGAATTTGCGCAAAGAATGCTGCAGAAAACACAGTTCAGTAGAGTTCAGAGGAGTGGGGAAGAGGAGAGAGATACTCACAGAAGTTTTTAATCCTGAGGACTTCAAGGGGCCGCGGTTCTGCGGCCTAAGCTCGCTTATGCCGCGGTTCCGCGGCTGTATGTTGGCCTTGGTGCTTGATATTTCTTGTAGGTGCTTCCTTAGCTGTCCTCTTCTTGTCTGGATTTCCTGAATCTTGATTTGCTCACTGTATCTGCTCCAGATTTTTACAGTAGACCGTTGGCTTCGTCTTGATCCGTCGCGGTGTAGCCGCGAAATATAGGTCTAACTTCCCACGTCTTTGGCACTGAACTCGACCGTCTTTTTATCCTGCACACTTGCACAAAAACTAATCAAAAATAACAAGATGGTTTTTTACAATGTATATTTTTTTTGGTTTTTCGGTTATGTTTATATTCACAAATTAATCCGAAATTACACAAAGAAATAAACTACCGTCTCCCCGGTAACAGCGCCATTTGATTGGTAAGGTTTTTGCGTGCTAAGTTTATTACCGCAATCAAGACGGTTTCGCTTGTAGCTAGCCGGTTGAGTACGGATCGTCCGCAGGGAGATAGAAATCTTTTTCTATGTGCTTTAACGAGTTAAGTCCAAATGTCCAGGTTTGTTTTGAGATTAACTATGTGCTAAAATGATATATAAAGAGAGCTTGTTAGGGTTAGGATTAGGTTAGTTTGAGTTAGGAGTCGCTCACTTCTTTCGTTGCCACTCTTAATATCGGCGTTATGGTAATCGGCAACAACGGGGATTAGCACGACTAGGAAGGAACTTGCGAGTATAAGCTAGGCTTTCCAACGCTTAAGTTCTTCCTTTTGGTGCTTGTCCGTCCGTTCTTGGCTCTTAGCCTTAACCTCCGGTTAATTCAACCACAACCGGTCTCACTAAGTAATCACCGCTATCATGTAGGATAGGGTGCCGTAGGGAGCGGATTGTGGTTCAATTAACGGGAGTTCGAATTAAGATGTTGGGCAAGAAAAGAGTGAGAGAGATTTCCTTCTCTCAAACTTTCCTTATCCTACCCTAACAAGTGAGAAAACTACTCACCCATTACAAAAAAAAGGAAAATAAAATAAAGGAGGAAGATAGAAAGAAAGAGGTTAGAAGATTACAACTAGCTATTTGAGACCTCATTTTGGCAAGGATCAAGCTTAAGCATCATTGTTGTTTAAGGATAAAGAAAAAGAGAACAAGAAAGAAACAAACAACAAATAACAACAACTAGATTAGCAAATGAAAAATACAAGCAATTATAATTAACAATCACAACAAGATAAGCATGGTAGCAACAAGAACTCTTTATTCATCACTTCACCCACAAAAGCTCATTACAAGGTTTTAATGGAGAAGAGATGAGAAGAGGAAGAAGAACAACAACATGTATTCTAAAATCTAAATACAAGAATAAGCACACTTGGCTTTGGCAAGTTCTGGACTATTTATAGGCAGGGAACTGGAAACCCAGGGCAACAATCTGCCTCCTTATAAAATTACCAAACAGCCCCTAAAATATCTCCTTCTGAGGAGACCATACGGCCGCGGATCCGCGGCCTAAGCGTGCTTATGCCGTGGAACCGCGGCCCTATAGAGGAATTGGCTCTTCATCTTTTGTGAGTTTCCCCTGTTTGTTGTTGTCTGCAGTGTGGTATATGTTTTTTCTCATAAACTCTTCACAATTTTTGCAGAATTTCAGCAGATCTAAAGGTGATGTGATGTGGATCTTTTGCCATGATTTCCTTGAGCTCTGCGTAGATATGTTGGATCTTGTGTTGCCATTGAGCTTTGTGCATGAAAATGACACCGATTTGCAATTTTGTCCCTTAAACTGGTGTGCGACAACATACGGATAGAGAGCGGAGACCCGTGTTTTATCTGTGGTTGGCAGTAATCCGGAATTTGTTGTGCTTTTCCATGAATTTCACTGTTTAGAGCTGAGCACCTGTATCCTGCAATTAACTAGCAAACACGGCTCAAGAGTACCTACCGATAAGCAATGTGAAAAAAATTGGGCGGTATAAAAATGCAAAAATCTGATATGAACATGTAACATTCAAAGTCATACTTTGTGTAAGTCTACGTTAGCGCCCCGGCAGTCTACAGACGCCAATTGCGGAATAAAACTTTTTAACTTGGCGCTATCGTATACTTTAACCCGGATCTACCATTATTGCTAAACTAACAAACAGTAAAGAGTGTAGAAATGTTGTACCGACTGATCCAAGTCCTCCGGTCTTCATCTCCACTCATGTCTCCTCGCGGGATCTCCGTCCGTCTCCTCCTCGTCGGAAAGGGCACCACATCGCCTGTAGCTTTTACGGGCTCCCACCTCAATACCGAGGCAACTCGGGCGCGAAGCTGGCGAATCGACGCGTCCAAGATTTGCTGTAGGAAGTGTAGTGTAGAGGCTACTTGTCTCTTTGGGGTTTGTTGCCTTTGGATGGAGGAATGAAGATAGAACTTTGGAGGGAAAAAATGAAGCTACCAATTTTTTTGCAAGGAAATGAGATGAAGAATGAAGCACACCAAAATCTCTCATTTTTCTTCCCCCCCTTATGTGTGGCCGGCCATTGCATAAAAGAAATGGTGGAGGGAACAAAAATACATCATGAAGGGAGGTGAGGGTAGGAGAAGTCAAGAGGTGACCACAACATCAACATCAACCATGCTTGCACTATTGAATCCATACCCACTCAAATCACAAGTCAAAGCAAGCATGGTGCAAAGAAAAGAAAGCCATCATAATCAATATATATGCAATAAAACCCCTCCACAAAAGTAATTTGCAAAACTGCAAATTACCCCCTCCATCGGAAAAGTCCGGCCGGGAAAGAACAAACGAAAACCGGCCGGAACGGAATGCAAACTGGCAACTCCAGAAAACTGGTCCCGTAATAAATTACAGGAAAACCCCGACACTGTGCATACACACCCGCATCTGTATTCCGACCGGATACAAATGCAATGAGACAAAATCTACACTGTACTAAACTAGGACCGGCTTAAACCAAAGCCGGCTAGTAATATCCGTTCGATCCTGGGACGTGCAATACCGCACGTATCTGATCGAACCCTGCCATATACCTATACGGCTACTAGTACAAACCGTCCGATCCTGATCCGTGCAATACCGCACGTATCTGATCGGATCCTGCCATATCTCCATACGGCCTCTACAGCGTTTCGCCCGAAAGCTGAGTAACTGAAAGTGTGGTGGACTCTAAAGACTCGTCAATACAATGGCTGTGGATTTAACCACTAGCCCGTCAGAGGTATAAGCCAATACGTAACGGGCCACCAGCTATTGACTAAAAGGGACGTCGATGAGCGAACTCATCCTGACACCCTACTGAGCCTGTCAGTGACAATATCCGTGCAGTCCGGTCCGTTCGTCTATGAGTATCGCATGGCGGGCCTAGGGGGTTGGTAAAAGTCAGACCCCCAAAAGCGGTACAAGTCGTGTCGGAGTGTAGCCCAGAACACCCTGAGATACTACTGGAATACCTACCAGTAAATCTCCTTGCCTTGGCCAAGGACTTTGTGTAATGGCTCTCCTAGACACAGCACGACCTCACCCCCAATACCGGGAGAGACGAACCCCTGAAGATACGCTCACTGCCTCCATGTGGCTCGGGACTGTACCCAACTAAAACCTGTTTGCACGACTCCTTTGAGCCGTGGTAGGGTAGTAATCAAAGTACAGTGGGAACTCACACGAGACAAATGACGATCCCCAGGTCGATGAACTAACCTGCACACATGTCACCAGGGAACTGCCATCTGACGTCTGGTATATGACCAACTAGCATGTTCCCGGCGAGTCCTGTCCGGTGTACTCATAACCCAATGAGCACCTGTATACATCTTAGGTGATCCAACTGACACCAGTGGCTTGTGAGACCGGCCACCGCCCCTCGTCGGGGTCTCGACTGTATACACTAGTCTACTAATGGAGTATCGATGCCCGGTCTCGAAACTCCCACGACTAGGGACCTTTTAAGGATATGCTTGTAGACCCCCAGCTCCCACTTATATGATCGCCCTCATACTGCTGGTGGTCAAGCAAGAATCCTAGGGGCTCTATCAACGTGTAATAGCGACGTGTCATGTCACCTAAAGCAGTACACGATGATAAAGGTAAACCAGATAGCATACTATCATCTCGAGTAAGACTGTCCTACCGGGATAGGTCCTCCCTCAATCATTACAATCACGTACCTGTGACCTAATAATTGACTCTGAGGGCACTATCTCCAACAATCTCCCACTTGCACTCAAGGCTAATTATTGCGATGTCGCATACTCACAGCCCGTGTGATACCGAACATCCAACTCCTCTACTAGTCAGTCTCACAAAGCTCGTTTGCGGAACTATTGCGTTCGAGGAATAGCCTCAGTGAGTGGATCCGCTTAGTTGTTTCTTTCTATGTCTCTCTATATCTCAAGTTCGCGGAGAAAACCATCTCCCGAAATGAGCAATACCTGTCTTAGAATGTGCCTGGATGTCTGATGGGACATAGCTCATAAATGAACTCCAAATCCAAACTTCTTAGACTGTATCGTCAACTGAACTTAATCAGTATCCTGCGCGCCATGCCTCCCTCAGTATTGCCTTGGATCACCTGTCCAAAATACTGCCCCTCGTCAGAGGGAAAACTATAACTCTGACAACCTCCTTGTCGTCCATGTCACCTTGGAAGCCTGGAATGATAACTGTTTCCCGAATGAGGCTGTCGTTATCATATCCCTAGAACATCCACTTATGTTCTAAAACTGCTTCCGACTGTTTCTCCAGGATTGGATTAATGTCAACTTATTGCATCTAGTGCAAGAACAACATCTGGTGTGGTACTTGACATCTCATGATTGACTCAATTGCCTAAGCAAGTGATCTGCCAATCATGCACGTCCCTCTCCCCTTTAGTCTGTAAGACACCTTTGGAGAGGGTGACTCCATCACCTGCAGGTATACTACCGTGCTAGGAGTCGTCCATTCTAAATACTCTTAGAATGCTGTCAAGGTACCCTGATTGAGAAACCACCCAAATCTAGATCTAAAACCATAGATCTAGTAACCAGTATGTCTGATATAATGTCCAAGTCCTTTGTGGAGAAACCACTGTGTGACGACCAAAGTATAACCGATCGTAGTGTAGGAGTTTCTTTTCCTACTCTGTGTATATCATCCAAATACCAGGATATCACACCCTACTACCTTCTCAACAGATCCATCCCCTATTCTGATGAAGTCAAACCCATGACTGTCACGTCAGAAATAGATGATCTATCTCCGCTACATCTGCTCTAGTCTATAAATAGACATAAGCAACCTGTCCACCAATGCTTCCGCTGCTCCCACTGACTACGACAACCCTCTGGCAGAGTCATATACACGTACACTTCTGAAGCGAGTTCAGAACGACGCTATACTCATCCTCCCGCCGGGTCTCGCAGCCTGGAACAACAGCATTGGTAATTGTGGGTAAACAAGAACTTCCTCGTCACCGTCCTTGAGGCTACCGTAGTACCTCTCGGGTGCCTGAAGTTACCCACCATATCTGCGGAGTGGCCAATGGAATGTCAATCCAGATTGAATCTTTAGGTTCCTTATCAAATCTTCAGTAATCGTTTGTGGTTCTGGAATCACTTCCAGTTCTACCATACTCCCACTACTGTTTTCTGAAAAAATCCATTTTTAATAAAACTGTGGCGAGTCTAGAACAATATCGCTATTGTTCATCCAGATGGTAGAAAGTCAACCCTCGTCATAGCCTGGGTCAACCCACAAACAGCCATTACAGAAACGTGCCTTGAGTTGTCCAGTGTCTGGTTTTAATCATAAACCGGACAACTCCCCGTACCTTAACATCGTTAAGATATGAACTGTTCTATATCCAATATAGAAACAGAGGCACTGATTTAATTGAACCAGATTCAAATCATGCAGCTGTCCCCAGCGCATGTCAACTAAATGGAAGGAGGCCGATCAGCGTTACTCAACTTAGGAATACTTCCAATTATGAGTAACCTGAAAGAGAAGCAAGATCTCTTTATCATTACTATCAACTGAATACCATACACAAGTATCTACATCTTCGATCTCTTTGAAGAATCTCGATACTTGCTATACCTGGTTCTCTACTCTATTCAAATACCTATAACTTCTCCAAATTCGGACCCTGTGTTTCCACGAAACACCTGTCTAAAAATTAGAGAAGTCATAAGTAAACTGAATGTAGTACGAGGACCAACCCCTCTGTCCTGATGGACCCTGGACAACATACAATACTCTGTATAAGTCCCTTGAGTCTGATAACTCATTCACTGTGTGTCGTAGGTTGAAAACTGTACTTATGGTTAAGAAGAATTACACCGCTGTTTAATGCTCCTTACCTAACCATCCACTGATATAGGTAAATGTCGTAGACATAATTTCAGAAAGGTATATCTCACTCTATGAAAATAGACGTACAGATATATCAATTTGAAATTGGTGCATAACAGCGGATATTCAAAACCAAATATTTGCCGACCGGCAAACAGCCCAGGTGATTTCCTCAAATATCACCGATTACAACGAATCCCGATATAATGAGGATGATCACCCAATTCCCAATAACCTACTCCCACTCATCATCTGTAAAACCATACAGATGTGAGAATCATACCTGGTAAATACATACCCTGGAGTAAGTATCTAATCGGGAAATCAGTTTTCTTTTAACAGTACACAGTGAAACTGAAACATTGAAATGTTTCGGTGGGGTATCCCGGTATTCTTAGTAATGCCTCTTCCATTATCCAAATTCACAACTATAACCGTATAATTCTTTGCCACCTCTCCAAATCCCTTCATATGTCTTTAGTCTTTACCTTCTGCACACCCCTTTAGGCCAAATGGTTTTCTTCCTTCCCTACCGTTCGGCACCAGCCTATGGTTTGGAAGAAGACTATCCAATAAGCATAAAGGGTGTACTGTCCTAATCCTAGGAGCACTCGCAACGCGAGAGAAGGTGAAGATAAAAGACACCTGAATGTACTTTATTCCTATTTCTCCTGGACCAGAATCCATCCCCGAACTGGAACAAGTTCCATTCGAGTTCGTATATAACCATACGATGGAGTATCCAAATAAACTGTGGATCTTCGTAGTGATACGGAGTGTCCTGGAGAAATACAAAGGTGATGTGGGAGTGGTAACGAAATATTTGGTTTGGTCGTGAATATCTGTTGCAATTTACTTTGCCCTCTTACTAATCCCTTGCTTTGTCTGAACTTAATACCTTCTGCACACCATCGTTATGCTAATTGGTTTTCTTCATTCCCTACCGGTCGGCACCAGCCTAAGGTTTGGAAGAAGACAATCCAATTTGCGTAATAGGTGTACTACCCCTAAACCAAGGAGTACTCGTAACCTGAGAGAGGGTAAAAGGAAAAGACAACTGAATAATCCTATCCGTTTTCTCCAGAACCAGAAACCATCCTCGAATTCCTTCGAGTTCGTATCTAACCATACGATGGTTTTGTCCAATGGAAGTGGACGTTCGCAGTAATACGGGGTGTCCTGGAGAAAAGGGTAAAAGTAGGAGTGGCAATGAGGTCTGCAACTCTGACAATCCAAAAGCCAGTGTTAAGAAGGTTCGGTCAACTTGGTCACTGAGTCATAGTCCAGGGTCGGGTCAATGGTCGCTGCCAAAGAGAGAGAGAAAAGAAACACTCAGCGTGCACTCTAACCTAGATCAGAATGGTTACCAATTTATCTAATCTGGAAACCTCCCACTGTACCTCAAATTCTCCTCCAAACCTGAAAGAAGAATCAGTCGGGGTCACCCGAGGAGTAAACCAACTCATCAGTGGGAATCGGGATCCAACTCTCATCGCATGACAACGTGACGGAATCCGCTCACGGTATCACACTCCAGAAGGTATGCGCATATCTGGCAAGTTTCAGTACTTTTGAAACTCCCGATGTGATTTCTGCCCCATGCTCTTATGACCTTGACTAAGGCCAACAAATCATAAGTCACATGTCAAGTTCTACCCGTCATTGTCCAGGTTGATTTGAACCCACCCGTACAAGCCCTTGACTAAGGCCAACAAGGCTATACGACTGTCCCAAACCAACGCATCTATCTATGCAACATATGAATACCCAACAGCTACCAAACACTGTGCCTTGACTAAGGCCAACAAACACAGCTTGAATACTATTGACTACCCATATGAAACGACGGAGGGCTACGAATGGTTTCTGGCGAAAACCTTTAACGTAGTGAACTTGATATCGTTGAAGGAACGAATAGCTTTTTAGAAAATATAGTGACGAAAACCTTTACTAAAGAGGTCACTCCCGGTGAAGGGATCTCGGCTCTTTCCCCGTAGAATGGGGTGCTGGATATTCATAACCGAATATCTCGATGCAAAGCAAAAGTAATCGGCTATAGTGAAGTTAATGCCCTGACGCAAACTTCTGTCCAAGGGGTCACTCCCGGTGAAGGGATCTCGGCCCTTGCCTCGTCGATTGAGGAGCAGGATATTCCAAATGAATACCACGATGCAAAACAAAAGTGAACGTCCTTGCAATAACAGCTTTTTGAAAAGTGTTCCAACAACATCAGAATAGGTTTGTTTAACTTGCATTGATCCGAATCAATGCAGTCCCATCAATTGATCACACCACAAAGAACGAAAATATACTGACGTACGTATATGCCATCCGCATTCGCCACTGGGTCCCGTCATCACCCGTTAGGTTAGCTAACTAACGGCAGAGCGGGGACTGGACTAGCGCGGATGAAAAACATATACAACATCTACTATTATATATACCAATATATAGTATTTCGCTCAAGGCGTGAATAAAATGCAACATCACAGAAATGTACAGCATCACAGAACAATACAGATATCTGGGATCCCCGGGTTTCACAGAGCCGCTGAAACCCGACGTTCCCCTGGTCGTGTGGATAGCCTGTGCAATGAAATCCTAGACCCCTACGGGCGCGGCAAGTCACCCGCCAAAACCTGAAGCGAGGCAGCCCCTTCAGTGCCGTGAATGGACCACCCAGCACTTCACGGAATCCGGCAACTTGGGCACCCCTCCTGGGTCAAACCTGTACCCCCTACGAGTGCGGCGAATAGCCCGCCAATCCTAGAGTGAAGCCCCCTCCGTCCCAATGCCATGAGATGCGGGCTTGTTGCCCTCCAGAAACCGGCTATCCGTGCACCCCTCCGCGGGGTAATCCTAGTACAGAAAGTAAAATATACATACACCGGGTACATCGACCGCAACCAGGTCGTGCCCCAAAATAATAATACAATCAGGCAGTGACGGCAGTCCACATGTCGGACGCTCGCCCCGCAATATCAAATGTACATAATACAACAAAACTGTACTAGCATTGCATCCAGGCTATCCCCCACGACCGATCCGCAACATCACAGCAAATACATAGAACATCAACGTGAAAATCACGTTCGCAAATCCGTCTAACCGGGCTATAGCAGTTAGACCGGATTTACCGATCGAGTGACATTCACGGTCGCAGATATAATGTAAATACTGTGAAAACTAACGTGTTTAAATTTCGATCGACAAAATATCAAGAAGTGGGCCCCACGACTTACTGGTGAACAGTAACAAAATCTGGGCAAAAACGATATATATCAAAAACCCCAAAATCCAACCAAGAACCAACTGACAAAATTTGGAAGCACGTGCTCCCCACATGGCCGCGGTTACGCGGCAAAACCATGGTTTTGGCCGCTCTTCCGCGGCAACTTGGAGGGATCACGACCCCAAATTTTGTCGTGACTCTTAAAAGTTCCTGCTCTGATTTTTAAGACATCCAGAAATAATTTTTGAGACCGTTTAAAAACAACAGAAACTGTCGGCTTGGATTTTTGCAGTTTTCGATTTCCGGTCGGATCGAAGTTTTAAACGCGTTAGCACAAGTTAGCATAGCAAAATGGTGAGGCTCTGATACCACTGTAAGTCTACGTTAGCGCCCCGGCAGTCTACAGACGCCAATTGCGGAATAAAACTTTTTAACTTGGCGCTATCGTATACTTTAACCCGGATCTACCATTATTGCTAAACTAACAAACAGTAAAGAGTGTAGAAATGTTGTACCGACTGATCCAAGTCCTCCGGTCTTCATCTCCACTCATGTCTCCTCGCGGGATCTCCGTCCGTCTCCTCCTCGTCGGAAAGGGCACCACATCGCCTGTAGCTTTTACGGGCTCCCACCTCAATACCGAGGCAACTCGGGCGCGAAGCTGGCGAATCGACGCGTCCAAGATTTGCTGTAGGAAGTGTAGTGTAGAGGCTACTTGTCTCTTTGGGGTTTGTTGCCTTTGGATGGAGGAATGAAGATAGAACTTTGGAGGGAAAAAATGAAGCTACCAATTTTTTTGCAAGGAAATGAGATGAAGAATGAAGCACACCAAAATCTCTCATTTTTCTTCCCCCCCTTATGTGTGGCCGGCCATTGCATAAAAGAAATGGTGGAGGGAACAAAAATACATCATGAAGGGAGGTGAGGGTAGGAGAAGTCAAGAGGTGACCACAACATCAACATCAACCATGCTTGCACTATTGAATCCATACCCACTCAAATCACAAGTCAAAGCAAGCATGGTGCAAAGAAAAGAAAGCCATCATAATCAATATATATGCAATAAAACCCCTCCACAAAAGTAATTTGCAAAACTGCAAATTACCCCCTCCATCGGAAAAGTCCGGCCGGGAAAGAACAAACGAAAACCGGCCGGAACGGAATGCAAACTGGCAACTCCAGAAAACTGGTCCCGTAATAAATTACAGGAAAACCCCGACACTGTGCATACACACCCGCATCTGTATTCCGACCGGATACAAATGCAATGAGACAAAATCTACACTGTACTAAACTAGGACCGGCTTAAACCAAAGCCGGCTAGTAATATCCGTTCGATCCTGGGACGTGCAATACCGCACGTATCTGATCGAACCCTGCCATATACCTATACGGCTACTAGTACAAACCGTCCGATCCTGATCCGTGCAATACCGCACGTATCTGATCGGATCCTGCCATATCTCCATACGGCCTCTACAGCGTTTCGCCCGAAAGCTGAGTAACTGAAAGTGTGGTGGACTCTAAAGACTCGTCAATACAATGGCTGTGGATTTAACCACTAGCCCGTCAGAGGTATAAGCCAATACGTAACGGGCCACCAGCTATTGACTAAAAGGGACGTCGATGAGCGAACTCATCCTGACACCCTACTGAGCCTGTCAGTGACAATATCCGTGCAGTCCGGTCCGTTCGTCTATGAGTATCGCATGGCGGGCCTAGGGGGTTGGTAAAAGTCAGACCCCCAAAAGCGGTACAAGTCGTGTCGGAGTGTAGCCCAGAACACCCTGAGATACTACTGGAATACCTACCAGTAAATCTCCTTGCCTTGGCCAAGGACTTTGTGTAATGGCTCTCCTAGACACAGCACGACCTCACCCCCAATACCGGGAGAGACGAACCCCTGAAGATACGCTCACTGCCTCCATGTGGCTCGGGACTGTACCCAACTAAAACCTGTTTGCACGACTCCTTTGAGTCGTGGTAGGGTAGTAATCAAAGTACAGTAGGAACTCACACGAGACAAATGACGATCCCCAGGTCGATGAACTAACCTGCACACATGTCACCAGGGAACTGCCATCTGACGTCTGGTATATGACCAACTAGCATGTTCCCGGCGAGTCCTGTCCGGTGTACTCATAACCCAATGAGCACCTGTATACATCTTAGGTGATCCAACTGACACCAGTGGCTTGTGAGACCGGCCACCGCCCCTCGTCGGGGTCTCGACTGTATACACTAGTCTACTAATGGAGTATCGATGCCCGGTCTCGAAACTCCCACGACTAGGGACCTTTTAAGGATATGCTTGTAGACCCCCAGCTCCCACTTATATGATCGCCCTCATACTGCTGGTGGTCAAGCAAGAATCCTAGGGGCTCTATCAACGTGTAATAGCGACGTGTCATGTCACCTAAAGCAGTACACGATGATAAAGGTAAACCAGATAGCATACTATCATCTCGAGTAAGACTGTCCTACCGGGATAGGTCCTCCCTCAATCATTACAATCACGTACCTGTGACCTAATAATTGACTCTGAGGGCACTATCTCCAACACTTTGTTGGTGTATATGGATTCCATCTTTGATCACATAGCATCCAGCCATTTCATAGAGTCCCCACTCGTGATGGCCTGTCTGAACATAGTTGGGCCATCATCAACCATGAAGCAATCCTCTCTCCCACTGTCACTGAGAAGATCGTAGTATCTCTCAAGTGGATGAGGAACCCTACCAGATTCGCGGAGAGGCTGAGGTTCGTTGGAGACTATTGAATCCTTTGGTTCCACTAAATCATCAGCCGTTAGTTTGTCAAGCTCGAACAACTTCTAGTTCTACCTCATGACCGCTAATTTCTTCACAAGAAATTCCTTTTCTAAAAAAGGTGGCAAGCTGAGAAACAAAACACCTTTTGCTCCTCAGGGTGGTAGAAGATATTCCCTTGAAAATGTTCAGGATATCCAACAAACTTATACAGAACTGATCTTGCCTCGATCTTGTCCGGATTTTGCTTTTCAACATAGGCCGGACAACCCCATATCTTAACTCGTTTAAGACATGGTCTCTTCCCATACCATATCTCATATGGAGTGGTAGGCACTGATTTAAATGGAACCCTATTCAATAGGTATGCAGCTTCTCAAGTGCATAACACTAAAAGAAAACAGGTAACTCAGCAGTACTCATCATAGAGTATGCCATATCTCATAAAGTGTGATACCTCCGCCCCGATACACCGTTGTGCTGTGGTGTATACGAAAGAGTAAGCTGAGAGAGAATTTTATTCTCCTTTTAGAAACTCTAGGAACTCTATGCTCAAGTATTCACCTCGATCACATCGAAGGACTTAATACTTCTACCCGTCTGGTTCTTCAACTTCAAGCTTATATTCCTTGAATTTCTCAAAAGTTTCAGACTCGTGTTTCAATAGGAACACATGTACGAATCTTGAGAGATAGTCAATGAATGTAATGAAGTACGAAAAAGCAACCTTGGCATTTGTAGACATAGGACCATATACATCATCATGTATGCGTCCCAAGAGTTCAGTAACTCTTTCTCTGTTTCGAGTAAACGGAGTATTGATCATTTTACCTTTGAGACAAGACTGGAAAGTATCATAAGATGAAAATTCGAACAGATTCTAATATTCATCCTGATGTGACTTATCTGGTCGTGTCGTATTGATATGACCTAGTCTACAATGCCACAAGAAAGATTCGTCCATTTCTGATCTACTCCTCTTATTTTTGTTCGGTATACTTTGAACCGGTTTGATTTAGAACGTATATGCCATTACATAACGTGCCTGATTCAATCAACTCTTGATTAAGGAAAATGTTCACAACATTATCCATCAATACAAAATTATATCCTTCTTTAACTTAATAAAGAGACCGATGTAATGTTGTACATCAGGTTCGGTACGTAATAACATTCGTTCAGAATCAATGTATTTGGTAATACAAGGTGATATTTGCCAACTGATTTGGCTGCAACAATTGCACCATTCTCTACACTAGAGAACAATCACCTATTCTCAGTTCTCTACCTGTCTGTAGCCCATGTAACAGATTACATATATGGGATCCTAATCCGGTATCTCATACATAGGACGTAGAGGACACTGAGAAACATTTCTTGGTAATGAACACATCCGAAGAATATGCATCAACGTGCTTATTCTTCAATTGGGTGGCATGGAAATCCGGATAATCCCCTATTTCCTGCACGGACTTATAACGATTATAAGTTAGAGCGGAACCAATGTTCCCCAGCTCAGTATAATAAGCAGGTTCGGTCAATGCATCCATATTGTTATCTTGATTAAAGCGTGACATGGTTGCTACCAAGAGAGAGAGAGAGAGAGAGAGAGAAGAAAACACTCTGCGTGCGCTCTTGTAAGATTAGATTGGTTATTATTTTATCTAATCAGGATGGCTCCCACTGTTTTTATCGAATCTTCTTTCAAACCCTAAAAGGTAAGACTAGCCGGGATTAATTACATCCTACAAGTTCGCCAATCATTCGGCCAGGCCAGTTTCGGTACTTTGAGGGAGGTTCCCCGTGCTTTCGCACGGACCTAATTAAAATAAATCTCGTTTTCCCATAGGCGTAACCCCGTTAACACCTTTCTAGACACCTACTTGATCGGCTAATTGTAAGGTGCAAAACTCTCCCAGGAGTAACTCTTACTCGCAGAGGGTATCAGGATCCAACTATCTCATAGAAGGTATGCAATCTCATTGCAAATTTCAACACTTGAAATTCCCGATAATCTTCTGCCCCTAGCAACTTATGACCTTGGCTAAGGTCAACAATTCATAAGCGCTAGCCAAGTTCAACACTTGAAACCCACCCGCGCGACCCTTGGCTAAGGTCAACAAAGTCGCACGACTACCCTAACTCAATCGCATCATATGCTGCAGATAAGCACTAATTAGCTACCGCACACTACGCCTTGGCTAAGGTCAACAAATGCAGCACGAATACTAAAAATTACTTATCTGAAATGACGGAGGGCTACGACAGGTTTTTATGAAAACCTTTTGCGTAATGAACTTGATATCGTTGTAGAATTGAGTGAATTTTAAAATGAGTGTTTTTTAGGCTTTTACTAGTTTTACTAAAGAGGTCACTCCCGGTGAAGGGATCTCGGCTCTTTCCTCATCGAATGAGGTGTAGGGTATTTCAAAAATACCACTATACAAAGAAAAACTATAGAAGCAATCAAAAGACAAACCGAGTGGGTTGTAGCATCTGCCAGTTTCGCTAAAGAGGTCACTCCCGGTGAAGGGATCTCGGCTCTTTCCTTATCGAATAAGGTGCTGGATATTTTACAAGGAATACTGCTATGCAAAGCAAAAACTAGAGCTACCAGTTTTTAAAACAAGTTTCTACAACATTTTTAGGTTTCTTTTATTTCATTAATCTCATTAATGAAGTCCCATCAATTATGCTTCCTGAGCATCACAGAAGAAACGAAAGCAACAATAGTTATTATATATCATATATATATATATATATATATATATATATAATATAGGCATTCGTCTCAGAACATATCAAGTGATCACATCACAAAATATCAGCAGCAGAAGAACACATATGAAATATTGGATATATTAGGAATTCCGTGTTTTAAATTAAGCCAATAAAAACGCGGATTCCACGGTCGCGATGAATAGCCAAACCCACATCCCTAAACCCCTACGAGAGCGGCAAGCAACCCTACCAATTCTAGAGTTAGGAGACCCGGTCTCGACTCCTCAAGATGGTCTCTCACTGGACCCTAGAACCCGGTTACTTGTGCTCTCCTCTTTGGGTCTATCCTAATGCGGAAAAGTAAATAATATACATCAACGGTGACATCATCCTCAACCCGGAAGCGCCCCAATAAAAGAATATTACATACAAGCTTTTACATGAATGAAAATGAAAAACTCTCATCTCACATACAAACCCCCGGCTATTCAAAACACGACGATCCAATATAACATATCACAGCAATATATAACATCACATGTCATCAACGTAAGTAAATATGCGTATCCTAATTGTCGTTGACGTATAGCAACGAAACCGGCAATACACCACATATTACACTTACGGTTGCAGAAAAGAAAGTGAAAAACTACAACAATTGGAATCCACAACCACCTTAGACATCATAAACCCAATGTATCACATACTTGGATTTCATTCCTAGCCAAATGAATTCCTTAGACATCACATGCCTAACAATTATAAACCCCGTATTTTAGTCTCGATATTGAAAACACTTTCCAATAACCTGTCGGGTAATTCAACAAGATTCCCAATAACCTGATCGAATGCTCGTTGGAAACTTTAATAGACGGCCGCACCCCCGATGCCGTCGACGAAGTGCACTAAAGCGGAACACCACGACCGCGAGCACCCGAACGGATGCTTTTGGCGACGGGGATCTCCTACAGTCACTTGGTCGGGGCTATGGGGCATGGCTATCTGGTAAGGTTACCCGGCGAGTATCCGCGTACACTACATAATTGTGACGGACTTTTGATCCACATCAAAATCCCGTGGCAACCGATCAAATAAGACTAACTTACTAGATTTATAAAATTCAAACTAGTTATCACATAACTAATTTTGTGGATTCCAAATATTGTATCACAATCACAGATAGCTAGACGATGTTAAACTTTTCGATCGAATAAACAAATACCCAAAATTTTCCAAAAATCTCAACACTTGAGCGGAGTTCAAAAAGTACCCAGAATATGCCACAACTACTATGAACCATCCGTAGAAGGGTCGACCCATGCCTCACTCATGTCGCCACGGAACTGCCGCAAACCCTAAGGTATTACCGCGGTTCCACGATCCAAAAAGTCGAGTTTGGGTATCATTCTTTTAGAGGGTCCACAGAATCGCTTGCATGATTTTCTGAAGATTTTAAACTTGGAAAAAATCCAACTCTTGGAAAATTTCCAGTGAGGGAAAATATGGGTTATTGATATCCGTTCGAACTTTTTAACGTCGTCTAAATAACCCGAATAGATGTTATAATTACGACTACGAAACACTCTGAATTGCCTTTGCAGAAAGTTGACATCATATGCAAATTTAGTAAAAATAAGCAACACCTGAAACACCAAAACCCAGAGACCGGAACTCCCTAAAAATTTGAAGCCAAAATGAGCCAGAAGACCCGGTGAGCTCGGTTTTTAGGCCTATGTGGCCGGCCACTTTTAGAAAAAAATGCATCAAATTTCTATGGTGTTTATGTTATATCACATACAACATTCTGCAGTTGCTAAAAAAAATTTTAGGGGCCATTTAAAATTCGACTGAAACTAGGAATTTGTATCGGGTGTTTCGTTTTGTAATCCTAACAAACATCGTTTAAATCTCTATCTTGGCTCTGAAACCACTGTAGGGTTACGTAGCGCGACAGCAAGGTTTCGGGAGGCATCGTCCATACCAATTTCAAAAAATTGCCGTTCTAAATAACCCTAACCCTAGAATCTTAACTAGATATTTAAACCATACAACATGCAAACAACTTTGCATACAAAGTGAATGAGGAATACAACCTTTGTAGACCGGTATTTCACTTCTAAAGCTCCATGTAGTAGTCCCTTCGCTCCAAGTAGTGAACTCCCGAACTCTAGTAAGGGTTCACATGCAGAAATGAACAACCTTGCTCAATGTCTTCGAGGCCGAAGATGATCTATGTCGAGGAGACTCAAGCTCATGCTACCTCTTCACTAATATATGAATTAGTAAAGCAAACATCCTAAACTAAATGGCTAATAGTAGAGGATGATGAAGTAGGAATTTTGCTCACTTTAGATTTATTTTTCTCACAATATTTCATCACTTTCTCAAAAGCAAGATAGGTAAGAAGAAGATGAATAATGACATGAGCTTAGAAAAGCAACCATGAGTGAGTTTATGTCATACACAAACTCATGTAGAGAATAAACCATGGTGTAAGGTTAATGGTTAGGTTAATAAATATCTTAATCAAGACAAAAAACAAGTGAACTAGGTCAATGTTCTACAAGCTTCTTCCATGCTCAACCATGACTAATTCTAAATGATTTTGAATTACTTAATAATAAATATTAATCCCACATTAGTGTGAGTCTCATACATCCATGTTGTATGTACAACCTAACATGACACAACAATATATATCACATATATATTTTGTGTAAAAAGAAAACAATACAATTAACATATATCACATATATGTTAAGTGTATCATAAGTGAGAAAAAGAAATACTTAAGTGAGCTAATATTAGTTAATGTAATTTAATATGCCAAATATATAATTATATATTAAATTATTAAATCAACACTTGATTTAATAATCCGGTTATATCACATATAACCGACTAATATCAAATGTAACAACTTATCGAATCAACACTTGATACAATAACCCAGCTATATCACATATAACCGACCGATGTCACAAATCGCGAGAATAGAATGCGGTATCACATACGCGCATTAATCTCGGTCCTGCACATATCACATATGTGCTCCTACTCCGTTTCTCATGGACCAAGAAACCTATGTGTAGGACTCTAAAGACTCGTCAATACGCTGGCAGTAGGTGATGATCATATCAAACACCCATAAGCCGCAAGCGATCTGCTAAACGTAACGGCCACCCGGATATTGAGCGATTAGAAGATCAACAAGCAAGCCTGCTCATACTCCTGTGAATCCAATCAGTAACACTACCGTACAGTCCTGTCTCTTCGTCAGATATGCCTCATATCACAGCCTAAGGGTGGTATAACGTCGGACCCCAATAGCCTGATATGTCATACCGATGTGAGGTCCATAACGGTTCGAGAAATTACTGATAACACTTACCAGTAGTGTAATACCCGGTTTCCTTTTACGCCTATTTTCGTATTTTTTTATCACTTACAGGTTGTTGGTTTATATTTAATATTATTTTAGTTAATTTATAAATAAATAAAAAAAGATTTTTCCATATCCTTATTCATTTCCAACCCCTTTTAATTTTCCCATTTTATTTTCTCTAAATCCCTCGGCCCATCTCCTAAGCCTTTTCCCCTAACTTAAATTTAAATATTATAAAACCCTAGCCCAACTCCATCTCTTTTATACAAATCCCCACCTCATTTTCTCCCACTTTCAGTCTTCCCTCGGCCCAAAATCTTTCCGGCCCTCTCTCTATATTTTCCCATTAATTTTTCCATTTAAATTCCAAGCCCGGCCCCATTTTCTTTTTCCATTTTAATCTTCAATTCCTTTTATTCTAGCCCGGCCCATTTCTATTTATTCTAATTAATTTCCCTTTTCTTTTCCAGCCCAGCCCGTTCCCATTTAATTTAGTTTTCCCTAATTTTTCTAGCAGCCCAGTGCCTCGGCCCAACCCTCTTCTTCTCTATTTATTTTTTCATTTGATTTTCCTTTAAATTCCGGCCCACTTCTTCAAGCCCACGCTTCTCCCCAGCCCAGCTCGCCTCCGCGCCCACGTTTCGAACTCGACCCGACGACTGTTTCTCTTCTTCAATTTTCTAACGATAACTTCCCTCCCGCGCGCGTTTCCTCCGCCGCCTCCTTCGCCTGCGCCCACGTCGACGCGCACGTTTCCCTACGACCCGCCCCCTCAACCGCACCTCGCGCCTCATCTCCCTTTCTCTTTCCCCCTACATCATTCCCTCTCCTTTCCCTCTCTCTCTGTTTCCTCCTCCACCCAACCCGCAGCACTCTCGAGCTCCCCACGGTCTTCATCACTCCGCCATGAACGACGACGACTTCGACCACCATTCACATCCTCTTCCTCCGCCTCTAACCATCACTACAACCCTCACCACCATCATCCACCGAGCTCGCCTCCACCGGCCACCTCTCTCCTCTCGCCCCCGCCACCGAGCCTCGCCTGCCTTCCTCACCTCCCTCCAATACCCGACGACCCAACTCCCGAGCTCTCACAGTCCCCTCCCTCTCTTTCTCACTCTCAATTCCCTTTCTCTCTCTAACTCTTTCCCTCTCAATTCTCTCGAACTCTCTGTTCTCCCCTCTCTTCCGAGCCCTCTTCTCTCTGTCTTTCTCTCTCTCACACTCTAGCTTTGGCTCTCTCTATCTCTCTTTAACTCCCTCTCACCCTGCATCCCTATCACTCACTATCCCTCTCTCACTCTCAAAACTCAATTTCATTTCCAGCTCTCTCTCTTCCTCTCTCTCCTTTTCCCTCTATTTGTCTTTCACTCTCTAAACTCAAGCTCTCTCTCTCACTCCCTCTCCACATTAACAGCCAGCACATTCGAACATTCACACATCGACAGCTAGGCCGCGACGCAAACCCACAAGCCGAGTCAAGATCACCGCAAAACATTCAAGCTTTGGAATTTCGTCGAGCACTTTCCGTACGTCGTCGATCCTTGCCGTCTCTGTCGTCGCTGCTGCTTCCGTACAGCCCTAGGCGTCCCCAGGCAAGTTTTTACTTGTTTACATGCTATTTACTTAGGATACAAATGTTAATTACATAAATATTAAAGTTGCAAGATTAGTTAAAAGTATGTGTTGAAACTGTTCGACGCTTGTTCCCTTAGGAAAATGTTATCAGATTTGACGGAACTGGAGGGCTCTTATT
Organism: Agapanthus africanus; assembly: GCA_030015575.1. Lineage (NCBI taxonomy): Eukaryota > Viridiplantae > Streptophyta > Magnoliopsida > Asparagales > Amaryllidaceae > Agapanthus > Agapanthus africanus. The sequence continues at coordinate 737,870,335 of CM057340.1, forward strand.
GGCCCTTGCCATGTTGAGTACGTTGTACAAGATTCGTTGAAAAACTTGATCGTTTATGTCCAAAACGACTAACCCCAAGTCTAATCGTAAAACTGAAATTTTAGTGTACCTGAAAACCATTAAAATTCACCATAAATCCTATACACACTAGAATGGTGCGTTCGAGGGCTCGAATCGAATCCAACTCGACGAACTTTAACCCTGTACTAGTTTCCAGACATTCCTGTACTTAAACCATGATGAAAATTGGATCGGAGTGCGACTCTGGACTGCAGTCCAGAGCGACTCCAGTTATTGGTTGCTGTTCCGTAATGGGTACCACAGGATTTACTTAACTCTTAGGTTGCGGAACTCCACTGTTTATTGTAGATAAACCTGTTAGCTAGACAACCCAACTGGTTTCATTCTGTTTCGTTACCGTTTGATATTTTATCGGTAATTTAATATATCGGGACACATAACAGTCCCAGCAGATTCAGAATTGACATGTTGATATTAAACAGATTATAACTCCTAACATACAGACGCGATTGAATATCCGTTTGTTGCGTTGAAGACTTTACTGTAAACCCTAGAATTCTTTCAACTGTAGCGTCGCTAAATTATGATCCCAACTGGGGTTAAAATGCGTTGCGAAATGGATTCCTGATTCTGAAATCAGATTTTCAGCCGCGTGCGCTTAAAATGAAACAGTTATAACTAATGAACCTGAAAGCCGATTGGCTCGAAACCAAATTAGATGGATAGCTGACTGAACATATTAATTATTACCTTTTTATCATTTCGCTAAATTATATACATATGTATCATGATAAATCGTGCAAGTGATAGATTACTGTTTTTATGACACCTTAATTGTGCTTATATACTGTTCATGCATCATAGCATACCTATATCATTGTAGTGATAACCTAGTGATATCGTGCATTCACCCAGTGTTAGATTCTAGTGATGATTGTGGCAAGTACGTCAGTGTTCGTGTATCCGTGATAAAGTGAAAGTGATACGTACTTGTGCACAATCAGTGTCCCTTTTATTCTATTGCATTGTCGACGTCTGTGGGATGCGTGTACGTATGACTATAAGTGGTATGGGACACTTATGGGAGCGCTTGCACGGATGTCACAGATAAGGCATCCGACACTGCCATTTATCTTAGGTATTAGTCGGGACGTGCTTGATGGAGGTCCTGCCTCCAGTTCTCGCGCAGACTTGTCACGGATCGATTAGTATTTAGGGTTATGGTTAGCGTTTGATGTAGACCACGGGGTGTGGGGTAGTTCAAGTGTGAATTCAACAGAATCTCGGGAGTCCCATGCCGGCTTATATATTTAGGGAGTTATATGGAGATTTACAGGGTATGTGCTATATACACCGTGATACATTCGTTACATGTTGGGCCCGTGGTCCCTTGCCCTTGGGTTCTACCCTTGAGTGGAGGACACTCGCGAGTGGTTGACTCTCACACTTGGACTGACGATAGGCTTATTGACCTGTGTAGTGAGACTTAGAGACTGATAGGGTTACTGTCATTTACATTCCTTCTATACTGTGTTGACATTCGTGACATATTGATATACTGCTTTACTTTTCCGCTGCATTTATCTCTGCTCATTTATATTCATGCTGTTATTGATTTACTGTTATTCATATTCTTCACCACTGTTAGAACTATTACTTGATTATATACATTATATTGCTATTGTGTCGCTCTGACGACCTGAGTATGCATGCTCAGTGTGAGAAGACGATTTAGCCTGGACCAGTGCATCACAGACTTCTTGATTTGCCTTCTCGAGTTACATTCATTTGTTCCACCTCAGGTCAGTCTTTACATCGTTTACTTCAGTTACTGCATTTCTCGTTACCTGCGCATTATATACTGTTTACCATGATAAACTAGAAGCCGAAGTGTGACTACGGCAGGACATTTCCTTGACCGTAGGAGCATGGCTGGCCTTGTCTACCCCTCGTATTCCGTATTTTGGGAAGCGGGGCGTGACATGGTTTAGTTGGTATCAGAGCGCCAGGTTTTACATCGATTGGGATTGCAGTTTTCCGTGTATAGTTTGGCAATCTAAGACATCACTCGGTCTAGGTTGTAAACTTGTCACTCTTGATCCATATTCACATCGTGTGTCCAGCTATCCATTCGCTTTGGTTTCGGGTGACTTGGCAAAGTTACGTTGTTGCAATGGCGCTACCATACTCTGTTATGTGACTTAGAAAGCTACCGTTGATTCCCCACTTATAATAAATTCATCACCTCTGTTATTCCTGAATCTTTGTCTTACCCATATTATATATTGATTCATCTAGCTTGTGACTTGTATCATCCTCAAAATCATTGTTCAGGATCATGTCTTCCCACGACTCTTCATCTATATCCACACCTTAGAATCAGACCATTGAGATTCTGAGTGTACTGCAAGGTCCAAAGGAAGCCCAGAAGCGAACGAACGACTTGTTAGCTGAAGGGTTGAGAAGACAGGTGAGTCAGACCCCAGCGGGAGTCTCCTATCATAAAGGGATCCCCGTTAGACGACGAAAAGAGAAGAAGATGAAGCGTCAATTTGTTTCCCCACGACAGAAGCAACAGAAGACCCCTTGTTGTGGGTATTGTAAGAGACCAGGACATCCTCAGAGAGATTGCCGCCGCGCCCAAGAAAAGTGTCTGATATGCGGTTCCGACAAACACCTCATCGACGGTTGCCCAGAAAGGAAAGAACTACAAGGAGGAAACTCGTTCACACTCCCCACTTCTACCAAATGAGGATCATCGCGTAGTTTGAACTTCGACCATAAGGCGAACCTAACGCAGGATTCAACTCGCGTAACGAAGATGCAGCGTTCTGGCAGTCAAAGAAGAATTATATGTTTTCCAATTTCTGTATTGTGTTGTCATCCTCTGATGAACAATTCTTTCCATTTGAACCTTTGTATCCGTTGAACTTTCAGTTGAATGAAATAAAATTTGAATCATAATATATGTATCACTCTCAAGCTTTCTCTATGTCAAATTCTATTCATTATCACGGTATTTACATTCTGATCTTTCAGTTCCTGCAACCGTATATTTTCCTATATTTCGTGCCCTGAGCCTTCCTTGATATAATCCACTGTCTAATCATGACTTCTCTTTTCAGGCCATGGCCCATCCTGGAGCAGCGCCGCATCTGGATGGGGATACACAATCTTGCATTCCCTTAGACCACGCGCTAATGAGTTCTGATGATGAGGTCAATGGTCCATAGGTCAACTTCGAAAACAATGATTCAGAGGACGAAGGAGCAGCCGCCCCAGAGTTTGACGTGATAACTGATTCTGACGAAGAAGAAGAAGATCCTGAAGAGAACCCTATAGAAGAAGACCCGATAGAGGAAGATCCCGAGGGAGATCCAATAGAAGAAAATCCAGTGGAGGAAGATTCCGTGGAAGAAAATCCAGAAGAAGGGAATCACAGAGAATCAGACCTCGATGAAGAAGCTCTATCCGAGGAAGAAAGACCAGAAGATCAAGATCCTGCTGTGGAAGGACTTCCAATGGCGATGCCCGCGAGGCGATATGGAAATGGACGCCTCTACCTGAGTGCGCAAGCCTACCGCAACCTACTGAATCTCCACAACCGCGACTGACGAGATTTCATCTGATGTTGTCCTTCTGGCCAAATCAAATGTGTATAGTTTAGAGTCACTTTTTCGCCTTTGGGAACGCCTTGTTTCATGTTTTCTTAGATGAGATAAGTATTCTAAGTCGTAAACCTTTTGATTATCGGTTTGCTTGATACCTGTTTATTGCCCATATCTATTTATTTTTCTGCTGAGTTCCCTGTCTGTCCACCCCTACTCATTGTATAGTTTTCACCCTCGATTCGACTAGGAAGTACCGCACCCTGATCCTTGGAATGAGCCACCATTCATCCTTCGTCTGTACCCTGTTTGAGATCCTTCTGGGAGGAGGACCCTCCTTATGATTTACCGAGTTCATTAACTTTTCAAATTCTTGATTCATAGGATTTACCGATCGTTAGTCTCCCCATTTTTACCTTATAGTCCTTTTGTTGCTCACCATTACTTTCTGTGCTGACCCGATCCCAGCCTTTTTGATCTTCAGCTTAAAGCCGACACACTTCAACCTTATGATCGAGCCACACTTCCTTATAATCATTACCCTATCTAGCCCTATACCTATTTGTGTTCTTCCTATTACCCTAATTATATTCAGGGACACCGTTATTCAAAATTTAGTTTTCAGTACTTTAAATTTATCAAAGAGCACGTGTTATTGACTACTCCGTTTTATGTATTTCAAGTACATTATTATTACTCTCGTTTTCAGTAGCGCAAACTAACATTGCGTATATATTGTTCCATGTTCCCCGTTATGTGAGTTTTCTAAGTTGATTTAAAACTATTCGATTGATAAATTACCTTAAAATGTTTTAACCTATCGACTAAGCTTTCACTACCTCATTTTCCTTACTATATTTTCGAGTGTTGTGCCTGTGTTTACTAATATAAATGATTGTGTCTCATACTTATTATTTCTATATTGCTACTTTCGATATGCTTATGTGTACACATATTTGAGTTCGATTCTATCGAACAAACCTTGAGTATTATTATTCGCTATTGTTATCTAAATTCTTGTATACATGTATTTACCCTTATAGCTGTTCCTGCCTTCTATCTATTAGACCCACCCTTCCGTATGTTGCTCTTACTTATATATATATTTTCAAATTTCTTCGTTCACGTGCTGATAATAAAATTTTGTGTTAGTGTGCAATCTATTTGCTTTCGCTTATGTTTATATAACCTATCCTTTATTTTAAATTTCGAGGACGAAATTTTTGTAAGGGTGGTATGATGTAATACCCGGTTTCCTTTTACGCCTATTTTCGTATTTTTTTATCACTTACAGGTTGTTGGTTTATATTTAATATTATTTTAGTTAATTTATAAAAAAAAAAAAAAGATTTTTCCATATCCTTATTCATTTCCAACCCCTTTTAATTTTCCGATTTTATTTTCTCTAAATCCCTCGGCCCATCTCCTAAGCCTTTTCCCCTAACTTAAATTTAAATATTATAAAACCCTAGCCCAACTCCATCTCTTTTATACAAATCCCCACCTCATTTTCTCCCACTTTCAGTTTTCCCTCGGCCCAAAATCTTTCCGGCCCTCTCTCTATATTTTCCCATTAATTTTTCCATTTAAATTCCAAGCCCGGCCCCATTTTCTTTTTCCATTTTAATCTTCAATTCCTTTTATTCTAGCCCGGCCCATTTCTATTTATTCTAATTAATTTCCCTTTTCTTTTCCAGCCCAGCCCGTTCCCATTTAATTTAGTTTTCCCTAATTTTTCTAGCAGCCCAGTGCCTCGGCCCAGCCCTCTTCTTCTCTATTTATTTTTTCATTTGATTTTCCTTTAAATTCCGGCCCACTTCTTCAAGCCCACGCTTCTCCCCAGCCCAGCTCGCCTCCGCGCCCACGTTTCGAACCCGACCCGACGACTGTTTCTCTTCTTCAATTTTCTAACGATAACTTCCCTCCCGCGCGCGTTTCCTCCGCCGCCTCCTTCGCCTGCGCCCACGTCGACGCGCACGTTTCCCTACGACCCGCCCCCTCAACCGCACCTCGCGCCTCGTCTCCCTTTCTCTTTCCCCCTACATCATTCCCTCTCCTTTCCCTCTCTCTCTGTTTCCTCCTCCACCCAACCCGCAGCACTCTCGAGCTCCCCACGGTCTTCATCACTCCGCCATGAACGACGACGACTTCGACCACCATTCACATCCTCTTCCTCCGCCTCTAACCATCACTACAACCCTCACCACCATCATCCACCGAGCTCGCCTCCACCGGCCACCTCTCTCCTCTCGCCCCCGCCACCGAGCCTCGCCTGCCTTCCTCACCTCCCTCCAATACCCGACGACCCAACTCCCGAGCTCTCACAGTCCCCTCCCTCTCTTTCTCACTCTCAATTCCCTTTCTCTCTCTAACTCTTTCCCTCTCAATTCTCTCGAACTCTCTGTTCTCCCCTCTCTTCCGAGCCCTCTTCTCTCTGTCTTTCTCTCTCTCACACTCTAGCTTTGGCTCTCTCTATCTCTCTTTAACTCCCTCTCACCCTGCATCCCTATCACTCACTATCCCTCTCTCACTCTCAAAACTCAATTTCATTTCCAGCTCTCTCTCTTCCTCTCTCTCCTTTTCCCTCTATTTGTCTTTCACTCTCTAAACTCAAGCTCTCTCTCTCACTCCCTCTCCACATTAACAGCCAGCACATTCGAACATTCACACATCGACAGCTAGGCCGCGACGCAAACCCACAAGCCGAGTCAAGATCACCGCAAAACATTCAAGCTTTGGAATTTCGTCGAGCACTTTCCGTACGTCGTCGATCCTTGCCGTCTCTGTCGTCGCTGCTGCTTCCGTACAGCCCTAGGCGTCCCCAGGCAAGTTTTTACTTGTTTACATGCTATTTACTTAGGATACAAATGTTAATTACATAAATATTAAAGTTGCAAGATTAGTTAAAAGTATGTGTTGAAACTGTTCGACGCTTGTTCCCTTAGGAAAATGTTATCAGATTTGACGGAACTGGAGGGCTCTTATTGGCCCTTGCCATGTTGAGTACGTTGTACAAGATTCGTTGAAAAACTTGATCGTTTATGTCCAAAACGACTAACCCCAAGTCTAATCGTAAAACTGAAATTTTAGTGTACCTGAAAACCATTAAAATTCACCATAAATCCTATACACACTAGAATGGTGCGTTCGAGGGCTCTAATCGAAGCCAACTCGACGAACTTTAACCCTGTACTAGTTTCCAGACATTCCTGTACTTAAACCATGATGAAAATTGGATCGGAGTGCGACTCTGGACTGCAGTCCAGAGCGACTCCAGTTATTGGTTGCTGTTCCGTAATGGGTACCACAGGATTTACTTAACTCTTAGGTTGCGGAACTCCACTGTTTATTGTAGATAAACCTGTTAGCTAGACAACCCAACTGGTTTCATTCTGTTTCGTTACCGTTTGATATTTTATCGGTAATTTAATATATCGGGACACATAACAGTCCCAGCAGATTCAGAATTGACATGTTGATATTAAACAGATTATAACTCCTAACATACAGACGCGATTGAATATCCGTTTGTTGCGTTGAAGACTTTACTGTAAACCCTAGAATTCTTTCAACTGTAGCGTCGCTAAATTATGATCCCAACTGGGGTTAAAATGCGTTGCGAAATGGATTCCTGATTCTGAAACCAGATTTTCAGCCGCGTGCGCTTAAAATGAAACAGTTATAACTAATGAACCTGAAAGCCGATTGGCTCGAAACCAAATTAGATGGATAGCTGACTGAACATATTAATTATTACCTTTTTATCATTTCGCTAAATTATATACATATGTATCATGATAAATCGTGCAAGTGATAGATTACTGTTTTTATGACACCTTAATTGTGTTTATATACTGTTCATGCATCATAGCATACCTATATCATTGTAGTGATAACCTAGTGATATCGTGCATTCACCCAGTGTTAGATTCTAGTGATGATTGTGGCAAGTACGTCAGTGTTCGTGTATCCGTGATTAAGTGAAAGTGATACGTACTTGTGCACAATCAGTGTCCCTTTTATTCTATTGCATTGTCGACGTCTGTGGGATGCGTGTACGTGTGACTATAAGTGGTATGGGACACTTATGGGAGCGCTTGCACGGATGTCACAGATAAGGCATCCGACACTGCCATTTATCTTAGGTATTAGTCGGGACGTGCTTGATGGAGGTCCTGCCTCCAGTTCTCGCGCAGACTTGTCACGGATCGATTAGTATTTAGGGTTATGGTTAGCGTTTGATGTAGACCACGGGGTGTGGGGTAGTTCAAGTGTGAATTCAACAGAATCTCGGGAGTCCCATGCCGGCTTATATATTTAGGGAGTTATATGGAGATTTACAGGGTATGTGCTATATACACCGTGATACATTCGTTACATGTTGGGCCCGTGGTCCCTTGCCCTTGGGTTCTACCCTTGAGTGGAGGACACTCGCGAGTGGTTGACTCTCACACTTGGACTGACGATAGGCTTATTGACCTGTGTAGTGAGACTTGAGACTGATAGGGTTACTGTCATTTACATTCCTTCTATACTGTGTTGACATTCGTGACATATTGATATACTGCTTTACTTTTCCGCTGCATTTATCTCTGCTCATTTATATTCATGCTGTTATTGATTTACTGTTATTCATATTCTTCACCACTGTTAGAACTATTACTTGATTATATACATTATATTGCTATTGTGTCGCTCTGACGACCTGAGTATGCATGCTCAGTGTGAGAAGACGATTTAGCCTGGACCAGTGCATCACAGACTTCTTGATTTGCCTTCTCGAGTTACATTCATTTGTTCCACCTCAGGTCAGTCTTTACATCGTTTACTTCAGTTACTGCATTTCTCGTTACCTGCGCATTATATACTGTTTACCATGATAAACTAGAAGCCGAAGTGTGACTACGGCAGGACATTTCCTTGACCGTAGGAGCATGGCTGGCCTTGTCTACCCCCCGTATTCCGTATTTTGGGAAACGGGGCGTGACAAGTAGATCTCAACAATCCTGGCCAGGGATTTCCTATTATGTCCAATCAAGCATAGCGTAATATCAACTCCCAATACCGGAAGAGACGAATCCCCTTCTGTCGCTCATTGCCTCCATGTGACTCGGGACTGTACCCAAAAACCACCTTTTTGTACGATCTCTTGAATGTGGTATGGTGGAAATCAAAGCACAGTGGGAATCACACAAGACTCTATGACGATCTCGGATCGACAGACTAACCTGTACCAGTGTCATCAGAGAACTGCTATCTGACGATAGGTACAATACCATCTAGGATTTCTCAGCGTGTCCGTTCAGTGTACCCAGTCTCTACTGAGCACCCGTATACCTTCTCTGATGTCAAACACCAATAGATGTGGGATCATCCATCGCCAATCATATGGGTCAAGAAGCGTATACGCTAGTCTACTCTGGAGTATCGATGCCCTATCTCGATACTCCCACGACTAGGAACATTTGAAGGATGTACTACCTACTACCTCAGCCCACTAGTATGATCTGTATAATAATCCTGGTAGTCAAGTACTCATGCTAAGGGCTTTATCAATATGTAATAGAGAGACTATAAGTGTACATGTTAAGATAAAGAGCAACCAGATAGCATACTATCATGTCGAGAAAGAAAGTCGTCCCTATATATGTCCAAGCATCCACTATAATATACATCACATGTACAGTAATGGCCTCTAGGGCATACATATAACTAACACCAGTAAGTGCGGCCATTCTTGTCAACATTTCCTGGAGCTTTCGTTACAGACCGTGTATGTGGTCGATGACCCGCGGAAGTACATCTTTCCTCTTTGCTGGAAGCCATGTACACCGTGTGCACAACCATGCCCCCAGACTTGAGGCGTTTGGATCCATTGCATTTGAAATTTGCCGCGGGCAGGGGGATCTTCTTCGGCCTTTTCCTCTTATGGGAGGTCGAAGTTGAGGGGGCCATTGCGGCAGACACCCATACAGACGATACATTTCGTGGTATAGCAGAGGGAGGGTCCTCCTCTTGATGAGCCTTCGTCTTCTTCAGCCAGCGAGAGTAATCTTTGTCAATTACAGAGTCTTGGACTTTCCGCCAAACTCTGCGGATCTTGGAGGACAACCGCTGAGGAAGCTATTCCGGCTTTACCTGTGTTGTGTTTTCTACATGCGGAGGATACTTCTTCAAGATAGCGGTTGGATAGTTCTTGCGCACCCTCCTGAGTAGCTCGAAGCTATTCCCGGTTGGAACAGCAGCGTCAATTTCCACCATTGGAGCTGGTGGGGTAAGTCCAGCGGGGGAACTGCCCCCAGCTTTCCTCACTCGGCATCAGTGGCAACGTCGAGCGTGTCTTGCGGATGGGATCACCTCAGTTGTAGGAGCGACCTTGTCATGCCCCTTGCTTTGATGAGAGGTTGCTTTTGGTGCCAACCTGTCAAAGACTGATGTCCGTTGAGAGGGAACGTCTAGCCTGTCGAAGACTGACTTTTGAATAGGGGAAGCACTTGTAATGATCTCACCTATAGCAGGAGTTGGAACGACCAGTCTTGCGAAGACCGATCCCTTAGCAGGAGAAGCCGCTTTGATGACTTCATTTACCGGGGCTGGAATGTGTAAGTGCACGGCGGCGCCCCGGCCTCCATCCCGAGGCCAAATGCGGAAGCGATGGTTAACTTTAATTTTTCTTGAACCAGCACCACCGCGCACTAAAACCCGGATCGTACCATTAACTAGTCCTAGCTAACTACAAGATGGGGAAGAGAGATATACCGAGCGATCTGTGTCCTCCGGTCTTCTCGCCGTCGTCCCGATCTCCCGCGGAATGTCCGGTCTCCACCTCGTCGCCGGAAGGGCACCACGTCGCAGGCTTCTTTTACGGGCTCCCACCTCTATACCGAGGCAACTCGGGCATGAAGTTGGCGAGCCGACGTGCCCAAGGTTTGCTGTAGAATGTAGTGTAGAACCATGTCTCATTTTGGGGTTCATGGAGGTTGCCTTTTGGTGGAGGGATGATACAAGCTAATGGAGATTGATCTTGTGGGATTTTTACCAAAGCAAAAGCTCAAAAACCCCACCTCTAGAATTTTGGACAGCCCCCAAGGAGCTTGGCCGGCCATGACAAAATGGTGGGAGTGAGGAATGGAGAGAGAGAGAGCAAAGGTCAAGGGGTAGCAAAGCAACTCATACAAGAAAAAAGGAAAATGATTATCATATAAAATGATGATCACAATCCAATCCAAAACCACTCCTATCAACAACCATGATGAATCAAAAGTCAAGCCATGAAGAAAGTCAAGGAAAGCTACACCCATCATGAAAACCATCATGAAGCAAAAGTCAAGGGTGGTAGAATTATCATGAAAAAACATCTTGCAAAAACAACCCTCCACAAATGCTTATTTGCACAAATGCAAATAAGCCCTCCTCCACCAATCTTCGGTCAATGAAATATACAAATGAAAATGGCCGAAACGGAAAGCAAACTGGCAACTCCAGAAAACTGGTCCCGTAATAAATTACAGGAAAACCCCGATACTGTGCATACACACCCGCATCTATATTCCGACCGAATACAAATGCAATGAGACAAAATCTACACTGTACTATACTAGGATCCGGCTTAAACCAAAGCCGGCTAGTAATATCCGTCCGATCCTGATCCGTGCAATACCGCACGTATCTGATCGAACCCTGCCATATCTCCATACGGCCTCTACAGCGTTTCGCCCGAAAACTTGAGCAACTGAATGTGGGGACTCTAAAGACTCGTCAACACCTTGGTTGTGGATTTAACCACTAGCACGTCAGAGGTATAAGTCAATACGTGACGGGCCACCAGCTATTGACCAAAAGGGACGTCGATGAGCGAACTCATCCTGACACCCTACTGAGCCTGTCAGTGACAATATCCGTACAGTCCGGTCCGTTCGTCTATGAGCATCGCATGGCGGGTCTAGGGGGTTGGTAAAATTCAGACCCCCAAAAGCGGTACAAGTCGTGTCGGAGTGTAGCCCAGAACACCCTGAGATACTACTGGAATACCTACCAGTAAATCTCCTGCCTCGGCCGAGGGCTACGTGTAATGGCTCTCCTAGAAACAGCGCGACCTCACCCCCAATACCGGGAAAGACGAACCCCTGAAGATCCGCTCACTGCCTCCATGTGGCTCGGGACTGTACCCAACTAAAACCTGTTTGCACGTCTCCTTTGAGCGTGGTAGGGTAGTAATCAAAGTACAGTGGGAACTCACACGAGACAAATGACGATCCTCAGGTCGATGAACTAACCTGTACACATGTCACCAGGGAACTGCTATCTGACGTCAGGTATAAGACCAACTAGCATGTTCCCGGCGAGTCATGTCCGGTGTACTCATAACCCAATGAGCACCTGTATACATCTTAGGTGAACCAACTGACACCAGTGGCTTGTGAGACCGGCCACCGCCCCTCGTCGGGGTCTCGACTGTATACACTAGTCTACTCTGGAGTATCGATGCCCTGTCTCGAAACTCCTACGACTAGGGACCTTTTAAGGATGTGCTTATAGACCCCAGCTCCCACTTATATGATCGCCCTCATACTCTGGTGGTCAAGCAAGAATCCTAGGGGCTCTATCAACATGTAATAGCGACCTGTCTGGTCACCTAAAGCAGTACACGATGATAAAGATAAACCAGATAGCATACTATCATCTCGAGTAAGACTGTCCTACTGGGACAGGTCCTCCCTCAATCATTGCAATCACGTGTCTGTGATCCAATAATTGACTCTGAGGGCACTATCTCCAACAATCTCCCATTTGCACTCAAGGCTAATTATTGCGATGTCGCATACTCACAGCCCGTGTGATACCGAAACCCAACTCCTCTACTAGTCAGTCTCACAAATCTCGTTTGCGAAACTATTGCGTTCGAGGAATAGCCTCAGTGAGTGGATCCGCTTTGTTGTTTCTTTCTATGTCTCTCTATATCTCAAGTTCGCGGAGAAAACCATCTCCCGAAATGAGCAATACCTGTCTTAGAATGTGTCTGGATGTCTGATGGGACCTAGCTCATAAATGAACTCCAAATCCAAACTTCTTAGACTGTATCGTCAACTGAACATATTCAGTATCCTGCGCCATGCCTCCCTCAGTATTGCCTTGGACCACCTGTCCAAAATACTGCCCCTCGTCAGAAGGAAAACTATAACTCTGACAACCTCCCTGTCGTCCAAGTCACCTTGGAAGCCTGGAATGATAACTGTCTCCCGAATGAGGCTGTCGTTATCATATCCCTAGAACATCCACTTATGTTCTAAAACTGCTTCCGACTGTTTCTCCAGGATTGGATCAACATCAACTTATTGCATCTAGTGCAAGAACAACATCTGGTGTGGTACTTGACATCTCATGATTGACTAAATTGCCTGAGCAAGTGATCTGCCAATCATGCACATCCCTCTCCCCTTTAGTCTGTAAGACACCTTTAGAGAGGGTGACTCCATCACCTGCAGGTATACTACCGTGTCAGGAGTCGTCCATTCTAAATACTCTTAAAATGTTGTCTAAGTACCCTTAATTGGGAAACCACCCAAATCTAGATCTAAAACCATAGATCTAGTAACCAGTATGTCTGATATAATGTCCAAGTCCCATGTGGAGAAACCACTGTGTGACGACCAAAGTATAACCAATTGTAGCATAGGAATATCACTTCCTACTCTGTGTATGTCATCCAAATACCACGACATCATACCCTACTACCTTCTCAACAGATCCATCCCCTATTTTGATGAAGTCAAACCTATGACTGTCATACCAGAAATAGATGATCTATCTCCGCTACATCTCCTTTAGTCTATAAATAGACATAAGCCACCTGTCCACCAATGCTTCCGCTGCTCCCACTGACTACGACAACCCTCTTGCAGAGTCATATACATGTACACTTCTAAAGCTAGTTTAGAACGACGCTATACTCATCCTCCCGCCGGGTCTCACAGTCTGGAACAACAGCAATGGCAAGTCTGGGTAAACAAGAACCTCCCTGTCACCGTCCTTGAGGCTACCGGAGTACCTCTCGGGTGTCTGAGGTTACCCACCGTATCTGCGGAGTGGCCAATGGAATGTCAAACCAGATTGAATCTTTAGGTTCCTATCAAAATCTTCAGTAATCGTTTGTGGTTCTGGAATCACTTCCAGTTCTACCATACTCCCACTACTGTTTTCTGAAAAAATCTATTTTTGTTAAAACTGTGGTGAGTTAAGAACAATATCACTATTGATCTTCCAGATGGTAGAAAGTCAACCCTCATCATAGCCTGGGTCAACCCATAAACAGCCATTACAGAAACGTGCCTTGAGTTATCCAGAGTCTGGTTTTAATCATAAGCCGGACAACTCCCCGTACCTTAACATCGTTAAGATATGAACTGTTCTATATCCAATATAGAACCAGAGGCACTGATTTAATTGAATCAGATTCAAATCATGCAGCTGTCTCCAGTGCATGTTAACTAAATGGAAGGAGGCCGATCAGCGTTACTCAACTTAGGAATGCTTCTAATTATGAGTAACCTGAAAGAGAAGCAAGTTCTCTTAATCACTACTATCAACTGAATACCATACACAAGTATCTACATCTTCGATCACCTTGAAGAATCCCGATACTTGCAATACCTGGTTCTCTACTTTATTCAAATACCTATAACTTCTCAAAATTCGGACCCTGTGTTTCCACGAAACACCTGTCTTAAAACTAGAGAAGTCATAAGTAAACCGAATATAGTACGAGGACCAACCCCTCTGTCCTGATGGACGCTGGACAACATACAATACTCTGTATAAGTCCCTTGAGTCTGATAACTCAATCCCTGTATGTCGTAGGTTGAAAACTGTACCTTTGGTTATGAAGAATTACACCGCTGTTTAATGCTCCTTACCTAACCATCCACTGATATAGATAAATGTCATAGACATAATTTCAAAAAGGTATATCTCACTCTATGAAAATAGACGTACAGATATATCAATTTGAAATTGGTGCACAACAGCGGATATTCAAAACCAAATATTTGCCGTCCGGCAAACAACCCAGGTGTCTTCCTCAAATATCACCAATTACAACGAATTCCGATATAATGAGGATGATCACCTAATTCCCAATAACTTACTCCCACTCATCATTTGTAAAACCATACAGATGTGAGAATCATACCAGGTAAATGCATACCCTGGAGTAAGGACTAATTGGGAAATCAGTTTTCCTTTAACAGTACACAGTGAAACTGAAACATTGAAATGTTTCGATGGGGTATCCCGGTATTCCTAGTAATGCCTCTTCCATTATCCAGATTCACAACTGTAACCGTGTAATTCTTTGCCACCTTTCCAAATCCCTTAATATGTTTTTAGTCATTACCTTCTGTACACCCCTTTAGGCCAAATGGTTTTCTTCCTTCCCTACCGTTCGGCACCAGCCTATGGTTTGGAAGAAGACTATCCAATAAGTATAATGGGTGTACTGTCCTAATCCTAGGAGCACTCGCAATGTGAGAGAAGGTGAGGATAAAAGACAACCGAATAAACCTTATTCCTATTTCTCCTGAACCAGAATCCATCCCCGAACTGGAACAAGTTCCTTTCGAGTTCGTATATAACCATACGATGGAATATCCAATAAACTGTGGATCTTCATAGTGATACGGAGTGTCCTGGAGAAATACAAAGGTGAAGTGGGAGTGATAACGAAATACTTGGTTTGGTCGTGAATATCAGTCGCAATTTACTTTGCCCTCCTTCTAATCCCTTGCTTTGTCTTAACATAATACCTTCTGTACACCATCGTTATGCTAATTGGTTTTCTTCATTCCCTACCGGTCGGCACCAGCCTAAGGTTTGGAAGAAGACTATCCAATTTGCGTAATAGGTGTACTATCTCCTGAGCCAAGGAGTACTCGCAATCTGAGAGAGAAGGTAAAAGGAAAAGACAACTGAATAGTCCTATTCGTTTTCTCCAGAACCGGAAACCATCCTCGAATAAATTTCTTCGAGTTCGTATCTAACCATACGATGGTTTTGTCCAATGGAAGTGGACGTTCGTAGTAATATGGGGTGTCCTGGAGAAAAGGGCAAAAGTAGGAGTGGCAGTGAGGTGTGCAACTCTGATAATCCAAAAGCCAATGTTTAAGAAGGTTCGGTTAACTTGGTCACTGAGTCATAGTCTTAGGGTCGGGTCAATGGTCGCTGTCGAAAAGAGAGAGAAAAGAAACACTCAGCGTGCACTCTAACCTAGATCAGAATGGTTACAAATTTATCTAATCTGGAAACCTCCCACTGTCATCTCAAATTCTTCTCCAAACCCAAAAGAAGAATTAGTCGGGATCACCCGAGGAGTAAACCAACTCATCAGTGGGAATCGGGATCCAACTATAATCGCATGATAACGTGACGGAATCCTTTCACGCTATCACACTCGAGAAGGCATGCGCATATCTGGCAAGTTTCAGTTCTTTTGAAACTCCCGATGTGGATTTTTGCCCCATGCTCTTATGACCTTGGCGTGAGTTCAAAATATTATAAGTCTCATGTCAAGTTCTACCCGTCATTGTCCAGGTTAATTTGAACCCACCCGTACATACCCTTGACGTAGGCCAAAATAGTAGTACGACTGTCCCAAACCAACGCATCTATCTATGCAACAGATAAATACCCGGCAGCTACCAATCACTATGCCTTGGCGTGAGGTCAAAATACATAACTTGAATACTACCGAATATTTAACTGAAATGACGGAGGGCTACGAATGGTTTCTGGCGAAAACCTTTAACGTAATGAACTTGATATCGTTGAAGGAACGGATAGCTTTTAAAAATATAGTAACGAAAACCTTCGCTAAAGAGGTCACTCCCGGTGAAGGGATCTCGGCTCTTTCCCCGTAGAATGAGGTGCAGGATATTCCAACTGAATACCACGATGCAAAGCAAAAGTAAACGGCTATAGTGAAGTTATTGCCCTGACGCAAAATTCTGTCCAAGGGGTCACTCCCGGTGAAGGGATCTTGGCCCTTGCCTCGTCGACTGAGGAGCAGGATATTCCAACTGAATACCACGGTGCAAAACAAAAGTGAACGTCCTTGCAATAACAGCTTTTTGAAAAGTGTTCCAACAGCATCATATTAGGTTTGTTTTTAACTTGCATTGATCCGAATCAACGCAGTCCCATCAATTGATCACACCACAAAGAACGAAAATATACTGATGTACGTATATGCCATCCGCATTCACCACTGGGTCCCGTCATTACCCGTTAGGTTAGCTAACTAACGACAGAGCGGGGACTGGACTAGCGCGGATGCAAAACATATACAACATATACTAATATATATACCAATATATTATATTTCGCTCAAGACGTGATAAAATGCAACATCACAGAAATGTACAGCATCACAGAACAATACAGATATCTGGGATCCCCGGGTTTCACAGAGCCGCTGAAACCCGACGTTCCCCTGGTCGTGTGGATAGCCTGTGCAATGAAATCCTAGACCCCTATGAGCGCGGCAAGTTACCTGCCAAAACCTGAAGCGAGACAGCCCCCTTCAGCAACGTGAATGGACCACCCAGCACTTCACGAAATCCGGTAACTTGGGCACCCCTCCTGGGTCAACCTGTACCCCCTACGAGTGCGGCGAATAGCCCGCCAATTCTAGAGTGAAGCCCCCTCCGTCTCAATGCCATGAGATGCGGGCTTGTTGCCTTCTAGAATCCGGCTATCCGTGCACCCCACCTTGGGGTAATCCTAGTACAGAAAGTAAAATATACATACAACGGGTACATCGACCGCAACCTGGTCGTGCCCCAAAATAATAATACAAACAGGCAGTGACGGCAGTCCACATGTCGGACGCTCGCCCCGCAATATCAAATGTACATAATACAACAAAACTGTACTACCACTGCAACCAGGCTATCCCCCACGACCAATCCGCAATATCACAGCAAAATCACAGAACATCAACGTGAAAGTCACGTTCGCAAATCCGTCTAACCGGGCTATAGCAGTTTGACTGGATTTACCGATCAAGTGACATTCACGGTCGCAGATATAATGTAAATACTGTGAACTAATGTGTTTTAAAATATCCGATCGATCAAATTTTACCAAGTGGGCCCCAAAGTACTACTGTAGCACATCAAGAAATCTGGGCCCAAAAATAATATTCCAGAAAGCCTATTTTCCACTCAGGAGCATTCTGTAAAATTTTGGGGGACTGAACAGTTCAAGTAGCGGCGGAACCGCGGCCCAAGCATGGGTTTGGCCGCGGTTCCGCGGTTGTTTGGACTGTTCACGAGCCCAAATTTTCACAGAACTCTTAGAATGTCCTACACATCATTCTGAAACAACCTGAAAAATTTTTAGACTTCAAAAAATTTCGACAAAAACTGATGTGAAGAAAAATACGGTTTTTGGAAAATTGTTCGATCGAAAATGTAGAACACATTAGACAAAGCTAGACTATGTTAATGGCGAGGCTCTGATACCACTGTAAGTGCACGGCG
Organism: Agapanthus africanus; assembly: GCA_030015575.1. Classification (NCBI taxonomy): domain Eukaryota; kingdom Viridiplantae; phylum Streptophyta; class Magnoliopsida; order Asparagales; family Amaryllidaceae; genus Agapanthus; species Agapanthus africanus. Next base: position 737,888,498 of record CM057340.1, read on the forward strand.
GCGCCCCGGCCTCCATCCCAAGGCCAAATGCGGAAGCGATGGTTAACTTTAATTTTTCTTGAACCGGCACCACCGCGCACTAAAACCCGGATCGTACCATTAACCAGTCCTAGCTAACTACAAGATGGGGAAGAGAGATATACCGAGTGATCCGTGTCCTCCGGTCTTCTCGTCGTCGTCCCGATCTCCCGCGGAATGTCCGGTCTCCACCTCGTCGCCGGAAGGGCACCACATCGCCGGCTTCTTTTACTGGCTCCCACCTCTATACCGAGGCAACTCGGGCACGAAGTTGGCGAGCCGATATGCCCAAGGTTTGCTGTAGAATGTAGTGTAGAACCATGTCTCATTTTGGGGTTAATGGAGGTTGCCTTTTGGTGGAGGGATGATACAAGCTAATGGAGATTGATCCTGTGGGATTTTTACCAAAGCAAAAGCACAAAAACCCCACCTCTAGAATTTTGGACAGCCCCCAAGGAGCTTGGCCGGCCATGACAAAATGGTGGGAATGAGGAATGGAGAGAGAGAGAGAGCAAAGGTCAAGGGGTAGCAAAGCAACTCATACAAGCAAAAAGGAAAATGATTATCATATAAAATGATGATCACAATCCAATCCAAAACACTCCCATCAACAACCATGATGAATCAAAAGTCAAGCCATAAAGAAAGTCAAGGAAAGCTACACCCATCATGAAAACCATCATGAAGCAAAAGTCAAGGGTGGTAGAATTATCATGACAAAACATCTTGCAAAAACAACCCTCCACAAATGCTTATTTGCACAAATGCAAATAAGCTCTCCTCCACCAATCTTCGGCCAATGAAAGATACAAATGAAAATGGCCGAAACGGAAAGCAAACTGGCAACTCCAGAAAACTGGTCCCGTAATAAATTACAGGAAAACCCCGATACTGTGCATACACACCCGCATCTGTATTCCGACCGAATACAAATGCAATGAGACAAAATCTACACTGTACTATACTAGGATCCGGCTTAAACCAAAGCCGGCTAGTAATATCCGTCCGATCCTGATCCGTGCAATACCGCACGTATCTGATCGAACCCTGCCATATCTCCATACGGCCTCTACAGCGTTTCGCCCGAAAACTTGAGCAACTGAATGTGGGGGACTCTAAAGACTCGTCAACACCTTGGTTGTGGATTTAACCACTAGCACGTCAGAGGTATAAGCCGATACGTGACGGGCCACCAGCTATTGACCAAAAGGGACGTCGATGAGCGAACTCATCCTGACACCCTACTGAGCCTGTCAGTGACAATATCCGTACAGTCCGGTCCATTCGTCTATGAGCATCGCATGGCGGGCCTAGGGGGTTGGTAAAAATCAGACCCCCAAAAGTGGTACAAGTCGTGTCGGAGTGTAGCCCAGAACACCCTGAGATACTACTGGAATACCTACCAGTAAATCTCCTGCCTCGGCCGAGGGCTACGTGTAATAGCTCTCCTAGACACAGCGCGACCTCACCCTCAATACCGGGAGAGACGAACCCCTGAAGATCCGCTCACTGCCTCCATGTGGCTCGGGACTGTACCCAACTAAAACCTGTTTGCACGTCTCCTTTGAGCGTGGTAGGGTAGTAATCAAAGTACAGTGGGAACTCACACGAGACAAATGACGATCCCCAGGTCGATGAACTAACCTGTACACATGTCACCAGGGAACTGCTATCTGACGTCAGGTATAAGACCAACTAGCATGTTCCCGGCGAGTCCTGTTCGGTGTACTCATAACCCAATGAGCACCTGTATACATCTTAGGTGAACCAACTGACACCAGTGGCTTGTGAGACCGGCCACCGCCCCTCGTCGGGGTCTCGACTGTATACACTAGTCTACTCTGAAGTATCGATGCTCTGTCTCGAAACTCCCACAACTAGGGACCTTTTAAGGATGTGCTTATAGACCCCAGCTCCCACTTATATGATCGCCCTCATACTGCTGGTGATCAAGCAAGAATCCTAGGGGCTCTATCAACGTGTAATAGCGACCTGTCTAGTCACCTAAAGCAGTACACGATGATAAAGATAAACCAGATAGCATACTATCATCTCGAGTAAGACTGTCCTACTGGGACAGGTCCTCCCTCAATCATTGCAATCACGTGCCTGTGATCCAATAATTGACTCTGAGGGCACTATCTCCAACAGAATGGCTATCCGTTTCGGGATAACCCCATCAAGTATTGCGGATCTCTTTGTGGGCCCACTTGAGCTTTGGCTTAGCCTGTCGAAGACTGAGACGGCAGACTTGGACGACCCGTTGAGAGGGGCCGTGGTAGTTGCAATCCGATCGAAGACCGACTTCTTTGGGGCTTCTTGTAATGGCATTGAAGCATTAAAGCTCATTGGCTGGAGCATAGTTCCGCAGAACAGTCCAGTGGTGGCCTGAGTCACTTGTTCCACTGGCATTGCGAAAATGGAGGCCGCTTGGGGCCCATAAGTCACTCTTCCAGTAGGGACGGAGTGGGAGTTGTTGTTGCAATTGGTGCAGTTGGAAGCCAGCGATGTCATCTTCTCTTCTGCATAGAGCAAGACACCAAATCTTAGTACCTCGAATTCATGGGCAACCATATTAAACCGAGATCTGTTCACGAACATGACACACGAAGTGTTGAGTGGAAAGTGGAAAAGGTCCCACCGGGCGTGCCAAAATCTGTTTATCACCGAAAACAGAGACGAAACCGCGTAGGTCGTCTTGCCTGAATTTGGGGGCAGATGCTATTTGGTTTTATCTGTCTACCTTTCCGAAGATGCCAAGTTGATTTATGGCACCGTGTGTCAGAGGTTTAGACGGATGTCGCCGTTGTAGCAGACTTCATCAGATTCCACTAGTTGTGAGGGGTTTTTGATTGTGGGGACGCTCTTCCCTGCAGGCGCAAGCCCCTGCAGTTAATTACGTTACCGCATAGTGATAACCACTTTCTCCTGCTCTAGATGTTCACTTCATGTTATGTGTATTTGTTTTATTTTTGGTTGCCCGTGTATTGTATACGGAGACTAATTTGTGTTGTCGCCCGTAGGGCGTGGATTAGTCCAAATCCGTATTTTCTTAGATTTAGGTTTGGTCTGATTTAAGGATCGTTAACCTTGTTTGAGATTAAGATCGACTTAAATATTTGTTAAGAATACGTTAATCCGATGTTGGACTAAGATCTACTTAACGGGGGTTCGAGATCATTTTTGATCCAACGAAAGAGCGTTGGGCTCTATCGTTTTAGTTTAAAGACGTTACGGTCCACAGCTAGTTTAAGGACATTACGGTCCATGGCTAGTTTAAGGAAATTACAGTCCATGGGGTATGCTCATGGGTTCGAGAGTGTACCAAAAAAAGAACTGTTGTTTGTCGGGACCCTCTATCTCTCTGAAGACGTTGAAGAATTACAACGACATATATCTGAAGTATGAGAGATATACCCTTGAACCGAACTCCAGCTTGAAGGGAGAGACCATGGTCGAACGAACATCATTTTAGATGCCATGTGTCAGGAGATCATTAGTCATCTTTGGAACTAAGATCGATTTGGGGATACCTGTGTATAGGAGGGCTCGGTTGATTGATGGTCAAAAGGTTTTTGGCCTCAGGAGACTTGGCTAATTTGGGCCAGGGTTGGCCCCTCACAGTGTTAAACACTGCTAATTGTTTGGCGCTCACGTGCTCCCACGTGAGGTTCTTAAGCAGTGTTAAACACTGCAATTTGGAGCGCTCACATGTGGCACATGAGGCACTTGAATATTGGGCATTGTTTCTTTAGGTTTATTCCCTTGTTCTATACATATAAGTGTTAAACACTTAAATCTTGTAACCATCACGTGTGGACACGTGAGGCGCCCCCTAAGTTGGGCACTGCCTCTTTTGGATTTATCTTCCTATTCTTTTCTAAGTGCTAAGCACTATTGGAGGTCATGTGGGATCAAGTGACTCGATCTCAGTTGTTCCTTTTTGTTCCTCAGAGGTGCTCACATGGGAACACGTGATCTGTCGTTATAGCGTTAAACGCTAATATGCATGGAGCTCTTGATCTAAGTCTTGAGAATTTCAAGTCCTTTGTTTTATAAGAATTAAATTCTTATGCAGGGTTAAACCCTAGTTTTATCAGAGTAATTAAATTCCTATGTTTTTTGAAGAATTAAATTCTTCAAACCTAGTTCTTTCCTCTAAGTTTTGCGATTGCATAATAGAATCTCCTCGGTGAGAATTAAATTCTCAACTTGTGGGGAGATCTACTTCCGCAGACCTCAACCAGAAGAAGAACTAAGTTCTTTTTTTTGGAAGACTTAAACTCTTGTAAGAGGAGATAAATATGCTCTCTAGGTCTCTTTTTTTTACCTAGGGTTTCTTTTTCTTCAAAGAGAAATCCTCTTCTTTTTTATTTTCTCAAATATTATGGGGGGTCTCCTCTTCTTCTCTCTTCAGTCTCGAGTCCTTTATATAGTAGAGGCAAATCTGTTGATTTAGTTAAGGAAATCTCTCATTGAGAGATTTTTTGATTGATTCGGGGATTTTATCCACCGTTGGATCTTTGATCCAGGGATTTCTGTTTTACAGAAGACATTTTTCTTGTTTTTAACAAGATTGAGAAACTATTTTCCCATACAGAGGTTATTCTGTATCTTGGTGATTTTTAATCACCATTGGAGTTTTAATCCAACGGTGCTCATTTTTTTTACAGAGCACAATCTTTCTTGTTTAGAAAGATTGGGGAAATATTTTCCTATACAGAGCTTATTCTGTAGCTTGGTGATTTTTTAATCACCAATCGATCTTTAATCCAACGGTGCTCTTTTTTTACAGAGCACAATCTTTCTTGTTTAGAAAGATTGGGGAAATATTTTCCCATACAGAGCTTATTCTGTTGCTTGGAGATTTTTTAATCACCATTGGATTTTTAATCCAACAGTACTCTTTTTTTACAGAGCACAATCTTTCTTGTTTAGAAAGATTGGGGGAAATATTTTCCAAATAGGGTTTTGATCTCTCTTATTTAGAATTTAATTCTATCGGCTCAGAAGGTATTAGGAACCCTCACGTGTAGCACGTGACCCATAGCATTAGACCGGTTTGCTTATATGCAGCGGTCCCAGAGAAAAGTATCACGTGTTGGCACGTGAGCTTTTCTGGCCTGTTATTTGCTTTAGGAAGGCGCCTATATACTTTGTATATAGATGCCCACGTGTCTGCGCGTGAGGCTCAATTTCAGCCCTATTTGTTAAACGTAATGCCTATAATTTTTGCTCCAAGACGCATCACGTGCGGGCATGTGATGCTCCATTTGGGGAATTTTTCCATCGCTTTTTATTTATTATTTATTTTTTTATCAGGGAACAATCTCTTGTTATACTTGTGCATTTATTTATATTGCTTATTTACGCTCAACGTGTTTACTTCTGAGTAAATACGTCGCGTGCCCGTCACATCTACTTCCCCGTATCCTGGGAAGCACGGCGTGACAGGTTTTGTTGGCGGTCCATGCAGGTCAGTTCTGCATGAAATCCTAAGCAATATATATCATAAGAATTATAAGAATCTGCAATTATACATTCTTTACATTTCAAATTCCTTGAATTTATCCTAACCCTACTTTTCTATCAAGGTTATGGATTCACCAAACAACACAAGCACCCATATCAATGGCAATACTCCACCATCTACACTGCCACCACAAATTACCATTGCGGATCTACTGATAAGATCAATGACGGTTCTTGAAGCAACCATGAGTCTAGTTGAGAGACAGCAGGAGCAGGCTGCTCTCCTTCACCAAGGACTAGTTTGCACTGAGGTAGCTTTGAGAGCAGTTCATGATTATATCAAGAAGAAGGAAAAGACACCACCAGCAAGGACTTGCAATTATTGTAAGAAGCTCGGATATGTGGTGAAGGACTGCAGACAAGCTAATGGTCATTATTTTATTTTTGGATCACCTAAACACACTCTAAGGGCATGCTCAAAGTACAGAGCAGACACAAACCACACGCCAAGACTGACTATACAAACTCCTACTACTGCACCACCTTTGCAAGGATCACCTTTACCTCGTCAGTCCAAAATGTACCAGTAGGCACAGAGAAAAGGTCTAGGAGGCCAGCCATCCATGATGCCAGTTGGAGAAGCCGAAACCACTGGCCATGTTATCACTGGTAATTTCCAATCCTTCCCCATCTTTCAATTACTTGTATATCAACCTATATTTTTTCCTGTATCGAAAAGCAACCCCACACGACTTAGGTACTATACTAGTAGCCACTTTTCTTACACTTGCACTGTTCGACACTAGAGCGTCACACTGCTTCATGTCGCAACGATTTGTGAGAATGCACGCGATTCCCATGAAACCACTCATTTCAAGCTAGAAGTGTCCAGTTGTAGTTTGCGGACGAAAATTCTACGCGAATTTCAAAGTACTGGACATCACAAACTTCGATGTTGTGTTGGGAATAGACTGACTAGGAGTTTTCTATACTACGATTGACTGCTGTCAAAAGAGGGTAAACTATAACGTCTGCACTATGATTTCATCCTTTTGAATCATTTTCTTGTTTCCCTGATAATTGTGTCTCGACGTAAAGAAAACGAAACTTCGAACCCTCCATCTCCGTTTGATCTAATTTTGTAATCTTCTTGATTCCTATTGACTTCTTAAATCTTATCATATTGACTATGATAGCAGGATTTTAGCAATTTAAATGGAGTTATGTTATTGTAATTATGAACTGCGGTATAGTTACAATGCGGTACTCTACTTGAGTGACTTAGAATTCTGCCTTTGATTATCTTTCCTCTTAATTTAGTTATGTTTTACCGTATATTATTGAACCATATGTTCTTTGTTAACTTATATCCCTTCCCTGATTTTTTTTCGATAATCATTTTTATCTTTATACCATTCTTGACAATCCAATCCTTATCAACATTCTACTCGTGTGCTGGCTCGTGACGTTCTTGAATACTCCTCTTGATTATCCTAACAGTATCTATTCCGATCTTAGAACTACTCATCCTTCCCTTTGTCTTATTGCGATCGCATACCTTCTTATCGACGAGAGTACTGATTGATGGAGCGCGACGACGATATACGACTGTTTTTTTCCTAACCCTTTTCTCTAGATCTGTTACAACTTCCTTCTATAAATTTCGAGGACGAAATTTTTATAAGAGTAGAATGTAATGACTTTGAATTTTCTGTACAAAATTTTTTCTTCTTAAAGTACAGAAAGGAGTTTGCACGTCTGAGCACAATTTAAAAGTTATTCTTGTTTAAAACAGCAAGAAAGCACTTGTAACTCTTTGGTAAAGCATTACACTGCTATGACATAGCCCATGTGTTCGTGTAGAGTTACTAGGCACTCTAATAAAGTTCTACAAGGCATCAACCATGCCAAAATCAAACTTTTATGTGCCGAACAACCCTAAGCAAGATCGTATAGTAGAGATTAGGCGAAACTAATAGCAAGCAAACAACTTTACTTCTATGAGAATACGAAATACAACCTTTGTAGATCGGTCCTTCACTTCATTAGCTCCTTGTTGAAGTCCCTTCGCTGCAATCGTGGTTCTCCCGGACTCTTGCATGGCTTCACGAGGCTAAAGGAGCGTCCTTGCTTGAAGTCTTCGAGACCGAAGATGATCTACGTCGAGGGGATGCCAACTCAAACTTCTACTTCACTAACTAGAGAATTAGTGAAGCAAACACCCAAAACTAAAGTGCTAATCTAATAGAGGATGGAGAAATAGGAAGTGGGTTCTCTTTAGAATTTTATTTATCACAATCTTTCACTCTCTTTTTAAAACCCTAGCAAGCTTTTTCTTTTTGCTCAAAGAAAAAGAAGATGAACAAAAGAAAAAGATGAGGATAATGATCAAGTGAGTGAGCTAACCATGGATGAGTGAGTATCATATACTAACTCATGTAGAGACTTAATCATGACTAAGTGTGATGGTTAGGTTAACAAAAATCTAAACTGAAAACAAACTTAGTGGACTTTAGTCAATGCATCCACAAGCTTCCACAAGATTCATGCATTTTCTAATTTTCCACTAATTTTGTAATTACTTTAAATACATTAAACCCAACATAACAAATAGCATGGTGTAAGTCTCATACACCCATGAATGTTGTATCAACAACCATGATACAAAAAGAAAACACATTTTAATATATATCACATATATATTAAAGTTGTGCACATGTGAGAAAAATCCATAAGTGAACAAATGTTAGTTAATGTAAATTAGTATATCATATATACAATTATACACTAAATTATTAAATCGACACTTGACTTAATAATTCGGTTATATCTCATATAAACGACTAACATTCAATGTATCGACTTATCGAATCAACACTTGATTCGATAACCCGGCTATATCACATATAACCGACCGATACAAAAAGTCGCGAGAATAGAATACGGTATCACATACACGTATTATTCTCGGTCCCGCACATATCACATACGTGCTCCTATTTATTTTTGCCTGAGCCAGTAAAACCTCTATATAGAACTCTAAAGACTCGTCAATACGCCGGCAGTAGGTGATGATCAAAAACTTTCTAGAGTTTAACTCTGTTTGACCGATTCCTCTTCTTCAGGTAATCATCTTGAGTGGACGAAGAAATTTTATACATAAAATTCTCTGGATTTTAAATCCACTTCAAGGGTTTCACCCTTTTAATATGAACCCATTTTTCCTTTATGTTTTTCAACCAAAGTATGAAATAGAAATTTCAAGAGCAGATCTTTTTAGGGTTCATATGATCTTTAAGGAGATAATGGTGGCGGTTAGAATCTATGGAATTTAATTCCATCTCAAAAAAAAAGTTTCTGGGAATTTAATTCCCTTTTTCTTAATAAGGAATTTAATTTCTATGAAGAACTCAGTTTCTTCACATGGAGGCTTCTTAGGATTTCCCTGCCCTCGGTTTTCCTTCTGTAATCAATGCAGCAGAAGCTTTATAACAATTCTCATGACCTTTATTTCAGGTATTATGGATGCCCATATGTACGGTCTTGACGAAATCATTTCCTATGGGAACATTCGTGTACTGGGCCGCAGTCAGAACCAGGAGTTCACCAAAGCTCAGTGTGCTGAGATTATGAGCCGCTTTGATGAGTACAACCATCGGCTACTCCCCCGTCGCTCTCCTCTTTTGAGACTCATCGTGCTGGCGATTTGGGAGGCGCTTCCTCTTTTCTGCGCCGGTGTACCGCTTAGGGCATTGGACGCTGCTGAGGACAAGATACATTCGGTGTATCTGATGAGTCTAATCTCGAAGAGAAGGGTCGACAACCTCATTGATCTCTTGCACCAGGCATTTCAGCAGTCGGCCGTACTTGCCGCCTATGGGAGGGTAGAGGACATTCGCGAGGACCCCGACGCTTGTGATCGTGAGAGAAAACATACTCGGGAGGTTCGAAATGCTTGGAGGATCTTGGACAAAGTTAAGCTTGAGTTTCTTAATCCGTGCCCCGCGTCTGAGGTCTTACCATTGTAAACGTGTTCTCTTTATTTTGTATGAACTTCTTAAAGTATGAATGATAAGTTCTATTATGTCTTTGTATGTTTGCATGCTTTTCTGTGGGATTTTATCATTTCGCTATTGTTGTTGTTGGCGCTTCTAATATGCAGGGTGCTAATCCATTTTTTAGTGCACGTCGAGTTTGGGGCTCACGTGCTCCACTCGTGTGGTCCTTTTGATGAGACTGTTCAAAAAAACTTTCCAACGCCATATTTTTAGTGCACAATATCAGATGCAGAAAAGTAGCCTTGGAAATAGTTCTATCTCTATGATATCCGATGCCTTTCCTTTTTTAGGCCTTGGGAATAGTTTTAACATGCAAAATTTTCTGCGCTCAACACTTAATGCACCTTTTTATATCTGAGGCCATAGCCTTCTTTTCTCTTCACAAAGAGATTTATTTTCATTTTGGTGTGATTTGTCTTGAGAAACAACCGAGCGCCATGGCTTGCAATCGCCCTCATGCTCGTCGACAGCCATGGGATGTTCCTATCGAGGAGATGATCCCCCGCTTCGCCGCCCGATTGGTGGATCCCCTCCTTACCGACGACGAATGCAACTCCGCGGCGTATGAACTTTCGATCCGCAGGGGGTCTCCTCTCCCAATGGGCTCCCTCTGGCTCCGGATGATTCTTGCTGCCGTGCTTGCCGACGTCCCTCCTCACTCGGCGAAGATGACCCTGGCGGTGCTTGACGCGGCCGAAGAAAAGCTCGAGGGCTTTCACGAAGCGTACCTAATCACTCAAGCTTTGAAAGATCGCTCGGTTCACCTTTTAAGCGAAATAAGAGCCCGTCGGGCTGTTATGTCTGCTTTTGCGGACGAACATGGCGCCAATCGGTGGGAGCAACTCCTCGCGAGAACCGGCGCTTTGACGTGTTGGAGAGAGCGGAGAGAGAGATGGAGAGTTTTGTCTTTTATTTTGTCAACCCTTGCGCTACCGATCCTTTATTCGGTGACCTTTTCCCGCTAGTGTAGTACCTTCAAATTAGTTTTCGCTTGCTTTACCTAGAACTTTAATGTGTGTTGGGTATCCGTATGTATGTTTTTGCTTGCATAAATGAACTTTTTGTTCTTCCCATGAGAATTTTCTTTAATTGCGAACACTGTTACTATGTTGCATGCATATCCGAGCTTCGGGTATTATTTCTTTTCGGATATTCATATAGTTGCGAACGCATGCTTGATAGGATAAACGTCGGAAATTTTCTCGTTGCTTTTCATACCAGGTGATGTGAGCGTGTTTTAGATCGACTATCGCTGTCGACCGGAAGCCCATTTATACGGTTTTGAGCGTGTATGTCCCGTTTCCAAGATTGCGGTCGCGAAAGTGAGCTTACGTGGCCTGATAGAGCGACACATGGCGAACATATTATCGTGTGAGAAAAGGGCTCGGCCGTAAATTTTCGGAGAGGGAGCTGGCTTCTAAGGTGCTGAGCGAGCTTCAAACTAATCTTACCGCCAAGGCCAACAAAGCATATGAACTCTGGCGGGTGCTTCAGGAGTCCATCAAAGAGGTGGTGACTCTTGATAAGGCTGCCACGTTCACTCGTGAGAGGGTCGAGGCTCATTAGGCCACCGAGAAAGAGCTTGAAGGCCGGCTCGCTTCGTATCAGGCTCAGCAGGCTCAGGCGGAGGCCCGTCTTCTGGCGATCCTGAATCATGAAGCCGTAGCCCAGCAAAAGCGGGATGAGCTAGCGAAACTGCTAAATCGCCCGCCGGCTTGAAAAAACTTGTATTTTTTCCTTTCTTTTTGTAGATACTCATGGATGAGAGTATTTTCTTTTTGTTTCTTTCATGAATTGTACTTTATATCCATTTTGGTTTATGAATAAAAGATACATTTTTCTTCTCAATGGTGTTTCTCTTTTCATTGAATGTGTTTTGCGGACAATTTATCTTGATCTCCTTGCAGGGCAGCGATGGCTTAGGATTCAGGGTTAAGATCTGCTTCCTAAGACTTTTGTGCTTTATGAGCCACGAGGGTCTCATAAAGAGTTTTTCTCCCTATGGGTCGAGAGGATCCCATAGGTGTAAGTTCTTCTTAAGAATCGTGAGGATTCTTAAGTGGGTTTTCCCTTGAGAGTCGTAAGGATCTCACAAGAGAGTTTTTCTTCCTTACAGGTCGTGAGGACCTGCAAGTGCTGGATGTGGTCGCCCTTATCCGTGTTTCACGGGGTCAGGGGTTGCTCAAAGTTTCGTAGTTTAAAGACGTCGCGGTCAAGGTTAAAGACATCATAGTCCGTGGATTTAAGGACTCCATAGTCCGATGGAGTTTTAAGACATCACGGTCAAGGTTAAGGACGTCATAGTCCGTGGATTTAAGGACTCCACAGTCCGATGTTAGTTTTAAGACATCACGGTCAAGGTTAAGGACGTCATAGTCCGTGGATTTAAGGACTCCACCGTCCGATGTTAGTTTTAAGACATCACGGTCAAGGTTAAGGACCTCATAGTCCGTGGATTTAAGGACTCCACAGTCCGATGTTAGTTTTAAGACATCACGGTCGAGGTTAAGGACCTCATAGTCCGTGGATTTAAGGACTCCACAGTCCGATGTTAGTTTTAAGACATCACGGTCGAGGTTAAGGACCTCATAGTCCGTGGATTTAAGGACTCCACAGTCCGATGTTAGTTTTAAGACATCACGGTCGAGGTTAAGGACCTCATAGTCCGTGGATTTAAGGACTCCGCAGTCCAATGCGTGGTTGTGGGGACCCGTCACCTCTTTGAAGACGTTGAGGAATTACAACGCCAGGTATCAAAGGAGTGAAGAGATGTACCCTTAAACTAAGGTAGAATCAGTACGGAATCAGGGTGGTTGATCGTTAGTTTTAAGACATTACGGTCGAGGTTAAGGACATCATAGTCCGTAGATTTTAAGGACTCCACAGTCCGGTGTTTGCTCTGGATGCTTCACACGGGTTCACTGCCGTGCTTGGCGAAGATCAAGCTCCGCTCTGGGCGTTTTCTGCGGGGTCAAAGAGTGACGTTATCCGCGTTCCATGTAACCAGGAATTTTGCACTAGATGCTTCACACGGGTTCACTGCCGTGCTCGGCGAGGACTAGGCTCCGCTCTGGATACTTCACACGGGTTCACTGTCGTGCTCTGCGAGGACCAGGATCCGCTCTGGACATTTTCTTGTTGATTGTATTCGCATTTCACGTAATTGGGATTTGACTTTTCGGTGATCAGGATATTGCCGAGCCATGGAACTGGGAGTTGCCGCTGTTCTGTTTCGCTTGAAGTCGTGTTCGTTGTTACGAGACGAGTGCTGAGATGATCCCTAAGTCATTCGCGGCCCATCGAGATTTTGCTTCTTCTTATGATGAAACCTGGGGGAGAAGTATGATCCCTTTTTTGTTTACGCCCTTGGATTGTATACAGGGTGTGATGGAACATCTCCTGTAGGGCATAAATTAATTTTTATTTTATTTCTTTTTCAGCGATGCTCTATCATTTCAGCTTTTATATCGCGGAGGTCGCGATTGCCCTATCATTTCGGCTATTTTTCGCGGTGCCCAATCATTTCGGCTATTTATTTCATTTTTACTCGCTGTTTTTTTATTGCGAGTTGCCCCATCATTTCGGCTATTTTGCGTGCATACATTTTTACTTGCTGCTTTTTATTGCAAGTTGCCCCATCATTTCGGCTATCTCGTATGCACGTACGGCCTACTGGCTTTTCGCCATAAACCTGAAATTAGACACAGATTTCGGCATCAGCACCGCTACAACTAGGATATGGCCAGGAGCGAATCATCATCTGCCTCTGTCGATGTTGAACAAAGGTGGCTTAGCAAACAGGGTTAGAGTCCCTTCGACTAAGGCTTTTGACTTCATGAGCCGTAAGGGTCTCACGAAGGTATTTCTCCCTACAAGTCATGAGGATCTCATAGGTGTATTTTCTCCCTAGGAATCGTGAGGATTCCTAAGTGTATGTTCCTCTGTAATTCGTAAGGATCTTACAAGAGGGCTTTCTCCTTATAAGTCGAGAGGATCCATAAGGGTTGTTCACCATAGGGACATACCCCTAGTCACGGGTGGGACTTTGCTGGGGAGATGCTTATTCGCGCCCGTGGATTGTATACAAGGGTCAGTATGAGCCGCTTGTAGGGCAATGTCGAAGGTTGTGGGGGATTTTGCTTAAGCACAGGTTTAGGTCTCTGTAACTTAAGACTTTCAAGTCTTATGAGCCGTGAGGGTCCCATAAGAGAGTTCTCCTTGCGAGTCGTGAGGATCTCGCAAGTGTATTTTCTCCTTAGGAATCGTGAGGATCCCTAAGTGTGTTACTCCCTTATGAGTCGTAAGGATCTCACGCGGGTGGTTTCTCCTTACAAGGTCGTGAGGACCCTGCAAGTGTCCTTTAACGAGGTTGCGCCCTTTCGGGTTTTCACAAACGCTCGCCGGTAGTCCTGCTGTTTTTACTCACGGAGCCCTTTCGGGTTTTCATCCATGCCCTTTTTGCTTATGGACATACCGTTTTTTATTATATATTTTTTTTCTTCTTTTTTTTACGAGGTCGCGCCCTTTCGGGTTTTCACGAACACTCGCCGGTAGCCCTGCTGTTTTTACTCACGGAGCCCTTTCGGGTTTTCATCCGTGCCCTTTTTGCTTACGGACGTACCGTTTTCATTTTTTTTATTATTTTTTATTTATTTATTTATTTTTGTTTTTTTATCTCGTCAGCCTAAGGATGCTGCGGTAGTAGTTTTAAGGACGTTTCGGTCCGTCATTAGTTTAAGGACGTTTCGGTCCATCGTTAGTTTAAGGACATTTCGGTCCGTCTTTAGTTTAAGGACATTTCGGTCCATCGTTAGTTTAAGGACATTTCGGTCCGTTGAGGAGAGGGCCGGCTACTACTTATAGAGCTTTGAGCTTTAGGAAGATAGCGAGCGGACATAGTCTTCGTCATCTATCATTGACCTAGGCTGTGACTCATTAAGCGTAGTATTTCTTTAGGAAGCGGCCGTTTATTGGCCTAAAGGCCTTTCACCGTGCATGTCCATGAGTAGATAGGCCCCACCCTGGTAGACCTTATCTATGATGTACGGGCCTTCATAGTTTGGCTCGAATTTTCCCCGCTTGGCGCGATTGGGGATCATAGGCCTTTTGACCACTAGCACGAGTTCGCCTTGGCGGAATGTCCTCGGTCGGGTCAATCTTTCATATGAGCGCGTCATCTTTGCTTTGTAAGCCTCGAGATTTTGTTGCGCTATGAGCCGGGTTTCATCAAGGGCGTCAAGCTCCTCAAGCCGAAGGTGGGCATTTTCTTCGTCTGTCAGCTCGCAGTGGACTGCCACTCGTAGAGACGGTAGCTCTATCTCAAGGGGGAGTACTGCTTCCGTACCGAATACCAATGCGTATGGCGTTGTGCTCGTGGCCGTCTTGAACGTAGTTCGGTACGCCCAAAGAGCCTCTTGCAGTCTCTCATGCCAGTCCTTCTTATTTCGGGACACCGTCTTTTTCATGATCTTTGTCAAGGTTTTATTGAAGGCCTCAGCTAGACCGTTAGCTCGCGGATTATAAACCGAGGAATATCTCCAGTCTATATTGTGTTGTTGCGCGAAGCGACTGATCTTGTGGCTTCTGTAAGCTGGCCCGTTATCGGAAATGATCCGTCGCGGAGTTCCATACCGATAAATGACGTGGGTCTTGAAGAAATGGAGGATATTCTCTGTCTTCACTTCCCTCAATGGCACTGCCTCTGCCCATTTGGAGAAGTAATCAGTCGTCGCCAAGATGAAACGATGTCCCCTGGACGATGCTGGTTCGATGGGGCCGACTATGTCAGTTCCCCACATTTCGATGGGCCAGCTAGCCACCGTTGGATAGAGTGGATTTGGATGCTGGTGGATAAAGTCCTCATGGATTTGGCATGAGTGGCATTGCTTCGCATATTCGAGGCAGTCCTAGATCATCGTGGGCCAGTAGTAACCCATCCGTTTAATTTTTAACTTCATCTTCGGGCCTGCTTGATGAGAACCACAGATTCCGTCATGAACTTCCTGAACGACTCTTTCTGCTTCGTCAGGTCCTAAGCATCTCAGCCACAGAGAATCAAACGATCTCTTGTATAGAGTATCGTTGACGAAAGCGAAAGATAGAGCTCGTTTCATGAGCTGATGTCTTGAGGACGCTTCTTCGGGCATCCGGTGGGACTTAAAGTAGTCTATGAAGACTTCTCTCCAGTCCTCAGCCTTCTCACGGTCTTTTATTTGTAGGGTCGTCTGCTCAGTCGCTCCCTTTTCTTCATATGATTCCGGAGATATTTCTGCTGGGGCGAGCACTCGACGGCTTTGTACTACGATTCTGACGTCATCGAGGTTCTCGTCAGCCAGTTCTTTAGCGAGCTTAGCTAACGCGTCTGCTTTGCTATTTTCCGCGCGTGGTATACTTTCCAAAGTATAGGAGGGAATTTGGGTCAACAGTTGTTGCACCTTTTCACCGTACTTTACCAACTCCAGTTTGCACGTTTGGTAGTCGCCGTTTACTTGACTAACGACCAGTTGAGAATCTCCATATATGAGGAGGTTTTCAATTCCCATGTCAATGGCGATCTCGAGGCCTGCTATCAAAGCTTCGTATTCGGCTTCATTGTTCGTCCTCAGTTCTGTTAAGGAGAAAGCGAAGCGCATTATCCCTCCTTGTGGAGTTACGAAGATGAGGCCTACCCCCGATTTGATCATTGGGGTACTTTGTTTGTGCTTCTTTACAGAGGACGCTCCATCGAAATAAAGTTCCCATCGGGTATTACCACCGTCGATCGCGTCAAACGCATGTTTGTCTGGCAAATCGCAATTTAGAGGAGAACCGGCAGGTACTAGATGCTCAGCAAGGAAGTCGGCGATGGCTTGGCCTTTCACTGCCTTAAGCGGCTGATAGGTTATTGAAAACTTCATCAAGAACAGGGCCCATTTAGCGAGTCTCCCTGTCAATATGGCCTTTGACATTAGATATTTTAGGGGGTCCACCTTTGATATAAGACGGACTTCATGTGCCAATGCATAGTGCCGGAGTTTTGTTATCGCGAAGATTAACGCCAGGCAGTGTTTTTCGATAGGGGAGTAATTGCTTTCTGCCCCCAGCAGAACTCGACTTAAGTAATAAAGAGCTCTCTCCTTCCCTCGATCATTCTCTTGTGCCCATAATACGCCTAAGGAACCTTCAAGGGCTGTTGCATAAAGAATAAGAGGCTTTCCGTTGACCGGAGCAGCTAACACCGGCGGGTTCTGCAGGTATTGCTTGATCTCGTCCAGTGCGCCTTGGCATTTGTGGTCCCAGACGAACGGAGTTCCCTTCTTCATCAGGTGGCTGTAAGGACGGCACTTGCCTGACAGGTTGGCGATAAACCGCCGGATATACGCGAGCTTTCCTTGGAGAGATCGCAGCTGTTTGAGAGTCCTTGGCGGTGGCATGTCCATGATCGCCTTGATCTTGGACGGATCTATCTCGATACCTTGGTGTCGGACGATGAATCCTAGGAATTTACCCGAGGAGACTCCGAACGCACATTTGAGGGGGTTCATCTTCAAATTATATTGCCGAAGGCGTTGAAATATGGTCTTCAGATGCTCTAAATGCTCTTCATATGACATGCTCTTCACTACGAGGTCGTCGATATAGCACTCGACGATTTCATGTATGAGATCATCAAAGATCTTTGTCATGGCCCTTTGATAGGTAGCACCGGCATTCTTTAAACCGAAGGGCATAACTTTGTAGCAGAATATACCCAAAGGAGCCCGGAAAGCGGTGTGCTTCTGGTCGTCGGGGTGCATCTTTATCTGATTGTACCCTAATGAACCGTCCATAAAGGAGAAAACCTCATGAGTGGACGTATTGTCTATCATCAGCTCGGTGACCGGCACTGGGAATCGTCCTTCGGGCAAGCTTTATTGAGATCTCGGAAGTCCACACATATGCGTACTGTCCCATTCTTTTTCATTACCGGGATGATGTTGGCGACCCAGTCAGGATACTGTACTTCCTGGATAAACCCCAAATCGATCAGCTTCTTGACTTCGGCGTTAATGCTCATCTCAAGCTCGAGCCGCATCCTTCTCGGTGCCTGCTTGACTGGCTTGATATCCGGGGATATTGCTAATTTATGCACAGCAATCTCTGGATCTAATCCCGGCATCTTGGAATAGTTCCACGAGAAGCAATCTTTATGCTGTAGAAGCACGTCCTTTAACGCAGCCATCCTTTCTTCAGATAGCAGCTCGCTGACAAATGTCGGTCGCGGATCGTCTGCCGATCCCAACTCAATCTTCTTGAGGTTATCTGCAGTAGTATGTATGCCATCTTCCAATTCTTTCGGAGCCGGTGGAAATTCTGAGATTACCTCATTGTCATTGTTTTCGAAGCACCAAGGGAGCTCATCTATGTTCTCGGGCTCTTCCTTTAATATTGTAATCATGTGATAGGTGCGAATCTGCTTCCAAGATCGATGTGGGTCTGGTTCTGCTCTTGCGGCTTTGAGTTCGTGCTTTTGTGGCGGCGTTACTCTCCAGCTGCTGGATAAAGCAAATCTGCCTTGCTGGTACTGGTCTTCGACCCAGTTCTTGAAGGTAAAGCAGTCTTCGATAGGGTGTCCTATGGCTCGGTGATAAGAGCAATAGCCCGGATGAGAAACTTTGTTAGCTTGCTCAGGGTGCTTAGATTCCGGAAGTGCGATCATTTGATGTTTTATAGCGAGCTCGAGTAACTTCTCCGTCTTGTCTCGAGGAAAGGAATATGCTCGACCCATCTTCTTCATGAGGGACGAATCCGGACCGTGCAATGCCCGATCACATGACTCTCTAATCCTGCGTCGTTGTTGTCGGCTCCTCTTTCCGCTTCTTGACTTACTTCTGCCTCTGCGTCGGGCCTTTTGTATAACGGGTTGACAGGGAGGAGCATCTTTGTCTTTTGCAGCCTGTTGAAACAGACGTTGCGTTCTGGCCTTCTCGTAGATGGCCATCTCGCGGTTGTGGTCTTCCCGAGCCTTTTGACCTGCTTTCCTGATAAGCTTGTCCATTTGTTCTTCAAATGACGGGCTCGGCACTTTGCTCGCGGGATCCAGTTTTGACGAGGGGTTAGCATTCCTCGACAGGGTGTCCTCCTCCTCATCGAAGTTATATATGGCGTAGCTTCCGTGGACTCGCTCCCGTTTCCCGGATCTCACATATCCAAGCCCACGCGTTTCCATTCTCCCGTTGGGCAATTTGCGCTGAGTCCCAGGGACATTCCAAATCTTGTTGTAGAACTGAGCTTGTCGAACAGTCTGTTTTAAGGGTACTCCTTGGCGCTTCAATAGCCTCCTTAGTCCATTTGTGTAATATCTGGGGAAACGGATGGGTTGGAGCCTGTCGAGTGTAGCATCCGCACCATGCCATATCTCTTTCTCCACTCTCGTTTCTGTGGATTGGTAGAACAGGATCACCTTTTCACCCTTTCGCCTAGGAGGGTCGTAAAACGTCTGCAGGTCCTGCACATTGTGAGCTTGAAGTGCGTCGAGATCCTTGTAGTGTTTCCGCGGCACCATGGTGATTTGCAAACTCTGATCATCGCTAGGGGATGCTTGTATTGACGGCCGACTGGAGAACACAGCATTAACCTCATCTTCCGAGTCACTTCCGAAGATCAACATGGGGGCGGATGTTCCCGGGTTGTTGCGTCGAGACGGCCCAGCGTAAATTATCTCTTCTTCTTCTTCGGTATCGCTCCCGAAAACAGGGATGGTGGCGACGGCTTTGTCCTCCGGCTTGCGACACTTTTCTGTATCCTCGAAGTCTGGCAAAAAGTACTTTGCATCTTCGTACTTGCGGACCTCGTTCACGGAGAATGGGTTCAGCTCACTTTTTACGATATACTCGAAACCATCCTTAAAGTACTTCATACACTGATGCTGTGTAGAAGGGATGATATTGTACTCGTGTAACCAAGGACGACCGAGCAAGGCATTGTAGCGGTCTTGGCGTCAACGACGTGAAACTTGATGTCCGTGACAAGCAGCCCGAAACGTAGTGTTAATATCACAGATCCGAGAGTCCGTGATGACTGGGAGTCAAAACCGGAGATGGTAATTTTATCACGAGCGAGATGCTGCATGCTCATGCAGATTTCCTTCAACACCCGAACATTAAGGAGATTGACGGAGGATCCATTATCCACGAGGATCTTGCCTATCTTGATATCGTGGCAATATCCAGAGACGTATAGGGGACGGTTGTGGTCGCACGTCCCGAGGAGAAGGTCTTCGTCGCCGAAAGTGATGTCGGCCGTGTGCACTTCTTCCAGTTCATCCTTCATCCTTTCTTCGGCGAGGAAGGCTTGGAATTGTTCGGGTTCTTGTAACGCCTTGATTAATGAATCCCGCGCTTCTTTTGATAATAGGAGGGCATCAAGAATGCTGAGCTGAGAAGGTAGCTTCCTTAGGTGTGCTAGGATGTTATAGTCCACCTTACCCTTCCCGGGAGGGTCTTTGGCAGTCAACTCTTTCATGACTTGGTCATCTAAGGTGATATCCTCGGCGACCATTTCCTTTCCCTTATCTTTTCTATTCGCGGGTCCGAGATTCTTTTCAGGGAGCGTGCGATTGCGCAGCTGAATGTTTTCGCAGGCCTCTGGTTCTTCCTCTTTCCCTAAAACGGATTCTTTAAAGAGAGGGCCCAGAGCCATTTCTTCATCAGAGTCGCTCCTAAAGGTGAGAACTTGTGACTCTCCGGCGTTAACCGTGTAACAATTGCCGGCAGTTCTTTTGTGTCCTTCGGCCGTACTTCTTCGTTCCCGACGAGTCTTGCGTTTCATGCGCTTAAAACGTTGTCGGTGAGCAACATATCCTTGCCACCACATCTTAAAAGCGTCGCACTCCTCAGTGGGGTGCGAAATCTTCCGATGATATGCGCAATAATTAGGGTGTCTTTCCGCTCCATTGAGCGTGTTTTCTTCTGAGGTGGTAGCTTCATTCCCATTGATATGGCTTTGGCAAACCTTTTCCTCGTCTTGGACACGTTTTTATTCGCATCGGATGTCTTTCGATCTGGCGGGAGTGCTTCGATTCTTTCGTTTAGTCGCCTGGGCTTGGCTCCTTCCGATGCAGCCATCTCACGCTCCTGATCGGCTTTAGTCTTCAAACGAATCTCGTCTAGAAAGGCGTCGATCATTTCATCTGTTGGCCATACAAGTTCTGGCTCAGGCTGTGCCCCCAGTTCCTCAGTGTCAGGAGCTTTCTCATCTTCCGAGTGGGAAATCACATGACAACTCGCTACATATCCCTCGGATTCATCCGATGAGCTCTCTCCATTATCTTCCTCCTGAAAGACGTGGTTGAGGAACTCTTACAGCGTGACGGGAGTCCGCGCCTTTTGATTGTACTCCTCCATCGCATCAATCTGTTTCTGTAAATCCGTGCGCTTGTCTCCAGGCTTCACGGGCTTTTTGGATTTCTTCTTCTTTTTCTTCGAAGATTTTGACGGTTGGGTGTGAGTATTCGGGCCATCACCACGAGTCTTCGTAGTTGGGCGTGGCTTCAACATCCCTTCGATGATTTGAGGTTCAAACGGGTCCTTCCATTCGACCGCCGGGCACGCATGAAGGTCCCTCAGTATTCTTTTGGTTTTAGTTGACAGCACGACCTCCCATGGAGTTTCTTCAACAAAGGAACAGGTTGCCCCTGGTGCGTCTGTCTTCTTAGCGGTGTGAGGTTGTGGCGGGTTTACCTTCCACTTCTCAGACAGCGCAAACTTACCCTGTAGGTATTGATCTTCAATCCATCCTTTAAAAACGAAGCAATCCTCAATCGGATGGCTTACCGTTTGATGGTATGGGCAATAATTGGGGTTATTCACTTCAGTGGGTTGTGGCGGTCGCCTTGGGTTTGGCAAGTTGATAAGCCTGTTGCGTACAGCCAGCTCGAATAACCGTTTCGTCTTGTCCCGTGGGAAGGAGTAGGGACGCTTCATCTTCTCATTATAATACCGCCGTCTTTCTTCCAACTGATCCGCCAGCTTTGAGGCACTGGGTTGCTGCTGAGCATTCGCGACGAAGGTTGCCTTCCCTTTACCCTTGTCATTCCGAGGTTCTGGCTTCGGGGGAGGCGGCATGTGACCCATCTGGTCCATCTGGGCCAACTTGTCGATCAAAGCCTGAAACGTGGTTGGCTTAAAGAACATCATGAACTGGGAGATAGTTGCATGAGGGTCTAGGGTTCCCACGAACATGCCCACCGCGGGCGCTTCCTCAATGCGTTGCTCGCATTTCGACCATAAATTTCGCCAGCGTATAGCATACTGGACCCACGTTTCGCCTGGTTTCACCCTGGCATTAATCAATGCCGTTATTGGAGTGCGTTCGCTGGCGCTTGCGAATCGCTGAGTGAATAGCAACTCCATTTCAGCGAACGTGTTGATAGAATCGTTCGGGAGTTCCGAATACCATTCGAACGCTGTTTCTGATAAGCTACCCACGAATTGGCGAAGCAAGAGCTTATCATCGCCACCAGTGTTGCTACAAAGCGCCCTGAACTGGGCCACATGCTGATGGGGATTGCCTGTCCCCTTGTAGACATGGAATTTCGGGATTGTGTAGCCCGGCGGGTATTTGATCTGGTCATACCAGCTCGGATATGGTCTTCCCGTCCTGACAACTTGACCAGCTGCCTCAGTCGTCTAGTGAACGCGTATCTGTTGGGCTATGTATTCGTCTAGGTCAGCCTTAGAGATTGTCTCCTCCTTAGCCGTTGACAGGGCGGGTGGGGGATTTGACGTTTCTCCCCTGTCATCTTCAAGAACGATTGGAGGATCTTCAGCAGGAGGCTCTTGCTGGATCATCATACCCACCATGTCCTGAAACAGAAGGGCCATTCATTGTATATTGGCTACTTGTTCGGCAGCCTCTTTATCCTTCTTCTCCAGTATCCTCCGGAGGAACTCAGCGTCGGTTTCCTGTTCTTGTTGCTGATCCGAGGGCGCCTCGGGGATTTCTTTCGGTCCAGTAAGTGCGGCCATCGCGTTCATCATTTCTTGGAGCTTCTGTTGTTGCTCCTGAGCTTTGGTCACTGACCGTGTAAGCGGTCTATGACCCGTGGATGCACGGCTGTCTTCTTTTCCCAGCGCCATGTATACTGTATGCACCATCATGCCCCCAGACTTAGGGCATTTTAGCTTATTGTCCTTGATATTTGCTGCGGGAGCGGGGACTTCCTCCGGTCTTCCTCTCTTGTAGGCTGTTGAAGTTGAGGGGGCCGTTGCTTTGAGCACCCAATTGGTCGTCACCTTTCTTTGGTTGATCGGGGAATTTTCTTCTGGCCGACCTTTCGACTTCTTGTGTTGGTGAGAGTAATTAGGATTGATCGCAGATTCTCGAACTTGTCGCCATGTCTTGTAGATCCTGGAGGACAGCGATTGAAGGGACTGCTCCGGCTTTTCTGCTTCCACGGCAGTCTCTACCGGTGGAGGAGATCTTTTGAGCACCGCAATTGGCGAGTTTCTGCGTACCCTGTTCAGCGGCTCAAAGCGGTTCCCAGTTGGGATAGCAGCATTAACTTCCACCGTTGGAGCTGGTGGAGTTAGCCCAGTGGGGGAGTTGCCCCCAGCTTTTCTTATCCGGCGCCAGTGGCGACGTCGGGCGTGACGGGTTGTTGGGACTGGCTCAGCGATGGCTGCGTCTTGCCCCATGTTCTGGGGAAGGGCTGCTGCCGGTGTCAGCCTCTTGAAGACTGACGTTCGTTGAGAAGCTACAGTTTTCTGAGCGGGAGCGGTAATGGAGGTAGTCAGTCTCGCGAAGACCGACCCTCTGGGAGGAGAAGCCGTCTTGACGACTTCAAGAGCAGCTGTCTTCTTTGGGATGGCCTTCTCAGGTATCATGGGCTTTTTGGCGGGCCCTTTGGAGTTCAGGCTCAGTCTGGTGAAGACTGAAGAATTGGACGACCCATTAAAAGGGGCCGTGGGAGTAGCAAGTCAATCGAAGACCGACTTCTTCGAAGCATCCGGTACGGGCATTGGGATATCAATGTTCACCGGCGGGAGCATGGTCCCAAAGAATAGACCGGTAGTAGTTTGGGTCACTTGCTCCACAGGCATAGTGAATAGGGAAGCAGCCTGCGGTCCATATGCTACACCTCCAGGTGAGGCGGAGCGTCGGTTGCATTTGCAGTTCAAGCAGTTGAACGCCATTGATCCTTTGTTTTCTGCAACATGCAAAACGCCAAATCTTAGTACCTCGCAACCCAAGGGCAACCCTTAACGAACCGCGATTGGTTCGCGAATCACGACGCATGAAGTGTGGAGTAGAAAGAGGAAAAGGTCCCACCGGGCGTGCCAGAATCTGTTCCCCTCCGAATGGCGGCCGAGACATGACGTCTTGCCTGAGATTCAGGGCAGATGCTAATTGGTGCTATCCGTCCACCTCTCCGAAGATGCCAAGTTGATTTATGGCACCGTGTATCGATAGTTTAAACGGATGCGTCCGATGTAGCAGACTTCGTCAGATTCCCCCTCGCTTGAGGGGTTTTTGATTGTGGGGACACTCTTCCCTGCAGGCGCAAGCCCCTGCAGTTAATTACGCTACCGCATCGCGGTAACCACTTTCTCCTTCTCCAGATGGTCACTTCGTGTCGTGTGTGTTTATTTTGTGTTTAGTTGCCCGTGGATTGTATACGGAGACTGAGTTATGTCGTCGCCCGTAGGGCGTGGACTAGTCCAAATCCGTATTATCTTAGATTTGGGTTTGGGGGTTTTGGGTTTAAGGATGCATTAGCCTCATTGAGGACAAAGATCAACTTAAACGTTTGTTAAGGATACGTTAGTCTAGTTTTTCAGACTAAGATCAACTTAACGGGATCGTTTAGATCCAACAATAGAGCAATTAAGGGAGCCATGTTGTTTAGTTTAGTGACATTGCGGTCAATAGGTAGTTTAAGGACATTGCGGTCCAATGTTAGTTTTAAGACATCGCGGTCAAGGTTAAGGACATCATAGTCGGTGGGTTTAAGGACTCCACAGTCCAAGGTTAGTTTTAAGACATCACGGTCAAGGTTAAGGACCTCATAGTCCATGAGTTTAAGGACCTCACAGTCCGTCTTTAGTTTTAAGACATCACGGTCAAGGTTAAGGACCTCATAGTCCATGAGTTTAAGGACCCCACAATCCGTCGTTAGTTTTAAGACATCACGGTCAAGGTTAAGGACCTCATAGTCCATGGGTTTAAGGACTCCACAGTCCAATGTTAGTTTTAAGACATCACGGTCAAGGTTAAGGACCTCATAGTCCATGAGTTTAAGGACCCCACAGTCCGTCGTTAGTTTTAAGACATCACGGTCAAGGTTAAGGACCTCATAGTCCATGAGTTTAAGGACCCCACAGTCCGTATCAATATGTGGTCATCGGGACCCGTCACCTCTTTGAAGACGTTGAGGAATTACAACGCCAAGTATCAAAGGAGTGAAGAGATGAACCCTTAAACCGAGGTAGATTAAATAATCTTTGGCCCAATTTGGAACCAAGACCAATTAATTATATTATGAGCCCATTGGCTCAATTGAATTTGAATTGAGGACTTATGGCCAGTTTGGGCTAAGTCCAATCATGTTTAGGACATTGACCCTCTGTTGGTCTATCAGAGGGGAGGCTTTGCCTCTAGACACTTAACCAATGGGGCTAAAATTAGTGTTAAACACTAAAGATCAATCAGTGTTGAACACTAGGAGTAAGATTGACAAGTTAGTGTTTAACACTAAAAGATAGTTAGTGTTAAACACCAGCAACAGGGCTTTCAAATTAGTGTTTATACACTAAAACAAATCAGTGTTAAACACTGGCAGTGGAGATTTCAAATTAGTGTTTAACACTAAGGCAGATCAATGTTAAACACTAGAAACAGGGTTTTCCAGGTTGGTGTTCAACACTAAGAAAGTCCGTGTTAAACACTGTAAATAGAGTTTTCCAAATTAGTGTTTAAACACTAAGAAAATCAGTGTTGAACACTGGATATAGAGGTTTCAATTTAGTGTTAAACACTAAGGCAAGAGGGGTCACGTGGTAGCACGTGAGAGCGCCCTCAATTCATTTTATTCTGCCAAAAGTATTGAATACTTTGGAGCATCACGTGCTGTCACGTGATTGGAATTTTGGTGCTTGTTCGTTAAAACTTCAGCCAGGGGGTCACGTGGTAGCACGTGATAGCATCCTGTTTCCCTTTATTTTGTTCTACAGATAAATGTTTTAACACCTTTAATTCTGAAAGCCATCACGTGTGGGCACGTGATGGGGGCTCATGCTTTGATCTGTTAAAATGTTCATTGGGGGTCACGTGGTGACACGTGAGGGCGCCCTAGAGCTTCTTTTTTGTGGATCTTTCCAGGGGTCACGTGGTAGCACGTGACCCTGTTTCTCTGCCTGTTTGAAGATGTGTTTATCTTTTTAAGAATTAAATTCTTCATAGGGTTAAACCCTAGCAATAATTTTAGAGGAATTAAATTTCCACTTTTCTTTTTGAAGAATTATATTCTTGGATGGGGTTAAACCCCGGCTTTTCTTCTGTAGGAATTAAATTCCTGATGTATGTGAAGAACTGAATTCTATCATAGGGTTAAACCCACATTTCTTCTTTTTTAAGGGAATTGTTATTTTGACAGAATTAAGTTCTTAACTAGGGTTAAACCCTGGTTCTGCTCATTTTGAAGGAATTAAATTCCTACAACATAGGGTTAAACCCTAATTTTATTTTAAAGGAATTAAATTCCTATAGTTCTATGAGAATTAAATTCTCAAACTTCCATTCCCTCCCTATGCTTTGGATCTGCATGGCAGGATCTCAACCCAATGAGAATTAAATTCTCAATTCATGGGGAGATGTGCACTTTGCAGATACTCCACTAAAGAGAGAACTAAGTTCTTCTTTTTAATATAAGAGTTAAACTCTTTTGAGAATTAAATTCTCTTTTGAAGCCTCTCTTTTCTTACCTAGGGATTTTCTTTTGCAGAGAATCAAATTCTTCCTTCTGAATTTTCAATATTCCAAAGCTCTATCTCTCTCTCTGTATCTCTTGGCTCCTATTTATAGGAGAAGGAGCAGAATCAATTAGTTTTGGTGAATCATTCATTGAGGGATTTGATTTGTATTCGTTAGAGATTTGATTTGCATTCATCATTCATTTAGACCTTTGGATTATTAGGTGAATTTTATTCACCATTGGATTTTAAATCCAAAGATATTCATTTGTTATTTCGGTTAGATTTTAAGGGGAAATCTTTCCAAGTTCAAGATTTTTCCATAGATAGGTGATATTTAATCACCTTTAAATCTTTAATCCAATCGGTTCCAAATAATCATTGTCCTTTGGAAAGATTTGAATGCTGTTCAGAATTTAATTCTGTTAAATAGATAGGCTTTGAAAGCCAGTCACGTGTGGCCACGTGACCCATGGTCACGTGTAGGCACATGACCTCCTGGAATGAGCTTTCTTCTCCTTTCTGCGCTCTGTCTTCTAGCCGCTATTCAACCGTCACGTGCTAACACGTAACCCCTGGTCACGTGTGAGCACGTGACCCTTTCTGGAGCCTTTTCTTTGATTTAGTCAGGGAACCGATGTGCCTTTGCTGCTGTTTTAAACTTCACGTGCCAACACGTGACTGCTGGTCACGTGCTAGCACATGATGCCTCCTCTGCAAACTTTCCTGATTTTAAATCAGGAAACACCTGGGCCATCTAGTCTAGCAAGCTACTTGCCCTAGTTATCTTGGAGTTGAGGTTGGAGCTCGGACTATAGACTCTCGGGTGGACCATCTTCGACTCGAGAAAGCTTCGATCCGTTTCGATCCCCGGAGCCTATAATGACGAGGAGGACAGCGAGAAGACCCGAAGGACACGATACTACGAGGTATAACATTCATCTGAGTAGTTAAATCCAAGTAGTATGCTAGCTAGGGTTTATGATCGATCCTTGGTTCTATTCGGTGTTGCGAAGCCCGTAAAAATCATATTTTGCAATTTCCGCCTCCCCGCGAACACGTGGGGGTGCGCGACATCGACTTACAAAGTCAGACCCCTAATAACGCGATATTTCTTGTCGGTGTGAAGCCCATCACCCACTGAGAAACTACTGATCCAAATCAATAATTCTCATCTACCTTGGCCAAGAATTTCTGGTGATGGTCACCCATAAACAGCGCCACATCTTCCCCTAATACCGGGAGAGACGAATCCTCGACGATCCGCTCACTGCCTCCATGTGGCTCGGGACTGTACCCAACTAAAACCTGTTTGCACGACTCCTTTGAGCCGTGGTAGGGTAGTAATCAAAGCACAGTGGGAACTCACACGAGATAAATGACCATCTCAGGTCGACAGACCAACCTGTACTCATGTCACCTGGTAACTGCTATCCAACAATAGGTATAATACCATCTAGCATGTTCCTGGCGAGTCCGTCCAGTGTAACTCATAACCCAATAAGCACTTGTATACTATCTTTGGTGACTAACTGACACCAATGGCTGTGAGATTGACCATCGCCTCTCGTCGGTGCTAAAAAGCGTATACACTAGTCTACTCTGGAATATCAATACCCAGTCTCGATATTCCTACGACTAAGGATATTTAAGGATTTGCTTATAGACTACCCAGTTCTCACAAGCGGGATCACCATAATAACCCTGATAGTCAAACAAGAATTCTATGGGCTCTATCAATATATAATAGTGATTTGTAATACCACATAATACATATACATGATGATAGACATGAACCGGATAGCATACTATCATCTCGAGTAAGACTGTTCTACTCGTATAGGTCCTCCCTCAATCATCATAATTTCCGAACTGCGATTACAATAATTGCCTTGAGAGCACTATATCCAACAAGATCTTGGCCGACTTATATACTTTTTAGGGATTGAGGTAGCTCGATCTAAGAAGGGAATCCATCTATCACAGAGAAAATATGTACTGAAAATACTTTATGAAAATAGAATGTTGGACTGCACAGCTTGTCACACACCGATGGATCCAAATTCCAGGTTGTTACCAGATCAGGGAACGTTGCTAAATGATCCAGCTAAATACAGGAGATTGGCTGGTCAGTTAAATTACCTCACTGTCACTCGACCAGATCTCATATCCAGTTAGTATTATGAGTCAGTTTCTAAAATCACCCCACACAAGCCATTAGGATGCAGTTATTAGGATTCTTCAATATTTGAAGAGTTCTCCAGGAAAAGGATTGTTGTATATTGATGGAGGACACAACAGAATAGTGGGTTTTTCTGATACTGACTGGACAGGGTGACCGATAACTAGAAGACCCACTACATGGTATTGTGTGTTCATAAATGGGAATCTAATGTCTTGGAAGAGTAAGAAACGTGTGGTATCACGTTCTAGTACAGAGTCCGAGTACTGTGTTATGGCGGACATCACTTGTGAAATGGTATGGGTCAAACGATTTATGGAAGAACTAGGTATGGTTCAATACAACTTGATGATGTTATATTGCGACAATCAAGCTGCTATCTATATTGCTTCAGTTACAGTGTTCTATGAGCGGACCAAACATATCGAAGTAAATTTTCATGTGGTCCGAAATAAGGTTGTTGGAACCGAGGAGGAGTCTCCAGAGATTGAGACGACATGTGTGCACATGTCATCAATTAGCCGATATACTCACTAAATCACTTACTCGTGATAGGATGCAGCTTATTTGTAACAAGTTACGTATAGATAATATATATACTCCAACTTGAGGAGGAGTGTTAGACTTTGATATAAAAAAAAAGAGTTTAGTCCCACATCGGGAAAATTAGGAGAGTAGACATATTGTAACAACTATATATAAAGGGGCTCTCTATATCTTTTAATATAATAAAAAGTATCTATTTTCCATTTGACATATAGATGTTTTATTTTTTTCCTAGGTTAAATCAATTGGAAAAAGAAGAGATGGGTGATTACTCTCTTTTTCTCTGAACCCATTAATTTTATTTTTTATAAGATGATTTACTTTTTTCATATGTTAAATTAATTGGAAGGAGAAGAAGGTGGGTGATTCCTCTTTTTCTTTAAGACTCATTTTTTTTCATTTTAATATGCAATGATTTTATATAAAGGATGGTGGTAAATTTTTATAGATATCTGTCGATACATTTGTCACATGAAAGAAGAAAAAGAAGAAAAGATAAATAAGTAAAAGAAGGGATATAAGTGTTCGTATCACTTACACATTTTAAGCTTATAATTTTTATAAATTATTTAATAATTTGATGTTGTTTTATTTTTCTTCATAGATTGGACTAATTGGAAGAAGTTGAAGGTAGATGATTCCACTCTCTTTCTCAATTCATTGTTTTTTTATTTTTAATATGATGTTTTATTTTTTCTATAAGTTGAATCAATTGAAAAATGAAGAAGGTGGACGTTCCTTTCTTTCTTATCTCATTACTTTTCAATTTTAATATGCAATGATTTGATGTAAAGGATGACCGCAATTTTTTTTTATAGATATTTGTTGATATAGGTAACATTTGTCACAAATGAAAAAAGAAGAAGAAAAGAAAGAAAAGTAAAAGAAGAAATATAAGGAGATTATTCATATCTTTTACACATTCTAAGTCTATGAATTTTATTAATTTGATTATTCATAACTACACATTCTAAATTTATGAATTTTATAAATTATTTAATAATTTTGTAAATTATTTATAACTTGATACACATTCTCTTAAATTAAACAAAAAGACATATCACTTGAAAAAGAAAAAAATAAGTAAAAAGAGGAAAAGATAGAACAAGGTCTTCACTCTCTTTCTATATATCTTTTTCTTCTATTTCTTATCTATTCTCGATTTCCTTTACCCTGTTCCATGCATATTAACATATATTATTTTATTTAAAATTTACCCAACAAGATAGTATTTAGTGATGGGGATTTTTTTATGACATTATTTGAAGTATTTTCTTTTTCCCTTTAGGTTTGAGAATCATGCTTATCCATTTATCATTACAAATACACACATCTTCCTTTTGTGAATTTGTAAAACTTACATGTAAAATGTATGAAGTATTGGTTTCGTTTTACACGAATTGTTATAGTGTGTTTGTAATGACACTGATTTTTATACCTAATCCAAACACATTTTTATATAGCAATTTAATATATATTTCTAGATGGAATGAACCAATGAATTGTGAAATATACTTTATTCTTTATAAAAACTTGCATGACAAGTGCATTGTACAAGTTACTATAGCTCAAAAACTCAAAAGTTTACGAATAATTTTCAGAAGCCAGCACATAATAAAATATCAACTCAAACTATTACTAATTCTATTTCTAAAATCAGCAACTTAATTTAACAACTAAAATCCATAGTATATAAACAAAATTGAACATCTACAAACTTTTAAAATTTAAAAACATAATTCATATCTATAATGAAAAATTAAAATTCAACTACTACTATTTATCTCGGTGTTTTTAAAACTAATCAACTATGTAAATACACTCCATTCCAAACTTGGGATTCATGTGGAGTTTTCGAATTCATGCAACCTACAAGAGAAATATTACAAATATAAAAAATCAATACTAAAAGTAAAATTAAAAGAATATTTATGAATTATTAAATATAGAAGAAAGATGCTTCAAGGTATATATAAGATATTTGGGCCGGGTCTAAACGGGTACAAACCAAACAAACTCAGACCCAACCCATTTGTTAGGTAGTTAAATGGGTATGGGTCGAGTCTGGTTTGGGTCTAGAAGAATTTATACCTGACCCGGATTTTATCAGCAAGTCTGGGTCTAGACCCAACCCATCAACACGCGCCTACATGTTAGTGCAATTGAAATTTTAATTGCAACTACCCTAAGAAATGTAGTTATAATAGTAGAAAAGTAGAGATGAATGCGACATGGAAATTTATATTTTGTTCTTTGTGTTTATTTAAAAGGCTTAGCAATCAATTTGGGAAATTTTGCACCCCCTCCGTTTAGCACTATAATAGTAGAGATTTGATATAATCGAGCAAAAATAACACGTAAGCAAGTCAGACCGAGTATATCAATTTGAGATAGCTCGTATGGCTAGAATTTCATCTACAAAGTGAGAGGTGCCTTTTCTATTTGCGAAAGGGATCATACCTAAAAGGTTGTACCTACTATATGTCCAACCGCGTCTTCAATTACGAACATGCTTGATGCTATCATTCATCATTGCCTTCCCTCCCGGGGGACGGTAGGTGATGGAACTCCTTTACGGGTCTCCGTCAGATGTTGTCTTCCATTGATCTCCCGGTGGATTTCGGCGGTGATCTTCCATTGCGTG
Source organism: Agapanthus africanus (assembly GCA_030015575.1). Classification (NCBI taxonomy): domain Eukaryota; kingdom Viridiplantae; phylum Streptophyta; class Magnoliopsida; order Asparagales; family Amaryllidaceae; genus Agapanthus; species Agapanthus africanus. The sequence continues at coordinate 737,920,346 of CM057340.1, forward strand.
TGGGTCTCAATGGGTTTTGAGGAGATTGGTGATTTGAGGAGTTTAGCGCCGAGTGCCTGCAAAGAAGTCCCGGGATGGTTTGGTACCACCAAGGACCCTCCGACGATCAAGTTAGTGATGGGATCCGAGCAGAGTAACGGCTTAGAAGAGTAAAGAATGGCTTACTTGACCCCTCTGTGATGGGGGTTTATATAAAGGCGGCAGCACGCAGCAGCAGGCACGAGAATCTCGCCGCCAGTCCACGTGTCAAGCGTCGGTTGACCGACGCGACGTGTGCAGATCTGTGGCATCTGATGGGGCGCGGTCCAGTGCGGGAACGACAAGTGGAGCAATCGGTCGTCGAGTTGACTTCGATTACCTGATGTCTTTTGTTGGGGATTCGGGTCCGCTGCATGTGATGGGCTCAGTGGCCTCGTTATGAGGACTACAAACCTGCAGCGTCTGTTGGGCAGAAGGATGCCTGCTGGGGATGACCGAGCAGGGAAGCTGCTCAGTTGATCTTGGTGAGGGCCTTGATCCCCGGCGTTGCGAGTAGGGAAGCTACCGACCAGGGATAGCCGAGCAGGGAAGCCGCTCGGCTGCCTCTGGGAGTACTTTGATCCTTAGCGTTGGAGGGGCTGTAAGAAACCCACTAAGGATGACCGGGCAGTGAAGCTGCGCGGTTGCCTCTTAGTGAGGGCTTTGATCTCTGGCGTCGTGGGTGGGTAACCGCCAGTCTGGGACGACCGAGCAGGGAAGCCGCTCGGCTGCCTCTAAAGAGGGCTTTGATCCTTGTCTTTGTTGGATAGGAAGCTACTCACTGGGATGCGCCGAGTAGGAAGGGGCTTGGCGGCCTCGCGAAGAGGGCTTCAGACCCTCAGCATCTGATGGGCAGGAGGACGCCCACTGGGGATGCGCCGAGCAGGAAGGAACTCGGCGGCCTCGCGATGAGGGCTTCAGACCATTAGCGTCTGATGGGCAGGAGGATGCCCGTGTTGGAGATAATGCCCTCAAAGTCAATTATTGGATCGCAGGTACGTGATTGCAATGATTGAGGCAGGACCTATACCGATATGACAGTCTTGCTCAAGATGATAGTATGCTATCTGGTTTGTCTTTATCATCGTATACATGCTTTAGTTCGCTATTGCATGTTGATAGAGCCCATAGGATTCTTGCTTGACTGCCAGCAGTATGATGGCGATCATATACGTGGGAGCTGGGGTCTGTAAGCACATCCTTAAAGAGTCCCTAGTCGTGGGAGTTTCGAGACAGGGCATCGATACTCCAGAGTAGACTAGTGTATACAGTCGAGACCCTGACAAGGGGCAATGGCCGGTCTCACAAGCCATTGGTGTCGGTTGGATCACCTAAGATGTATACAGGTACTCATTGGGTTATGAGTACACCGGACAGGACTCGCCGGGAACATGCTAGTTGGTATTATACATATCGTCAGATAGCAGTTCTCTGGTGACATGTGTACAGGTTAGTTTGTCGACCTGAGATCGTCATTTGTCTCGTGTAAGTTCCCAATGTGCTTTGATTTATACCTTACCACGCTCAAAGGAGACGTGCAAACATGTATTTTTTGGGTACAGTCCCGAACCACATGGAGGCAGTGAGTGGATCGTCGGGGATTCGTCTCTCCCGGTATTGGGGGTTGATGTCGCACAGTGCACGGGTGGACATCACTAGAAATCCTCGGCCGAGATAGTGGAGAATTACTGATTTGGATCAGTAGTTTCTCAGGTGGTGATGTGCTTCATGCCGACACGATTTATCGCGTTATTAGGGGTCTGACTTTATCCACCCCCTAGACTCGATATGCGATACTCTTTAGACGAACGGAACGGACTGTATGTATATTGTCACTGTTAGGCTCAGTAGGGTTTATGGATGAGTTCGCTCGTCAGCTTCCCTTCCAATCAATACATAGACAACCGTTACATACAGCTTGTACCTCTGACGTGCTAGAGGTTATACCCAGTGCCAGTGTGTTGATGAGTCATTAGAGTCCCCCACAGACCGTTTCCCAAGTTCGGGCGAAACGTTGTAGAGGCCGTATGGTTTTATGGCAGGGTTCAGAAAATGCACATGCGTTTTTGCACGTGTCATTTTTCGGGCAGATAATACTGGTAGGCTTTGGTTTAAGCCGAATCCCAGTATTATACTGTATAGATATAATATCTTTGTCTCAGTTGCATTTGTATTCGGTCGTAATACAAATGCGGGTATGTTTATACTGTTACGGGGTTATCCTGAAATTCGTTTCAGGATCACTTTTGGAAGTTGTCAGTTTCCAATTTTCTATCACCCGTATTTAACATTCGGTTAAATGCAGATATATCTTTTCTTCATGTGGGCATGTCATGACGTGAGTCGTGATTCTAGAAGGTTCTAGATGATGACTAGGATGGTGAGGTGGCTTAGTTCATTAATTGTGCATTTAATGATGGATGATGACTAGATTATGATTCATTGTATGCAATTAATGTATGTGCAAGATGTCTTGTGACTCATTTCTTTTGATTTAATCTTATAGTCACCTTCCACTCTCCTACACTCACCTCCCCACTCCTTTTATTGGCCGGCCCCTTGAGAAAGAATGATGATTGATTCATTTTGGAAAAAGAGAAGGAAATTTGCTTCATGAAATTTCATTTGCTTCATTTCTCATTTCACCCGATTCCAAAGGGCAACTTCATTAACTGTTCGTCAATAGCTTTGGATGTAACGAGACAAAATATTCTACTCATTCTCTACATCAATCTTGGTCATCTCTTTTGGCAAACTTGATGATCGAGTTTCCTCGGTTTAGAGGCGGAAGCCCGTTTAAAGATCCGTCGACGTGGTGCCACCTGGACGAGAAGACTGGAGATTCAGGAGATCGGAGCAACCGCAACAAAGCGTGGGATGATGGTTGAAGACCGAAGGACTCGGATCGTTCGGTATAACATTTCTACCCACTTTGTAGTTTGTTAGTTTAGCTTTAATGGCAGATCCGGGTTATAGTACGCGATAGCGCCAGTTGTAAAAGTTTTTGTTCTGCATTTGGCGTCTGTTAGACGGCCGGGGCGATACCGTGGATTTACAGTGGTATCAGAGCCTCACCATTAAACTTTACTAATTTGTGCTAACGCGTTTAAAAGATCGATCGAACGGATTTTCGAAAACCGCAAATTCCAAATTCTTAGTTTCTGTTAATTTTAAATGATGTCTAAAAATAATTTTACATATGCCAGAAAATCAAGCAGGGCTTTTATAGAAGACTGGAGAAAAACGACCAACTGCGTCGACCGTACGGCCGCGGAAACGCGGTCAAAGCCTGGCTTTGACCGCGGAACCGCGGCGGTTTTGGTGACTCAGTTGGCAATTTTTCTCCTGTTGTTTCTAATGTGGAAATTGTGGTTTTTGGTATAGTTCTTTTGGGCCCAGATTTTGTTACTGTACAGCAGATGTACGTGGGGCCAATTCGGGAAATTTAGTCGATCGAAATTTTAAACTTGTTAGTATGCAGTATTTACATTATATCTCCGACCGGGAATGTTATTTGAGCGGTAAACCACGTCTAATTGCTATAGTTCTTTTAGACGGGTTTGCGAACGTGACATTCGCGTTGATGTTCTGTGTTGTGCTGTGATGTTGCGGATATGTCGTGGTGGATAGCAGTGTGCAATGGTAGTGCAGTTTGAATTTATTTGTACTTTTGATATTGCGGGGCGAGCGTCCAACATGTGGACTGCCGTCACTGCTTGTTTGTATAATATTCTTTTGGGACACGACCGGGCCGAGGTCAATGTACCCGTTGTATATATTTCTTTTCTGTACTAGGTTTACCCCGCGATGGGGTGCACGGATAGCCGGGTTCTGGAGGGCAACGGGTCCGCATCTCATGGCTTTGAGAGGCAAAGGGACCTCACTCTAGAATTGGCAGACTATTCGCCGCACTCGTAGGGGGTACAGGTTGACCCAAGGAGGGGTGCTCAATTTACCGGATTCCGTGAAGTGCCGGGTGTTCCATTCACTATGTTGTAGGGACTACCTCGCTTCAAGTTTTGGCGGGTAACTTGCCGCACCCGTAGGGGTCTAGATTTCATTGCACAGGCTATCCACACGACCAGGGGAACGTCGGGTTTCAGTAGTGGCTCTGTGAAACCCGGGGATCCTAGATTATCTGTATTGTTCTATGATGCTTATTACTTTTCTGTAATATTGTATATGATCACGCCTGGAGCGATTATTGTATATTGGTATATATACTATTAGATGTTGTATATGTTTTACACCCGCGCTAGTCCAGCCCCCGCTCTGTCGTTAGTTAAGTAATCTAACGGGTGATGACGGGACCCAGTGACGAATGCGGATGGCATATACGTACATTTTATTTTCGTTCTTTTCTGGTGTGATTGATTGATGGGACTGCATTGATTCTTATCAATGCAAGGATAAAACAAACCTATATTTGATGTTGTTGGAACAAATTTTAAAAGGTGTTATTACAAAGATGTTGTTGGAGATAGTGCCCTCAGAGTCAATTATTGGATCACAGGCACGTGATTGCAATAATTGAGGGAGGACCTGTCCCGGTAGGACAGTCTTACTCGAGATGATAGTATGCTATCTGGTTCATCTTTATCATCATGTACTGCTTTAAGTGACCTGACATGTCGCTATTACACATTGATAGAGCCCCTAGGATTCTTGCTTGACCACCAGCAGTATGAAGGCGATCATATAAGTGGGAGCTGGTAGTGTATAAGCACATCCTTAAAAGGTCCCTAGTCGTGAGAGTTTCGAGACAGGGCATCGGTACTCCAGAGTAGACTAGTGTATACAGTCGAGACCCCGACGAGGGGCGGTGGCCGGTCTCACAAGCCACTGGTGTCAGTTGGTTCACCTAAGATGTATACAGGTGCTCATTAGGTTATGAGTACACCGGACAGGACTCGCCGGGAACATGCTAGTTGGTCTTATACCAGACGTCAGATAGCAGTTCCCTGGTGACATGTGTACAGGTTAGTTCATCGACCTGAGGATCGTCATCTGTCTCGTGTGAGTTCCCACTGTACTTTGATTACTACCCTACCACGCTCAAAGGAGACGTGCAAACAGGTTTTAGTTGGGTACAGTCCCGAGCCGCATGGAGGCAGTGGGTGGATCTTCAGGGGTTCGTCTCTCCCGGTATTGGGGGTGAGGTCGCGCTGTGTCTAGAAGAGCCATTACACAAAGCCCTCGGCCGAGGCAGGAGATTTACTGGTAGGTATTACAGTAGTATCTCAGGGTGTTCTGGCCTACACTCCGACACGACTTGTACCGCTTTTGGGGTCTGACTTTACCAACCCCTTAGGCCCGCCATGCGATGCTCATAGACGAATGGACCAGACTGTACAGATATTGTCACTGACAGGCTCAGTAGGGTGTCAGGATGAGTTCGCTCATCGACGTCCCTTTTGGTCAATACCTAGTAGCCCGTTACGTATTGGCTTATACCTCTGACGTGCTAGTGGTTAAATCCACAACCGAGGTGTTGACGAGTCTTTAGAGTCCCCCACATTCAGTTGCTCAAGTTTTCGGGCGAAACGCTGAAGAGGCCGTATGGAGATATGGCAGGGTTCGATCAGATACGTGCGGTATTGCACGGATCAGGATCGGACGGGTTAATACTAGCCGGCTTTGGTTTAAGCCGGATCCTAGTATAGGACAGTGTAGATTTTGTCTCATTGCATTTGTATTCGGTCGGAATATAAATGCGGGTGTGTATGCACAGTATCGGGGTTTTTCCTGTAATTTATTACGGGACCAGTTTTCTAGAGTTGCCAGTTTGCTTTCCGTTTCGGCCATATTTCCTTGTATCATTCATTGGCCGAAGATTGGTGGAGGAGGGCTTATTTGCATTAGTGCAATTAAGCATTTGTGGAGGGTGTTATTTGCATATCCTTGTATCATGATAGTTCCACCATCACATTGACTTCTTAGGTCATGATGGTTCATGATGGCTTGACCTTTTGGTGTTATGATTGGTTGGTTGAGTGTTGGATTTACTAGTAATCATTTCTTGATATCATGACCTTTCTCTCTCTCCTTTGGATTATGGTTGTGGTTCTTTCATCCATTGATCTCCCCCTCACTCACTCACTCTCTTGCCAGAAGAGGCCGGCCACTTGAAGGTAGGGGCTGTCCCAAATTTTTGGGTGGGTTTTTTGGTTCATTTGTATTGCACAAAATCCATTTAACTCCATCTCCAAAACTCCATTCCTCCACAATCTCAAAAGGCAACTCCATACAAACCCCAAATGAGATATAGATCTCTATACCATTCTACAGCAAACCTTGGGCACGTCGACTCGCCAGCTTCGTGCCCGAGTTGCCTCGGTATAGAGGTGGGAGCCCGTAAAAGAAGCCGGCGACGAGGTGGAGACCGGAGCTTCCGCGGGAGATCGGAACGACGACGAGAAGACCGGAGGACACGGATCAGTCGGTATATCTCTCTTCCCCATCTTGTAGTTAGCTAGGACTAGTTAATGGTACGATCCGGGTTTTAGTGCGCGGTGGTGCCGGTTCAAGAAAATTAAAGTTAACCATCGCTTCCGCATTTGGCCTCGGGATGGAGGCCGGGGCGCCGCCGTGCACTTACAGTGGTATCAGAGCCTCGCCATTAACATAGTCTAGCTTTGTCTAATGTGTTTTACATTTCCGATCGAACAATTTTCCAAAAACCGTATTTTTCTTCACATCAGTTTCTGTCGAAATTTTTTGAAGTCCAAAAATTTTTCAGGTTGTTTCAGAATGATGTGTAGAAAATTCTAAGAGTTCTGGGAAAATTTGGTTTCGTGAACAGTCTAAAAGACCACGGAACCGCGGCCAAACCCATGCTTGGGCCGCGGTTCCGCCGCGACTTTAACTGTTCAGTCCCCCAAACTTTTGCAGAATGTTCCTGAGTTGAAAATGTGGTTTCTGAAATGTTATTTTTGGGCCCAGAATTTCTTGATGTGCTACAGTAGTTCTTGGGGGCCCACTTGATAAAATTTGATCGATCAGATATTTTAAACACATTAGTTCACAGTATTTACATTATATCTGCGACCGTGAATGTCACTTGATCGGTAAATCCTGTCTAACTGCTTAGCCCGGTTAGACGGATTTGCGAACGTGACTTTCACGTTGATGTTCTGTGTATTGCTGTGATGTTGCGGATTGGTCGTGGGGGATAGCCTGGATGCAATGCTAGTACAGTTTTTATTGTATTATGTACATTTGATATTGCGGGGCGAGCGTCCGACATGTGGACTGCCGTCACTGCCTGTTTGTATTATTATTTTGGGGCACGACCAAGTTGCGGTCGATGTACCCGTTGTATGTATATTTTACTTTCTGTACTAGGATTGCCCTGCGGAGGGGTGCACGGATAGCCGGGTTCTAGAGGGCAGCAAGCCCGCATCTCATGGCATTGAGACGGAGGGGGCTTCACTCTAGAATTGGCGGGCTATTCGCCGCACTCGTAGGGGGTACAGGTTGACCCAGGAGGGGTGCCCAAGTTACCGGATTCCGTGAAGTGCTGGGTGGTCCATTCACGTCGCTGAAGGGGGCTGCCTCGCTTCAGGTTTTGGCGGGTAACTTGCCGCGCCCATAGGGGTCTAGGATTTTCATTGCACAGGCTATCCACACGACCAGGGGAACGTCGGGTTTCAGTAGTGGCTCTGTGAAACCCGGGGATCCCAGATATCTGTATTGTTCTGTGATGCTGTACATTTCTGCGATGTTGCATTTTATCACGCCTTGAGCGAAATATAATATATTGGTATATATATTAGTAGATGTTGTATATGTTTTGCATCCGCGCTAGTCCAGTCCCCGCTCTGTCGTTAGTTAGCTAACCTAACGGGTAATGACGGGACCCAGTGGCGAATGCGGATGGCATATACGTACGTCATATTATTTTCGTTCTTTGTGGTGTGATCAATTGATGGAACTGCGTTGATTCGGATCAATGCAAGTTAAACAAACCTAATCTGATGTTGTTGGAACACTTTTCAAAAAGGCTGTTATTGCAAGGACGTTCACTTTTGTTTTGCATCGTGGTATTCAGTTGGGATATCCTGCTCCTCAGTCGACGAGGCAAGGGCCGAGATCCCTTCACCGGGAGTGACCCCTTGGACAGAAGTGTGCGTCAGGGCAATAACTTCACTATAGCCGATTACTTTTGCTTTGCATCGTGGTATTCAGTTGGAATATCCTGCACCTCATTCTACGGGGAAAGAGCCGAGATCCCTTCACCGGGAGTGACCTCTTTAGCAACGGTTTTCGTCACTATATTTTTCTAAAAAGCTATCCGTTCCTTCAACGATATCAAGTTCATTACGTTAAAGGTTTTCGCCAGAAACCATTCGTAGCCCTCCATCGTTTCATATGGGTAGTCAATAGTATTCAAGCTGTGTTTGTTGGCCAAAGTCAAGGCACAGTGTTTGGTAGCTGTTGGTTATTCATATGCAGCATAGATAGATGCGTTGGTTTGGAACAGTCGTACTGCCTTGTTGGCCAAAGTCAAGGGTAGGTACGGGTGGATTCAAATCAACCTGGAGAATGACGGGTAGAACTTGACATGTGACTTATGATTTGTTGGCCAAAGTTAAGGTCATAAGAGCATGGGGTAAAAATCACATCGGGAGTTTCAAAAGAACTGAAACTTGCCAGATATGCGCATACCTTCTGGAGTGTGATGACGTGAGCGGATTCCGTCACGTTATCATGCGGTGATAGTTGGATCCCGATTCCAACTGATGAGTTAGTTTACTCCTCGGGTGACCCCGACTAATTCATCTTTCAGGTTTGGAGGAGAATTTGAGGTGACAGTGGGAGGTTTCCAGATTAGATAAATTGGTAACCATTCTGATCTAGGATAGAGTGCACGCTGAGTGTTTCTTTTCTCTCTCTCTTTGGCAGCGACCATTGACCCGACCCTAAGACTATGACTCAGAGACCAAAATTAACCGAACCTTCTTAAACACTGGCTTTTGGATTGTCAGAGTTGCAAACCTCATTGCCACTCCTACTTTTACCCTTTTCTCCAGGACACCCCGTATTACTACGAACGTCCACTTCCATTGGACAAAACCATCGTATGGTTAGATACGAACTCGAAGGGATTTATTCGAGGATGGTTTCAGGTTCTGGAGAAAACGGATAGGATCATTCAGTTGTCTTTTCCTTTTACCTTCTCTCGAGTTATGAGTACTCCTTGGTTTAGGAGATAGTACACCTATTACGCAAATTGGATAGTCTTATTCCAAACTATAGGCAGGTGCCGACCGGTAGGGAATGAAGAAAACTAATTAGCCTAACGATGGTGTACAGAAGGTATTAAGTTAAGACAAAGCAAGGGATTAGTAAGAGGGCAAAGTAAATTGCGACTGCTATTCACGACCAAACCAAGTATTTCATTACCACTCCCACTTCACCTTTGTATTTCTCCAGGACACTCCGTATCACTACGAAGATCCACAGTTTATTGGATACTCCATCGTATGGTTATATACGAACTCGAAAGGAACTTGTTCCAGTTCGGGGATGGATTCTGGTTCAGGAGAAATAGAAATAAGGTTTATTCAGGTGTCTTTTATCTTCACCTTCTCTCGCATTGCGAGTGCTCCTAGGATTAGAACAGTACACCCATTACGCTTATTGGATAGTCTTCTTCCAAAGCATAGGCTGGTGCCGAACGGTAGGGAAAGAAGAAAACCATTTGGCCTAAAGGGGTGTACAGAAGGTAATGACTAAAGACATATGAAGGGATTTGGAGAGGTGGTAGAGATTTATACGGTTACAGTTGTGAATCTGGATAATGGAAGAGGCATTACTAGGAATACCAGGATACCCTATCGAAACATTTCAATGTTTCAGTTTTACTGTGTACTGTTAAAGGAAAACTGATTTCCCAGTTAGACACTTGCTCCAGGGTATGTATTTACCAGGTATGATTCTCACATCTGTATGGTTTTACAGATGATGAGTGGGAGTAAGTTATTGGGAATTGGGTGATCATCCTCATTATATCGGGATTCGTTGTAATCGGTGATATTTGAGGAAGTCACCTGGGTTGTTTGCCGGTCGGCAAATATTTGGTTTTGAATATCCGCTGTTATGCACCAATTTCAAATTGATATATCTGTACGTCTATTTTTATAGAGTGAGATATACCTTTTTGAAATTATGTCTATGACATTTACCTATATCAGTGGATGGTTGGGTAAGGAGCATTAAACAGCGGTGTAATTCTTCTTAACCATAAGTACAGTTTTCAACTTACGACATACAGTGAATGAGTTATCAGACTCAAGGGACTTATACAGAGTATTGTATGTTGTCCAGGGTCCATCAGGACAGAGGGGTTGGTCCTCGTACTATATTCGGTTTACTTATGACTTCTCTAGTTTTTAGATAGGTGTTTCGTAGAAACACAGGGTCCGAATTTTGAGAAGTTATAGGTATTTGAATAAAGTAGAGAACCAGGTATTACAAGTATCGGGATTCTTCAAAGTGATCGAAGATGTGGATACTTGTGTATGGTATTCAGTTGATAGTAATGATTAAGAGAACTTGCTTCTCTTTCAGGTTACTCATAATTGGAAGCATTCCTAAGTTGAGTAACGCTGATTGGCCTCCTTCCATTTAGTTGACATGCACTGGAGACAGTTGCATGATTTGAATCTGGTTCAATTAAATCAGTGCCTCTGGTCCTATATTGGATATAGAACAATTCATATCTTAACGATGTTGAGGTACAGGGAGTTGTCCGGCTTATGCTTAAAACCAGACTCTGGATAACTCAAGGCACGTTTCTGTAATGGCAGTTTGTGGGTTGACCCAGGCTATGACGCGGGTTGACTTTCTACCATCTGGAAGATCAATAGTGATATTGTTCTTGACTCGCCACAGTTTTATTAAAAATGGATTGTTTTCAGAAAACAGAAGTGGGAGTATGGTAGAACTGGAAGTGATTCCAGAACCGCAGACGATTACTGAAGATTTGATAGGAACCTAAAGATTCAATCTGTATTGACATTCCATTGGCCACTCCGCAGATTTGGTGGGTAACCTCAGGCACCCGAGAGGTACTCCGGTAGCCTCAAGGACGGTGACAGGGAGGTTCTTGTTTACCCACACTAGTCATTGCTGTTGTTCCAGACTGTGAGACCCGGCAGGAGGATGAGTATAGCGTCGTTCTAAACTTGCTTTAGAAGTGTACGTTTATATGACTCTGCCAGAGGGTTGTCGTAGTCAGTGGGAGCAGCGGAAGCATTGGTGGACAGGTGGCTTATGTCTATTTATAGACTAAAGCAGATATAGCGGAGATAGATCATCAATTTCTGATGTGACAGTCATAGGTTTGACTTCATCAGAATAGGGGATGGATCTGTTGAGAAGGTAGTAGGGTGTGATGTCCTGGTATTTGGATGACATACACAGAGTAGGAAAAGAAACTCCTATACTACAATCGGTTATACTTTAGTCGTCACACAGTGGTTTCTCCACATGGGACTTGGACATTATGTCAGACATACTGGTTACTAGATCTATGGTTTTAGATCTAGATTTGGGTGGTTTCCCAATCAGGGTACTTGACAGCATTCTAAGAGTATCTAGAATGGACGACTCCTGGCACGGTAGTGTACCTGCAGGTTATGGAGTCACCCTCTCTAAAGGTGTCTTACAGACTAAAGGGGAGAGGGATGTGCATGATTGGCAGATCACTTGCTTAGGCAATTGAGTCAATCATCAGATGTCATGTACCACACCAGATGTTGTTCTTGCACTAGATGCAATAAGTTGACATTGATCCAATCCTGGAGAAACAGTCGGAAGCAGTTTTAGAACATAAGTGGATGTTCTAGGGATATGATAACGACAGCCTCATGCGGGAGACAGTTATCATTCCAGGCTTCCAAGGTGACCTGGACGACAAGGAGGTTGTCAGAGTTATAGTTTTTCCTTCTGACGAGGGGCAGTATTTTGGACAGGTGGTCCAAGGCAATACTGAGGGAGGCATGGCGCAGGATACTGATTAAGTTCAGTTGACGATACAGTCTAAGAAGTTTGGATTTGGAGTTCATTAATAAGCTAGGTCCCATCAGACATCCAGACGCATTCTAAGACAGGTATTGCTCATTTCGGGAGATGGCTTTCTCCGCGAACTTGAGATATAGAGAGACATAGAAAGAAACATCAAAGCGAATCCACTCACTGAGGCTATTCCTCGAACGCAATAGTTTCGCAAACGAGCTTTGTGAGACTGACAAGTAGAGGAGTTGGGTGTTCGGTATCACACGGGCTGTGAGTATGCGACATCGCAATAATTAGCCTTGAGTGCAAGTGGGAGATTGTTGGAGATAATGCCCTCAGAGTCAATTATTGGATCACAGGCACGTGATTGCAATGATTGAGGGAGGACCTGTCCCAGTAGGACAGTCTTACTCGAGATGATAGTATGCTATCTGGTTCATCTTTATCACCGTGTACTGCTTTAAGTGACCTGACATGTCGCTATTACACGTTGATAGAGCCCCTAGGATTCTTGCTTGACCACCAGCAGTATGAGGGCGATCATATAAGTGGGAGCTGGTAGTCTATAAGCACATCCTTAAAAGGTCCCTAGTCGTAAGAGTTTCGAGACAGGGCATCGGTACTCCAGAGTAGACTAGTGTATACAGTCGAGACCCCGACGAGGGGCGGTGGCCGGTCTCACAAGCCACTGGTGTCTGTTGGTTCACCTAAGATGTATACAGGTGCTCATTAGGTTATGAGTACACCGGACAGGACTCGCCGGGAACATGCTAGTTGGTCTTATACCAGACGTCAGATAGCAGTTCCCTGGTGACATGTGTACAGGTTAGTTCATCGACCTGAGGATCGTCATCTGTCTCGTGTGAGTTCCCACTGTACTTTGATTACTACCCTACCACGCTCAAAGGAGACGTGCAAACAGGTTTTAGTTGGGTACAGTCCCGAGCCGCATGGAGGCAGTGGGTGGATCTTCAGGGGTTCGTCTCTCCCGGTATTAGGGGTGAGGTCGCGCTGTGTCTAGGAGAGCCATTACACAAAGCCCTCGGCCGAGGCAGGAGATTTACTGGTAGGTATTCCAGTAGTATCTCAGGGTGTTCTGGGCTACACTCCGACACGACTTGTACCGCTTTTGGGGTTTGACTTTACCAACCCCTTAGGCCCGCCATGCGATGCTCATAGACGAACGGACCGGACTGTACAGATATTGTCACTGACAGGCTCAGTAGGGTGTCAGGATGAGTTTGCTCATCGACGTCCCTTTTGGTCAATACCTGGTAACCCGTTACGTATTGGCTTATACCTCTGACGTGCTAGTGGTTAAATCCACAACCGAGGTGTTGACGAGTCTTTAGAGTCCCCCACATTCAGTTGCTCAAGTTTTCGGGCGAAACGCTGAAGAGGCCGTATGGAGATATGGCAGGGTTCGATCAGATACGTGCGGTATTGCACGGATCAGGATCGGACGGGTTAATACTAGCCGGCTTTGGTTTAAGCCGGATCCTAATATAGTACAGTGTAGATTTTGTCTCATTGCATTTGTATTCAGTCGGAATACAAATGCGGGTGTGTATGCACAGTATCGGGGTTTTTCCTGTAATTTATTACGGGACCAGTTTTCTAGAGTTGCCAGTTTGCTTTCCGTTTCGGCCATATTTCCTTGTATCATTCATTGGCCGAAGATTGGTGGAGGAGGGCTTATTTGCATTAGTGCAATTAAGCATTTGTGGAGGGTGTTATTTGCATATCCTTATATCATGATAGTTCCACCATCACATTGACTTCTTAGGTCATGATGGTTCAGATGGCTTGACCTTTTGGTGTTATGATTGGTTGGTTGAGTGTTGGATTTACTAGTAATCATTTCTTGATATCATGACCTTTCTCTCTCTCCTTTGGATTATGGTTGTGGTTCTTTCATCCATTGATCTCCCCCTCACTCACTCACTCTCTTGCCAAGAAGAGGCCGGCCACTTGAAGGTAGGGGCTGTCCCAAATTTTTGGGTGGGGTTTTTGGTTCATTTGTATTGCACAAAATCCATTTAGCTCCATCTCCAAAACTCCATTCCTCCACCATCTCAAAAGGCAACTCCATACAAACCCCAAATGAGATATAGATCTCTACACCATTCTACAGCAAACCTTGGGCACGTCGACTCGCCAGCTTCGTGCCCGAGTTGCCTCGGTATAGAGGTGGGAGCCCGTAAAAGAAGCCGGCGACGAGGTGGAGACCGGAGCTTCCGCGGGAGATCGGGACGACGACGAGAAGACCGGAGGACACAGATCAGTCGGTATATCTCTCTTCCCCATCTTGTAGTTAGCTAGGACTAGTTAATGGTACGATCCGGGTTTTAGTGCGCGGTGGTGCCGGTTCAAGAAAATTAAAATTAACCATCGCTTCCGCATTTGGCCTCGGGATGGAGGCCGGGGCGCCGCCGTGCACTTACAGATGTTTCCTTTTGTTTTGCATATTGATATTCAGTTTAGAATATCCTGCACCTCATTCGACGAGGCAAGGGCCGAGATCCCTTCACCGGGAGTGACCTCTTGGGAAGAAGTTTGCGTCAGGGTAATAACTTTACTATAGTCGATTACAAGTTGCTTTGCATCGCGGTATTCAGTTGGAATATCCTGCACCTCATTCCACGAGGAAAGAGCCGAGATCCCTTCACCGGGAGTGACCTCTTTAGCAAAAGGTTTTCGTCACTATATTTTTATAAAAAGCTATCAGTTTCCTTCAACGAGATCAAGTTCATTACGTTAAAGGTTTTTCGCCAAAAACCAGCCGTAACCCTCCGTCATGTCTTATGGATGGTCAGTAGTATTCAAGCTATGTTTGTTTGGCCAAAGTCAAGGCATAGTGTTTGGTAGTTGCTGGGTATCCATCTGTTGCGTAGATAGATACGTTAGTTTGGGACAGTCGTATTACCTTGTTGGCAAAAGTCAAGGGTATGTACGGGTGGGTTCAAATTAACCTGGATAATGACGGGTAGAACTTGGCATGCGACTTATAATGGGTTGGTCAAAGTCACGATCATAAGAGCATGGGGCAAAAATCACGTCGGGAGTTTCAAACATACTGAAACTTGCCAGGCATGCGCATACCTTCTGGAGTGTGATAACTTGAGTGGCTTCCATCAAGTTAACATGCGATGATAGTTGGATCCCGATTCTCACTGATGAGTTGGTTTACTCTTCGGGTGATCCCGACTAATTCTTCTTTCAGGTTTGGAGGAGAATTTAAGATTACAGTGGGAGGTTTCCTGATTAGATAAAATGATAACCATTCTGATCTATGTTAGAGTGCACGCAGAGTGTTTCTTTTCTCTCTCTCTCTTGGGCAGCGTCCTTTGACCGACCCTAGACTATGACTCAGTGACCAAGTTGACCGAACCTTCTTAAAATACTGGTTTTTGGATTGTCTAAAGTTGCATAAGTCATTACCGCTTCTTCTTTTACCCTTTGAATTTCTGAGAACACCCCGTATTACTACGGACATCCATTTCCATTGGATAGATCCATCGTATGGTTATATACGAACTCGAAGGGACTTCTTCGAGGATGGATCCAGGTTCAGGAGAAATAGAATTGGTTTATTCAGTTGTCTTTTATTATCACCTTCTCTCTGGTTGCGAGGGCTCCTTAGTTAAGGAGAGTACACATATTACGCTTATTGGATAGTCTTATTTCAAACCATAGGCAGGCGCCAAAAGGTAGGGAATCAAGAAAACCAATTAGCCTAAGTAGGGTGTGCAAAAGGTAATATGTAAAGACAAAATAAATGGATTAGAAAGAGAGGGCAAAGTAAATTGCGACTGTTATCATTCACGACCAAACCGCGTAATTCATCGCCACTCCTTTTTCACCTTTGCTTTTTTCCCCAGTTGGGGAGAAATAGAATAAGGTATTATTCAGATTGTCTTTTATCATCACTTTCTCTCAAGTTGCGAGTACTCCTAGGATTAGGAGAGTACACCTATTATGCTTACTGGATAGTCTTCTTCCAAACCATAGGCTGGTGCCGAATGGTAGGAAAGAAAGAAAACCACTTAGCCTAAGGGGTGTACAGAAGGTAATGAATAAAGACAAATAAAAGGATTTGGAGAGATGGCAAAGAATTATACGGCAGTCATGAATTGGATTATGGAAGAGACATTACTAGGAATACCAGGATACCCCTACGAAACATTTTCATGTTTCAGTTACACTGTGTATTGTTAAAAGAAAACTGATTTCCCGATTACATACTTACTCCAGGGTATGTATTTACCAGGTATGATTCTCACATCCTTATGGTTTTACAGATGATGAGAAGGAGGAAGTTATTGGGAATAAGGTGATCATCCTCATTATATCGGAATTCGTTGTAATTGGTGATATTTAAAGAGATCGCCTGGGTTTTTGCCGGACGGCATGTATTTGGTTTTGAGTATCCGTTGTTGTGCACCAATTTCAAAATGATATATCTGTACATTTATTTTTATAAAGTGAGATATAACTTTTTGATATTATATCGATGACATTTAGCTATATCAGTTGACGGTTGGGTAAGGAGTATTGAACAACGGAATAGTTCTTAATCATAAGTACAGTTTTCAACCTACGATGCACAGGTTTTGAGTTATTTAACTCAGTGGACTTATACAGAGTATTGTATGTTGTCCAGTGTCCGTCAGGACAAAGGGATAGGTCCTTCTACTATGTTCTGTTTACTTATGACTTCTCTAGTTTTTAAACAAGTGTTTCGTAGAAATACAATGTCTAAGTTTTGAGAAGTTGTGGGTATAGGAATAAAGTAGAGAACCGGGTGTCGCAAGTTTCAGGATTCTTCAAAGAAATCGAAGATGTAGATTCTTGTGAATGGTATTCAGTTGATAGTAATGATTTTGAGAAACTAGTTCCTCTTTCGGGCTACTCATAATTGGATATATTCCTAAGTTGAGTAATGCTGATTAGCCTCTCTTCATTAAGTTAATATGTACTGGAGACAGCTGCATGATCTGAATCTGGTTCCAATTAAATTAGTGCCTCTATTTCTATATTGTATATAGAATGGTTCATATCTTAACGATGTTAAGATACGAGGAGTTGTCCGGCTTATGCTTAAAACCAGACACTGGATAACTCAAGGCACGTTTCTGTAATGGCAGTTTGTGGGTTGACCCTGGCTTTGACGAGGGTTGACATTTCTACCATCTGGAAAATCAATAGTGATATTGTTCTTGACTCGCCACAGTTTTATTAAAATGGACTTTTTCAGAAAACACTAGTGGGAGTATGGTAGAACTGGAAGTGATTCCAGAACCGCAAACGATTACGGAAAATTTAATAGGACCTATATATTCAATCGGGTTTGACATTCCAATAGCCACTTCGCAGACATGGTGGGTAACCTCAGACACCCAAGAGGTACTCCGGTAACCTTAAGAACGGTGACAGGGAGGTTCTTGTTTACCCAGACTTGACACTACTGTTGTTCCAGACTATGAGACCCGGCAAGAGGATAAGTATAACGTCGTTCTAAACAAGCTTTAGAAGTATACGTATATATTATTCTGCCAGAGGGTTGTTGTGGTCAGTGGGAGCAGCGGAAGCATAGTGGGCAAGTAGCTTATGTCTATTTATAGACTAAAGCAAATATAGCGGAGAAAGATCATCTAATTTTGATGTGACAGTCATGGGTTTGACTTCATCAGAATAGGGGATGGATCTGTTGAGAAGGTAGTAGGGTGTGATGTCCTGGTATTTGGATGACATATACAGAGTAGGAAGTAAAATTCCTATACTACGATCGGTTGTACTTTGGTCGTCACACAGTTGTTTGTCCATAAAGGATATGGATATAATATCAGACATTCTGGTTATTAGATCTATGGTTTTAGATCTAGATTTGGGTAGTTTCCCAATATGGGTACTTTGACAGAATTCTAATAGTATTTTAGAATAGATGACTCCTGGCATGGTGGTGTACCTGCAGATGATGGAGTCACCCTCTCTAAAGATGTCTTACAGACTAAAGGAGAGAAGGAAATGCATGATTGGCAGATCACTTGCTTAGGCAATTGAGTCGATCATGAGATGTCAAGTACCACACCAGATGTTGTTTTTGCACTTGATGCGAGAAGTTTATATTAATCCAATCCTGAAGAAACATAAGGAAGCAGTTTTAGAACATAAGTGCTTGTTCTACGGATTTGATGACGGCAGCCTCCTTCGGGAGACGGTTATCATTCCAGGCTTCAAAGGTGACATGGATGACAGAGTGATTGTCAGAGTTATAGTTTTCCCTCTGACGAGGGACAGTATTATGGACAGGTGGTCCAAGAGGATACTGTGGGAGGCATGGTGCTGGATACTGATTAGGTTCAGTTATCAATACAGTCTAAGAAGTTTTGGATTTGGAGTTCATTTATGAACTAGGTCCCATCAGATATCCAGACATATTCTAAGACAGGTATTGCTCAATTCGGGAGATGACTTTCTCCGCGAACTTGAGATTAAGAGAGACATAGAAAGAAACTTCAGGACGGATCCACTCACTGAGGCTATTTCTCGAACACAAAAGTTTTACAAACTAGCTTTGTGAAACTGATTAGTAGAAGAGTTGGATGTTCGGTATCACACGGGCTGTGAGTATGCGACATCGCAATAATTAACCTTAAGTGCAAGTGGGAGATTGTTGGAGATAATGCCCTCAAAGTCAATTATTGGATCGCAGGTACGTGATTGCAATGATTGAGGCAGGACCTATACCGATATGACAGTCTTGCTCAAGATGATAGTATGCTATCTAGTTTGTCTTTATCATCGTATACATGCTTTAGTACGCTATTGCATGCTGATAGAGCCCATAAGATTTTTGCTTGACTGCCAGCAGTATGATGGCGATCATATACGTGGAAGCTGGGGTCTGTAAGCACATCCTTAAAGAGTCCCTAGTCGTGGGAGTTTCGAGACAGGGCATCGATACTCCAGAGTAGACTAGTGTATACAGTCGAGACCCCGACGAGGGGCAATGGCCGGTCTCACAAGCCATTGGTGTCAGTTGGATCACCTAAGATGTATACAGGTGCTCATTGGGTTATGAGTACACCGGACAGGACTCGCCGGGAACATGCTAGTTGGTATTATACATATCGTCAGATAGCAGTTCCCTGGTGACATGTGTACAGGTTAGTTTGTCGACCTGAGATCGTCATTTGTCTCGTGTGAGCTCCCACTGTGCTTTGATTTATACCCTACCACGCTCAAAGGAGACGTGCAAACAGGTATTTTTTGGGTACAGTCCCGAGCCACATGGAGGCAGTGAGCGGATCGTCGGGGATTCGTCTCTCCCGGTATTGGGGGTTGATGTCGCACAGTGCACGGGTGGCCATCACTAGAAATCCTCGGCCGAGGTAGTGGAGAATTACTGATTTGGATCAGTAGTTTCTCAGGTGGTGATGGGCTTCATGTCGACACGATTTATCGCGTTATTAGGGGTCTGACTTTATCCACCCCCTAGACTCGATATGCGATACTCTTTAGACGAACAGACCGGACTGTATGTATATTGTCACTGTTAGGCTCAGTAGGGTTTATGGATGAGTTCGCTTGTCAGCTTCCCTTCCAATCAATACATAGGCAACCGTTACGTACAGCTTGTACCTCTGACGTGCTAGAGGTTATACCCAGTGCCAGTGTGTTGATGAGTCATTAGAGTCCCCCACAGACCGTTTCCTAAGTTCGGGCGAAACGTTGTAGAGGCCGTATGGTTTTATGGCAGGGTTCAGAAAATGCACGTGCGTTTTCGCACGTGTCATTTTTCGGGCAGATAATACTGGTAGGCTTTGGCTTAAGCCGGATCCCAGTATTATACTGTATAGATATAATATCTTTGTCTCAGTTGCATTTGTATTCGGTCGTAATACAAATGCGGGTATGTTTATACTGTTACGGGGTTATCCTGAAATTCGTTTCAGGATCACTTTTGGAAGTTGCCAGTTTCCAATTTTCTATCACCCGTATTTAACATTCGGTTAAATGCGGATTTATCTTTTCTTCATGTGGGCATGTCATGAGGTGAGTCGTGATTCTAGAAGGTTCTAGATGATGACTAGGATGGTGAGGTGGCTTAGTTCATTAATTGTGCATTTAATGATGGATGATGACTAGATTATGATTCATTGTATGCAATTAATGTATGTGCAAGGTGTCTTGTGACTCATTTCTTTTGATTTAATCTTATAGTCACCTTCCACTCTCCTACACTCACCTCCCCACTCCTTTTATTGGCCGGCCCCTTGAGAAAGAATGATGATTGATTGATTTTAGAAAAAGAGAAGGAAATTTGCTTCATGAAATTTCATTTGCTTCATTTCTCATTTCACCCTATTCCAAAAGGCAACTTCATTAACTGTTCGTCAATAGCTTTGGACGTAACGAGACAAAGTGTTCTACTCATTTTCTACATCAATCTTGGTCATCTCTTTTGGCAAACTTGATGATTGAGTTGCCTCGGTTCAGAGGCGGGAGCCCGTTTAAAGATCCGTCGACGTGGTGCCACCTGAACGAGAAGACTGGAGATTCAGGAGATCGGAGCAGCCGCAACAAAGCGTGGGATGATGGTTGAAGACCGAAGGACTCGGATCGTTCGGTATAACATTTCTACCCACTTTGTAGTTTGTTAGTTTAGCTTTAATGGCAGATCCGGATTATAGTACGCAATAGCGCCAGTTGTAAAAGTTTTTGTTCCGCATTTGGCGTCTGTTAGACGGCCGGTACGCTACCGTGGACTTACAGCCCACTGGGGATGTGCCGAGCAGGAAGGAACCCGGCGGCCTCACGATGAGGGCTTGAGATCCTCAGCATCGGATGGGCAGGAGGATGCCCGCGGGGGATGCGCCGAGCAGGAAGGAACTCGGCGGCCTCACGATGAGGGCTTGAGATCCTCAGCATCTGATGGGCAGGAGGATGCCCGCTGGGGATGCGCCGAGCAGGAAGGAACTTGGCGGCCTCATGATGAGGGCTTAAGATCCTCAGCATCTGATGGGCAGGAGGATGCCTGCTGGGGATGCGCCGAACAGGAAAGAACTCGGCGGCCTCGCGATGAGGGCTTCAGACCATCATCGTCTGATGGGCAGGAGGATGCCCGCTGGGGATGCGCCGAGCAGGAAGGAACTCGGCGGCCTCGCGATGAGGGCTTCAGACCATCAGCGTTTGATGGGCAGTAGGATGCCCGCTGGGGATGCACCGAGCAGGAAGGAACTCGGCGGCCTCACGATGAGGGCTTGAGATCCTCAGCATCTGATGGGCAGGAGGATGCCTGCTGGGGATGCGCCGAGCAGGAAGGAACTCGGCGGCCTCACGATGAGGGCTTGATCCTTGGCACTGGAGGGGCCGTTTGAGGCCTGCGAAGGATGGCCGAGCAGGGTAGCTGCTCGGTGCCTCTTGGCGAGGGCTTTGATCCTTGACGCTGGAGGGGCCGTGAGAGGCCCACGAAGGATGGCCGAGCAGCACTGGAGAGGCCGTTTGAGGCCTACGAAGGATGGCCGAGCAGGGCAGCTGCTCGGTGCCTCTTGGCGAGGGCTTTGATCCTTGACGCTGGAGGGGCCGTGAGAGGCCCGCGAAGGATGGCCGAGCAGGGCAGCTGCTCGGCGCCTCTTAGCGAGGGCTTTAATCCTTGACGCTGGAGGGGCCGTGAGAGGCCTGCGAAGGAAGACCGGGCAGTGAAGCTGCGCGGTTGCCTCTTGGCGAGAGCTTTGATCTCTGGCGTCGTGGATAGGCTACTACCAGCCTAGGATGACCGAGCGAGGTAGCCGCTCGGATGCCTCTTGTGAGGGCTTTGATCCCTGGTGTCGTGGGTAGGGAGCTACCAGCCGGAGATGACCGAGCAAGGGTCGGGCTCGGTTGCCTCTTGCGAGGGCTTTTGATCCTTCGGGACGGGGACCGAGCAGGGTTACTGCCCATTGCCTCTTGGCGAGGACTTTGATCCCTGTCGGTTGTGGTAGGAAGCTACCAGCCGGGGATAGCCAAGCAAGGACTCGACTGCTTCTGGGAGGACTTTGGTCCTTAGCGCGGGAGAGGCTGTAAGAAACCTACCAAGGACCCCTGGCCGGGCAGGGTTACTGCCCGGTGCCTCTTGGCGAGGGCTTTTGTCTTGAAGGATAGTCGAGCGAGGGATCCTTAGGCTCGACTGCTTCTGGGAGGGCTTTCTGATCCTGGCGTTGCGGTAGGGAAGCTATCCGCCAGGGATAGCCGAGTGAGGGATCCTCGGGCTCGACTGCCTCTGGGAGGACTTTCTGATCCCTGGCGTTGCGGTAGGGAAGCTACCCGCCAGGGATAGTCGAGCAAGGGATCCTCGGGCTCAACTGCCTCTGGGAGGACTTTCTGATCCCTGGCGTTGCGGTAGGGAAGCTACCCGCCAGGGATAGCCGAGCGAGGGATCCTCGGGCTCGACTGCCTCTGGGAGGACTTTATGATCCCTGGCGTTACGGTAGGGAAGCTACCCGCCAGGGATAGCCGAGCGAGGGTCGGGCTCGACTGCTTCTGGGAGGGCTTTCTGATCCCTGACGTCGCGGTAGGGAAGCTACCCGCCAGGGATAACCGAGCAGGGTAGCTGCTGGGCTGTCTCTTAGTGAGGGCTTAGATCCTTGGGCGAGGTGGCCCGCGAGCCGCCGTGACGAGCCCCCTCTGTGCGACCCCATCAAGGGAAGGGGTGTCGGTCTATTCGGCCGGCGAGGGCGTTGATGACGGTCGCCGGAGGAGATTCACCCGCACCTCCGGTGAGGGGAAAGCGGCGGCTGGTATCTGGATCTTCAGGGTGATCGCTTGCCATGGGGATGGAGATCGGAAGGCCAACTTTGTTTTTTGTGGAGTTTCGTTTCCCACAGACGGCGCTAACTGATGGAACTCCTTTTCGGGTCTCCGTCAGATGTTGTCTTCCGTTGATCTCCCGGTGGATTTCGGCGGTGATCTTCCGTTGCGTGTGGGTCTCAATGGGTTTTGAGGAGATTGGTGATTTAAGGAGTTTAGCGCCGAGTACCTACAAAGAAGCCCCGGGGTGGTTTGGTACCACCAAGGACCCTCCGACGATCAAGTTAGTGATGAGATCCGAGCAGAGTAACGACTTAGAAGAGTAAAGAATGGCTTACTTGACCCCTCTGTGATGGGGGTTTATATAGAGGCGGCAGCACGCAGCAGCAGGCGTGAGAATCTCGCCGGCAGTTACGCTCCCGACGTCACGCCCACGTAAAGAGCGGATCGCCCATTAATGAGGATCGTGATGGCATGGAACATGGGATGTTGCTGGCGTAGAATCTGCGCATGGCGAGATTCGCGGAGCGGCGGTTACGCTTGTGAGTGGTGGAGTTTGTCGGTCGGAAGGACCGTGGAAGACGGCCTCGGCTGGGGAGCTCGGAGACGAGCAAGAGAGCCGAGGAGCCTTGGTCCTGTGGCAGCTCGGGGCGAGCTGAGGGGCCGAGGAGGCCAATTTGCCGGGGGCCCCGAGGAGGGCCAGCTTGTGCTTGTAGGTCGGGTACGAGGGTGGCCTGGTCGGCTTCTGTGGACCCTTTCTTCTGGGTCTTGGGACATGTCATCTGCCACGTGTCCTTATCTGTTGAGATCGCCAATATTGAGCATTATCAGTAGGACCTTAAATTTTGGGCGCACCAAGGCAGGCATGCATATGCAAAAGTAGTAGCAAGCACATAAAATATCCCTGGCTCCTACCACACATGATGGAATTAGATAACGGTCAATAAGCCATTCAATTCTCTCTGCTGTACACTCTAGTTATTCTACTCTTTTCTCCGCACGCTTTAAAATTGATCGTAGGAGGAGACGGTGATGGAGAAACCCTCGGCGATATCTATGCTTCGCAGGGTGGAGTATGTCGTTCGCTGCCTTGCTCCTTTTAACTAAATAGATTTTCCAAGTATGAGTACCATGTCTGGCCTTATCACTCTCATGGTTAGAATTGCATGACTGAATATATCTTTTGGATGAGCGTGATAAGGCTAGACATTGTACTGATGCTAGGAACAGTAAAATTTTATTGCATAAGCTATTATCAATCAGAGAATAATTGAAGATAACTCCTCAATTATATTAGAGTAACTGCTGATAAGCTCTATAGCGACGGGTTAACTTTTAATAGAAAACGGTTTATTGCCTAACCTTTCTAAATGACCACAGATTCATGAAAAGTTCAACATATAGAACTTAAATAATTGGAAAAATCAAAAATCAAAAAAAAAAAGTGTCAGCAAAGTATGTGATATGTGATTAAAATTACGGGTTATAAAAAACATAATCATAATAAATAAATTTATATACAAATATAAATTAATATTTCATTTAACCACAAGCGTCGCTTTGGCCGAGTGGTTAAGGCGTGTGCCTGCTAAGTACATGGGGTTTCCCCGCGAGAGTTCGAATCTCTCAGGCGACGGCTATTATTTTATTTTTATTTTGATTTTTTTGAAAAGAAATTTCCTCAAAAAAGGAGGGTTTTTAACGAAAGAGAAAAAGAATAAAAATTTATTTTGCACACTACTTTCATTTCTCTCCAACCTCTCAAATCCAATTTCATAAGAGATTTCTTGATTATTTCAGACCCAATTCCAACATCACCTTCATTGAGTCATTTCCTCAAACATGTTGACTTCAACTCATTTCTCACTTCCATATTATGATCCTTTGTGCCAATGTGGCTTATGACCCTTTGTACCAATGTGGCCCAAACCCTAGAGCCGAATATCCATGCTCTCCGTCGACTGGTTTTTGCGGAGCACCGACTCTCAAAGCTCACTGCTTGAAGCATGCAGGCCATAGTCTCGCGTGCTGCCGTCCCAGAATTCATTCTGGCAAGCCATTTTCGAAGAGCCGACATCTGGATCAAGAAACTGCAGTGCTGACCGGTCACAGTGTTGGTAAGAATGTTGCCCCAATATGTTCCTTTCAAAGGTGTATGTCTATTAATTATTAGAATCATGATTTGAAATCTATCATGAAATCTCGGTCGATCCCTATCCAATATGGCTGCTTTCAATCCCAAAAATGACCGTCCTAGTCCCGAGACATATAACTCAAGTAATATTGAGAGCAGGGTGTACGCTGTCTGACATTACTTTTCACACATTTAATCTCGTCTTAGTTTGCACTCGAGGTTGATGCCTCGGCATCACGTGATGAGGAAATTGAAATGGCATGTATTAGCTCGTAAAAGAGGGGCACGTTTACCATTCTATGTGCTTCACTGAGAGGAAATTCATGGAGAGTACTATTCTACCATTCAAGGATTAAACTCCAACTTTGCTTGAGACTTACGCTGCTGTTTGTTCCGGAAAAATTCCTCTTCCATGAGAATTAGGGCATCAATCAGTGAGAAGCAGCATAAAGACGGATACTATCAAGCATAATAAGAACTTAGTGAATCCTATTTCCGTGTCCTTACTAGAGTGAGCTAGTTCTTTTGTCCGGTACATTCTGAAGCTATTTAGTACGAGATCTATATATTGGAATGGATAAAATAAAAGATTTCTTACAGACTGCCACATTTGACTCAAAAGCTTCTGTGACCATTTACGCTAGATTCGGTTGGTTGATGGTCCTCTTTTTATGTAAGGTTCAGTGTTGAAAAAGACGGTATACCCAGCCGATTAATCGGCCGTATGTAAACGGTGCTTAACTGCATAGAAATTGCATTAATCGCTCCATTAACTGGTCAAAAATGATTAAACACCGTATAATGGATTTAAAACGGTTAATCGGGCGTTTAATATCTAAAAGGGTGTGAAAAAATATAAACCCGCTTTGGGAAAAAAACATACCCGCTTCTATCTATTTACTTAAGCAACCGAGACCTTTCATTTTTTTTCTCACCCAGATTTCTTTAGCCTTTGATCTCGATCCTCCTGCCTTGATCTCGATCCTCCATCCTCCGGCCTTCAACCTCCATCCTCCAGCTTGACGCCTCCTGTCTTAAGCTTTCGACCATGATCGCAGTCTCCAGTTTCATCTCCATTCTCGATCACAGCTTTCAGAGGTAATTTGTAGGCTTTCCCCCAAATTTTTTATTTTTCTGCCCGTATCATGCCATTTATTGATGATTTTTTAGGAAATTTTTTGTTTTTATCTATTCTCATAGGCTGTAGCATGCAAGAATTCATTGGTTATGAAGAACAAAAAACCTGCTTTATTTTTCTATCTCTGTTAATAATGACATACCAAATGTCAATTTATGAAGAGAGACTGGATGATACAGAAGTGAATTATGAAGATGATGATGAGTACAATTAGTAGAATATTTTTTTATGATATTTTGTGGCAATTTATGATATTTTGTTGCTTTTAAAGTTATTTGCAAACCATATGGTATTGTTTCTTTGCGAGACTTATCTTTATGTGGTGTTATTGTTTAAACATATCATGCTATCAATATTTTGATTTGATATTCTTTGCATGGTTTGTTGTGGTGTGTTTATATGGTAATTTATAATTGTATGATGTGTGAGATATTGCATATGTCCCGTAGATTGTTTGCGTGCAAATTATATAACATATATCGTACAAAATATATTGTATGATCGGTGGGACTCTAACCAACAATTTTCCTCATTTAATTTTATTCGGATATCTTATCATTAGGCCACAGACATTTAATATTTAATAGCTGCAAGAAAGGCTAAATTTTTCTTATAAATATTTGTGTGTGCGTATGTTTATTTATGTCCGTATAATCCTCGTAAAATGATTAATCACTGTATAATCCGATTATACGCCACCCGCTAGCCGAACGAATAGAAAACGAATATATGTTTTACAACATTGTTAAGTTTATTTGATGGCATTTTTATTGTGCCAAGAAGCCAATGAAAAGACCTTGTGATTTAAATGAGGAAGAATTTCTAAGCCGAGGGATTCAGTTTCTTTATGTGTTGTTGTCATAGTGAGTCCCTGAGAAGGATCGTTTTTTTATAAGTGGCAAATGGATATGAATGACATGGTATGATTCTACCAAAAAAATAGTGATATTATGGGATATGTTTTCTTGCTATCTCATATACTCAAATGACATATTTGAAGAGGCTCGATATAGATAACTAATTTGTCTAATGATATTATGCAAATTACTCTCAATTAGTATATGTTAAGCTAATCAAAAGATTCTAGTTAATTCCCTGATCCACTGTATCCAAGAGTATCTTTTCGAACGATATCGTCCATTACTAGCAAGGAAACCTATTTATTATGGAATTACTGATACATGTACTTTGGACAAAATAACAGTAATGTTTTTGTATGTGTTGAGCACTTACCCGTGTTTTACCAAACCCCATGCAACACATGGGGCCTGATCTGTTTATTTCTTGGGTACAAAAATGGGTAGATTCCATGCACCTAGAAAAAAATATTTAGGAAATAATAACAAATTTAAATCACACAAAGTATGTACTAATGTTTTTGTTTCTCTCTTCAATTTATCTATTTATATGTTTGCTTTTATTGCTATTCTTCAAAGAAATGACATCAAATAACATGTCAAGTTTAGGCCTTTTAGGGATTTTTGTCCTTGTAGTTTTCCATGGAGCTTGTGGAAGAGAGCTCCTTGATTTGGCCAAGGATATGAAAGATGTGAATAGTTCCATTCAGGTAATTTTTGCATTTGGACTTATTTTATAATAATTGTGCGTGTATGGTATTTTTATTATAAACCCTGATATTATTTACCAACTCAATTATGTGTGATTGCTGTAGCATATCGATATCAAGATACCTGACATTGCTGTAGCATACTGATAAAAATCATCTCTATCAGGTTATAGATTAAGTATTCTAATATCCATATAAAGTTTTGTTGTCGATCAGGATATCTGTCATTGCTGTAGCATAAAGATAAAAATCATCTCTATCGGGTTATAGATTGAATAATCTATCAATTTGCATTCTGTGGGTTTAGTCCGATTCAAATGCAGTCAAGTATTTCACATATCTCTATCATTGGTTGCATTTCATTATCCCACTTTGAAATTATAGAATTCTTGCCCAAAGTAAGGTTTATCATGTGGCAGCTAGATCGTTTGAGATTCATGTAAACGTAATAGCTATAAGGTGATGAATAGTCCGTGCAGTTCCTATCTTAAGGGTGTTTGGCACATGTAGGGGGACGTCGTTAAGAATTCTTGTGTCATACAAAAATTCAAACATCAAATTGTTGGGTGAATAGTGAATGACATAAATATGAAGTTGGACCTAGACTTACAACTGAAAAGAGTTTTGGTTAGATTGGGGTCTCAATCCATTATCCATGTGATGCCTTCACTGGTCAGTCGGCTTTGAACTTAATAACCCTAACATCCCTTACCTTTACTCCAATTTTCATGGTAACATTCATTTACTTTGGTATCAAGTAATTTTTTAAAAAGCATAATCAGGAAGTTTGAAAGTTTGAAAACATTATGATGGTGGATATAAATGTTGCATGCGACAGCATGAATTTGACAAATGCCTTCTGTTTTCTGCCTTTTATCAGTGCATTCATTGTTCAATGTAATCCCCTATAACAAGTCTAAAGTCATTCCCTTTCTTGTAGACTTTTCCTGTGTCTAGAAAAAATTGGAGGAAGAAATTGGTAAGAAATTGGTCTTTAAGGACTATGGAGAGCTTTTGTCGTCTATTGTTTTCAATAGGAATTTGACACTAATTAAGGGAGACTTGATGTCAGTGGAAAATTAGTCATAAACATTGTAAAATTTATTTAACTATTTCTCAATAGCCTACCTCAGTTAATTTGATAGCAAAGAATTAAATGATGATGATGGGCATTATGGGATTTTTTTTTGTAATTATTTTATGGTGATTGTGTTATGCAATGTCAATGGTACTTGTTGCTTCTTTTGCTTGAGATACTTACAAATACTTGAACAAGGAAATATGAGCCATAAAAAGATTGAATTGGATATGCTTGGATCTAGCTAGAAGTTTAAATATCAAGCATATTGGTATTATTAAATTCTATTGTCACAGTTCCCTCTTGTATAATATATACAAGTCATCTGTTCATCTTCTTATTACCTCCGGTGCTCCGCTATTACTTTATTCAATATATGCAATTCTTTTTCTACTTATTGGTATATGTTTTGTGTGCAGAATCAATCCATATTGTATGAGGAGGGTATGGTTACACAAACATTTCCAACAACATTGTTCACAAGGAACAATGGAATCCATCCAAATGCTATTGACGCTGATCGAATCAACCATGTGAGTAATTAACATGCTATTACTTTAAATTTCACTGTTAGACAATCTGGTGGGTTCTTAGTTAACTTGTTTGTTGATACCAGAAGACACTGCAAATGTAACTTTGTAGGTGCAATTATTAATTCATATACTACCCACATTTCGTACATTTATTTTGTTGTTGAAACCATAATTTAAATCTCTTTCGATCCCAATCCGAGATGGTCGGTTCCGATCCCAAAATTGACCGCCCAAGTTCCGAATAAATACCGTCTGCTACTGAGTAATATTGGGTTTACCATTTGATCAACGGGGTTTTATTATGAAGATTATTAATAATTAGTGGGTTCATAAATGGTTTAATAGGTTCATTATAGGTTATTGGGTTTTTACGGTTAATTGGACATCATTATTACGAACATTAATTACTAAAGATTAGCCAAATTGTTTTATTACTTCAACCATTTATTTAAAGATTTTCCTAAATCTGTAAAATTCTTTTTCTCATACAAATTAATCCAAGTTTCCGGTCTGATATGTCTGAGATTGCTGATTTTGATCCCAAAAGTGGCTGCCGAGACCGGTCACGATACCAAGATTCTTAACCTTGGTAACATACTTCCGAACTTCAAGGCAAAAAACTGTTTGACCATTTCTTGGTTATCAGAGATTATAATTTTTCATCAATATCCAATGATTTCTACACACCCTTTTGACGTGGTTGTTTTCAATACTTGGTAGGGAAATTGTGTATGTGTGTGTGCGCGCGCTAGAGACATAGTTTTGATAGGAGGAATTAGGGTTTCAAAGTACGCAACAAACTCGTAGGAATTATTTCGCTAAAACTACATCCACATTAATGGTATTTGCACCCAAAATTTGCACCCAGTGGGTTCAGCCAGGTTTCTAAATGCTAAGTTTTAGATAACCGGGCGGGTGGGATAGGCAAGTATAGGTATTGCTTGGGTTAAAAGAGGGGTTTGGGGAGTGAAAACTACAAAAAGTTGATAGTCTGGTTAACCAAGAATCAACAACTGTCTTTCCCGTCATTAATTGGCTCAGGAATGCATCTTATACCTATAGCTTTAAAACAGGCCTTCGATAAAAAAATCCAATACTGAATGGAGTGAGCAAGAAATGGAGAACTAGACAAATAGTTCATATAAGTAAATAACTCATACAAGATCATCTCACCCCCTATAAAAACAATATTCATAAAAGCAAATGCCAACTTATTATTTATCCTTTAGTTTATTTTGTGTATTTTTTCTATACAAATAATGCGAAACTTGGAATCTGGAAACATCTACAGCTACTGCCTACTGATCTAACTAGAATCAATTTGTATACACTGTAAATATGACGTGCTTCCTAAAATTAACCCTCCCCCCAACACAAACAAACAAAAAAGTAAATAAATAAAAGAAAATAAATTCGGGTTTGGGTAGGTGCAGGCGAGTACAGGTCTAACTCAACCCCTGAGCAGCTCATCTGCAAGGACATTCCTTCAGTGACTCTAGCATATCAATCTATCGATTGATACCTGTTTTTGAAGATTGATATGGAATGAATTTCAATTTTAAATATGAGGTTATATGCAAGGACATTCCTTCAGTGACTCTGGCATATCAATCTATCGATTGATACCTGTTTTTGAAGATTGATATGGAATGAATTTCAATTTTAAATATGAGGTTATGTGCTGACACATCAACACTCTCTACATGCACACACTCGCACGCGCGCACACAAAAATATAAACACACATGTATACCAACACATCAACACTCTCTACATGCACACACTTGCATACACACATCTACAAATATAAACATGAGCGCACACACACACATGCCTCTCTCTCTCTCTCTCACACACACACACACACACGCACACACAAACAACTGAGCCTTTATCCTAAGCATATAGGGCGCGCACGCACGCACGCATGCACACATAAATGATAAATACACACACATGCACACACAGACATATATACGTTGAAAATACACACATGCACCCTACTAACTTTTATATAATTCTGTGTTGCAGTATGCAATGTACAATTCAAAAGAGGGTGTGTACCATGGTATCACAGCAATTATAGCTATCTATGCTTATTTCCCAGTTCAGAAGAATCAAATGAGCTCAAGTCTAATTTGGGTTGTGAATGGAGTCGCTGATACTTTCAACTCAATAGAATACGGATGGCATGTAAGTTTAATCCTTGTAATCACTCAAATACCACTTTTACGGTTGTGTATGTGCACATGTCCCATCATCATCAGGAAGCAACACTCCAAATTGATGAATATCATGGACTCACTAAAATGATATCGTCCTTTGAATCACATATTCACATGTCAAATTCTTTATGGAAAAATATATAACCGAGTCACCTTGTGTGGGTATTAATTAAAGCAAGTTAAGTAGTATGTTCATCAACCAAAGAGGGACCAACTTCCAGATTTAATAATTAACCACATATCCACCCAGTAAGATGGTTATCGAAATACCCAGGAATATGGAATATAGTTTCTGAAATTAAAATACTATGATTAATCTTATTTTTTTTAAAAGTACTTCAACCTGCTAGTTGTTTTTATTTTCAGATATACCCAGAAATGTATGGTGACAACGAAACTCATTTGTTTGTACACTGGACTGTGAGTATTGGCGTTCATTATTCTAATTATGGACTTCAACGTTCTTTACAGGCGATCTAACAAACTATATTTATCATATCACAAACAGGCAGATGGTTATGAACATACAGGCTGTTATAATCTCCAGTGCCCAGGATTTGTTCTAAACAATTCCACGTTCATTAAACCAGGAGCCATTATGACAACAACTAACGTTCGTCTGACGATATCTCAGGTAAGCTTGATGCATCTCTAGCTGTTATTATTGTATTTTTATTATCGATAATAGTCTCGTCTCTTATATCATTGTTCATAATAGCATTCCTTTTCTTTGTGTTCAGTTATAGTCCAATGCTACTGCTCTCAACTTCGATATCAATTTTTTTTTCAGTATCAAAGTAGTAACCATTGGTTGGCTGGGGTCCAAGCAAAGTTTAGCTAATGAAAAACTTCTCGTCTTAGGCACTGAAATTAAGTTTTTATTTTTTTATTTTTAAAAAAACTTTTCATTTAGCATACCTTTTCTTCATGGTCAATAATCAGCAAGTTTTAAAAGGTAAGGTGGCAAAATCAACATGATGTTTGCATTTGTATCAATTTTTTTTCTACTTTTAGTCCAAATGTAAAAGTTTTTCTTTATTATTAAAAATATTCTGCTAGTGTGGGTTGGTGGAAATGGGAGAAAATTGTTTTGCCTGCTTCATCATCTCTGTTCCTTCCTTGAATATATCAATTAACAACAAAACTAATGTAGAATAAAATTCTGTGCTTCTTCTCTTCAGATATATTTTAATTCTTTTACTTATATAAAAGAAATTTCTTGTATGGCACCAATCCCGACTATTCTCACCCAGCCTAAAAACAAGATGTGTGACGGCACGTAGAATGAAAATGGGAATGTTGTATGCGAATCATGGGCGGGGGGGGGGGGGGGGGTAGGGAGAGTCAAGGGGTGGTTGATGTTTGAGAAATTTCCATTTACATGCATTAGTTTATTTGGAAAATTGAATCTTATTATCTTTCTATCTTTGCAATTAAGATAGCCATAGAAGGACGAAGAGATGATTGAGCATGACTGAACTAGTGCCCTACATGATTTACAATTTTTCATTTAGTGTAAGGTAAATTTTATAAAACACCATCAAATTTTTATAGTTTTTAAGATGACACCATTGAACTTATAAAATGCCATAAACCTTCCTTGAACTTGAACTAACAGTGTTGTATGAAAATGTTAGTTATGTTTGCTCGTATAAGGCGCATTGGATTGAGTAACCCCAAAATGACCTTGCATATGAACTGAATAGCCCCAAAATAAATTAAATGCGACATTTTTCTGACGAAGTTATCCTGACAAAAATACCCTTCAAAGGGGCTTCATGTTCATGTTAGAGTTCAACGGTGCTATCTCAAAAAACCCCTGGAAATTAGATGGTGCTTTATAAAATTTACCCATTAAAGTGATATCTAAATTAGCTAACTCTTTGCATATAAATCTATCAATCTCAAATCGAAATTGTTATGGAGACAAGCATTTAACTAATACTTAGTTGCTATTCAATCATGACTTCATTATTCATCTAACTATCATTATAGAATACTTTGAAACTTTCAAATCAGCAAATATAATAAAACTTTACCGGGGCTTGTGTATTCTTACTAAGAATCATGCTCTTTTCTATATACTTTGCTAGAAATTATGAAAGTGCTTCCATATGATATTAGTAGACTGTTGGTTAGAGATACCAAGAAAAGAAAGTGGCAGTAGTATGAATTCATAAATTTTCTTATCGTCTAATTGGGATTTATTCGATTTGTATCTTTTCTAGATATTTATATTTATTCGATCGTCTTTGTTGTGATTTTAATAGTATTCATATGTTCGACTATTGGAAAAATCAATTCATGTGATGATCGATAAAGTTTTTATTTTCAGTTTTCACATTATCGAAGCTTGTTTTTGTCATTTTTAGATCCTTCTTTCCAAAAAGAAAAAGAATCTTATTTCTATTAATAACTTACGCCTACACTACCAAAAAAATCGAGCTCTGACACTAATAGATAAGAAATGAGGTACAATAGGAATAGGCTTCTTTTGAACTTTGAGGTGGAATGAAAATACGAAATGTTATGGAATGAATTGTTAGCTGTTTTCATATACGTGAACACGTACTTCTCATTATTTCTATTATTATGCAATAATGTGCATGTACATCTTGTTATTGTTGGTGGTGCAATAGCTATTTTAGAAATTAAAGAGCCATCTCTTAAATTTATATCCACTGGATATATGCATATGTTGTATTTATAACCTGGAACGCCAAATTTATCAAGTAGTTCTATATTTCGAATCAAAAGTTCCAAAGTGGAAAACAAATGGGTCAGATGTTATTTTTAGTAACTCATGTTATACTACCACAATTTTCACAGAATCCTTCCACTGGAGATTGGTGGTTGTACGCGTATGACCGCGCTGTCGGACACTTTCCAAAAAACCTCTTCTTGACATTAGCCAACGGCGCAAACCATGTCGCTTTGGGTGGAATGGTCAGCTTCATCAAGAACGAAAACAGTCCTCCAATGGGCAATGGCTATTTTCCGAGCACTGGAGACATACCTGGAGCTCTAAATCAAGCCATTAAACTTGTCGACGAAAAGGGTGGTGAAGTTTACCCAAGTGCCGACGATTTTATTGCTTTTCAAGATGCAACGACTTGTTATAGGGTTGATCCGATTGGCGATTCAAATTTGCATGATGGATTATTCTTCTATTATGGTGGCCCAGGGAATTGTGTGCAATAATGAAGGTAGTTATGCGAGAAATCTATTTGGATGCTACGATGATGAAAACTCCTTTTTATTTGCATGAGATATTAATGAAAACAAATATGAAACATCACTATTTTTTGTAGTAGCAGAGACATGGCCGGGCCATATTTATTTTTTAGCTAAATTAAACTAAAGTAGCCTTAACTATCATTTTTTCACTACTAAATTAAGTATTTGTATTACAGTAAACTCCCTTAAACTTTCATTTTGACGGAGTTTCCTATAATAATAAAAACTTTTAACGCGGTTTTTCTTTTTTTAGTCTTTTTCTCCAAAAACTTTTACGATGTTTAGTGAAAAGCAATGATTGTTAAGGGCATTTAGTGTCATTTAGCCTCTTTTTAAAAAAAATTCGTGTCAATTTAATTTTTATATCCATATTTTTATGTGCAAAAATTGAAGTAGCATACAGAAGAAATAGCGTTTTTATTTTAATTCTTTTGTAATTGAAAATTAAAGTTGACATCACTTGCGTATTTTAATTTACAATATGCAAGTGGTACATATTTTATATCCACATTTTTATTTTAAATTCTTCTGTGACTGAGATACATTGAAAGAAAATTTACACAGGTGATGCATTTTTCTATAATTGTAAAGCAAATTAGTCATACATTTTCTCATTTAAAACTACTTTAGATTGTGTATTTTATTCTTTGCTGGTTCTGGTTGCATAATTTATTGGTCTAATTTGGGATAATATTTTTCTTTTACTTAAATTAATGGAGGACAACAATATTACTTTATCCCAAATCATAAAGACTCTGCTCTGTTAAGAGTTGTTTTTTTGGTTAAATTAACAATTAGCATATCATTTTTTATTAGTTTTATCCATTTTCATCTGGGTCTGATCCAAAGACTTCGATCTCTTGTTAATGGAGATTTAAAAATTTCAACCACTTTAATATATAGATCTTTAATTGGCATGGGGTATATCATAAGGCCTGCCCTAAGCGGAAACTCTCTATCCTACACATTTGATGCCCGTTATTAATGAAAATAGCTAGGCTCAAAATATAATTTCTTAGTGCTCTCTTCTCCAACTGAACATATCGGAGAGTTCTATTCTTCAATTGAACCCTTGCAAATTTTTTCTTGGGCAGCTTGTCATATCGGAGATATTCTATGAAGGTTCTATTCGATCCGGCTCATCTCTGATGACCTGAATTTCTTCTGCTGAACTGTTCTTTTGTTCTACGATTTCTTCTTCTCGTAAAAAGACGGAAGGCAGGATTTGCCGGCTCCTGACAGTAATCAGAATTTCATCGATGTCAGGATCATCCAGCTCCTTGGCTAGGCGAGCGAGCACGTCGTTTTTTTCCGTTCAACGCCCTGAGAACTCTCATCAGTTCAATGTGGGTGAAACGCTTCATGAGCTCCACCACTCGGCCTCTGTATCGAGCTAATTCGGACTTATATATCTTGTATTCGCCGCTTATTTGGTTGACGACTAGCTGGGAATCGCTATAGACACGTAGCTGAGGGATCTGCATTTCTATGGCAAGCTCCAGACCAGCTATCAGAGCTTCATATTCAGCCTCGTTGTTTATACGAGACTCGGTAAGAGCGAAAGAACGTCGTAGGATTCCTCCTGATGGTGTGATGAATACCAATCCTATCGCTGCTTTTATCTGCGGGATGCTTGATTTGCTGGAGGTCCTTATTGATGAGGCACCATCGAAATAGAGCTCCCAACATGGCTCGTCATCTTCGAAGTGCGGCACTTGTTCTTCGGGTAACTCGCAATTTAGTGGTGACCCTTCAGGTATGGGATGAGTAGCTAGAAAGTCGGCGAGGACTTGCCCTTTTACTGCTTTATGCGGAGTATAGATTATGTCAAACTCAAGCAGCATGACAACCCATCTGGCTATTCTACCAGCTAGACCCGTCTTGGTCATCAAATATTTCAGTGGGTCGATCTTGGAGATTAGCATAACCCGGTGAGCAAGAAGATAACACTTCAACTTCTTTACGGCAAATATCAAGTCTAAACATTGCTTTTCAATCGAGGAGTATTTATGCTTTGCCCCAACTAATGTTCGTTTGAAGTAGTAGAGGGCATTTTCCTTTCTCTCCTAGTTATTTTGGGTGAGGAGGGCACCGAGTGATTCATCCAACGCGGTGGTGTAGAGAATCAGCGGTTTATTTGGAATGAGGGCAGCGAGTACTGGAGGGTGCAACAGATACTGCTTGATACTTTCGAATGCTTCTTGACATTCGGCGTCCCAGACAGAAGGGGCTCCCTTTTTCATGAGCTTTGAAAAAGGTCGACATCTCCCTGACAGGTTTGAGATGAACCTTCTTATGTACGCGAGCCTGCCTTGGAAGGATCTTAGTTGTGTTAGGTTCTTTGGAGGATGCATCTTCACGATCGCTTTTATCTTTGATGGGTCGATCTCGATCCCTCGGTGCCAGACTGTGAAGCCTAAGAATTTCCTCGATGATACACCATAGGCGCACTTTAGAGGATTCATATTCAGATTGTACTCTCTCAGTCAGGTGAAGACAGTCCAGAGATCTTGGATGTGATTGGTTTTGGTTTTAGTCTTGACGACCAAGTCATCGACATAACATTCGACGACTTTATGGATTAAATCATCAAAGATCCTTGTCATCGCCCTTTGATATGTGGCGCCCGCATTCTTCAGTCCGAACGGCATCACCTTGTAGCAGTATGTCCCGATCGAGGTTTGAAACGCTGTGTGCTTCTCATCCTTGGACAACATTTTTATCTGATTGTATCCAGACGAACCATTCATGAAAGTAAACAGCTCGTAATTTGAGATATCGTTGACCATCATTTCCATGACCGAGAACGGGAAATCGTCTTTAGGGAACGCTTTGTTAAGGTCCCTCAAATCGACACAAACCCGGATCTGCCCATTTTTCTTCTTTACTGGGATGATGCATGCTATCCGGTCCGCGTATTTCTCTTCTATGATGAAACCGGCATCGATGAGTTTCGTGGTTTCCTTAATGACCTTTTCCTCCAACTCCCTTCTCATTCTTCGAGGAGCTTGCTTGACTGGGTTGGCATCAGAAGAAATAGCCAGCTTATGCACGGCCACTTCGGGGGAGATGCCGACCATTTCTTTGTATGTCCACGCGAAGCAGTCGACGAACTCACGCAGCAGGGAGATTATTTGCTCTTTCATTTCTTCTGACAAGAGCGAGCTGATGTAGGCCGGCCTTGGATAATCGGGCGTCCCCAAATCAAGCTCGATTAGCTCGTCAAATGTTGATCGTCCGCCATCTTCGAGCTCTCGAGGGGCTTCTTCTGGCTCGGCCAGCTCATCGTCATCATTCGACTCCTTACTGGCTTCGCCAACATAGATCATGTAGCATAATTTGGCATTAGGTTGCATAAAACCTAGGCCCCGTCTATATGGGACTCGCCTATCGATGAGCGATCGGACTTGAGACGGGTGCCATAGCCTCTCATAAAACTTTGCTTTGGAGTCTTCTGGTATAACCGACATCCACACCCTTTAAAATATTCCTGCATCTCGGGCGCATAATATCTAAAGTTTAAGACGGCTCTTATGCCTCTCTCATAGGGAAGGCATGTTGCGGACAAATCGTCCAGGTGCACGACAGGGTTCAACCCATAAAACAGGATGTCATTCTGTCCGCTGTTTCTTCCGGGGACGTAGAAGGTTGTCAGCTAGTCCACGGTAGATACCGACAATACGTCGAGCTCCTTGCATATCTGTTCCGGAACCTTAGTGATGGTCAGAGATCCCTCTGTGACTTCAAAGGTCTCTCTTAGCTTTGCTTTTTGCGTGAGAGTTCGACCTGTACAACTGTTGCAAGATGGGTCCTCCTCTAACTCTTCGGTATCGCTGTCGAGATGAAGGCGAACTTTGCGGCCAAATGGGACCTCAATATTATACCCGTCCGTATCGCTACCGAAACGAGGGCGATTTTTACGTAGGGATGGACTTCCAGCGTAGGACTCATCAGTGTCACTGCCGAAACGCGTGCGCACTTGGGGATTTTTACTTTTAAAGGTGACGACCGACTCGAATTAGCTTTTGAGACTCTGGGCCTTCCTGTTTTAAGTTGACCACGGCTCAAGTTTGCTTTTGAGACTCTGGGCCCTCTTGTCTCTAGTCGACTACGACTCAAATTCGCCTATGAAACTCTGGGCCCTCTTGTTTTTAGTCGACCGTGGCTCAGCATTTTGGGGGTTCATAAAATACCGGAAATCTTCATATCAGACTTCATATACACCAAGCGGCTGTACGTCTCCGTCAATGCGTCTTTCTTCGCCATTTTTGGTATACTTCATGCATTGATGGATTGTTGACGTAACGATACTGTAATCGTGAAGCTACAGTCGTCCCAGGAGAATCTTATAGGACATGTCGGTGTCGATCACGTATATCTTAACTTCGGTTTGCAAGTCTCCAAACCTGATTGGCAAAACTATGGATCCCAGAACTTGCTGGCAGTTTTGATTGAAGCCCTGGATGACAATCCTCTCCCTTGACAGGTGTTAAACGTCTATTGATAAACTCTTTAGCGTCCGCAAGTTCATGATGTTCACTAAGGACCCCGGATCAATCAATATGCGATTAATCCGATCTCCGTCACTGTACCCTGTCATGTATAGCGGCCGGTTATGCTCAGTTGTCCCTAGTAGTAGGTCTTCATCTTTAAATGCGACTGCAGCTGTGTGCTGAGCGTACTGGGCTTCTTTCATCTTGATCTCCGCGAAGCGAGCCTGGTACCGGTCGGGGTTTTGCAGAGCGTGAATGAGGACGTCCCTAAGCTCCTTGGATAAAACCAAAGCATCATAGATGCTTAAGAAGGACAGAAGCTTCCGGAGGTGATCCAGAACGTTATAATCTACCGAGGAAGAGCTCGAGTCTCCGTGAGTCGGATCTCTGCCATCTTCTTCATTAGTCACCAATTTTTACTTCTCCTTTGGGGCGTGTAGGCTGTTCATCACCCCATTGAGATAGGAAATACGCATCGCTTGTCGGGCGTATACAGATTCCCCCTGTCTAGGGTAGGATGGGATTTATTGATTGTAGAGATCCAAATCTCCGGCAGCCGCGAACTAAGTTGCCGTTAATTACCCCTCTTCTTTGAAACGAACGAACCTCCGATTGACGGGTCAAACTAGTCATGCGAACTCAATGTGCAATGTGCGTAGGTGTGTGTCTTGAGGGTTTTTGAGTATATCGGGGTCCCACTACCCGGATAGAGGGCTGGGGGTCAAGGGGGCTAGCAGCCCCCTTGCGGGGTGCGGGGCAGCGTCCCGTTAGAAATTTTTTTCTAACAGGAGATGCGTTTTAAGTGTGGAGTGTATGAAAAAAAAGAAAAGAAAAAAACGATGAGTAACGTCTTAAGGACGTGTGGGCGCTGGGCGTCAGCGCCTCACGTGCCCGGTACGTGGATGCCCGACACGTGGACGCTGGGCGCTAGGCATTGGGTGTCGGCGCTTCACTTGCCCGACACATAGGCGCTGGTTGCTTTTCGCCGGGCGCCGGCACCTCACGCGCCGGCATGTGGGCGCTGGGCGCCTGCAGAAAGAATGGGCTTAGCCCCGAAATGAGGAGTTAAACTCCCGAAAAGGACTTTTATCTATGGAGTTAAATTCCAAAAGATTTTGAGTAGAGTTAAACTCTCAAAAAGGATTTTTATTTATGGAGTTATACTCCGAAAGATTTTGATTGGAGTTAAACTCCTAAAAGGGTATTATTTGTAAAGTTAAACCCCAAAAGATTTTGAATGGAGTTAAACTCCTAAAAAAGGGTTTTATTTGTGGAGTTAAACTCCAAAAGATCTTGACAAATGAAGTTGAACTCCCAGAAATCTTTGGAGATGATCAAAGGTGATCCCTTTCTTCTCCCCTATAGCCCTGAATCTTCTTTTGAGCCTTGGATCTTCCCGAAATGGGTTTTTTGGAGTTGGGTTTCTTTCTTCCTCCTCTTTGTTGGCTGGATCTTGGAGAAAAGGGGACGAGACTTAAAAATCTCCCATTTTGGGGATTTGATGGAAGATCCGAGCCCCCCTTCAAGGATTTTATGGTGAAAATTGTTTCTTTTTGAAAAAATAAGAGTTAAACTCTTGATTTAATTCAAAAAAAGAAGAAGGTTTAGAACCCTGAGGAAGGAGAAAGAGACACAGAACCCTAATCTTTAAGAGAGTGAAAAAGTTGTTCTTTATTTCATCATGATGTTACCTTTATAAGCTACATACTTTACATATACCCCCTTGGGCTTTTCCAAATGGCACTTGTGCCACCCTATGCCTTATGTGCTTGTTTCTTTTTGCACATAAGCCATGGGGTTTACAAAATTTTTGCTTTCTGCCCATTTTTCATACATTTATTTCTAAAAAATTGCATTAAACTAATTTATTGCTTCATTCTTGGTATGGAACTGTAGGGTTACTAGGCACACTAACAAGGCTATACAAGGCATCGACCATGCCGGATTAAAAATTTTAGGTGCCGAACAACCCTAAGCAAGATCGTTAACTAGAGATTAGGCGAAAAAGATGCAAGTAAATCATATTTACACTAAGTGATATGCGAAATACAACCTTTGTAGATCGGTCCTTCACTTCTAAAGCTCCTTGTTGTAGTCCCTTCACTGCGATCACGTGCTCCCGGACTCTCGGACGGCTCCATGAGAAAGTTGCAACAGTATTGCTTGAAGTCTTCGAGGCCGAAGATGATCTACGTCGAGGGAATACGGAATCAAGCTTCTACTTCACTAACCAAAGAATTAGTGAAGCAAACACCCTAAACTAAAGTGCTAGTCTAGTAGAGGATGGTGAGATAGGAAATGGGTACTCTTTGGATTTTCATTCCTCACAATATTTCTCACTTAAGATCAAACCCTAGCAAGCTTTTCCTTTTTGAATCAAGAAGAAGATGATGAACAAAAAGAAAG
Organism: Agapanthus africanus; assembly: GCA_030015575.1. Lineage (NCBI taxonomy): Eukaryota > Viridiplantae > Streptophyta > Magnoliopsida > Asparagales > Amaryllidaceae > Agapanthus > Agapanthus africanus. The sequence continues at coordinate 737,961,987 of CM057340.1, forward strand.
AGAAGAGGATAATGATCAAGTGAGTTAGCTAACCATGGTGAGTGAGTATCATATACTAACCCATGTAGAGACATTACCATGGCTTAGTCAAATGGTTAGGTTAATAAAAACCTAAAGTAAAACAAAGTTAGTGGACTTTGTCAAAACCTCCACAAACTTCTACAAGTTTCAAGCTTGTGACAAAACCTCCACTAATTTGCTTTTACTTTATATAATTATTAACCACCATTTATAAATAGAATGGTGTATGTCTTCTACACCCATGTCTTGTGTATCATCAAACATGATACAAAAAGAAAACACAATTTTAATATATATCACATATACATTAAAGTTGTGCTCTTGTGAGAAAAACCCTAAAGTGAACCAATACTAGTTAATGTAAAATAATATATCAAATATATAATTTTACATTAAATCATTAAATCAACACTTGATTTAACGATCCGGACATATCGCATATAACCGGCTAATATCAATGTATCGACTTATCGAATCAACACTTGATTCGATAACCCGGTTATATCGCATATAACCGATCGATACAAACATCGCGAGAATTGAATACGGTATCACATACTCGCATCATTCTCGGTCCCGCACATATTTCAAATGCGCTCCTATTTCGTTTTGCCTGAGCCAGTAAAACCTCTATGTAGGACTCTAAAGACTCGTCAATACGCCGGCAGTAGGTGATGATCATATCAAGCACCCACAAGCCGTCAGCGGTACTAGATGGACGTAACGGCTATCTGGGTATTGAGCGATCAGAAGATCAGCAAGCAAGCCCGCTCCAACTCCTGTAAAAGCCTGACAGTGACACTACCGTACAGTCCGGTCTCCTCGTCTGATATGTCGCATATCAGTTCTAGGGGTGGTAAACGTCAGACCCCAATAACCGATAAGTCATGCCGATATGAGGCGCATAACGGATCGAGAAACTACTGGTAACACTTACCAGTATATCTCTAAACCAGCCCTGGCCAGGGACTTCCCTGTTATGGCCAATCGAGCATAGCGCAATATCAACCCCCAATACCGGGAGAGACGAAACCCCTCCTATCGCTCATTGCCTCCATGTGACTCGGGACTGTACCCAAAAACCACCATTTTGCACGCCCTCTTGGACGTGGTAAGGTGGAAATCAAAGCACAGTGGGAATCACACAAGACTCTATGACGATCTCGGGTCTACAGACTAACCTGTACCAGTGTCACCAGAGAACTGCCATCAGACGTAAGGTATAATACCATCTGGGAGTTCTCGTCGAGTCCATCCAGTGTACCCAGTCTCCACTGAGCACCCGTATATCATCTCTGATGTCAAACACCAATGGATATGGGATCATCCATCGCCCATCTACATGGGTCGAGAAGGTATACGCTAGTCTACTCTGGTATATCGATGCCCCGTCTCGATATACCTATGACTAAGGACCTTGAAGGATGTACTTATGGACTACCATGTCCCCACTAGTATGATCCGCATCACAGTCCAGGTAGTCAAGTACACATCCTAAGGGCTTTACCAACATGTAACAGAGAGACAATCAGTATACACGTTAAGGTAAAGAGTAACCAGATAGCATACTATTATGTCGAGCAAGAAAGTCCTTCCTATATATGTCCAAGTATCCACTACAATATACATCACATGTATAGTAATGGCCTCTAGGGCATACATATAACTAACAGGAACCGGCCTCTTCCATGCTTGGTCCTGACTTGGGCTTGGGTCCACTTGGCTTCGGGGTTGATTGACTTTGACTTGGTCGGTCGGGGTGTAATTTTGACCCCAACAAAGTGCCCCCCATCAATAAACGCATACCACATATATGGATCGCGTGTATGAAATTGATGGATCTTTTTTCGCATAGAGGTTGACTTGATTCGGTTCCCGTTTTGACGACGTGGAGGTCGATGCTGCTCTTTTTACGATGTGGACGGTCGGTGCTGCCCTTTTAGCGACGTGGACGGTCAGTGCTACCATATTTACTACTTGGACGGTCAGTGCTGCCCTTTTAGCAACGTGGATGATCGGTGCTGCCCTTTTAGCGATGTGGAAGGTCGGTGCTGGCATTTTAGCGACGTGGACGGTCGGTGCTGCCCTTTTTGCGATGTGGACGGTCGATACTGCCCTTTTAGCGACGTGGACGGTTGGTGCTGTCCTTTTAGCGACGTGGACGGTCGGTGCTGTCATTTTTTGCGACTTGGACGGTCGGTACTGCCCTTTTAGCGACGTGGACGGTCGGTGCTGCCATTTTTGCGACTTGGACAGTCGGTGCTTGATTTGACTTGCTCCGCTTCTTGCAGTGTCAGGATTGTAGTTGACTTATTTGATTTGATTTGTTTTGAAAGTTTCCTACCTGTACAGCGGGACTTTCGAGCTTAGAAGTGCTGCCGGGTGAGACTTTGATTTGATCTGTTTGATTCTGTCTTATTTGGCAGAATTTTTGAATTTGAGAGGAACATAGAATTTGGATTTTGTCTAGTATCAGCATTGCTGCACTGGAATAATATCAGGAGCAACTCATCATTTGCCCCGGGAGGACTTGGGATTTGTTTTTTGGGTCGGTATCATCACCGCCAACACTGAAGCGTAGTGCTAGGAGTGACTCATTATTTGCTGTTGGGAAAACTTCGAATTTGGGTTTTTGGGTCGGCATCGGCACCGCTAATACTGAAGCGTAATGCCGGGAGCAACTCATCATTTGTCATAGCCCGTTGGGGAACGACGGCTTATGAGACAGTTTAGATCCCCATCACCAAAGGCTTTTCAATTTTATGAGCCGTAAGAGTCTCATAAAAGTATTTTCTCCCTATGAGTCGAGATGATCTCATAGGTGCATTTTCTCTTTAGGAGTCGTGATGACCCCCAAGTGTGTTTTTCCCTTGTGAGTCGTAAGGATCCCATAAAGGTATTTTCTTACGAGTCGAGAGGATCTCGTAAGCTCTGTTCTCCTCATGTATCGTGAGGATACATGAGCGGGTTTTCCCAAATGGAATATAATTCCGATGGCGGAGACCGGCCGCGGGGCTGGTGATTGACGTGGGACATGGGTGTGATTTAGCTTGTTTATGCCCCTGGATTGTATATGGTAGTCCAGTTGAGGACTAGTCGTAGGGCTGGGATCATTTGGGGGATTTGGATTTTGGTTGGCGTCTGCATCGCTACACCGGAATATGGTACCGGAGTGACTCATTATTCACCGTTTGGGAATCTTAGGGTTTGAGTTTTGGTTGGCGTCTGCATCGCTGCACTGGAATGTGGTACCAGGAGCGACTCATCATTCGTCGTTTGGGAATTTGGAGTTTGAGTTTTGGGTTGGTATCAACACCGCTGACACTGAAGCGTAATGCCAGGAGCGGCTCATCATTTGCCGTGCCAGTTAGGGAACGATGGCTTAGGAGACAAGTTTAGATCCCTATCACCTAAGGCTTTTCAATTTTATGAGCCGTAAGGGTCTCATAAAAGCATTTTCTCTCTACGAGTCGAGAGGATCTCGCAGGTGTATTTCTTCCTAGGAATCGCGGGGATTCCTAAGTGTGTTGCTCCTTTGTGAGTCGAAAGGATCTCATGCGAGGATTTTCTGCTCACAAGGTCGAGAGGACTTTGTGAGTGTATTTCATCTCTTTCCACGAGTTTGCGTCCTTTTAGATTTTCACAAACTCGCCGGCAGTCCTGCTGTTTTTTCTCTTGGAGACCTTTCGGTTTTTCATTCATGCCGTTTTGCTTATGGACATACCATTTTTTTGCTTCATTGCTGGTAGGACTTTAGATGTAGTCTCACCGGCAGGACCTGGGAAACAGGGGTCATTTGCGTCCGTGGATTGTATACGGTTTTACAGGATGTATGATCCAGAACGTAGGGCATGTGTGCTCAATTCGTCTGCGACTTGAAGCATTCACGCGTAGTATTTCTTGAGATATCGGTCATTGATGGGTGGCATGGGCTTTTCTTCCTCGGCATTTATCAGCTGGTAGGATCCTTCATCAAACACTTTCTCGATGACGTATGGTCCTTTCCAGTTTGGCTCGAATTTTTCCTTGGCATGTCGATTGGGGATGATTGGTCTTTTAAGGACCAATACCAATTCGCCTTTCTTAAAAGCACGGAGACGAGTCATCTTATCATAGGCCCGTGACATTTGGACTCGGTATAACTCCAGATTTTGCTGTACCGCAAGCCTCTTTTCTTCGAGGATGTCGAGCTCTTCGAGCCAAAGGATGACATTTTCTTCCTCCGTTAACTCGTGATGGACGACCATTCTTAGGCTTGGAACTTCGACTTCGAGCGGGAGGATTGCTTCCACTCCGAAGAGTAGTGAGTATAGAGTGGACTGAGTTGGAGTGCAGTTCGTGGTACGATATGCCCACAACGCCTCGTGGAGCTTGAGATTCCAGTCTCTCTTATTGGCTGAAGCATTTTTCCTCAGGAGCTTGCATATAGTTTTATTGAAGGCTTCGGCTAGCCCATTGACTCTTGGATTATAGTTGGAGGAATATCTCCAGTCTATCTTGTGCTGAGTAGAGAACCTTAAGGCTTCGAAGCTCTTGAAAGAAGGCCCGTTGTCTGATATGATTTTTCTCGGTGTACCGAAGCGGTATAGAATATTATGCCGGAAGAACGTCAGAATATCTTCTGTCTTGAATTCTTTTAATGGGATAGCTTCAGCCCACATGGAGAAGTAGTCAGTTGCGACCAATATGAACCGGTAGCCTTTAGATGACGGAGGATCAATTGGACCAACTATATCGGTGCCCCAAACTTCGAAGGGCCATGACGTCACTATAGGATGCAGCGGATTAGGATGCTTATGAATGAAGTCACCGTGAATTTGGCAGAGATGACACTTCTTTGCATGCTCTTCACAATCCCTTATCATGGTAGGCCAATAATATCCAAGCCGTTTGATTTGAAGCTGCATTTTGGGGCCGGATTGGTGAGCTCCGCAGACGCCCGAGTGAACTTCTTTCATGACTTTTTGGGCTTCGGCCAATGACAAACATCTGAGCCAGAGTTGGTCATATAATCTGTGGTATAGCGTATTATTTACAAACACGTATCGAAGAGCTCTCTTCTTCAGCTAAATCCTCACAGATTTTTCTTCGGGCAGCTTGTCGTATCGGAGGTACTCTATGAAGGGTTCTCTCCAATCGAGCTCGTCTTGAATGATCAGAGCTTCTTCGGCAGGATTGTTCTCTTGTTCTACGCTTCCTTCTTCACGCAAAGAGACCGGAGGTAGAATTTGTTGGCTTCTGACTGTTATCAGAATTTCATCCATATCGGGATCAGCCGGCTCCTTGGCTAAGTGAGTGAGTATGTCAGCTTTTCTATTCAATGTCCTAGAAACTCTCATCAGTTCAATGTGGGTGAACTGTTTCATAAGCTCCACCACCCGGCTTCTGTACCGAGCTAACTTGGGTTTGTATATCTTATAGTCGCCGCTTACTTGGTTAATGACAAACTGGAAATCACCGTAGACTCATAGCCGAAGGATTTCCATTTCTATGGCGAGCTCCAGACCAGCTATCAGAGTCTCGTACCCAGCCTCATTGTTTGTGCGAGGCTCGGTGAGAGCAAAAGAACGTCGTAGGGTTCCCATCGATGGCATGATGAACACCAATCCTATTCCTGCTTTTATCTGTGGGGCGCTTGATTTGCTGGAGGTCCTAATTGATGAGGCTCAGTCGAAGTAGAGCTCCCAACATGGCTCGTCATCCTCGAGGTGCAGCACTTGTTCGTCGGGTAACTCGCAATTGAGCGGTGACCCTTCTGGTATGGGATGAGCAGCAAGGAAGTCGGCGAGGGCTTGCCCTTTTACTGTTTTCTGAGGAGTATAGATTATGTCAAATTCAAGCAGCATGACAGCCCATCTTGCCATTCTATTGGCTAGGCTTGTTTTGGTCATTAAGTGTTTGAGCGGGTCGACCTTGGAGATCAGCATAACTCGATGGGTGAGAAGATAGTGTCTTAGCTTTTTCATGACAAATATCAGGGCTAGGCATTGCTTTTCGATCGGGTAATAGTTATGTTCCGTCCCGACTAACGTTCGATAGAGGTAGTAGAGAGCATTCTCTTTTCCCTCCTCATTGTTCTGGGTGAGCAGTGCACCGAGTGACTTATCTAGAGCGGCAGTATAGAGAATCCAGTTTATTTGGAATGGGAGCAGCAAGCACTGGAGGGTGCAGCAGGTACTGTTTGATATTTTCAAATTCTTCTTGACATTCGGCATCCCAGACGAAAGGAGCTCTTTTCTTCATGAGTTTCGAGAAGGGCCTGCATCTTCCCGAAAGGTTTGAGATGAACCTTCGTATGCAAGCGAGCTTGCCTTGAAAGGATCTTAGCTGCGTTAGATTCTTCGGAGGAGGCATCTCCATGATGGCCTTTATCTTCGATGGGTCGATTTCGATCCCCCGATGTCGGACTATGAAGCCCAAGAATTTTCCCGATGACACGCGAAAAGCACTTTAGAGGATTCATCTTCAGATCGTATTTCCTCAGTTGGGTGAAAACGGTCCTGAGATCTCGGATGTGATCGGCCTTGGCTTTAGTTTTGATGACCAAATCATCAACATAATATTCGACGACTTTATGGATTAAGTCATCAAAGATTTTGGTCATTGCTCTTTAATATGTTGCGCCCACATTCGTCAGTCCGGATGGCATCACCTTGTAGCAGTATATCCCGATCGGGGTTCGAAATGCTATGTGTTTCTCATCCTCGGACGATATCTTGATCTGATTATATCCAGACGAGCCATCCATGAAGGTGAATAGCTTGTAATTTGAGCTATCGTCGACCATTATTTCCATGACCGGTAGTGGGAAATCATCTTTAGGGCATGCCTTATTAAAGTTCCTGAAATTGACGCAGACTCGGATCTACCCATTCTTCTTTTTCACTGGGACGATGCATGCGATCAAGTCCGCATATTTCTCTTCTCTGATGAAACCGGTATCGATGAGTTTCTTGGTTTCCTCGATAACCTTTTCTTCCAGTTCTCTTCTCATTCTTCGAGGAGCTTGTTTGACTGGCTTGGCATCATGAGATGTAGCCAGCTTATGCATGGCCACTTCATGGGAGAGGCCAGCCATTTCTTTATACGTCCACGCGAAGCAGTCGGAGAACTCGTGCAGCAGGGCGATTATCTGCTCTTTCATTTCCTCTGACAAGAGTGAGCTGATGTAGGTCGGCCTTAGATTATCGGGCGTTCCCAAATCAATCTCAGTTAGCTTGTCGAAGGTTGCTTGTCCGCCATCTTCGAGTTCTTGAGGGGCTTCTTCTGGCTCGGCTAGCTCGTCGTCGTCATTTGACCTTTCGCTGGCTTTACCAACATGGATCATGTAGCATGCTTTGGTATCAGATTGAATGAAACCTATGCTTCGTCTATCTGGGATTCGTCCATCGATGAGTGCTCGGACTTGAGTCGGATGCCATAGCCCCTCATAAAACTTCGCTTCGGAGTCTGTTTGATATAACCCATCCGCACTTTTTAAAATATTCTCGCATCTCGGACGCATAATATCTGGGGTTTAGGACGGCTCTTATGCCTCTTTCATAGGGAAGGCACATGACAGACAAATCGTCTGAGTGCACGACAGGATTTGACCTATAAAACAGGATGCCCTTCTGTCCATTTTTCCTTACGAGAACATAGAAAGTTTGCAGTTGGTTTACGGTAGAGACCGACAAAGCATCTAAATCCTTACATATCTGTTCCGGCACCCTTGTGATAGCTAGGGATCCTTCTATAATTTCGAAGGTTTCTCTTTTTGCATGAGGGCCCAATCCGCAAGGCTGTTGCGAGGCGGGTCCTCTTCCTCCGACTCTTCCGTATCGCTGCCGAAATGAGGGCGAATTTTGCTGCCGAATGGGCCTTCAGTATTAGACCCGTTCGTATCGCTACCGAAACGAAGGCGTGTTTTATGGAAGGACGGACTTCCAGCGTCGGACTCATCAGTGTCACTGCCGAAACGCAGGCGCACTTGGGATATTTGCTTTTGAAAGTGACAGCCGGCTCAGATTTGCTTTTGAGTTTTGGGTCGGCTCCGTCCTCGGTCAGTTGTAGCTTAGCATTTTTAGGGTTCACAAAGTACCGAGAATCTTCATATCGGACTTCATGCACACCGAACGGCTGGATGTATCCGTCAATGCGTCTTTCTTCGCCATTTTTAGTATACTTCCTGCATTGATGGAGAGTTGACGAAACAATGCCGTAATCGTGGAGCCACGGTCGCCCCAGGAGGAACTTATAGGACGTGTCGGCGTCGATCACGTATATCTTGGCTTCGGTTTGTAGGTCCCCGAACCAGATTGGCAAAGTTATGGATCCCAGAACTTGCTGGCAATTTTGATTGAAGTCTTGAATAACAGTCCTTTCCCTTGACAGGTGTCTGACGTCCATTGACAAACTCTTCAGAGTCCGCAAGTTCATGATGTTCACTGAGGACCCGGATCAATCAATATGCGATTAATCCGATCTCCGTCTCTGTACCCGGTCACGTAAAGCGGCCGGTTATGCTCAGCTGTTTCCTCTTCGTCCTTAAACGTGACTGCGGCGGTATGCAGAGTGTACTGGGCTTCTTTCATATTAATTTCTGCAAAGCGAGCCTGGTACCGCTCGGGGTTTTGTAGAGCGTGAATGAAAACATCTCTAAGTTCTTTAGATAGGACTAAGGCATCGTAGATGCTCAGGATAGACGGAAGCTTACAGAGATGGGCCAAGACATTATAATCCACTGAAGAAGGACTCGAGTTTTCATGAGCAAGCTCTCCTCCATCTTCTTCGTTAGCGACTTATTTTTCCTTTCCTTTCAGAGCCCTGCCGTTTCTGAGCTGAATTTGGTTGGCCTTTGTGGCAAGCTCCTCGTCCTCTTCGGGAAAGCACGGCTCTTCCTCAAAGTCGCTACTAAGGTGGACGACGTAGCAGGTCACTATAGGAACCTCGTCATTGGAGTCTTCTTCAAGCTCCTCCAGAATCTCAGTCGCTTCTACGGGGAAGAACTCCTTCAATTGAACCAGAATTCTTTCCTTTTGTTCATAGTCTTCAAAGAATCGATGTACTTTTGAATGGTCGACCTCCCCCACAGACTCTTTTTCGCGCCGAGCCGCACTTTTCTTTTTCTTGAGCCTTTTGGACTTTGGGCCTGATTGAGCCGAATTGGCAGCTGGAACGACGGGCTCCTTCTGCCCCTCCTATTCTATTCTAAGCTCTTTCTAAAGTAGTTTTAGCATCTTCTACGTCTTATTAGAAATGTGCGTACTCCACAAAGGCTGCGGCGAGTCGGATTCATTTCTCGAGGAAGCGGATTCAATTGTTTATTCCCAGAAGGCTTCAGCTTCTGTATAAAGTTAGTGGTTGCAACTTGATTGTTCACCAATACTCTTGGACAGCTCGATCTCTTCGGTCATGTATTTCTTTTCGACCCGGTCTTTGAAAATATAGCAATCCTCGATCGCATGGCTTACTACTCGGTAGTACGGGCAATACAGAGGATTGTCGGTCATTTTTTCTTTGTGAGGTCTTTTTGACTTTGGCAATTGTAGACCGTTGTTTAAGGCATCATTGAATATCTTGCGGACCTTGTCCCTTCTGAAAGACTAAAGCTTGTGTTGGGGTCAAAATTTGCACCCCCGGTTGACCGAGTCAAAGTCAAGATCAACCCCAAGCCAGGTGGGCCTAAGCCCAGGTCAAGCGGGTCAATGCCCAAGTCAAGACCGCGGCCAGCCTCCTCCATGCCAAAATATATATCATGTAATAAATAATTTTTATGTAATTTTTTTTTGCATGAATGTAAACAAAATGGGCATAAAGCCAAATTTTTGTAAGCTCATAGCTTATGTGCAAAAAGAAATGGCACATGAGACATGGGATAGGCAAAATGCCATTTTGTAAAGCCCAAGGGGCTATATGTAAACATGTAAGCCTATATAAGGCAACATGATAATGAATAAAAAAGAAAAACTTTTCATTCTCCCCAAAAAATCTAGGGTTTGTGCCTCTTTCCCCTTTCTGAAGGTTCCAAACCTTTTTCTTTCTTTTGAATTAAATCAAGAGTTTTACTCTTTTTTTTCCAAAACTAAATAGTTTTTCATCACAAAACCCATAAAGGGGAACTTGGATCTGTTATTAGATCTTAAAAAGAAGAGATTTTTAAAATCTCATATCTCTTGATCTTCAAGATCCTGCCAACAGAGAAGGAAGAAGGAGGCCCATCTCCAGAAACCCCACTTTGGGGAAGAGTTAGGGCTCAAAAGAAGAAGCCCTTCATTAGCTTCAAAACATCTTAGGAGTTCAACTCCACTCTAATTTCTCTTTCGGGAGTTTCTGGGGCTAAAAGCCCCTTGTTTCTTGCCGGCGCCCGAGCGCCTTGCGCTCAAGCGCCCAGCGCCCATGTGCCGACACGTGGCGTGCCCAGCGCCCAACGCCCATGTGCCGACACGTGGCGCGCGAGCGCTCGAGCGCCCAGCGCTCGAGCGCCCAGCGCTCAAGCGCCCAGCGCCTATGTGCCGACACGTGGCGCGCTAGCGCTCGAGCGCCCAGCGCCTATGTGCCGACACGTGGCGCGCTAGCGCTCGAGCGCCCAGCGCTCAAGTGCGGACACGTGGCGCGCTAGCGCTCGAGCGCCCAGCGCTCAAGTGCCAAGCGCCCACGTGTCGACACGTGGTGCGCCAGCGCTCGAGCGCCCAGCGCCCACGTGTCGAACACGTGGCGCGCTAGCGCCTGAGCGAACAGCACCTAAGCGCCCAGCGCTCAAGGCGCTGGCTCCATGCGTCCTTTGGGCGCTTCCCCCTTTTTTTATATACATGTATGTATATGTATAGATACACACACACTCCACAACACTGTCCTTCCCAAAATTTTTTTTGGGCCGGGGCGCTGCCCCGCACCCCGCAAGGGGGCTGCTAGCCCCTTTGACCCACAGCCCGCTATCCGAGTAGCGGGACCCCCGTAAAAACTCTGCGTGGCTCCCGATATATCCAAGCCCCCCTCCAAAACAAAACACACGTACACTGCACATTGAGTTCGCATGACCAGTTTAACCCGTCAATCGGAGGTTCCCTCGCTCCAAAGGCGAGGGGTAATTAACGACAGCTTAGTCCGCGGTTGCCGGAGATTCGGATCCCCACAATCAATAAACCCCGGCCTACCCTAGGCAGGGGGAATCTGTAGTACGCCTGACAAGCGCGTGCGTATTCCCATCTCAATGGGGTGACGAAAAACACCCTACACCTTGTTCTTTTTCTCCTCTGGGGAAGTCCTTTCTCCTCCCAGCACTGGCTTTCAAGACTGGTTGGTTTTGGATTCGCTTGCATTTCGCTTGTTTTCATTGTCGGACGCATTGAAGGCATTGGTCTTGTTGGAGCTCCCACTTTTACGGTTGTCGTCTTTTCTTCTCTTCTAATACTTGTCACCCTGGGAGTCCGGGGTAGACTCTTGCTTCAAGCGTTCCAACATTTGTACTCTCTTGGTCATCTCTTGAAACGTCTTGAGGCCTACTGTACATAAGAATAGAACCATCCAATTGCTGAAGTTCCCAATAAGGAGGCTGAGGGACTGGTCCTGCTCTAGCGGCGGTTCGTACTTGACAGTGAGGTTGCGCCATCGGGTAATAAAGTCCGTGTTGTTTTCGTTGTTTCTCGGCTTGGTTCTCACAAGGACAACAATGGAGATTCTATTACTGATGCTCATTAAACTTTGCCGAAATAGAGACTCTATTTTGGAAAAAGTAGTGACGGACCCGTCTGGTGTACTCGCGTACCAGTCGAAAGTGACACCGGTGTAACAACCCTAAACTTTCTGTACAACTTTCTGTACGAAATTTTTTCAAAAATACAGAAAGGGGTACTTTTGCCTGAGCACAAGTTATAAGTTTGTTTTACTTTTTAATAGTAAGAAGGAGCTTTTAGCTCATTGGTAAGACCTTGCACTGCTGAACCAAAGCACCAGAGTTCAAATCCCATTAGCCACATTATTTTTTAATTAGTTTTTTTTTTAATTTTTAGAAGCCAAAGAGCCTACACGTGCATAACTCGTAAAAACCAAAAGTCACATATAAAACAAACTGGCCCAGGGGGTAGACGACTCGACATAGGACACGTGACGACGAGAATCGGCGTGACTCGGCCGGATCGGGCCGGCGGCGCGGCAGACTCGGCCCACCGCCGCCGACCGATTCATCTCCAAACCCGAGTTGGTCTTCTGTGAACTTGTGTCTCTTGGTCTTCTTGTAACCCCTGTCATGTTTATTTCTCCTGCACATTTATAGAGTCAATAAAAACACCTATTTATTATATTTTTAAATACAATTTTTAATACAATTTTCATACAACCTTTCATCTATCCTAACCCTAGTTTTTCCTATAAATACCACCCCTAAACACACCCCTCTCACTCATAAATTCTGTCCAAACTCTCAAGAAATTCCTCTAGATCTTTTGTTTACAATTGGAATTAGCGAAGGGCGGAACTCCGGCGAAATTCCGACGACGACCCTAGGAGCTCCCGGCGACAAAACGACGCACCGGAATCAACTTCCACTCCCTCTTCCTCTCCTCTAAACCAAAAGCCAGTAAGTCCCTTCTCCCTCTTCACTTTGCTGTTCTAAAAACTCGTATTTCTAAAACCCGACGGAATCAGAGTTAATCCAACTTCCGATTCGGTTCTTCTTAAAAATTCCATCTTTTATTAAATACAAACACACCACACCATCACATCTTGACTATTAAACATTAACAAAACATCATGAACAAGTTCCATAGCAAAATATTTCATGTTGCAATTTATATCGTACTTTTTCAGTAAAATACAATGTAGTTCAGTTTCGACATTAAAACATCATTACCCTTTCTATACCTTTAGATAGATCACGAGGTAATGACCTACCTCTTCACAATACTCATATGCAACATAATACGATACCTTTTGGGAAATATAGATTCGGGAAAATACCGTTTTACACAAAATTACCTTTAACTTATAAAAAAAACCATTTTCACAAGATTATGTATTTTAAACAAGTCTTTGCAAAGCGCCGCTACAACCCATTTGGGGAACCTGTTCGGGATGGTGCGGATTATCGCACATTCTCGGGCTTAGTAATGCGAGATGCAGACATCCGCAACGAGCATTCGGTCTCGAAAGATTTAAAAATACAAATATCTTAAGAAAATGAGATTTCTAGAAATATAATAAATTAAAATTATATATATATATATATATATATATATATATATTTGTATGCATGTATGTATGTATCATCAAAATATCTATTTTTGTGATAATATAAATATTCCAATTTTTCTAAATCAAAAGAATCAACTTACATGAAAATACCATGCAATTCCATACAAGTTCAATACTTTACACTTAAATACCATGTATTATGAAAAATATGGTTTATTCACTAGAAATGTCACAATGATAAAATCTGCATCTATGAAAACTCTAAAGACGATAATTAAATACTTGAGGTGTATTTTGAAAATTATACAAAATCATTTTTATATAAAACCCCATCAAGTTTTATAAATTACAATAAGGACCCTAGTAAATATAAGTTTAAGCGGGACCATTCTCTTGAGCCTCAGAGAGCCGGAGATATGGGTGCTTGCCTATTTAAGGTAGAAAACTTAACAAACGGTGTTATCAACACGATAATCGTCTTTGAAAAAGACACAAATCCCGCCGTCCATGTGCAGCGGTTACCGATAGCATCAAAACCTAATTCAGGATTCAATTTCTTTTTAATTGTCCGATTCAGACTGAGTCTTATTATAAATAATCTGACTTGAATTTGATTCAAGTACAAACTACAATTCAATATGAATCCATATAATCAATCTGTTCTATTTATTCAATCTGTATTGACCGAACCGAACCATGGATATACTTTCCATTTACATGATTCTCCAGTCACATCCATGATTCTCCAGTTACCTCCATTTACTGATATCATGGTTTCGGCAAGTCATCCAATTATACAATCTATATTACAAGACAATACAAGTTGCAATACAATACAAACAATACAATCAAGACATCGCGGGGTTTATAAAGGGGTAGACTGGTACAGAATATGTTAAAGGTGGCACGAGGTGGTCACTTAAGACGTAATTACATCCATACCGTTGTTCCGTGGTATTATCGACTGAGCCTTGTATTCCATTTGCCTTTAGTCTCTGGCATATAGAGACTCCTCTCATATACTGGCCTCTTCTGTACCAAGCTACAAACAACAGCGTTAACAATATAATATAACTTTAAAAGTTACACTCTCTTTGTCTATTCTATTTCCCCCTCATCTTTGGGACTTACCGAGCGATTGTTCGCTGACGACATTCCTTATCTTTCTTCTTTGGAATGTTGTCAGGTGATTCGGATTTTCAAGAGATCGAGTCCAACGCCGAAGACTTGGACCAGTTTACTGAAGATCCCGAGCTGTAGTTTCACTTGTACTTTTTCTTTTACATCCTGTATTTTTCTTTTCTGTTATGCCACTGGTTAAGCATTGCTTTTCATTCCATGTATTTACTTTTCCATGTACTGTAAAAGAATGTTAATAAATAAAGTTGCTGTTCATTTACATTTGTCTCTTGTGTACATTTACTTTTATATTGCTTAGTTACGCTTAGCGTATTTACTTCTGAGTAAATACGTAGCGGCCTCGTCGCGTCCTCTGCCCGTACACTGGGAAGCGGGGCGTGACAACCGGTCAGGCTGTTGACGAACTGATGAAGAAGGAGTGCATCGTTGCCCCCTGTATTTCCGCACGACGCTTTAAAGTGGGTGAAATGCTGATTTTCGTTTCCCGCCCCGTCAAATTTTCCAAACTTAGGAATGACGTAACCGCTCGGGAAATCGATCAAATTATATTGTGCGGGATATGGTCGCCCACTACTGCCAATTTCTTTCTGAGCTTCAGTTTCGGCCACCAATGTTTTAACCATGCTGGTGACCAAATCCATTATCCGATCTTGTGTGAGCGGGATGGCTCCATCTTGGGCCAAGGCATCCCTAGAAGTGGAATGTGGCCGGCTTTCGCATGGCTCGCCTATACTTGGACCTAAAAGGACAGGCATTGGTTGCTTCAGGTCATTATCACCCGGCACATGAGTGGAAACTTGTGCTAGATTGGATGGCGTCCGGGCAATTTGAGTCGTGAGCTGCATCACGACATTCGTCAAGTCGTCGATTTTGGATTAAAGCTTGGCCATCTCTTTATCTTTGCTCCTGAGCTGTTTTCGGAGCTCTTGAAGCAGCTCTTGCTCTGCGGTCCTGGCACGGAAAGTCGGCTCTTCCTCGCTGTCCGAGCTTGACTCCACATGGACTGAGGGTTCTTTCTACCTATCGGCCTCATCGAGAGGGTTTTCATCATCCAGCGGAGGCAGCCGATCTTGGGAAGCGGCAACCACATTCAAGACAGATTGGGGTTGGGATGTGGTGGCCCCATCCTTGCTTTTATTGCGCAAGTTATCGCTGGGCCGCGCGGCCGCCATATAAACCGTATGGATAACATATCTGGCCATCTTTTCGTTATTGGCAGCTGATTTCGTGGACTGTTGTCGTGGCCTTTCTGTTTCGGCAACGGACAATCGATTAAAGATGGCTGGCCTGACCGGATTCTTGAGTGGTGTTGGCGCTTCTTTTCTGGATTTGCCCCGCTGCTTTCGCGCGTCACAGAGCGCCTGATAGACTCTAGAAGAGACAGTGTCATGCTTTCTCTATTGGGACTGGGACACGTCTCTTTTTAGCATCGTTCGGACTGTTATCTTCTTGATTCTGGCGGTCATGGCGTTTTTCTGAACCCACTTTAGTGGTTCGAAAGAATTGCTGACTTTTACGGCCGACTCAGCCGTCGTCGCGGGGTGACCCTGCTCTTGGAACCTCACAAGTGTAACGACTCTGTTTTTAATGTACAGAAATTTGTTTAAAATTAAAGTACTAAATGGAGTATTTGCAACCGTGAATATGCTATAAGTATTTAATTTGTTTAAGAACAATAAGAAACATCTTGTAGCTCATTGGTAAAGTCTTGCACTGCTGTGACGTAGCCCCTGTGTTCAAATCCTCCCAGTCACATATTATTTTTAATAATTTTTCTTTTAAACTTTTTGGAAGCCCAAAAGTTTATACGTGCAATACATGTAAAAATGAAAAGTCTCAGAAATCAAACATATGGAAATTATTATATAAACAGTCCCCGACACGTGGCATCAATCCAGACCCCACCCTCACCCAATCGACCGACGAAGGAGCCTCTGGGGCCGGCGCCGCCGGGCTTACCCATAGGTAATGCCTCCATCTTTTGAACTATAACTCTTGGCCTTCTCCCCACTACTCCTCTTCTGTTTGAATTTCCTGCAAATTAATAGAGGATTAAAATCACCATTAAACCAATGTTTTAATACATTTTAATTCTCATTTTTAATTCCCCAAACCCTAATTCTATCCTATAAATACCATCCCACATCCCAGCCCTCTCCATTCTGAAATCCATTGTCAAAACTCTCAAATTTTTCCAAGTCAAAGAAGTGTACAAGTGGAGTTAGCCCAAGGTCAAGTTCCGGCGACAATTCCGGCGACACCGCGACTCCACGAAACCATCAAATTGTTCCTATACATCATCTCTCTCTTTTCATCCAGTAAGTCCTTTCTTCCCTATTTAAAAAGTTCTCTTTTCAAAACTCGTCGGAAGTGGAGTTACTCCGACATCCGATTCTAAAATTATTAAAAACACAACTTTTTCTTAATAACCAAACATCCATATTATTATATCTTGTTTAGTAATCTTAAAACAAACTTTGAAAACAAGTTTCATCTTAAAATACATTGCTATGCAACTTTTGTTACACTTTTACGGTTAAATACCATAAATTTTATATTCGGCATCTTTAATCATATTTGCTTGTATTACCTTTAGAAAAATCTCACGAGGTAATGACCTACCTCTCACAACACACATCTTGATATATCATGATTGCTTGAAAACAATATTTTGGGACAAATACGAATTTACATTTAAATACCATGAACTATTAAAAACCGTATTCTTTAAATTGTTTTAATTAAATTCCTTACGATTAAGTCTCTACAACCCACTTTTGAGGAACCCGATCGGGATGGTGCGGGTTATCGCACATCCTTGGGACTAATAGAGCGAGATGCAGACTCCTCACGGAGCATCCGATCTCGAAGAAATTTTTAATATAATTTTTAAGAAAACGTGATAATCTATTTAATAAATAAATTCTATTTTTAATAATTATATATATATATATATATAAATATTATCAAAACATCTATTTTATATTTATAATAAATTCCATGCTTTCTAAACACAAGAATCACAAATTTTATGAATATACTATTAACAATCCATACAAGTCAATTTACACTAAAATACCATTTATTATTCAATCTAGGTTTATATTCACTAAAATACCTAACTTTTTAAAATTACATCCATGAAAACCCTAAATACTTTAAATAAATACTTGAGATTTATTTTGAAAGTATACTAAAACTATTTTTCATAAAATCCTCTCAAGTTATATTAATTTACAATAAGGACCCTAGTAAATATAGGTTTAAGCGGAACCAATTCTCTTGAGGCTTAGGGAGTCGGAGAAAGTGGGTGATTGCTTATTTAAGGTAGAAAACTAAAACGGGGTTATCAATGGTAATTGGTTTGGAAAAAGTCACAAATCCTGTCGTCCATGTGCAGCAGCTACCGATAACTCCAAAACCTAATTCAGGAATCCAATTCTGTTTAAGTGTCTGACTCAGTCAGAGTCTCAGTCTAATCTGAATACAATTCCAACCTACATACAATTCAAATATATCTCCAATACAACATGAATCTATATATACTGGAACTTGAACATGAATACCAGAATAATATCCGATATCAACATGACTTGATTTAACCGAACTATGGATATATATTGACTTGACTACGTGACTATCCGTATACATCCTTATCCGTTTATATGAACAATCTATACCATGGTCTCGGCAAGTCTTATATCTACAAATCATTAAAATCAATACAAAATACATTACGGGGTTTTAAGAGGTAGACTGGTATGGAATGTGTTAAAAGTGGCACGATGATGATCACTATAATACACCTAACCTGAACATCCGTTGCCGTTATCCCGTGTGTTTTGACGGGGCATTGTACTCCATATAGCTTAGCCCATGGAGCAAGTTGGACTCCTCTCGTATACACTGGCACATTCTGTACCAAGTTATAAACAATTACGTTAATATAACAAACATAACCATATATACTTTACCCGATCTATTCTCTTTCTATTCTTCTTTATCTCTTGGGACTTATCGAGCGATTGTTCGCTGACGACATTCCTTTTCTTTTCTTTCTTTGGAATGTTGTCAGGAGGACCCGACTCTCTGGAGATCGAGCCCAGCCAGGACGATTTGGAGCAGTTCATTAAGGATCCAGAGTTCTAGTTCATGTAAGTCGATGTACAACACCCCACGAGTTGCGGGGAGGCGGGATAATGAAAAACAATCTTGTTCTTTGAGTTAACATCGACTAACCGAAGAATCTTTGCTAAACTATAACTAACATATACATAGGAGTTGTTAACTACTATGAAAGAGATTATACCTAGCGAACCTAGTCCTTCGTCTTTTCGTTCTCCACCTCCTCCTCGGCCTCCTCTACGTAATAGACGATCCACCCTAGAGCTTCTGTTCCAAGCTTCACCTCTAATCTTGAGGTAACTAGGTTTCTTTAGTTGCTAATCAAAGGTACCTAGGTAATATAGAGTGAGGTTATGGATTAATTAGTCTATCTAATCCTTGATCTCAACACATGAGAGGGGAGGATTAGGGTTTGAAGAGAGAGAGAGCTTGAGGAGAGAGAAGGTGAGCAAGAGAAAATGAGAATGAGATAATGATCTCTCTTGAATATATGAAGCATAATGATTTATCAAAATAAATAAATAAAATGATTAATCATCATGCTTCATTAATTCAATATGTGTGATTCACTATATGAGTCATTAACCATTTAATGATGCATTAATGACATGGATGAATCACACAAATGAGTCACTAAATCATTTAATGCTTGTGCCACCTAAACCCCCAAGTCATCATCCTTCTAGAAGCTTCCCGCCAAATTACGAGAACGCCCCTTCTATCCGTGAAAACACGGAAAAACTTTAGACTGTATAAATCCAATAATCCGATACTAGAATCCGGCTTAAACCAAAGTCGGCTAGTAAAAACTGTCCGAACGTCGTACGTGCGTAAACACACGTATGCGTCCGAACCCTTGTCGTAAAACCATACGACCTCTATATCGTTTCGCCTGGAGTAAGGAAACTCTCTGTGTGGGACTCTAAAGACTCGACTACTACGCTGGCAGTGGGTTTAACCACAGACCACAAGCGGCACTAGTTGTACGTAACGGTCCCCAGGTAGATGTCGATAAGAAGGCCGATGAGGAAACCCATCCGAACTCCTACTGAGCCTGATGTGATAATCTCCGTACAGTCCGGTCTGTTCGTCTAGGACTATCGCATATCGAGCCTAGGGGGGCGGCAAGCGTCAGTCCCCTAAAAGCGGTATAAATCGTGTCGGAGTGAAGCCCATTACACCTTGAGAAACTACTGGAACCTACCAGTAAATCTCGCTTGCCCTGGCCAGGGACTTTGCGTAATGGCTCTCTGACACAGCGCGATATCAACTCCCGATACCGGGAGAGACGAATCCTGTCTAACTGCCACTGCCTCTAAGTGCTCGGGACTGCACCCAACCGCTACCTGTTTGCACGACTCCTTTGAGCCGTGGTAGGGTAGCAATCTAAGAACGGTGGGACACACTCGAGACGAAGTAGCAGTGTCAAGTCTGCGGACTATGCTGTACTCATGCCATTGTTTAGGCATTACTTTCCAGTCTTGTATTTAATTTTACTAAGGGCTCTATCAATACGTATACTCACATATTAAGATAGATAAAACCAAGTAGCATACTACCATGTTTAGCAAGACTGTTATATAACTGTGAATATCCCAAGCTTCCATTAAGTAATATACAAGCTAGTATGATACAATAATGGCCCCTGGGGCATATACACTAACAATTCACTTGTATATAATTTTACTTTCAGCTCATGCCATTGTTTAGGCATTACTTTCCAGTCGTGTATTTACTTTCCAGCATTGTATTGTAAAGAATGTTTAATCAATAAAAAGTTGCTGTTGAATTATATATGTTGTCATTTCTTGTGTACATTTATTATATTGCTTATTTATGCTTAATGTGTTTACTTCTGAGTAAATACGTCGCAGGCCTCGCCGCGTCTCCTTACCCGCACACTGGGAAGTGGGGCGTGACATGTTTTGTTGGTGGCCCATACAGTTCAGTTTTGCATGAAGTCATACCATGCAGGGTCAATTCTGCATGGAAACCTAAGCAATATATCACAAGAATTATAAGAATCAGCAACTAAACGTTCTTTACATTTCATATTCCTTGAATCTATCTTAACCCTATTTTTCTTTTAAGGCTATGGATTCTCCCAACAATACCAGCACCAACGTGAATGGCAACACCCCACCACCACCTCTTCCACTTACACCTAACGTAGCAGCTCCTATAAACGAGCAGACGGTATTGCTCGAGGTGATCAAGAGCCTCTTAGAGGGACAACAGCAGCAGACTTCTTTCCTAATGAACCGGCCAGAAGCTGAGGCACCTGGAGTGAAACAATTCCGGGCATTGCACCCTAAACAATTCTCTGGGAAAGAGAGCCCTTTGGAAGTAGAGGAATGGGCTCAGTCGATCGAAGACGACCTGGCAGCAGCACAAGTGCCAGAGATCGCTTAGGTAAGGGTTGCAAAGCTGCAACTAACTGACAATGCCAGGGTATGGTGGAAGGCGGAAGAAAGCCGTTTTGCCCAGCCGATCGAATGGAGGATTTTTCGCGAGATATTTAACGCGAAATATTTTCCCGAGACTGCCCGTTTTGATATGGAGCAGCAATTCATCCACTTGCAACAAGGCTCTATGTGGAGCAAATCTGTGGATGAGTATGATACTGAGTTCACCATGTTGAGCGGGTTTATGACCCATCTCATACCGACTGTTGAAATCAGGGCCAGACGATTTCAGCAAGGGTTGGACCCGGAGATCTAAGTTGCTCTAGTTACAGGGGATTTCCCAACCCATGATTTGGCTTTGAAGGCTGCCCGAAGATATGAGGCATTGGTGAAGAAGAAGGGCAGACCTCAATCTGCCAGTGTGAAGCGCCCTGCTACTCAGATAGCAGGAGGAGACTCTTTCAGGCCACCGTTTGTACCCAAGAGACTGGGAGTAACTTTTAACCGACCTAGTCCAGATTTCTGCTTTTACTGCAAAAGAAATGGACACATGGCGAAAGATTGCAGGCGTGCAAATTGCCTATGCTTAGTCTGTGGCTCATCCACACACGATATTGGATCTTGTCCTCATAGATTCAATCCAAACACTGCACCCATACCAGCAATCACTTATTCGCAGCGGCCAACCATCCAGGCACCTGCTTCTCGTCTTACTCTCCCAGCTCCACCTCCTCGTGGACCTACTGCACCTCCTCCTCGTCAGTTCCAACATGTACAAAGGAACCTACCACAGGGACAGAGGAATGGACAGATGAATGCTCCTCCAGTAAGGAGGAATGTACCTAGACGACAGGCTTTCACAATAACCGTGGAAGAAGCTGAAGCCACTGGCCAAGTTATCACCGGTAACTCCCTTTCTTTTCAAACTTTCTTTCAACCTTTATACATATCAAAGTATTTTTTCCTATACCTAAACATATTCCACACAACTTAGGTACAATCTTAGTAGCTTCCCTTCCTGCACTAGCACTCTTCGATACTGGAGCATCACATTGCTTTATGTCGCAACGGTTCATCCGGACTCATGCGATTCCAGTCAAACCACTCGTATCAAAATGGAATGTCAGTTTAGGGAATGGCGTTCTAAAGGCAACTTTGGGATATGACCTGTGTCCAGTGGTCGTCTGCAGCAGAGAATTTTATGCTAATTTCAAGGTGCTGGACATACCAAACTTCGATGTAGTCTTGGGTATGGATTGGCTAGGAACTTTCTACACTACCATCGACTGCCGTCAAAGGAGGACAGTGTTCGAGATTCTAGACCATCCGATCTTTTATTTCAAGAGTGGAGACTGTACACTGGAACCTAGCACCTACAAGGCTAAACCAAAGAAGGTCGTGGTTGCAACACTACAAGCAGAGGAGGAATCGAAGCCAGAGATAGTTCGAGAGTTCGATGATGTATTTCCTGAAGACATATCAGGTTTGCCTCCCGATTGAGCTCTTGAATTCAGTATTGACTTAGTACCTGGTGCACAACCGGTGATCAAAGCACCGTATCGGTTAAGTCCAGAAGGATTGAAGGAGATCCGTACTCAGCTGGACGAACTTCTGCAGAAAGGATGGATTCGTCGCCGTACTTCAAGTTGGGGATCTTCAGTTTTTCTTGTGAAGAAGAATGAAGGTTCATACAGAATGTGCATTGACTACCGAGCTCTGAACGAAGTCACAAAAAATAACAAGTATCCACTACCGCGAATCGACGATCTATTCGATCAGCTAAGTGGGTTTTACGTTTTCTCAAAGTTAGATCTTCGTTCGGGTTATCATCAGGTGAAGGTCAAAGAGTCTGATATTCCGAAGACTGCATTCAGGACTCGCTATGGACATTATGAGTTTCTCGTGATGCCATTTGGAGTGACCAATGCACTAGCCATATTCATGAATGTGATGAACCAAGTTTTCCGAGAGTACCTAGACAGGTTCGTTGTCATATTCATCGACGACTTCCTGGTGTATTCTAAGAGTCGGAAAGAACACGCTGAACATTTGAGGATTGTCCTGGAGACTTTGCGACAGTATCAACTCTATGCCAAGTACAGCAAGTGCGAGTTTTGGCTAGATCAAGTCGGATTTCTCGGGCATATCATATCAGGCGAAGGAATCTCTATGGATCCAGCTAAAATATCAGCAGTAAGCGAATGGCCGACACCAAAGACAGTGAATGACATTCGAAATTTCTTGGGATTAGCGGGATACTATCGAAGATTTATTGAAGGCTTTTCGAAGATTGCAATACCCCTGACCAAGCTCACACGTAAAGATGAAGCATTCGTGTGGTCAGAAGCATGCGAACAGGCTTTTGTAGAACTCAAGTCAAGATTGACATCAGTGCCTATTCTCGTAATATCGGACCAATCTGGAGATTTCGTTGTGCATTGCGATGCATCCGGTAAGGGATTAGGATGTGTTCTACACCAGCATGGAAAAGTGGTAGCTTATGCATCAAGACAGTTGAAGATTCATGAGTGCAATTATCCAACGCATGACTTAGAATTGGTGGTTGTTGTATTTGCACTGAAGATTTGGCGTCATTATCTTCTTGGAGAACGGGTAGATATATACACAGACCACAAAAGTCTGAAGTATGTGTTTACTCAGAAAGATCTAAATATGCGGCAGAGAAAATGGCTAGAACTTATGGCGGACTTCGACATCAACCTACAATATCATCCAGGGAAGATGAATGTAGTTCCTGATACACTTAGTCGCAAGCCACCATCAATGAATCTCACCGCACAGTGGAAGCTACAGCAAGATTTGCACAAGATGGAGATTGAAGTGGTTATGCCAGGTAATACTTCAAAGTTGATGAATTTACAAGTTCAATCTACTATTGTCAATCAGATCAAAGTAGCTCAAGCAAGCGATGCCAAGTTGCAAAAGATCAGAGAACAACTAGAAAGTAGACTTAGAACAGACTTCATCATCCATGTAGACGGATCTTTGAGGTACGGAAGCAGATTGTGTGTACCACAAGGTTCTGTTCGGGAAGAGTTGATGAAAAAAGCTCACAGCTCTCCATACTCAGTACACCCTGGTGGTACAAAGATATATAAAGATCCGCGACAACATTACTGGTGGCATGGAATTAAGCGTGAGGTAGTCAGAAGCGTAGCCAAATGCTTGCTGTGTCAACAAGTAAAAGCTGAATATCACAGGACTGCTGGTTTACTTTATCCGTTACCTATTCCAGAATGGAAGTGGCAACACATCACCATGGACTTCGTGACTGCACGTCCTCGCAGCACGAAAAGTAACGATGCGGTATGGGTTATTGTGGATCGACTTACAAAGTCGACTCACTTCATCCCATTTTGAGTTGCCCAATATACCGAGACACTAGAAAAGAAGTACACGGAAGTAAGTCTAAATCTAAATAAGATTTAACTCTTCATAGTGTATTATCTCTGATACCCATGAACTCATGCAGGAGATCGTTAGATTACATGGAGAACCGATTTGCATTGTCTCCGATCGTGACACCAGATTCCGATAGCAGTTTTGGCAGAGTCTGCAAGCTAGCTTGGGAACGAGTCTGAACTTCAGCACGGCTTATCATCCACAAACAGATGGTCAGTCTGAGCGAACGATTTAGATCCTTGAAGATATGCTAAGAGCTTGTATGCTAGACTTTGGAGGATCATGGGAAGATCACCTACATCTTGTGGAGTTTTCATACAACAACAGATACCAAGAGAGTATTGGAATGGCACCCTTTGCAACACTCTATGGAAGAAAGTTTCGTTCACTATTAAGTTGGGACCACATCGGAGATAGGCAGCTCCTTAGACCTGAGATGATAGTGGCGACTGTAGATATAGTTAGCACTATTAGGGAACGAATGCGCATAGCTCAAGACTGACAGAAGCACTGAGCAGATGCAAAGCACCGACACTTGGAGTTCCAACCGGGTGATCATGTCTTTCTAAAGATCTCTCCAAACCGTAGAGTGATTCGTTTTGGAAAGAGGGGTAAGCTAAGTCCGAGGTATATTGGACCGTTCGACATACTCGAACAAGTTGGAGAAGTGGCATATCGCTTGGCACTTCCACCCTCATTGGAAGGAGTGCACAACGTATTCCATATATCCCAACTTCGAAGATATGTGAGCGACCCCAGCCACATCCATGATCACTCCGAGCTTACTGTACAGACAGATCTATCTCGTGAGCAACAACCCGTTGAAATCCTGGACAGAAAGGTAAAGTTACTTCGGAACAAGGAAGTAAACTTGGTCCAAGTGATGTGGAGAAAAGATTCGCCAGGAGAATCAACGTGGGAACGCGAAGATGACATGCGTGCAAGATACCCTTTCTTATTTGTAAATTATTCCTTAAATAATTGTAAATTTCAAGGACGAAATTTTTGTAAAGAGGGTAGAATGTAACGACTCTGTTTTTAATGTACGAAAATTTGTTTAAAGTTAAAGTACTAAATGAAGTATTTGCAATCCTGAGTATGCTATAAGTATTTAATTTGTTTAAGAACAACAAGAAACATCTTGTAGCTCATTGGTAAAGCCTTGCACTGCTGTGACGTAGCTCCTGTGTTCAAATCCCCCCAGCCAAATATTATTTTTAATGATTTTTCTTTTAAACTTTTTGGAAGTCCAAAAGTTTACACGTACAATATACGTAAAAATGAAAAGTCTCAGAAATCAAACATATGGAAATTATTATATGAACAGACCCCGACACGTGGCATCAATCCAGACCCCACCCTCACCCAATTGACTAGTGAAGAAGCCTCTGGGGCCGGCGCCGCCGGGCTTACCCATAGGTAATGCCCCTATCTTTTGAACTCTAACTCTTAGCCTCCCCCCCACTACTCCTCTTCTGTTTGAATTTCCTACAAATTAACAGAGGATTAAAATCACCATCAAACCAATATTTTAATGCATTTTAATTCTCATTTTTAATTCCTTAAACCCTAATTCTATCCTATAAATACCATCCCATACCCTAGCCCTCTCCATTCTGAAATCCATTGTCAAAACTCTCAAATTTTTCCAAGTCAAAGAAGTGTACAAGTGGAGTTAGCCCAAGGTTAAATTTCAGCGACAATTACAGCGACACCGCGACTCTACGAAGCCATCAAATTATTCCTATATCTCATCTCTCTCTTTTCATCCAGTAAGTCCTCTCTTTTCTCCTCTCTTCCCTATTCAAAAAGTTCTCTTTTCAAAACTCGTCGGAAGTTGAGTTACTCCGACATCCGATTCTAAAATTATTAAAAACACAACTTTTTCTTAATAACCAAACATCCATATTATTATATCTTGTTTAGTAATCTTAAAACAAATTTTGAAAACAAGTTTCATCTTAAAATACATTGCTATGCAACTTTTGTTACACTTTTACGGCTAAATACCACAAACTTTATATTCGGTATCTTTTATCATATTTTCTTGTATTACCTTTAGAAAAATCTCACGAGATAATAGCCTACCTCTCACAACACACATCTTGACATAGCACGATTTCTTGAAAACAATATTTTGGGACAAATACGAATTTACATTTAAATACCATGAACTATTAAAAACCGTATTCTTTAAATTGTTTTAATTAAATTCCTTACGATTACGTCTCTACAACCCACTTTTGGGGAACCCGATCGGGATGGTGCGGGTTATCGCACATCCTCGGGACTAATAGAGCGAGATGCAGACCTCATCACGGAGCATCCGATCTCGATAAAATTTTTAATACAATTTTTAAGAAAACGTGATTTTCTATTTAATAAATAAATTCTATTTTTAATAATTATATATATATATATATATTATCAAAAAATATATTTTATATTTATAATAAATTCTATATTTTCTAAATACAAGAATCATAAATTTCATGAATATACCATTAACAATCCATACAAGTCAATTTACACTAAAATGCCATTTATTATTCAATCTAGGTTTATATTCACTAGAATACATCACTTTTAAAAATTACATTCGTGAAAACCCTAAATATGATAAATAAATACTTGATATTTATTTTGAAAGTATACTAAAACTATTTTTCATAAAACCCCCTCAAGTTATATTAATTTACAATAAGGACCCTAGTAAATATAGATTTAAGCGGGACCAATTCTCTTGAGCCTCAGAGAGCCGGAGAAGGTGGGTGCTTGCCTATTTAAGGTAAAAAACTAAAACGGGGTTATCAATGGTAATTGGCTTGGAAAAAGTCACAAATCCTGCCGTCCATGTGCAACAGTTACCGATAACTCCAAAACCTAATTCAGGAATCCAATTTTGTTTATGTGTCTGACTCAATCAGAGTCTCAGTCTAATCTGAATACAATTCCAACCTACATACAATTCAAATATATCTCCAATATAACATGAATCCATATATACTGGAACTTGAACATGATTACCAGAATATTATCCGATATCAACATGACTTGATTTAACCGAACCATGGATATATATTGACTTGACTACATGACTATCCGTATACATCCTTATCCGTTTACATGAACAATCTATACCACGGTGTCGGCAAGTCTTATATCTACAAATCATTAAAATCAATACAAAATACATTACGGGGGTTTAAGGGGTAGACTGGTACGGAATGTGTTAAAAGTGGCATGATGATGGTCACTATAATACACCTAACCTGAACATCCATTGCCTTTGTCCCGTGGGTTTTGATGGGGTCTTGTACTCCATATACCTTAGTCCACGGAGCAAGTAGGACTCCTCTCGTATACACTGGCACATTCTTTACCAAGTTACAAATAACCACGTTAACATAACAAATATAATCATATATACTTTACCTGGTCTATTCTCTGTCTATTCTTCTTTATCTCTTGGGACTTACCGAGCGATTGTTCGCTGACGACATTCCTTTTCTCTTCTTTCTTTGGAATGTTGTCAGGAGGACCCGATTCTCTGGAGATCGAGCCCAGCCATAACGATTTGGAGCAGTTCATTGAGGACCCAGAGCTCTAGTTCACTTGTATATACTTTTACTTTTAGTTCACGCCATTGTTTAGGCATTGCTTTCCAGTCTTGTATTTACTTTCCAGCATTGTATTGTAAAGAATGTTTAATCAATAAAAAGTTGTTATTGAATTATATCTGTTGTCATTTCTTTTGTACATTTATTATATTGCATATTTACGCTTAACGCGTTTACTTCTAAGTAAATACGTCGCGGGCCTCACCGTGTCTCCTTACCCGTACACTGTGAAGCGGGGCGTGACAACAAAATTCCACTTGGCCGGAGTCCTGGCCCTCTTATTGGCTCGATATCTGAGCCGCTTCTGTCTCAACCTTTCTGTTCATAGCACTCGGTGGGCTTCGGCTCTTCGGGAAGCCGTCGTAGACCGAGCGATGGAGAGATTTGGAGATATGCCTGATTGTGCACTTGTCAGAGTCATCGCCTGAGCTCGTCCGCAACATTTGATGAAGCCATTTGTTCCGGCAAACTTGCCCCCAGCTGGAGCACCAGAGAGTCGTTCGGACACCGTCTTAAATTTGGGTTGTAGTGCCTTAGCAACCACAACGTTCGTCTTCATGCCCCTTGAGACCGGCTTGTCCACCTGGTTTGCGGGGATTTCTGCCAGATGAGCGCTCCCGGCAAGGTAGATGATGACAGAACCAAATTGGCGGGACGGTTTCTCCCACTTCCGACCGAGGCTTGTGGGGAGAATCACGCAAGCATTGATCTTGACCATGTACGGGATCGGAGTCGTGTCGGAAGCTAAATTCATCTTAGAAGACATCGTCGTTGAAAGTTGATTGCTGCACGGAAAAGCATTATTTCAGTACAAACATCGATATATATGTTAAATGAGTTCGCATGAACGCTTGACCCGAGATATGGGAAGAGAGAAAGGTCCCACCGGGCGTGCCAGAATCTATAGGGTGTTTTTCGTCACCCCATTGAGATGGAAAATACGCGTCGCTTGTCGGGCGTATATAGATTCCCCCTACCTGGGGTAGACTGGGGTTTATTGATTGTGGGGATCCGAATCTCCGGCAGCCGCGAACTAATCTGCCGTTAATTAACCCTCGTCTTTGAAGCGAAGGAACCTCCGATTGACGGGTCAAACTAGTCATGCGAACTCAATTTGCAATGTGCGTAGGGTGTGTATCTTGAGGGTTTTTGGGTATATCGGGGGCCTTGCACAGTTGAGTGTGGAGTGTATGAAAAAAAAGAAAGAAGAAAAGAAAAATAATGGTGAGTAACGTCCTAAGGACGTGTGGGCGCTGGGCGTCAGCACCTCACGTGCCTGGCATGTGGGCACGGGGTGCTGGGTGCTAGGCGCCGGCGCCTGCAGAAAGAAGGGGCTTAGCCCCGAAATGAGGAGTTGAACTCCCGAAAAGGACTTTTATCTATGGAGTTAAACTCCAAAAGATCTTGGGTGAAGTTAAACTCCCAAAAGGAATTTTTATTTATGGAATTAAATTCCGAAAGATTTTGAATTGAGTTAAACTCCTAAAAGGTTTTATTTGTGGAGTTAAACTCCAAAAGAATTTGAATGGAGTTAAACTCCTAAAAAGGGGTTTTATTTGTGGATTTAAAATCTAAAAGATTTTGAATGGAGTTAAACTCCTAAAAAAGGGTTTTATTTGTGGAGTTAAACTCCAAAAGATCTTGACAAATGGAGTTGAACTCCCAGAAATCTTTGGAGATGATCAAAGGGGACCCCTTTCTTCTCCCCTTTAGACCTGTATTTTCTTTTGAGCCTTGGATCTTCCCGAAGTAGGGGTTTTTGGAGTTGGGTCTCCTTCTTCCTCCTCTTTGTTGGCTGGATCTCTGAGAAAAAGGGGTGAGACTTAAAAATCTCTCATTTTGGGGATTTGATGGAAGATCTGAGCTTCCCTTCAAGGGTTTTATGGTGAAAACTGTTTCTTTTTGGAAAAAGAAAAGTTAAACTTTTTATTTAATTCAAAAAAATAAAGAAGGTTTAGAACCTTGAGGAAGGAGAAGGAGGCACATAATCCTAATTTTTGAGAGAGTGAAAAAGTTGTTCTTTATTTGATCATCATGTTGCCTTTATAGGCTACACACTTTACACATAGCTCCTTGGGTTTTGCCAAATGGCACTCGCGCCACCCCATGCCTTATGTGCTTATTTCTTTTTGCACATAAGCCATGGGGTTTACAAAATTTTGGCTTTATGCCTATTTTTCATACATTTATCTCTAAAAAATTGTATTAAACTAATTTATTGCTTCATTCTTGGCATGGAGCCGGCCCTTTCCATGCTTGGTCCTGACTTGGGCTTGGGTCCACTTGGCTTGGGGGTTGATTGACTTTGACTTGGTCGATTGGGGTGTAACTTTGACCCCAACAGGGCGTTGCCTTGTTTTGGCGCCAGAGCCTTGCCGCTTCTGAGCTGGATTTTGTTGGCTTTTATGGTGTGCTCATCGTTCTTTTCGGAAAAATAGAGCTCCTCCTCATAGTCACTACCAAGATGAATGGCGTAGCTAGTCACAATAGGGACTCCATCATTGCCATCCTCTTCCAATTCTTCCAAAATTTCTGCGACATCTGTAGGGAAGAACTCCTTCGATTGGATAAGGGTTCTTTCCTTTTGTACATAGCCCTCGAGAGAATCGACGTATTTTTATATGCCCGTTCTCCTCGCAGACTCTTCACATCGAGCCGCGTCTTTCTTTTTCTTCTTTCTGAGCTTCTTAGACATCGAGCCCGCTTGTCTAGGATTGGTGAACGGGATAGTGGGCTCTTTTTGCCCTTCCCAATCGACTATGGGCTCTTTCTGAAGCAGTTTAACCATCTTCTTCATCTTCTTAGATATGTATACATTCCATGGAGGTTGCAACAGATTGTCCTCATTTCTTAGGGCGGACGGCTCAGCGGTATACTCCCAGAAGGCTTTAGCTTCTGTCTGTATGAAGTTAACGGTTGCGGCTTGATCGTTTGTCAACACACCAGGGGACAATGAGATTTCTCCTGCTTTGTACTGTTTCTCGACCCAATCTTTGAATACGTAGCAATGCTCGATGACGTGACCCGGCATTCAATGGTATGGGCAATACAGAAGGTTATCAGTCATGCTTGCTTCATGCGGGTTCTTTGGGTTCGACAGTTGTAAACCATTCCTCAAGGCGACCTTGAATATCTTTCGGATTTTGTCCCTTCTGAAGGAGTAGACCTTGTTTTTCCTCTCTTCCAGAGTCGGTCCTTCTCCTCCCAGTACTGGCTTTTGAGACCGGTCGGTTTTTTGTCCGCCCACCTTTCTTGTGTCTTGATTGTTAGACGCATTGAAGGCGTTGGTATTGTCGGAGCTCCCACCTTTATGGTGGTCATCCTTTCGGCTCTTACAAGGCTGGTCATTTTGAGAGTCTGAGGTAGACTCATGTTTCGAACGCTCCAACATCTGGACTTTCTTGGTCAGCTCCTGAAACGTTTTGAGGCCCGCGGTGCATAGAAACGGGACCATCCAATTACTGAGGTTCCCAACGAGGAGGCTAACGGATTGGTCCTGCTTTAACGGCGGCTCGCACTTGACTGTGAGATTGATCCATCAGACAATGAAGTCTGTGTTCCTTTCATTCTTCCCCGGCTTGGTCCTCACAAGGTCAACAATGGAGATTTTGTTGCTGACACTCATACACCTTTGCCGAAATAGAGACTCCATTTGGGTGAAAGTAGTGACAGAACCAACTGGTATGCTCGCGTACCAGTTGAAAGCAACACCGGTCAGGCTATTGACAAAGTAACGGAGAAGAAGTGCATCATTTCCCTCTGTATTCCTGCATGATGCTTTAAAGTGGGCAATGTGATGATTCGCATTTCCCGTCCTGTCGAATCTCCCAAATTTAGGAATGACGTAGCCAGTGA
The DNA here is from genome assembly GCA_030015575.1 of Agapanthus africanus. Classification (NCBI taxonomy): domain Eukaryota; kingdom Viridiplantae; phylum Streptophyta; class Magnoliopsida; order Asparagales; family Amaryllidaceae; genus Agapanthus; species Agapanthus africanus. The sequence continues at coordinate 737,993,746 of CM057340.1, forward strand.
GAAATTCGATCAGATCGTACTGTGCGGGGTATGGCCTCCCACTGCTGCCAACGTCTTTCTGAGCCTCGGCTTTGACCACCAATGTTTTCACTTTGCTGGTGACCAAATCCCTCATCCGATATTATGTTAGCGGAATGGCACCATCTGGGGCCAAGGCGTCCCCAGAAGCGGAGTACGGTCGGCTTTCGTGTAGCTCGCCCATATTCGGAACTGAAGGGGCATGCATTAGTCTCTTCGGGTCGTTACCGCCTGGCTGATGAGTAAAGACTTGCGCTTGATTAGTGTCACGCCCCGCTTCCCAGTGTACGGCGAAGGGGACGCGACGAGGTCCGCTACGTATATACTTAGAAGTACACACGCTAAGCGTATCTAAGTAATATAAAAGTAAATCACAAGAGACAAGAGATATAGAAATAACAACAACTTTATTAATAACATTCTTTTGTACAATGCATGAAAAGTAAATACAACTGGAATGAAAAGCGATGCCTAAACAATGACATATCAGGAAATGAAAATACTGAATAGAACAAGGTACAATGTCTAGAGCTCAGGGTCTTCGTGAAACTGATCCAAGTCTTCACCGGTGGGCTCGATCTCTGCTGGGTCCAAAGCACCTGACGACATTCAAAGAAGAAAGAAATAGAATGTCGTCAGCGAACAGGTCGCTCGGTAAGTCCCAAAGATAAAGAATAATTAGACAAGACAGAATAAGAGGTATCTTCTAAAGAATAATATTGTAGAGTATTGTGTTCACGCTGTTGTTTGTAGCTTGGTACGGAAGGATGCCAGTGTATACGAGAGGGGTCTCAGTATGCTAGAGACCAGGGCAAATGGAAGTACAAGGCTCCGTTATACAACTCGGAACAACGGCAATTGGATTCATGTTAGATGTCTTAATCTTACCGCCTCGTGCCACCTTTAACACCTTCCATACTAATCTACCCCTTAAACCCCGTAGTGTTTTTATTGTATTGTTGTATTGTATTGAATAAGTTGGATGACTGACCAAAACCATGATATCAGTAAACAGATTGTAACTGGATAATCAGGTAAATGGAATAACGGAAATAATGGATGTATATCCATGGTTTGGTTCAGTCAAATTGTATAGATTGTTAACTGGATTCTGGAATTCATGTATTCATATTGAGTTGGAATATTAAAGAATATAGATTGACTTGAATCATATTCAAGTCAGAAATAATCAGACTCAAACCCGAGTCAGACTAAAAGAAATGTAAGTCTAAGTTCTATATTTGTTATGGTCTTTATTATAATTTATAAAACTTGAGGGGGTTTTATGTAAAAATACTTTTGCATAGTTTTCAAGATACACCTCAAGTATTTATTATTCGTCTTTATAGTTATAATGAGTGTGAATTTTATTTGTGTTATTTCTAGTGAATATATCCTAATAAAGGTATTAATTTGTAATATTGATTTATTTGAAATTCATGGTATTTTAATGTAACTTTTAATCTTGTAATTTTTAGGAAAATGTGGAAACTTTATCTTATAATAAAATAGGTGTTTAAATGATAAATATACATATGTTTATACAAGAATAATTTTTAATAAATATTTTGTTTTCCAAAAATCTCATTTTTCTTAAATGTCGTATTTTAAACCTTTCGAGACCGAATGCTCCTTGCGGAGGTCTGCATCGCGCACTAGTAAGCCCGAGGGTGCACGATAAACCGTACTATCCTTAACGAGTTCCCCAAAAATGGGTTGTAGTGGCGCTTTGCAAAAATTTAATAAATACTAGTCATTTAGAAAAACGGTTTTATAAAGATAAGATATTTATTTGTAAAAGGGTGTAAATTTCCGTATTTTAGATTCTAGGGTTTCCTAAGCCAACTAGCCTATTTCTAATTGGTCTAAACGACAAGTCATTAGAAGCCTCAAATCGCCTCTTCACCGCCAATTGTGGCCAGGCAAGTACAAGTGAGGAAGGAGGGATCCGCTCACGAATCGTGAGGCGGGCCTTTTAAAGTTACCTAAGCTCACTTGCCTAGCCTTAGACACCACAAAGTCAGGTTTAGATAAACGATCGATGTCCATGACTTATCGTATTTCTTATTAAAAGGTATTGTTTTAAAATTGTAAAAAACCTAGAACCTTTAGAAAAGGTTTTATTAAGAAAATGGTATTTTAATGAAAAATCTTGTTTTATCGTATTCTAAGTTTTCAAGGTCGTATGATTACATATGAGTGTGTGTGGAGGTAGCTCATTACCTCGTGATCTACTTTAAGGTGTAGTAAAGTTTAGGGGTTAAATGTGATAAATTAAACATGGTGGTATTAAAGTGAAAGAATACGGTATATTGAAAAGGCTATCATTTCATGTGTGAAAACTTGTTCAAATTAATTTTTAAGTGATTAGTAGTCAACATGGAGATATTTAAGCATTATGAAATTATTGATAAGTGAGATTTGATAGAAAACCGAATCGGAAATTGGGTTGTTCCGATTTCCGTCGGGTTTATAAAATCGTATTTTTATGAAAGAAAAGAAGGATAGAAAAAGGGGACTTACGGGTTTGGACAACGCTAGAGAGTGAGAGGAAGGTAGTGGGTTTGCCGGTGTGTCGAAACGTCGTGAAGAGGTCCTAGTACGATCGCCGGGATTTCGCCGTCGATTTCGTCAGCGCTTTGCCTTTCGCTCGTTTTCTAACGTACCAAGTTCTCTTGAAATTTTTAGAGAGTGGACTTAGGAATGTAGGGTGAGAGGGTAGAGGGTAGGGGTGTTTATATAGTGTTAGGCTAGGGTTAGGGTTTTAATTAAAAAAAATAAAATATATAAAAAACATTAAAAATCATTAAATTTTTAGAGTAAAAGTGATTTATTGAGAAATTGATAACCGATAAAAAAAATTAAAGTATTCAGGTGAGAAGACCAGGTCAACACGGAAAAATTCCGTGTTGACGACTCGGCCGTCCGGCCGAGTCCGGCCGGCGGCGCCGGCCCGAGTCGGCCGGACGGCCGGTCGACTCGGCCGAGTCGGACCGAGTCGAAGGCTCGTCGGGTGGGGAAACTCCTGGGGGGAATTTTGGTGCATCTAACTTTTTGTGTTCAGTATAAATGTTGTGAGTTATGGCCTTTTGACTGTTGACTTTCCAAAAATTTAAAACAAAATAAATATAAAAATAATGTGGGGCATGGGATTTGAACTCTGGTGGCTTGGTTCAGCAATGCAAGGTATTACCAATGAGCTACAAGCTCCTTCTTGTAATTATGATGTTTTTTAATTACTTAAAATGATAGCAGCAAGAGTAAATACTCCAAGTATACATTAAATTTAAAGTAATTTCTTGTACACTAAAAATGGAGTTATTATATTCTTGTAACTTGTAATTAAAAACAAAATAATTACCTATATCTTGTGCTCAGGCTAAAATACCCTTTTGTGGTTTTTGAAAAATTTTAAAAAAATTTTTGATAGAAAAAGTGTATAAGAAAATTAGGGTTGTTACATTCTACCCTCCTTATAAAAATTCCGTCCTCGAAATTTGTAAAAGGAAAGTGTAACAGTGCTAGAAAGTTTGGTGAATGTAGTGTATAAAAGTGATACGATGGTGCAAAAGGCTTACCGGTGTTACCTTGACTTATAGTCTCGGCTTCTATGGCTTCTAATGTGAAGGTCTGTCGCCGTGGTATATTCCTTCTAGCTGGCGGCACATTCTGCCTTTGGGGCCTGTTTCTCCGCCCTCTAGGCATGTCCCTCATTGCTTGTTGGAATTGGCGAGTAGGCTGTGCAGGTGGTGGAGCAGGTAGTGCAGGACGAGTTGCAGGAGCCTGGATGGTTGGCCGCTGCGGGTAGTTGGTGGGTGTGTGAGTTGAGTTGCTGTTGTAAGGACAGTTCCCAATTCCGTGGTTGGATGCGCCACAAATTAGACACAGGCCTTTAGCGCGCCTACAGTCCTTCCACAAGTGTCCCTTTCTATGGCAGTAATGGCAAATTTCTTCAGTTCTCCTGGGTTCAAACGATGGCCTGGAAGAGGCTCCTCCTGCCATTTGAGTGGCAGGGCGTTTCAAACCGGCAGATTGGGGTCTGCCCCTCGCCTTTATCACTGCCTCATAACTACGAGCAGCTTCCAAAGCATCTTCATGCGTCAGAAAATTTCCTGTGGCTAGAGCGGCCTGAATCTCTGTGTCCAGTCCTTGTTGAAAGCGACGGGCTCTGATTTCGTCCGTCGGTATCAAGTGTGCCGTGAATCGGCTTAACATGGTGAATTCAGCGTCGTATTCATTTACTGATTTGTCCCAAATCGAACCCTGTTGTAGATGGATGAACTGCTGCTCCATGGCAAACTTGGCAGTCACAGGGAAGTATTTCGCGTCGAACTTCTCGCGAAAATTCTTCCATTCAATAGGTTGTGTAAGACGGCTTTCTTCCGCCTTCCACCAGTTGCGAGCATTATCCGTGAGCTGTAGTTTCGCCACACGGACCCAAGCGATGTCTGGCACTTGAGCTGCTGCCAGATCGTCTTCTATGCCTTGTGCCCATTCTTCAGCTTCAAGAGGGCTTCCTTTACCAGAGAACTGCTTGGGGTGTAGGGCCCTGAATTGTTTTACCCCTGGTGCATCGGTCTCGGGGCGGTTCAGGAGTTGTTGCTGTCCCTCCAGAAGGCTGCGGATCACCTCAAATAGCATTGTTTGCTCGGTAGGTGGCGCAGGAACAGCTGGTGTGAGAGGTAGTGCTGGTGGTGTGTTGTTGACATTAGTGCTGGTGTTGTTCGGCGAATCCATAACCTTGAAGAGAAATTTGGGTTAGGACAGATTCAAGTACATGAAATGATAAGATTCAAGGAATAGAAATTTGTAAGATTCAAGAAACATGAATTGTAAAGAATGTTTTAGTTGCCGGTTCTTGTGTTATATTGCTTAGGTTGTTCACGCAGACCAGAACTGCATGATAGGGATTCATACAGCTCTGACCTGCATTGGCCACCAACAAAACCTGTCACGCCCCGCTTCCCAGTGTACGGCGAAGGAGACGCGACGAGGTCCGCTACGTATATACTTAGAAGTACACACGCTAAGCGTATCTAAGAAATATAAAAGTAAATCACAAGAGATAAGAGATATAGAAATAACAGCAACTTTATTAATAACATTCTTTTGTACAATGCATGAAAAGTAAATACAACTGGAATGAAAAGCGATGCCTAAACAATGGCATGTCAGGAAATGAAAATACTGAATAGAACAAGGTACAATGTCTAGAGCTCAGGGTCTTCGTGAAACTGATCCAAGTCTTCACCGGTGGGCTCGATCTCTGCTGGGTCCAAAGCACCTGACGACATTCAAAGAAGAAAGAAATAGAATGTCGTCAACGAACAGGTCGCTCGGTAAGTCCCAAAGATAAAGAAGAATTAGACAAGACAGAATAAGAGGTATCTTCTAAAGAATAATATTGTAGAGTATTGTGTTCACGCTGTTGTTTGTAGCTTGGTACGGAAGGTTGCCAGTGTATACGAGAGGGGTCTCAGTATGCTAGATACCAGGGCAAATGGAAGTACAAGGCTCCGTTATACAACCCGGAACAACGGCAATTGGATTCATGTTAAATGTCTTAATCTTACCATCTCGTGCCACCTTTAACACCTTCCATACCAATCTACCCCTTAAACCCCGCAGTGTTTTGATTGTATTGTTGTATTGTATTGAATAAGTTGGATGATTGACCAAAACCATGATATCAGTAAACAGATTGTAACTGGATAATCAGGTAAATGGAATAACGGAAATAATGGATGTATATCCATGGTTTGGTTCAGTCAAATTGTATAGATTGTTAACTGGATTGTGGAATTCATGTATTCATATTAAAGAATATAGATTGACTTGAATCATATTCAAGTCAGAAATAATCAGACTCAAACCCGAGTCAGACTAAAAGAAATGTAAGTCTAAGTTCTATATTTGTTATGGTCTTTATTATAATTTATAAAACTTGAGGGGGTTTTATGTAAAAATACTTTTGCATAGTTTTCAAGATACACCTCAAGTATTTATTATTCGTCTTTATAGTTATAATGAGTGTGAATTTTATTTGTGTTATTTCTAGTGAATATATCCTAATAAAGGTATTAATTTGTAATATTGATTTATTTGAAATTCATGGTATTTTAATGTAACTTTTAATCTTGTAATTTTTAGGAAAATGTGGAAACTTTATCTTATAATAAAATAGGTGTTTAAATGATAAATATACATATGTTTATATAGGAATAATTTTTAATAAATATTTTGTTTTCCAAAAATCTCATTTTTCTTAAATGTCGTATTTAAAACCTTTCGAGACCGAATGCTCCTTGCGGAGGTCTGCATCTTGCACTACTAAGCCTAAGGGTGCATGATAAACCGTACTATCCCTAACGAGTTCCCCAAAAGTGGGTTGTAGTGACACTTTGCAAAGATTTAATAAATACTAGTCATTTAGAAAAACGGTTTTATAAAGATAAGATATTTATTTGTAAAAGGGTATAAATTTCCGTATTTTAGATTCTAGGGTTTCCTAAGCCAACTAGCCTATTTCTAATTGGTCTAAACGACAAGTCATTAGAAGCCTCAAATCGCCTCTTCACCTCCAATTGTGGCCAGGTAAGTACAAGTGAGGAAGGAGGGATCCGCTCACGAATCGTGAGACGGGCCTTTTAAAGTTACCTAAGCTCACTTGCCTAGCCTTAGACACCATAAAGTCAGGTTTAGATAAACGATCGATGTCCACGACTTATCGTATTTCCTATTAAAAGGTATTGTTTTAAAATTGTATAAAACCTAGAACCTTTAGAAAAGGTTTTATTAAGAAAATGGTATTTTAATGAAAAATCTTGTTTTATCGTATTCTAAGTTTTCAAGGTAGCGTATTATGATTACATATGAGTGTGTGTGGAGGTATGTCATTACCTCGTGATCTACTTTAAGGTATAGTAAAGTTTAGGGGTTAAATGTGATAAATTAAACATGGTGGTATTAAAGTGAAAGAATACGGTATATTGAAAAGGCTATCATTTCATGTGTGAAAACTTGTTCAAATTAATTTTTAAGTGATTAGTAGTCAACATGGAGATTTTTAAGCATTATGGAATTAGTGATAAGTGAGATTTGATAGAAAACCGAATCGGAAATCGGGTTGTTCCGATTTCCGTCGGATTTATAAAATCGTATTTTTATGAAAGAAAAGAAGGATAGAAACGGGGGACTTACGGGTGTGGAAAACGCTAGAGAGTGAGAGGAAGGTAGTGGGTTTGCCGGTGCGTCGAAACGTCGTGAAGAGGTCCTAGTACGATCGCCGGGATTTCGCCGTCGATTTCGTCAGCGCTTCGTCTTTCGCTCGTTTTCTAACGTACCAAGTTCTCTTGAAATTTTTAGAGAGTTGACTTAGGAATGTAGGGTGAGAGGGAAGAGGGTAGGGGTGTTTATATAGTGTTAGGCTAGGGTTAGGGTTTTAATTAAAAAAATATAAAATATATAATAAACATTAAAAATCATTAAATTTTTGGAGTAAAAGTGATTTATTGAGAAATTGATAACCGATAAAAAAAAATTAAAGTATTCAGGTGAGAAGACCAGGTCAACACGGAAAAATTCCATGTTGACGACTCGGCCGTCCGGGCGAGTCCGGCCGACGGCGCCGGCCCGAGTCGGGCCGAGTCGAAGGCTCGTCGGGTGGAGAAACTCCTGGGGGGAATTTTGGTGCATCTAACTTTTTGTGTTCAGTATAAATGTTGTGAGTTATGGCCTTTTGACTGTTGACTTTCCAAAAATTTAAAACAAAATAAATATAAAAATAATGTGGGGCATGGGATTTGAACTCTGATGGCTTGGTACAGTAATGCAAGGTATTACCAATGAGCTACAAGCTCCTTCTTGTAATTATGATGTTATTTAATTACTTAAAATGATAACATCAAGAGTAAATACTCCAAGTATACATTAAATTTAAAGTAATTTCTTGTACACTAAAAATGGAGTTATTACATTCTTGTAGCTTGTAATTAAAAACAAAATAATTACATATATCTTGTGCTCACGCTAAAATACCCCTTTATGGTTTTTGAAAAATTTAAAAAAAATTTTGAATAGAAAAAGTGTATAAGAAAATTATGGTTGTTACATTCTACCCTCCTTATAAAAATTTCGTCCTCGAAATTTGTAAAAGGAAAGTGTAACAGTGCTAGAAAGTTTGGTGAATGTAGTGTATAAAAGTGATACGATGATGCAAAAGGCTTACCGGTGTTACCTTGACTTATAGTCTCGGCTTCTATGGCTTCTAATGTGAAGGTCTGTCGCCGTAGTATATTCCTTCTAGCTGGCGGCACATTCTGCCTTTGGGGCCTGTTTCTCCGCCCTCTAGGCATGTCCCTCATTGCTTGTTGGAATTGGTGAGTAGGCTGTGCAGGTGGTGGAGCAGGTAGTGCAGGACGAGTTGCAGGAGCCTGGATGGTTGGCCGCTGCGGGTAGTTGGTGGGTGTGTGAGTTGAGTTGCTGTTGTAAGGACTGTTCCCAATTCCGTGGTTGGATACGCCACAAATTAGACACAGGTCTTTTGCGCGCCTACAGTCCTTCCACAAGTGTCCCTTTCTATGGCAGTAATGGCAAATTTCTTCAGTTCTCCTGGGTTCAAACGATGGCCTGGAAGAGGCTCCTCCTGCCATTTGAGTGGCAGGGCATTTCAAACCGGCAGATTGGGGTCTGCCCCTCGCCTTTATCACTGCCTCATAACTACGGGCAACTTCCAAAGCATCTTCATGTGTCAGAAATTTTCCTGTGGCTAGAGCAGCCTGAATCTCCGTGTCCAGTCCTTGTTGAAAGCGACGGGCTCTGATTTCGTCCGTCGGTATCAAGTGTGCCGCGAATCGGCTTAACATGGTGAATTCAGCGTCGTATTCATTTACTGATTTGTCCCACATCGAACCCTGTTGTAGATGGATGAACTGCTGCTCCATGGCAAACTTGGCAGTCACAGGGAAGTATTTCGCGTCGAACTTCTCGCGAAAAGTCTTCCATTCAATAGGTTGTGCAAGACGGCTTTCTTCCGCCTTCCACCAGTTGCGAGCATTATTCGTGAGCTGTAGTTTCGCCACACGGACCCAAGCGATGTCTGGCACTTGAGCTGCTGCCAGATCGTCTTCTATGCCTTGTGCCCATTCTTCAGCTTTAAGAGGGCTTCCTTTACCAGAGAACTGCTTGGGGTGTATGGCCCTGAATTGCTTTACCCCTGGTGCATCGGTCTCGGGGCGGTTCAGAAGTTGTTGCTGTCCCTCCAGAAGGCTGCGGATCGCCTCAAATAGCATTGTTTGCTCGGTAGGTGGCGCAGGAACAGCTGGTGTGAGAGGTAGTGCTGGTGGTGTGTTGTTGACATTGGTGCTGGTGTTGTTCGGGGAATCCATAACCTTGAAGAGAAATTTGGGTTAGGACAGATTCAAGTACACGAAATGATAAGATTCAAGGAATAGAAATTTGTAAGATTCAATAAAAATGAATTGTAAAGAATGTTTTAGTTGCTGGTTCTTGTGTTATATTGCTTAGGTTGTTCACGCAGACCAGAACTGCATGATAGGGATTCATACAGCTCTGACCTGCATTGGCCACCAACAAAACCTATCACGCCCCGCTTCCCAGTGTACGGTGAAGGGGACGCGACGAGGTCCGCTACGTATATACTAAGAAGTACACACGCTAAGCGTATCTAAGCAATATAAAAGTAAATCACAAGAGACAAGAGATATAGAAATAACAGCAATTTTATTAATAACATTCTGTTGTACAATGCATGAAAAGTAAATACAACTGGAATGAAAAGCGATGCCTAAACAATGGCATATCAGGAAATGAAAATACTGAATAAAACAAGGTACAATGTCTAGAGCTCAGGGTCTTCGTGAAACTGATCCAAGTCTTCACCGGTGGGCTCGATCTCTGCTGGGTCCAAAGCACCTGACGACATTCAAAGAAGAAAGAAATAGAATGTCGTCAGCGAACAGGTCGCTCGGTAAGTCCCAAAGATAAAGAAGAATTAGACAAGACAGAATAAGAGGTATCTTCTAAAGAATAATATTGTAGAGTATTGTGTTCACGCTGTTGTTTGTAGCTTGGTACGGAAGGATGCCAGTGTATACGAGAGGGGTCTCAGTATGCTAGAGACCAGGGCAAATGGAAGTACAAGGCTCCGTTATACAACCCGGAACAACGGCAATTGGATTCATGTTAGATCTCTTAATCTTACCGCCTCGTGCCACCTTTAACACCTTCCATACCAATCTACCCCTTAAACCCCGCAGTGTTTTGATTGTATTGTTGTATTGTATTGAGTAAGTTGGATGACTGACCAAAACCATGATATCAGTAAACAGATTGTAACTGGATAATCAGGTAAATGGAATAACGGAAATAATGGATGTATATCCATGGTTTGGTTCAGTTAAATTGTATAGATTGTTAACTGGATTGTGGAATTCATGTATTCATATTAAAGAATATAGATTGACTTGAATCATATTCAAGTCAGAAATAATCAGACTCAAATCCGAGTCAGACTAAAAGAAATGTAAGTCTAAGTTCTATATTTGTTAGGGTCTTTATTGTAATTTATAAAACTTGAGGGGGTTTTATGTAAAAATACTTTTGCATAGTTTTCAAGATACACCTCAAGTATTTATTATTCGTCTTTATAGTTATAATGAGTGTGAATTTTATTTGTATTATTTCTAGTGAATACATCCTAATAAAGGTGTTAATTTGTAATATTGATTTATTTGAAATTCATGGTATTTTAATGTAACTTTTAATCTTGTAATTTTTAGGAAAATGTGGAAACTTTATCTTATAATAAAATAGGTGTTTAAATGATAAATATACATATGTTTATACAGGAATAATTTTTAATAAATATTTTGTTTTCCAAAAATCTCATTTTTCTTAAATGTCGTATTTAAAACCTTTCGAGACCGAATGCTCCTTGCGGAGGTCTGCATCTCGCACTACTAAGCCCGAGGGTGCACGATAAACCGTACTATCCCTAACGAGTTCCCCAAAAGTGGGTTGTAGTGGCACTTTGCAAAGATTTAATAAATACTAGACATTTAGAAAAACGGTTTTATAAAGATAAGATATTTATTTGTAAAAGGGTGTAAATTTCCGTATTTTAGATTCTAGGGTTTCCTAAGCCAACTGGCCTATTTCTAATTGGTCTAAACGACAAGTCATTAGAAGCCTCAAATCGCCTCTTCACCGCCAATTGTGGCCAGGTATGTACAAGTGAGGAATGAGGGATCCGCTCACGAATCGTGAGGCCGGCCTTTTAAAGTTACCTAAGCTCACTTGCCTAGCCTTAGACACCACAAAGTCAGGTTTAGATAAACGATCGATGTCCACGACTTATCGTATTTCCTATTAAAAGGTATTGTTTTAAAATTGTATAAAACCTAGAACCTTTAGAAAATGTTTTATTAAGAAAATGGTTTTTTAATGAAAAATCTTGTTTTATCGTATTCTAAGTTTTCAAGGTAGCGTATTATGATTACATATGAGTGTGTGTGGAGGTATGTCATTACCTCGTGATCTACTTTAAGGTATAGTAAAGTTTAGGGGTTAAATGTGATAAATTAAACATGGTGGTATTAAAGTGAAAGAATACGGTATATTGAAAAGGCTATCATTTCATGTGTGAAAACTTGTTCAAATTAATTTTTAAGTGATTAGTAGTCAACATGGAGATGTTTAAGCTTTATGGAATTAGTGATAAGTGAGATTTGATAGAAAACCGAATCGGAAATCGGGTTATTCCCATTTCCATCGGGTTTATAAAATCGTATTTTTATGAAAGAAAAGAAGGATAGAAAAGGGGGACTTACGGGTTTGGACAACGCTAAAGAGTGAGAGGAAAGTAGTGGGTTTGCCGATGCATCGAAACGTCGTGAAGAGGTCCTGGTACGATCGCCGGGATTTCGCCGTCGATTTCGTCAGCGCTTCGCCTTTCGCTCGTTTTCTAACGTACCAAGTTCTCTTGAAATTTTTAGAGAGTGGACTTAGGAATGTAGGGTGAGAGGGTAAAGGATAGGGGTATTTATATAGTGTTAGGCTAGGGTTAGGGTTTTTATTAAAAAAAATATAAAATATATAAAAAACATTAAAAATCATTAAATTTTTAGAGTAAAAGTGATTTATTGAGAAATTGATAACCGATAAAAAAATTTAAAGTATTCAGGTGAGAAGACCAGGTCAACACGGAAAAATTCCGTGTTGACGACTCGGCCGTCCGGCAGCGCCGGGCCGAGTCGAGCCGAGTCGAAGGCTCGTCGGGTGGGGAAACTCCTGGGGGGAATTTTGGTGTATCTAAATTTTTGTGTTCAGTATAAATGTTGTGAGTTATGGACTTTTGACTGTTGACTTTCCAAAAATTTAAAACAAAATAAATATAAAAATAATGTGAGGTATGGGATTTGAACTCTGGTGGCTTGGTTCAGCAATGCAAGGTATTACCAATGAGCTACAAGCTCCTTCTTGTAATTATGATGTTATTTAATTACTTAAAATGATAGCAGCAAGATTAAATACTCCAAGTATATATTAAATTTAAAGTAATTTCTTATACAGTAGAAATGGAGTTATTACATTCTTGTAGCTTGTAATTAAAAACAAAATAATTACCTATATCTTGTACTTAGGCTAAAATACCCCTTTGTGGTTTTTGAAAAATTTTAAAAAAATTTTGAATAGAAAAAGTGTTTAAGAAAATTAGGGTTGTTACATTCTACCCTCCTTATAAAAATTTCGTCCTCGAAATTTGTAAAAGGAAAGTGTAACAGTGCTAGGAAGTTTGGTGAATGTAGTGTATAAAAGTGATACGATGGTGCAAAAGGCTTACCGGTGTTACCTTGACTTATAGTCTCGGCTTCTATGGCTTCTAATGTGAAGGTCTGTCGCCGTGGTATATTCCTTCTAGCTGGCGACACATTCTGCCTTTGGGGCCTGTTTCTCTGCCCTCTAGGCATGTCCCTCATTGCTTGTTGGAATTGGCGAGTAGGCTGTGCAGGTGGTGGAGCAGGTAGTGCAGGACGAGTTGCAGGAGCCTGGATGGTTGGCCGCTGCGGGTAGTTGGTGGGTGTGTGAGTTGAGTTGCTGTTGTAAGGACAGTTCCCAATTCCGTGGTTGGATGCGCCACAAATTAGATACAGGCCTTTTACGCGTCTACAGTCCTTCCACAAGTGTCCCTTTCTATGGCAGTAATGGCAAATTTCTTCAGTTCTCCTGGGTTCAAACGATGGCCTGGAAGAGGCTCCTCCTGCCATTTGAGTGGCAGGGCATTTCAAACCGGCAGATTGGGGTCTGCCCCTCGCCTTTATCACTGCCTCATAACTACGGACAGCTTCCAAAGCATTTTCATGTGTCAGAAATTTTCTTGTGGCTAGAGCAGCCTGAATCTCCGTGTCCAGTCCTTGTTGAAAGCGACGGGCTCTGATTTCGTCCGTCGGTATCAAGTGTGCCGCGAATCGGCTTAACATGGTGAATTCAGCGTCGTATTCATCTACTGATTTGTGCCACATCGAACCCTGTTGTAGATGGATGAACTGCTGCTCCATGGCAAACTTGGCAGTCACAGGGAAGTATTTCGCGTCGAACTTCTCGCGAAAAGTCTTCCATTCAATAGGTTGTGCAAGACGGCTTTCTTCCGCCTTCCACCAATTGCGAGCATTATCCGTGAGCTGTAGTTTCGCCACACGGACCCAAGTGATGTCTGGCACTTAAGCTGCTGCCAGATCGTCTTCTTTGCCTTGTGCTCATTCTTCAGCTTCAAGAGGGCTTCCTTTACCAGAGAACTGCTTTGGGTGTAGGGCCCTGAATTGCTTTACCCCTGGTGCATCGGTCTCGGGACGGTTCAGGAGTTGTTGCTGTTCCTCCAGAAGGCTGCGGATCGCCTCAAATAGCATTGTTTGCTCGGTAGGTGACGCAGGAACAGCTGGTGTGAGAGGTAGTGCTGGTGGTGTGTTGTTGACATTGGTGCTGGTGTTGTTCGGGGAATCCATAACCTTGAAGAGAAATTTGGGTTAGGACAGATTCAAGTACATGAAATGATAAGATTCAAGGAATAGAAATTTGTAAGATTCAAGAAACATGAATTGTAAAGAATGTTTTAGTTGCTTGTTCTTGTGTTATATTGCTTAGGTTGTTCACGCAGACCAGAACTGCATGATAGGGATTCATACAGCTCTGACCTGCATTGGCCACCAACAAAACCTGTCACGCCCCGCTTCCCAGTGTACGACGAAGGGGACGCGACGAGGTCCGCTACCTATATACTTAGAAGTACACACGCTAAGCGTATCTAAGCAATATAAAAGTAAATCACAAGAGACAAGAGATATAGAAATAACAGCAACTTTATTAATAACATTCTTTTGTACAATGCATGAAAAGTAAATACAACTGGAATGAAAAGCGATGCCTAAACAATGTCATATCAGGAAATGAAAATACTGAATAGATACGCTTAGCGGGGGCAAAAAGTCGCCTATTCTTCGCTGTCAGAGATTGATTCCACGTGGGCTGAGGGGTCCTTCTTCATATCGCTTCATCGAGAGGGTTTTCATCATCCTGCGAAGGAAGCTAATCCTAGGAAAGGGCAACCACATTCAAGCAAGATTGGGCTTGGGATGTGGTGGCCCCATCCTTGCTTTTACTGTAAAAGTTGTCCCTAGGGCACATACCCGCCATGTAGACCGTGTGGATAACCTATTTTGCCATCTTCTTACTACCGGCGGCTAGTTTCGCGGACCGCTGTCGTGGCCTTTCTGCTTCGGGAAAGAACAATCGACCGAAGATGGTTAACCTGACAGTGTTATCGAGTGGCGCTGGCGCTTCTTTTCTGGCCTTGTCCCGTTACTTTCGCGCTGCATGGAGTGCCTGGTAAACGCTTGAAGAGACAGTGTCAGGTTTTCTACGTTGGGGTTTGGACACGTCCATTCGCAGCTGTTTACCGCTGAATCACAGAGACGCGATAAACGTATTGCCTGAAATTCGGGGCAGATAATATTTGGTTTTATCCGTCCACCTCTCCGAAGATGCCAAGTTGATTTATGACACCGTGTATCGAAGGTTTAGACGGATGCGGCCGATGTAGCAGACTTCGTCAGATTCCCCCTCGCTTGAGGGGTTTTTGATTGTGGGGACGCTCTTCCCTGCAGGCGCAAGCCCCTGCAGTTAATTACGCTACTGCATCGCGGTAACAACTTTCTCCTTCTCCAGATAGTCACTTCGTGTCGTGAGTGTTTGTTTTGTTTGTGGTTTCCCGTGGATTGTATACGGGGACTAATTTATGTTGTCGCCCGTAGGACGTGGATTAGTCCAAATCCGTAATTTCTTAGATTTGGGATTGGGGATTGGGTTTAAGGATACGTTAGTCTCATTTGAGACTAAGATCAACTTAAACGTTTGTTAAGGATACGTTAGTCTAATTTCAGACTAAGATCAACTTAACGGGATCGTTTAGATCCGACAAAAGAGCGTTTGGGCTCTATTGTTTTACATTGGGTTTATTGATTGTCGGGACCCACCGCCTCTCTGAAGACGTTGAAGAGTTACAACGACATATATCAGAGGTGTGATGAGATGTACTCTTGAACCAATGTCAGTTGAGGAATCTGTAGTTGGATTGATTTAAGGATCGTTAGTCTCGTTTGAGATTAAGATCAACTTAAGTGGTTGTTAAGAATACGTTAGTCTCATTTTAGACTAAGATCAACTTAACGGGATCGTTTAGATCCAACAAAAGAGCATTTGGACTCTATTGTTTAGTTTAGAGACATTGCGGTCGATTACCAGTTTAAGGACATGGTGGTCCATTACCAGTTTAAGGACATAGTAGTCCAATATCAGTTTAAGGACATGGTGGTCCATGAGTTTAAGGAACCCACAGTCCGAGAAATGTGTGGTTATCGGGACCCGTCACCTCTTTGAAGACGTTGAGGAATTACAACGACAAATATCAAAGGAGTGAAGAGATGTACCCTTGAACCAAGGTGGATTAAGTGATCTGTAGTCCAATTTGGAACTAGGATCAGTTAATTATATTATGAACACGTTGGCTCAGTTGAGTCTGAGTTGAGGACTTATGGCCAACTTGGGCTAAGTCCAATTGAATTTGAAGTGTTGGCCCTTTGATGGACCATTAGACATTTGTCTGGGTTCAAGCCTACATTATTTAGCAATGCTAAACATTTTCATCTTCGATTTTCTCAATTTTGAGATTCATTTGGAGGAAGGACTTTTGCCTCTGGAAAATTAGCCAATTTGGCTAAAAGTAGTGTTAAGCACCAGAGAAAACAGTGTTAAACACTAGAAATAAAGCTCTCAAATTAGTGTTAAACACTATATAAAAAAAGGTCACGCGGGGACACGTGAGGGCACCCAAAGGTGGGGCCAGATCTCCTTTATTTTGTTCTCAGAATAAAAAAGTGTTAAACACTTTTAATTTTTTTAAGGCCATCACGTGTGAGCACGTGATGGGCATCCATCCATTGGATATTAAAGGGATTTGTTAGGGGTCACGTAGGGACACGTGAGGGCACCCTAAATGTGGAGCCAGATCTCCTTTGTTTTATCCTCAAATCTGCGAATAAGTGTTAAACACTTTTTATATTTTTATTTTAAGCATCACGTGTTGACACGTGATGGTCATCTGTGCGCTGACTGTTAAAGCGTTTGCTAAGGGGTCACGTGGTAACACGTGAGAGCGCCCAAAGCTTAGATTTCCCTTGCTTTTATTCCCTTTGTTTTGGAGGTCATGTGAGAGCACGTGAGGCATTGCCTCAAAGCCTTTTCCTTTTTATTTTTAGGGATCTCTTCACGGGTTACGTGGGGACATGTGACCTTAGTTCTTTTCCTTCTTTTCTGATCACTGCGGATTGGGGTCACGTGTCATCACGTGACCAATGTTCTTTATGTGCATGGAGATCTTTCAAGTCTCTTTATTTTAAGAATTAAATTCTCTGTAGGGTTAAACCCTAATCATGATTTTGGACGAATTAAATTCCTATTATGAAAGAATTAAATTCTTATGTAGGGTTAAACCCTAATTTTCTTTTAGAGGAATTAAATTCCCATATATGTAAAAGAATTAAATTCTTGCATATGGTGAAACCCTAATTTCATTTTTTAAGAGGAATTAAATTCCTGTGAATTTGAGGGAATTAAATTCTCAATTAGGGTTAAACCCTAGTTCTGTCCATCTTGAAGGAATTAAATTCCTGTAATTTTGGGAGAATTAAATTCTCACATAGGGTTAAACCCTAACTTTGTTTTGGGAGAATTAAATTCTCTAAACTCAATTTCCCCTCTAAGTTTTGGATCTGCATGGCAGGATCTCAACCCGATGAGAATTAAATTCTCAACTTATGGAGAGATGTGCTCTTTGCAGATCTTCAACCAGAGGAAGAACTAAATTCTTTTGTGCAGAAAAGTTAAACTCTTAGATTTGAGAATTAAATTCTCTTTTTTGAAGTTTTGATCCCCTTTCTTTTATCACCTAGGGTTTTCTTTTCTCTTTTGAGGAAATTTTCTTTTTTCTCTTGAGAATTAAATTCTCCTCTCTTTTTTTCTCTCTGTTCTTCTCTCAAAAAAAAAGTTGATCCCCTTCTCTTCTCTTCTTGGTTCCTATTTATAGGAGAAAGAAAAGAATCAATTTGTTTAGAGAATCTTTCATTGAAAGATTTTGTTTGTTTTCATAATTAATATGATCCTTTAGATCACACAGTGAATTTTACTCA
Organism: Agapanthus africanus; assembly: GCA_030015575.1. NCBI lineage: Eukaryota > Viridiplantae > Streptophyta > Magnoliopsida > Asparagales > Amaryllidaceae > Agapanthus > Agapanthus africanus. The sequence goes on from CM057340.1 coordinate 738,011,523, forward strand.
CCGTTGGATTTTAAATCGAAAGATATTATGTTTGTTATTTCTGGTGAGATTTAGGGGAAATCTTTCCTTGTATCAAATATTTCCATAAATTGGTGATTTTTAATCAACCTTGGATCTTTAATCCAACGGTCCCCATAATCATTTTCCATTTGGAAAGATTTAGAGAAATTTGGAATTTTAATTCTATTTGGAAAGATTTAGAGAAATTTAGAATTTTAATTCTATTAAACTGTAAGGCTTTCAAAGCATGTCACGTGCTGGCACGTGACCCTTGGTCACATGGGAGCACGTGACCCCCAATTGGTTCTTTTCTCAGCGTTTATTTATGCTTCAGTTTTAACCATCACGTGTCAACACGTGACCATTGGTCACGTGTGAGCACGTGATACCTCATTGAGGTATTTCCTTCAGCCATTTGTTTTTTATTTCTGTTTTAACTATCACGTGTCAACACGTGACCATTGGTCACGTGTGAGCACGTGACCCCCAATTGGGTCCTTCTTCAGCCGTTTGTTTTTATTTCTGTTTTAACTATCATGTGTCAACACGTGACCATTGATCACGTGCGAGCACGTGATACCTCATTGAGGTAATTCCTGATTTTTAATCAAGGAACAGTGCATAGCATATTTGCTCATAACTTTTAATCCCGGATGAATTATGAGGCCCATAATATATCAAATCGAAGGGTTTTTCGAGGTGCTTCCAATATCATCAGAATTTAGTTGTTTCTCCTTCGGGAGTTTTTCAAAATACAGGCCGGAAGATACTGGTTCGCATTTCCTTAAGCGTCTCGCTTCCATTTGATACCTTGGACTCTTTTGCGCAGAAATTTTTGGCGGGAACAAATGCCCCCCACTACTTTGCCCACGTAAGTATATACATGGGTGAAGTAGTGCAGAGTAATGCATAGCGTATGACCAGTTTCGGGTTGGTATATAACTTTCAGAATCTTGATCTGAGAAGATAACGAGAGGACACAAGCGTCGTCATTTATCATTGACTCAAATCTCGACTCTTAAGAGATATAGTTCCAAACTCTCAACTCCATGAGCCGCACCCTTCTATTTCTTTATGTCTTACTCTGGCGTGAAGTAGTTTATACGCTCATGAGTAACTTCTCCATTTCAGTGGCATGTAGCTTTGGCAAGTGTGGCTCATAGATGGTCTATCTTGACCTCTTTGCAGGACAGTGATGGCTTAGGAGACAGGGATAGGATCTGCCACCTAAGATATTTCAACTTTACGAGCCGTGAGGGTCTCATAAAGACTTTTCTCCCTACGAGTCGTGAGGATCTCGTAGGTGTCTTTTCTCCTTAGGAGTCGTGAGGATTCCTAAGTGTGTTTTCTCTTGAGAGTCGTAAGGATCTCACAAGAGAATTTTCCCGCTTATAAGTCGAGATGACTCGTAAGTGGTTGTTTCCCTCCTTGTCGAGATTCGACTTTGGAGAGTGTGGTCCGTGAATAGTATGCAAGAGTCCGTTTTGGACCAACTTGCAGGGCCCCGGTGCTTGGGAAACAGGGTTTTTTTAATCCCCGCTGCCTAAGGCTTTTCCTCATGAGTCGAGACGAATCGAGCATTTCTCGCAAGAATATTCTAACGTCACAGTTAACCTCTGCTCTTTACGACAGAGGTCCGTTAGGGTCTGTGGTACTAGGGTTTTGTCCGTCGTACCGTCGCGCTGGCTGATGTATTCCTCGATAGGCAACCTTGTTGTTCGAGTAGCCTTGTGACTGTCATGTCTCTGATCCCTTCGGGGGCTGGACAAGACGTCTTCAAGCAATCTTCTTAGGCAGTTTGACCGTCAGAAGAGCAAGCGCTAGGAATTTTGCCATGCTTCTTTTTACTTGAGGTTGGGCTCATTTTGGAGAGCCCCGATGAGTCATAACCACTCCGCGCTGGTGTGGGATGATCTCCGATAGTCTTTCAGGTTTTATATGAGTTGCCGTCAAGACCCTGAAGCTAGGAATTTGGCCTTCGCTTCGTTTGCTGGCAATGCATCTGCTGTATCGAGACGAATGTCGCGGTTGTCTCTAGGTTGCTGGTGAACCGTCGAGGTTTGGAACTAGGGATTTTGCCGTGGCTCCGTTGTTTGATTGTCGCGTCTGAATCCTGCCGGAGGAAGAACGTTGTAGTGACATCTCGTCTGCTGTGTCGAGACGAACGTCGAGGTGGTGATCACTCTATGCTGGTGTGAGATGATCTCCGATGGTATTGCTAGTGTTTATGCCCTAGAAGGCCATTACTGTATCATACTAGTTTGTATATTACTTAATGGAAGCTTGGGATATTCACATGTATATAACAGTCTTGCTAAAACATGGTAGTATCCTACTTGGTTTTTCTATCTTAATATGTGAGTATACGTATTGATAGAGCTCTTAGGATCTTGCTTGACTACCAGCGTTGTGATGGCAGTCACACTAGTGGGGGCTGGGTAGTCTACAAGCACATCCTTATTCAGGTCCCTAGTCGTTGGATTATCGAGACAGGGCATCGATACTCCGAAGTAGACTAGTGTGTACGCTTCTCATCCCAGTTGGGGAGATGGTCTGTCCCACAGCCGTCATTACGTCGTACTGGAGATAGTATGCAGGTGCTCGTTAGGTTACAGGTACACCGGACAGGACTCACAAGGAACTGTTGGTTGGTTTTATACCAGTCGTCAGTGAACAATTCCCAGGTGACATGAGTACAGCATAGTCCGCAGACTTGACACTGCTACTTCGCCTCGAGTGTGTCCCACTGTTCTTAGAATGCTACCCTATCACGGCTCAAAGGAGTCGTGCAAACAGGTAGTATTTGGGTGCAGTCCCGAGCACTTGGAGGCAGTGGCGGTTAGACATGATTCGTCTCTCCCGGTATTGGGGGTTGATATCGCGCTGTGTCAGAGAGCCATTACGCAAAGTCCTTGGCCAGGGCAAGCGAGATTTGCTGGTAGGTTCCAGTAGTTTCTCAGGGTGTAATGGGTTTCGCTCCGACACGACTTATACCGCTATTAGGGGACTGACGTTTGCCGCCCCCTAGGCCCGATATGCGATAGTCTTAGACGAACGGACCGGACTGTATGGAGATTGTCACAGCAGACTCAGTAGGAGTTCGGATGGGTTTCCTCATCGGCCTTCTTATCGACATCTACCTGGGGACCGTTACGTACAGCTAGTGCCGCTTGCGGTCTGTGGTTAAACCCACTGCCAGCGTAGTAGTCGAGTCTCTAGAGTCCCACACAGAGAGTTTCCCTACTCCAGGCGAAACGATATAGAGGTCGTATGGTTTTACGACAAGGGTTCGGACGCATACGTGTGTTTACGCACGTACGACATCCGGACAGTTTTTACTAGTCGGCTTTGGTTTAAGCCAGTTACTAGTATCCGGTTATTGGATTTATACAGTCTAAAGTTTTTCCGTGTTTTCACGGATAGGAGGGGCCTTCTCGTAATTGCGCGAGAAGCTTCTAGAAGGTGGTGACTAAGGGGGTTAAGGTGGCATATACATTGAATGAGATTAGTGAGTCATATGGATGATTCATCCATGTCATTAATGCATCATAAATGCTTAATGACTCATGGAGATGAATCACCATTAGATATTTATCAAGCATGGTTGTAAATCATTTTCTTTTCTTTTCTTGATAAATAATAATGCTTGATATATATTATGATAGCTCATTTTCTCATCTGATTATTATGTTCATCTTCTCTCTCCTCAAGCTCTCCCTCTTCAAACCCTAATCCTCCCCTCTCATGTGTTGAGTACAAGGATTAGATTAGACTACTTAATCCTTAACCATTCTCTATATCACCTAGGTTGCTTAGATTAGCGATTTAAGAAACCTAGTTAACTCTAGTTTGAGGTGAAGCTTGTAGTAAAGTTCCCGGGTGGATCTTCTACTACATAGAGAAAGCCGGAGAGGACGTGGAGAACGACAAGACGAAGGACTCGGTTCTTTAGGTATAATCACTTAACATAGTAGTTAACACTTCTATGGTTTCTTGTTAGTTATTGTTTATGCAAAGATTCTCGGTTAGTCGATGTTTACGCTTTAAACAAGATTGTTTTTCATTATTCCGCCTTCCCGCAAGTCGTGGGGTGTTGTACATCGACTTACAGTGGTATCAGAGCCTCGCTAAACAATAAATAACTCATTAGCAAAGTCGTAAGAATTTCGAACGCAAAAAAGAACCGGAAACATCGTCGATTATCACACTTGCTGTCGAATTTTAAACTGGCTCTAAAAATTTTTCAGGGTGCTTCAGAATAACAAGCAGGAAAAACTAGGGCTACTGAAGAAATTTGGACTCCTAACTCGGCCATATCACCGTGGAACCACGGCGGATCCATGCGATCCGCCGCTGATCCACGGCCGAGTTGGGGCCGAGTCGGCCCAAATTTATTCAGTAACTCCTAGGTGTTAACAGTGATGTTTCTGGGATGTTTTATTTTCTGCTAAGATCTCAGGTGCACAGAGAAGTTTTGCAGTAGAATCTAAAGTGTTTTGCTCGATCGAAATTTTACGATGTTTGCTAATATGATTATATCTGTGATTGTATAATGTGTTCGTAAACCTCCCCTAACTGCTAGTATGTCGGTTGGCAGGGGGTTGCACATTTCTGTAATGGTTTTTACTGTTTGTGGATGTGAACTGTATTGGACTGTTGTGATGATTAGTTTGGGTTTTTGATGGGTTATTATTTTAATTCATTCGATATAATTGTAATTTGTTGTAATATTATTTTGCGGGGCACATCCAGGTTGCGGTTGTAGCCACCGTTGTATTATTTCATTTTACTGTTTTTGCTCCTAGGATAGACCCAAGGTGGGGTGCACAAACTACCGGGTACTTTGAAGTGTTTAGTGTCCTACTCACTTTGTTGAGGGAGACCGCTTCACTTCAGGTATTTGGCGGATAGTTTGCAGTACCCGTAGGGGTCTAGGGTGGGGTAATGGCTATTCATCATAACTTTGTAATCCGTCTTTTGTTGCAGGCTCTAAACAAACACGGATTGCTTGCAAATCCAATAAAATTCATATGAGATCTGGAATGCCTATTATTGCGTCTGACGAATGTACAATATCTATATATGATAGCTATTTAGACGTCACTTATGTTTTACACCCGCGCTAGCCCAGCCCCCGCTCTGTCGTTAGTTAAGTAACATAACGGGTGATGATTGGACCCCGTGGCGAATGCGGATCGCATAAGAGGACGTTGTATTTTCGTTGTTTTCTGCAATGATGGGTTAAATGATGGGACGCATTATTTTAATGCAAAGAAAATAAACCAAAGTTAAATCGTTGGAACAATTTAAAAGAAACCACTCGGTTATTTTAGAAGAGCAGAATTTTTAATTACGGAGCTTTAACCACTCCTTTTAAAAAGTTATCAGGTTCCTTCGATTATATCAAGTTCACTACGTTCACGGTTTCGCCAAAACTAGTCGTAGCCCTCCGTCATTTCTTATGGATGGTCAGTAGTATTCAAGCTATGTTTGTTGGCTTTCGTCAAGGCATAGTGTTTGGTAGCTGCTGTGGTATTCATTTGTTGCATAGATAGATGAGTTGGTTTGGGACAGTCGTATAACCTTGTTGGCTTTCGTCACGGGTATATACGGGTGGGTTCAAATTAACAAGATAATGATGGGCAGAACTTGACATGTGTTTTATGATTTGTTGGCTTTCGTCAAGGTCATAAGAACATGGGGCAAAAATCTATATCGGGAATTTCTAAAGAAACTGAAATTTGCAAAGAGATGCATACCATTTGGAGTTTGATGAATGTTGGTAGGATTCCTTCAACATTATCATACGATGATATTTGGATCCCGATCCTACTGTGAGTATATGCTACTTAACAAGAGATTCGTCACTTAACGATCAATGCTATAAACCAAGTAGGTGCCGAGAAAGGTGTCAGCGGGGCTACGCCCCCAGAGAAAAGAGGTTATTTAATTAAGGAACTTCGCAAAAGCGTTGGAAAACCTCCCTCGAAGTACCGATACTAGCCTGGCTGAACGGTTAAGCAAGTATTGTACAGTGAGAATAGTCCTGGCTAATTCTTCTTTTATGGTTTGAGGAAGGATTCGAGAAACAGTGGGAGCCATCCAGTTTAGATAAATTAAAACCAATCTAAACTTGCAAGAGCATCATGCTAAAGTGTTTTCTTCTCTCTCTCTCATTGCAGCGACCTTGTGACCATGACTAGGTTACATCTAGATAACGAGTTGACTGAATCTAACTTATTTGACTGGCAAAGGTCTGTCCAGATGTCCATTGCCTATGACAAGATGGACCACCCTATTACTACTCAAGATCCCGCCGTCCCAGGTCCAGTTTCCACCGTCGCGGATATGGATATCCGTCAGACAAGGGAAAAGGTTAAAGCGAAAGCCAAGTGCCTCGTGTTGGCTTCAGTTGATGGTGTATACCAAAAGCAGCACGAGAAGATGGACTCAGTTTCCATCTATCTCCATAACAAAGATTTATATGGAGAGCAATCTCATATCGCAAGATATGAGGCCTCGAACAAATTAATTCAAGCGAGGTCGGCTGACGGGTCATCTATAGGGGACGACGTCCTTACGATGACTAGCTATATTGATAAGCTCAAGGACCTGGAGACCACGTTGGGAAACAGGTCATATGCTGACTTATTTCCACAGTCCCTACCCTCTACTTACACCCTGAAAGAAACCAGGGAGACACAAGCTCTGCTTAATAAGGGACCTTCTTCTTCTTCATCCAAGGCGAAAGCAAAGGGTGAAAAGAAGAAGATCTCTACAAAGCTGATATACGGTGTCAGTAAAGTAGGAGGAAAGGGCACCAAGTTTCGGGACTTGGTGTAGGTAAGGAGGGATGTTCCTATTGTTATGGGAACGGGCATTGGCAGAAGGATTGCAGGGCTTTGGAAGCCAGTAGCCAGGATATGAAGCATGTTGTGGCTTCAACCTCAAGTGTGTTTATAATTAAGAACTGTTTGTCAATTAACTCTACTTCCTGGGTACTAGATACCGGAGCAGGATCTCATATCTGAAATTCGTTACATGCTTTGAGAAACCGTAAAGTTATAAGGGTAGGTGATTTGTCTCTCAGAGTTGCTAACGGAATGAGCGTGGACGCTGAATCCGTGGGAGAATATCGCCTAGGTTTGACAAGTGGGCAGATATTGATTCTACGTAACTGTCTGTATGTACCTAGTTTGACTTGTAATATCATATCAGTGTCCTCACTTTAAAGAGAGGGATATGACTTTACATTCGTAAGCGATGTAGTTCACATCCACCTAAAGCAAGTTCTGATTGGGTCCGGTACATTAGATGACGGTATATACGTATTGAATCAAGCTCAGGTTTTCAATGTCCAGAACATACTTAAAAGAAAGTCTCCAGAAATGAATCAGGCTTTCTTATAGCATTGTAGACTAGGTCACATCAATGAAACACGATTAATGAAGTTACATAGAGAAGGATATTTGAATCCGTTCGAATATCAATCTTATGCCACTTGTGAATCTTGTCTCGTGGGAAAGATGACAAAGACTCCGTTTACTGGACACGGAGTAAGAGCGAGCGAGCTCTTAGGACTCGTACACAGTGACGTGTGCGGTCCAATGTCTACACATGCGCGAGGTGGTTATTTCTACTTCATCACTTTTACGGATGATTTCTCTAGGTATGGACATATCTTCTTGATGAAGTATAAATTCGAGGCCTTTGAGAAATTCCAGGAATATAAGAATGAAGTGGAAAACCAAACAGGCAAAAGTATTAAGACACTAAGATCTGATCGAGGTGGTGAATACTTAAGTGCCGAGTTCCTGGGTTACTTAAAAGAGAAAGGAATTCTCTCTCAGCTTACTCCTCCATACACACCACAACACAACGGTGTATCGGAAAGGAGGAATCGAACCCTATTCGATATGGTTCATTCCATGATGAGTAAGGATGAGTTACCGCGATCATTCTGGGGTTATGCGCTAGAATCAGCGGCATACCTTTTGAACAAGGTTCCAACCAAGACTATGCCTACCACACCATATCAGATGTGGAGTGGGAAGAAACCCTATCTTCAGTACCTGAAAACATGGGGATGTCCAGCTTTTGTAAAAAAACAGCATCCGGACAAGCTCGAGGCACGCTCAGTAGAGTGTAAGTTTGTGGGATATCCAAAGAACTCCATGGGATATTGCTTCTACTACGCAGAGGAACAAAAGGTTTTTTGTTTCTCGTCATGCCCGCTTCTTAGAAACTGAATTTTTAGAAAATCAGAAGAGTGGGAGCGCAGTAGAACTGGAAGAAATTCCAGAACCACAAGCTGTTACTGAAAGTTTGGTAGAACAAGAAGTTTCAGAAGAAAGGGACATACCAACGCCTATCCGCAGAAGTAGTAGGCAGTCTCATCCGTCCGAGAGATACTACGATTTTCTCATAGACGGGGATCGAGAAGATTGCGTCATTGATAATGACGACCCTACTAGCTTCCAGCAAGCCATTCAGAGAACCTGGAGGAACCCTCACTGGTGCAAAGAAGAAATATGGCACGGGCTACGGCGGCGACTCGGTAAAATGGCTGGATGCAATGCGGACCGAAATGGAGTCCATGTACACTAACAAAGTATGGACTTTGGACACTGCTCCAGATGGGGTAAAACCCGTAGGATGCAAGTGGATCTTCAGAAAGAAGATTGGTGTAGATGGACAGGTTGAAACCTATAAGGCTAGACTTGTTGCAAAGGGTTTCCGTCAAAGACCTGGTTTGGACTATGACGAAACCTTTTCTCCAGTGGCTATGCTGAAATCCATTCGGGTCCTTCTTGCTATTACTGCCTTCCACGATTATGAGATCTAGCAGATGGACGTAAAGACGGCCTTTCTAAATGGAAATTTAGAAGAGAGCGTCTATATGGATCAGCCAGAGGGATTCATTCAGAGTGGGAGCAGCGGTAAAGTATGCAAGCTGCTTAAGTCCATTTATGGACTATAGCAGGCATCGCGGAGTTGGAACATCTATTTTGATGATACTGTCAAAGAATTCGACTTTATCAAAAATCCAGATGAACCATGCATATACAGTAAGATTGTAGGGAGAGTTGTTGTATTCCTCGTCTTGTACGTGGATGACATTCTCCTAATAGGAAATGATATTCCTATACTACAGTCAGTCAAAAGATTCTTATCACAGAAATTCTCCATGAAGGACCTGGGTGATGCCACCTACATTCTGGGGATCCAGATCTATCGTGATAGATCAAAGAGGATGTTGGGACTTTCGCAGTCCAGGTACATAGACACAATATTGAAAAGATTCAGTATGGAAGATTCTAAGCGCGGTAACCTACCGGCTTGTCACGGAATCACCCTCTCCAAAGAGATGTCTCCCAAGACTGATTTGGAAAGGGAACGCATGTCGATTATACCCTACGCTTCTGCGGTAGGTTCTATAATGTATGCGATGTTATGTACCAGCCCAGATGTAGCATACGCATTGAGCGTTGTAAGCCGGTATCAGGCAAACCCAGGGAAGAATCACTGGATAGCAGTAAAGAACATTCTCAAGTACCTGAGGAGGACTAAGGAGATGTTCTTGGTTTACGGCGGAAAAGACCTCAGGATGGAGGCCTTTGCTGATTCCGGCTTCCAGAGTGACAAGGATGACTCCAAGTCCATGTCGGGTTATGTCTTTACCCTCAATGGAGGGGCGGTCTGTTGGAAGAGTTCCAAGCAGGACACCGTTGCTGACTCAACGATGGAAGCGGAGTACATAGCTGCTTGCGATGCCGCAAAAGAAGATGTCTAGATGAAGAAGTTCCTCACAGAACTTCAGGTGGTTCCTACCAGTGTTGGTCCAATACCTTTGTATTGCGACAACAACGGCGCTATAGCTTTAGCGAAGGAACCCAGGTCCCATCAGAAGTCCAGACACATCTTAAGGCGGTATCACCTGATCAGGGAGATCGTAGATCGCCGGGAGATCGAGGTAAAGAGAGTAAATACAGAGGATAACATTGTTGATCCATTCACTAAGGCCCTACCTCAGATTCAGTTCGAGAGGCTACTCGAGATCATCGGTCTTCGATACGCCAGTACATGGCCCTAGTGCAAGTGGGAGATTGTTAGTGTTTATCCCCTAGAAGGCCATTACTGTATCATACTAGTTTGTATATTACTTAATGGAAGCTTGGGATATTCACATGTATATAACAGTCTTGCTAAAACATGGTAGTATGCTACTTGGTTTTTCTATCTTAATATGTGAGTATACGTATTGATAGAGCTCTTAGGATCTTGCTTGACTACCAGCGTTGTGATGGCAGTCACACTAGTGGGGGCTGGGTAGTCTACAAGCACATCCTTATTCAGGTCCCTAGTCGTTGGATTATCGAGACGGGGCATCGATACTCCGGAGTAGACTAGTGTGTACGCTTCTCATCCCAGTTGGGGAGATGGTCTGTCCCACAGCCGTCAGTACGTCGTACTGGAGATAGTATGCAGGTGCTCGTTAGGTTACAGGTACACCGGACAGGACTCACAGGGAACTGTTGGTTGGTTTTATACCAGTCGTCAGTGAACAGTTCCCAGGTGACATGAGTACAGCATAGTCCGCAGACTTGACACTGCTACTTCGCCTTGAGTGTGTCCCACTGTTCTTAGATTGCTACCTACCACGGCTTAAAGGAGTCGTGCAAACAGGTAAAAGTTGGGTGCAGTCCCGAGCACTTGGAGGCAGTGGCGGTTAGACAGGATTCGTCTCTCCCGGTATTGGGGGTTGATATCGCGCTGTGTCAGAGAGCCATTATGCAAAGTCCTTGGCCAGGGCAAGCGAGATTTGCTGGTAGGTTCCAGTAGTTTCTCAGGGTGTAATGGGCTTCGCTCCGACACGACTTATACCGCTATTAGGGGACTGACGCTTGCCGCCCCCTAGGCCCGATATGCGATAGTCTTAGACGAACGGACCGGACTGTATGGAGATTGTCACAGCAGACTCAGTAGGAGTTCGGATGGGTTTCCTCATCGGCCTTCTTATCGACATCTACCTGGGGATCGTTACGTACAGCTAGTGCCGCTTGCGGTCTGTGGTTAAACCCACTGCCAGCGTAGTAGTCGAGTCTCTAGAGTCCCACACAGAGAGTTTCCCTACTCCAGGCGAAACGATATAGAGGTCGTATGGTTTTACGACAAGGGTTCGGACGCATACGTGTGTTTAAGCACGTACGACATCCGGACAGTTTTTACTAGTCGGCTTTGGTTTAAGCCAGTTACTAGTATCCGGTTATTGGATTTATACAGTCTAAAGTTTTTCCGTGTTTTCACGGATAGGAGGGGCGTTCTCGTAATTGCGCGAGAAGCTTCTAGAAGGTGGTGACTAAGGGGGTTAAGGTGGCATATACATTGAATGAGATTAGTGAGTCATATGGATGATTCATCCATGTCATTAATGCATCATAAATGCTTAATGACTCATGGAGATGAATCACCATTAAATATTTATCAAGCATGGTTGTAAATCATTTTCTTTTCTTTTCTTGATAAATAATAATACTTGATATATATTATGATAGCTCATTTTCTCATCTGATTATTATGTTCATCTTCTCTCTCCTCAAGCTCTCCCTCTTCAAACCCTAATCCTCCCCTCTCATGTGTTGAGTACAAGGATTAGATTAGACTACTTAATCCTTAACCATTCTCTATATCACCTAGGTTGCTTAGATTAGCGATTTAAGAAACCTAGTTACCTCTAGTTTGAGGTGAAGCTTGTAGTAAAGCTCTCGGGTGGATCTTCTACTACATAGAGAAGGCCGGAGAGGACGTGGAGAACGATAAGACGAAGGACTCGGTTCTTTAGGTATAATCACTTAACATAGTAGTTAACACTTCTATGGTTTCTTGTTAGTAATTGTTTATACAAAGATTCTCGGTTAGTCGATGTTTACGCTTTAAACAAGATTGTTTTTCATTATTCCGCCTCCCCGCAAGTCGTGGGGTGTTGTACATCGACTTACAGGTCTTTCCGGTTTTATATGAGTTGCCGTTAAGACCCTGAAGCTAGGAATTTGGCCTTCGCTTCGCTTGCTGGCATTGCGTCTGCTGTATCGAGATGAATGTCGCGGTTGTCTCTAGGTTGTTGGTGAACCATCGAGGTTTGGAACTAGGGATTTTGCCGTGGCTCCGTTGTTTGATTGTCGCGTCTGAATCCTGCTGGAGGAAGAACGCTGTGGTGACATTTCGTCTGCTGTATCGAGACGAACATCGAGGTGGTGACCACTCCGTGCTGGTGTGAGATGATCTTTGGTGGTCTTTCAGGTTTTATATGAGTTACCGTCAAGACCCTGAAGCTAGGAATTTGGCCTTCGCTTCGTTTGTTGGCGTGTCCGAATCCTATTGGAGGAAGGACGCTATAGTGACATCTCGTCTGGTGTGATGAGACGGATGCTAAGGTGGTGACCACTCCGGCTGATGTGGGATGATCTCCGATAGTCTTTCAGGTTTTATTTGAGTTACCGTCAATACCCGGAAGTTAGGAATTTTGCCTTTGCTTCGTTGTTTTGGCGCGTTCGAATCCTGCCAGAGGGAGAACGCTGTGGTGACATCTCATCTGCTGTATCGAGACGAACGTCGAGGTGGTGACCACTCCATATGGGGTGATCTCCGGTAGTCTTTCAGGTTTTATATGAGTTACCGTCAAGACCCTGAAGTTAGGAATTTGGCCTTCGCTTCGTTTTCTTTGGCGTGTCCGAATCCTGTTGGAGGAAGGACGCTGTAGTGACATCTCGTCTGCCGTATCGAGACGAACGTCGAGGTGGTGACCACTCCATGTGGGATGATCTCTTGTAGTCTTTCAGGTTTTATATGAGTTGCCGTCAAGACCCTGATGCTAGGAATATTGCCTTTGCTTTGTTGTTTTGGCGCGTCCGAATCCTGTTGGAGGAAAAATGCTGGGGTGACATCGCGTCTGGTGTGATGACACGGATGTTAAGGTGGAGCTGGGATTTTGCCGTCACTCCGCTTTGTTTCGACCGTGAGGTCTTTTGTTGACGTTGCATCTGCATCCTACTGGACTGCGGAGGAACGTCGTCGTTGACATCTCGTCTGCTGTATCGAGACGAATGCTGAGGTGGAGCTGAGATTTTTCCGCCACTCCACTTTGTTTCGACCAGGGGGTCTTTCGTTGACGTTGTATCTGCATCCTGCTGGACTGCGAAGGAACGTTGTTGTTGACATCTCGTCTGCTGTATCGAGACGAATGCTGAGGTGAAGCTGGGATTTTGCCGTCGCTCCGCTTTGTTTCGACCATGAGGTCTTTTGTTGACGTTGCATCTGCATCCTGCTGGACTGCGGAGGAACGCCGTCGTTGACATCTCGTCTGCTGTATCAAGACGAATACTGAGGTGGAGCTGGGATTTTGCCGTCACTCCGCTTTGTTTCGACCATGGGGTCTTTCGTTGACGTTGTATCTGCATCCTGCTGGACTACGGAGGAACACCGTTGTTGACATCTCGTCTGCTGTAACGAGACGAATGCCGAGATGGTCTCTAGGTTGTCTGCAAACCGTCGAGATTGGGAACTAAGGACTATGCCGTGGCTCCATTTGATGGTGTAGCATCTATGTCCTGCTGGAATGAGGAGGCACACCGTTGTTGGTCTCCAGGCTGTAGATGTGGCCATTGAGATTTGGAACTAGGGACTTTGCCATGGTTCCGTTTCGTTGCAACTCTAAGGTCGGTTGTTGACGTCACGTCTGCATCTAGTTGGAGTGAGGAGAAACGCCGTTGGTGATCTCTAAGTTGTCGATGTTGACGTCGAGACCCTGAAGCTAGGGATCTTTCTTTGCTTCGTTTGTTGATATTGTGTCTGCAATATTGCGACAAATGTCGAGGTTGTCTCTAGGTTGTCTATGAACCGTCGAGATTTGGCTTCGCTTTCTGGTGGAGCCTGTTGGGAAGATATGGTTCCCTCTTTGTTTGTGCCCCTGGATTCTATACAGGGATCGACGTAATCTCACCTGTAGGGCAAAAAATTTCATTCTTTCATTTCATTCTTTTTTTTATTCTTTGCGCGATACTCTATCATTTCAGCTTTTTATATCGCGAAAATCGCGATTGCCCTATCATTTCGACCGTTTTCGCGGTGCCCAATCATTTCAGTTATTTATTTTATTTTTACTCGCTGCTTTTTATTGCGAGTTGCCCAATCATTTCGGCTATTTTGCATGCATACATTTTTTTACTTGCTGCTTCTGTTGCAAGTTGCCCCATCATTTCGGCTATTTCATATGCATTTTGTGGCTTGCTGGCTTTTCGCCGCAAGCTCTGGATTAGACACCGATTTCGGCATCAGCACCGCTACAACTGGGATATTGCCAGGAGTGAATCATCATTTGCCCCCGTCGATGTCGAACAAAGGTGGCTTAGTAAACAGGGTTAGGGTCCTGTCGACTAAGGCTTTTGACTTCATGAGCCGTAAGGGTCTCACAAAGGTATTTCTCCCTACAAGTCGTGAGGATCTCGTAGGTGTGTTTTCTCCTCGGGAATCGTGAGGATTCCTAAGGTGCGTGTTCCCCTGTAAGTCGTAAGGATCTTACAAATAGGTTTTCTCCTTATAAGTCGAGAGGACTCACAAGAGTTGTTCACCGTGCGAACATATCCCCAGTCACGGATAGGACTCGGTTAGGGAAATGTTTATTCGCGCCCGTGGATTGTATACAAGGGTCAGTATGAGCCGCTTGTAGAGCAGTATCGAAGGTTGTGGGGGGTTGCTTAAGAACAGCTTCAGGTCTCCGTAACTTAAAACTTTCAAATCTTACGAGCCGTGAGGGTCCCATAAGAGAGTTCTCCTTTCGAGTCGTGAGGATCTCGCAAATGTAATTTCTCCTTAGGAATCGTGAGGATTCCTAAGTGTGTTGCTCCCTTTGAGTCGTAAGGATCTCACGCAGGTGGTTTCTCATCACAAGGTCGAGAGGACCCTGTAAGTGTCTTTTAACGAGGTTGCGCCTTTTCGGGTTTTCACAAACACTCGCCGGCAGCCCTGCTGTTTTTACTCACGGAGCCCTTTCGGGTTTTCATCCGTGCCCATTTTGCTTATGGACATGCCGTCTCTTTTTTTTATAACGAGATTGCGCCCTTTCGGGTTTTCACAAAACTCGCCGGTAGCCCTGCTGTTTTTACTCATGGAGCCCTTTCGGGTTTTCATCCGTGCCCATTTTGCTTATGGACATACCCTTTTTTTACCACGTCAGCCTGAGGATGCCGCGGGTTGGTAGTAGTTTAACGGACATTTCGGTCATTTGCAAGTTTTAGGACATTGCGGTCCATCGTTAGTTTAGGGACGTTTCGGTCCGCCGTCAGTTTTAGGACATAGTGGTCCACCGTCGCCGTATTTGAGGCGAATCACTAGTTTACTGACTTTTTGGTCTATGGGGCTTTCCCTATGAATGAGCATGATGCTCCCGGTATATCCATCTTTCTCGGAGCATGTGGCTGTGGCGGGCTCACCTTCCAGTTTTCGGACAGCGCGAACTTGCTCTGTTGGTATTGGTCCTCAATCCAGCCTTTGAAAACGAAACAATCTTCATTTGGATGGCTTACTGCTTGATGGTAAGGGCAGTAATTAGGATTGTTGAGATCGCCTGGCTGCAACGGACATTTTGGATCCGGCAAATTTATGAGCCTGTTGGCGCTTCCAGCTCGAACAGTTTTCTCGTTTTATTCTGAGGAAACGAGTAAGGACGTCCTAGTCTTTTCTCAAGGGATGGGCGTGGACGCATATTATTTTGACGGACAATCGGCTTTAAGTTGCTTGGCTGTTGTTGAGTATTGGCGATGAAAGTTGCTTTTCCTTTCCCCTTTTCATTCCGAGGATCCGTCTTTGAAGGAGATGGTCTATGACCCATTTGATCCATTTGGGCTAACTTGTCAATCAAGGCCTGGAAAGTAGTTGGCTTAAAGAACATCATGAATTGCGAGATGGTCGCTTGAGGGTCAAGGGTACCCACAAACATGCCTACCGCAGGTGCTTCTTCGATGCGTTGTTCGCACTTCGACCACAGGTTCCGCCATCGGATTGCATACTGAACCCACGTCTCGCCCAGCTTCACCCTGGCATTGATCAACGCCGTGATCGGGATGCGCTCGCTGGAGCTTGCAAATCTTTGTGTAAACAGTAGCTCCATCTCTGCAAATGTTTTGACAGAGTCGTTAGGCAGCTCTGAATACCATTCGTAGGCCGTTTCCGCTAAGCTGCCGACGAATTGGCGAAGCAACAGTTTGTCATCGCCTCCAGTGTTGCCGCATAGGGCCCTGAATTGAGCGACATGCTGATGTGGATTCCCCGTCCCTTTATATACATGGAATTTAGGGATCGTATATCCCGGCGGGTAACTGATTTGGTCATACCAACCCGGATAGTGTGTTCGGTCTTGACAATTTGGCCAGCCGCTTCATTCGCCTTGTGAGCTTGTATTTGCTGAGCTATATAGTCGTCTAGTGCGGCCTTGGAAATGGTTTCTTCCTTGGCTGCTGAATGAACCGGAGGAGGATTAGATGTCTCCCCTTTATCGTCTTCAATAATGATTGGAGAGTCTTCAGCTGGAGGATCCGGCTGTAACATCATTCCTACCATGTCTTGGAAGAGAAGCGCCATTTGTTTTATATTGGCCGCTTGTTCTGCTGCTTCTCTGTTCTTCTTTTCGAGGACTCTGCGTAGGAAGTCAGCGTCAGTTTCTTGTTCGTGACGCTACTCTGATGATGCCTCCGGGCTTTCTTTTGGTCCGGTGAGTGCGGCCATTTACGTTAGCATTTCTTGAAGCTTCTGTTGCTGTACCTGGGCTTTTTTCACGGATCGGGTGAGCGGTCGGTGGACCGTCGAAGTGCGGCTTTCTTCTTTTCCAGAAGCCATGTAAACAGTATGCACCGTTATGCCCCAGACTTGGGGCGTTTGGGCTCAGCGTCTTTGTGGCCTGCCGCAGTCACAGGGGCTTTCTCTGGCCTCCTTATATTTTGAGCAGTTGACGTGGGGGGGCCATCGCAGCGGGCACCCAGACAGTTGTTGCCTTTTGTGGCTTGGCAAGATGATTTTCTTTTTGCTGAACTTTCACCTTTTTCTGTCGGCGGGGATAGTCTTGATCAATCATCGACTCCTGGACCCGTCGCCAGACCTTGTAGATTTTAGAGGACAGCCGTTGAGGGGGCTGTTCCGGCTTCACCTTTGTAGCGCTCTCCATAGGTGGAGAAGATCTTTTCAGCACAACGGTCGGAGAGTTCTTACGGACCTTCCTAAGTGGTTCAAACCTGTTCCCAGTTGGAACAGCAACATCGATTTCCGCCGTTGCAGTCGGCGGTGTCAGTCCAGAAGGAGAGTTGCCCCCAGCCTTCCTTACTCGGCACCAGTGGCATATCCCTAGTAGGAGGAGTGTTGTCTCCTGAGGGTTTCAGCGGATTACACCCACAAAATCCTATAATAAAACAGAGATGGTGAAAGTTATATAAAGATAAGAACTATAAAAGAAAGAACTTGAAAATAAGAGTTTTCAACTATACCAGATTTTCAGTTGCTATGAGCCCTATCTTAATGGTCATGAAAAAATGTTAGAAATCACATTATCCCTCAATAAAACACCGCCTTTAGTTTTCATTCCTACCTTTCTTCCAAATATTGATCATATACCCCTACGTGTGTGAACTGGACATCCCTACACTCAGAGAATTCAATTCAAGCAATCATACTCTTGTCCATCTACCTTAGTACTTTTTAATAGATATTTAGATGGAATTTGCTCACACATTCTTCATGCGACCGTTAATACTTCTTGAGGTACTAACCGACCGATTACTCATGTGCTTGCTAATTAGGCGTTTTTCCTCGTCTTGCAACACCTAAGGCTTAGCAGTGGCTCCCAAACCAGTTGGTCTAAGGCACTAGGTGATAAAGCACCCTCGCTATATTTTTTATTGCTGCCTCGGTGATAACAAAACCAGTGTTCATTTTTCTTTTCACCATTTTATCTTTTATTCTCTACTTTTATTTTCTTCATACTTTGGCTTTTAGACAAGAGCATTTCAAGGTATCCTCTACTATCCCAAGTTTCAAAATGTGTGTAAGTGCGTATAGTAGGGTATCAACGTTCAAATGTTTGGCTTCCAGAATATGAACTATTTATCAGGCTTATTTTTATCCTCAGATTAGTAATTTCCTTCATCTTACAAACCCTTGGGACAACAGCTCATAACTACTTATTACTAGTTTCATTTACGAAAACATCTAACTTTCTTGTTTTTCTTAAACTATTCCTATCTTTTAAATATAATTTTTTTTTCACTTTCTACTCTTTTATTATCACAATTTTTTTGTGTGCTTATATATAGTAAAATGTAAAGTAAGGCGTAAATAAGCACAGGAGCGCTGAAAAACGACTTCTTGGGAGCTTCTTGCGATGGTACAGGAGCGCTGAAGCTCGTTGGCGGGAGCATGGTCCCGAAGAATAGCCCAGTGGTGGCTTGAGTTACCTGCTCCACTGGCATAGTGAAAAGGGAGGCCGCTTGGGGCCCGTAGGTTACTCCTCCAGATGGGACAGAGCGAGAGTTGCTGTTGCAGTTAGTGCAGTTCGAAGCCATTGATTTCTTGAAGAGCTTGAATATTCTATCCCCTGCGTCTACCTTGGTCTTTAGCATGTGCCAGTTGTTTGAGGACCGATTCCATCGGCAAGGCTGCTGCTTGGGGAGCCTGCCTGTGGACGATAGACATCCTCTGGGCTTCCTCCATCGGCGTTGAGGCACCGAGGGTGGGAGATGGGAGCATCGACCCAAAAAGAAGCCCGTTGATTTCTTGAAGAACCGGATTGCAGAGATTTGAGGCTGCAAGTGACCCATACTTGACTCTGCCGGATATGACAGAGCCTGAGTTGCTAGGGTGAGAGCAAATGCCATTCTTCATAGAGACGAAATGCCGGCTTCAATATCCACTCCCCTAAGGGCAACCAAAAACATACACACCGCGATTATTTGATCGCGGGAAAAACACGACACACGAAATGTGGAGTGGAAAGAGGAAAAGGTCCCACCGGGCGTGCCAGAATCTGTTTACCGCCGAATCACGGAGACGCGATAAACGTTTTGCCTGAAATTCGGGGCAGATGCTATTTGGTTTTATCCGTCCACCTCTCCGAAGATGCCAAGTTGATTTATGACACCGTGTATCGAAGGTTTAGACGGATGCGGCCGATGTAGCAGACTTCGTCAGATTCCCCCTTGCATGAGGGGTTTTTGATTATGGGGACGCTCTTCCCTGCAGGCGCAAGCCCCTGCAGTTAATTACGCTACCGCATCGCGGTAACAACTTTCTCCTTCTCCAAATGGTCACTTCGTGTCGTGGGTGTTTGTTTTGTTTGTGGTTTCCCGTGGATTGTATACGGGGACTAATTTATGTTATCGCCCGTAGGACGTGGATTAGTCCAAATCCGTATTTTCTTAGATTTGGGATTGGGGGTTGGGTTTAAGGATACGTTAGTCTCATTTGAGACTAAGATCAACTTAAACGTTTGTTAAGGATACGTTAGTCTAATTTCAGACCAAGATCAACTTAACGGGATCGTTTAGATCCGACAAAAGAGCATTTGGGCTCTATTGTTTTACATTGGGTTTATTGATTGTCGGGACCCACCGCCTCTCTGAAGACGTTGAAGAGTTACAACGACATATATCAGAGGTGTGATGAGATGTACCCTTGAACCAATGTCAGTTGAGGAATCTGTAGTTGGATTGATTTAAGGATCGTTAGTCTCGTTTGAGATTAAGATCAACTTAAGTGGTTGTTAAGGATACGTTAGTCTCATTTTAGACTAAGATCAACTTAACGAAATCGTTTAGATCCAACAAAAGAGCATTTGGACTCTATTGTTTAGTTTAGAGACATTGCGGTCGATTACCAGTTTAAGGACATGGTGGTCCATTACCAGTTTAAGGACATAGTGGTCCAATATCAGTTTAAGGACATGGTGGTCCATGAGTTTAAGGACCCCACAGTCCGTGAAATGTGTGGTTATCGGGACCCGTTACCTCTTTGAAGACGTTGAGGAATTACAACGACAAATATCAAAGGAGTGAAGAGATGTACCCTTGAACCAAGGTGGATTAAGTGATCTGTAGTCCAATTTGGAACTAGGATCAGTTAATTATATTGTGAGCACGTTGGCTCAGTTGAGTCTGAGTTGATGACTTATGGCCAACATGGGCTAAGTCCAATTGAATTTGAAGTGTTAGCCCTTTGATGGACCATTAGACATTTGTCTGGGTTCAAGCCCACATTATTTAGCATTGCTAAACATTTTCATCTTCGATTTTCTCAATTTTGAGATTCATTTGGAGGAAGGACTTTTGCCTCTGGAAAATTAGCCAATTTGGCTAAAAGTAGTGTTAAGCACTAGAGAAAACAGTGTTAAACACTAGAAATAAAGCTCTCAAATTAGTGTTAAACACTATATAAAAAAGGGTCACGCGGGGACACGTGAGGGCACCCAAAGGTGGGGCCAGATCTCCTTTATTTTGTTCTCAGAATAAATAAGTGTTAAACACTTTTAATTTTTTTAAGGCCGTCATGTGTGAGCACGTGATGGGCATCCATCCATTGGATATTAAAGGGATTTGTTAGGGGTCACGTGGGGACACGTGAGGGCGCCCTAAATGTGGAGCCAGATCTCCTTTGTTATATCCTCAAATCTGCGAATAAGTGTTAAACACTTTTTATATTTTTATTTTAAGCATCACGTGTTGACACGTGATGGTCATCTGTGCGCTGACTGTTAAAGCGTTTGCTAAGGGGTCACGTGGTAACACGTGAGAGCGCCCAAAGCTTAGATTTCCCTTGCTTTTATTCCCTTTGTTTTGGAGGTCACGTGAGAGCACGTGAGGCATTGCCTCAAAGCCTTTTCCTTTTTATTTTTGAGGATCTCTTCAGGGGTCACATGGGGACATGTGACCTTAGTTCTTTTCCTTCTTTTCTGATCACTGCGGATTTGGGTCACGTGTCATCACGTGACCAATGTTCTTTATGTGCATGGAGATCTTTCAAGTCTCTTTATTTTAAGAATTAAATTCTCTGTAGGGTTAAACCCTAATCATGATTTTAGAGGAATTAAATTCCTATTATGAAAGAATTAAATTCTTATGTAGGGTTAAACCCTAATTTTCTTTTAGAGAAATTAAATTCCCATATATGTAAAAGAATTAAATTCTTGCATAGGGTGAAACCCTAATTTCATTTTTTAAGAGGAATTAAATTCCTGTGAATTTGAGAGAATTAAATTCTCAATTAGGGTTAAACCCTAGTTCTGTCCATCTTGAAGGAATTAAATTCCTGTAATTTTGGGAGAATTAAATTCTCACATAGGGTTAAACTCTAACTTTGTTTTGGGAGAATTAAATTCTCTAAACTCAATTTCCCCTCTAAGTTTTGGATCTGCATGGCAGGATCTCAACCCAATGAGAATTAAATTCTCAACTTATGGGGAGATGTGCTCTTTGCAGATCTTCAACCAGAGGAAGAACTAAGTTCTTTTGTGCAGAAGAGTTAAACTCTTAGATTTGAGAATTAAATTCTCTTTTTTGAAGTTTTGATCCCCTTTCTTTTCTCACATAGGGTTTTCTTTTCTCTTCTGAGGAAATTTTCTTTTCTCTCTTGAGAATTAAATTCTCCTCTCTCTTTTTCTCTCTTGAGAATTAAATTCTCCTCTCTTTTTTTCTCTCTGTTCTTCTCTCAAAAAAAAGTAGATCCCCTTCTCTTCTTTTCTTGGTTCCTATTTATAGGAGAAAGAAAAGAATCAATTTGTTTAGAGAATTTTTCATTGAAAGATTTTGTTTGTTTTCATAATTAATATGATCATTTAGATCACACAGTGAATTTTACTCACCGTTGGATTTTAAATCCAAAGATATTATGTTTGTTATTTCTGGTGAGATTTAGGGGAAATCTTTCCTTGTATCAAATCTTTCCATAAATTGGTGATTTTTAATCACCCTTGGATCTTTAATCCAACGGTCCCCATAATCCTTTTCCATTTGGAAAGATTTAGAGAAATTTAGAATTTTAATTCTATTTGGAAAGATTTAGAGAAATTTAGAATTTTAATTCTATTAAACTATAAGGCTTTCAAAGCCTGTCACGTGCTGGCACGTCACCCTTGGTCACGTGTGAGCACGTGACCCCCAATTGGTTCTTTTCTCAGCGTTTATTTATGCTTCAGTTTTAACCATCACGTGTCAACACGTGACCATCGGTCACGTGTAAGCACGTGATACCTCATTGAGGTATTTCCTTCAGCCATTTGTTTTTTATTTCTGTTTTAACTATCACGTGTCAAGACGTGACCATTGGTCACGTGTGAGCACGTGACCCCCAAGTGGGTCCTTCTTCAGCCATTTGTTTTTATTTCTGTTTTAACTATCACGTGTCAACACGTGACCATTGATCACGTGCGAGCATGTGATACCTCATTGAGGTAATTCCTGATTTTTAATCAAGGAACAGTGCATAGCATATTTGCTCATAACTTTTGATCCCGGATGAATTATGAGGCCCATAATATATCAAATCGAAGGGTTTTTTGAGGTGCTTCCAATATCATCAGAATTTAGTTGTTTCTCCTTCGGGAGTTTATCAAAATACAGGCCGGAAGATACTGGTTCGCATTTCCTTAAGCGTATCGCTGCCATTTGATACCTTGGACTCTTTTGCGCAAGAATTTTTGGCGGGAACAGCAGCATTGTAGGTGTTCCCGCCAAAATTTTGGCTAAAAACCTGTTCTCTTATAAAATAATAACAATAAAATGAAAAAATAAAGGGAAAAACTCCACATGCAAAGAATGTAACAAATGCCTCAAAGCCAAGAGTTAAAACATTCTGAAGCAGCGCTTCATAGCAGCGCCAGCGCTGAGAGTCAAAGACTCTGAGGCAGCGCTCACGTGCAAAGCACGTGTGCGCTGGCGCTATGAGCGCTGCGCTCTGAGCAGCGCACCACGTGCAAAGCACGTGTGCGCTGGTGCTGGAACTAAAAGCTTCCCACCGTCAGATCAAAGATCCAATAAAGATGATAAATCATCAATTAACCAGAATAAAATTCTGTTAAGGAGAGATTCCTAAAAATCTTTCCAAACAAAAAGATTGTGCTCTATAAATCAGAGCACCGTTGGATCAATGATCCAAAGGTGATTAAAAATCACCAAAATACAGAATAAATTCTGTATGGGAAAGATTTCCCAATCTTGTTAAAAACAAGAAAATTGCCTTCTGTAAATCAGAAGCTCTTGGATCAAAGATCCAACGGTGGGGAAATCCCCAAATCAATTGGAGAAAAAATCTCCTTAACTGATTAAACAAATCAGCTCGTCCTATAAAAAGGACCTAAGACTTCAAGTCTCAGATAGGAAAACATACAGAGGAACCCCCCCCCCCCACACACACAAACTTTGAGAAATCTCATAAAGAAGAGCCAAGCTCTCGGCAGAAGAAGAAGATTTTCTTCAAGGTAAAAAAAAGAACAGAAAGACGAAATCGTCTCATATAAAAGAAGAATTCATTTCTTTCTTTAAGTTCATAGATCTACAAGACCAAGATCTTTCACAAAGATATCAAAGGATCTCATCATAAAATAAGAAGAAGAACATAATTCTTTTCACGGATCATAGATCTATAAGACTAAGGTCTTTTATACAAGGAGATCATGGACATCTCATTATAAAATAAAGGGAGGAGAATAAGTTAATTCTCTTAGGATCACAGATCCATAATGGCAAAGCCTTTCATCAAAATAAGAGATTGAAATATTTCTTATAAAATAAGAACTTTTGTTCTTAGAATCTTGAGACAAAGTCTCTTATAAACGAGAATTTATTTCTCAGATCATAAAACTGATCAAATAGCGCTTTGTGCTATTGGACTAGCGCTCAGCGCCAAGCGCACCACGTGTTCCTCACGTGTGCGCCACTTAACAGATAGCGCTTTGCGCTCTTGGGCTGGCGCTCAGCGCTAAGCGCACCACGTGCTCCTCACGTGTGCGCCACTGAACAAACAGCGCTTTGTGCTCATAAAATAGCGCTTTGTGCTCATAAACTGGCGCATTGCGCCCATTATCTGGCGCTTAGCGCCAAGCGTGCCACGTGCGCGCTACCCAGCAGAAGCGCTCTGTGCTCTTTGACTGGCGCAAAGCGCCAAGCGCGCCACATGCACTTCACGTATGCACTAAGAGAACATAAATTGTTTTGTAAAGCCCAGAGCTATGAGGAATGCTTAGCATTCAGTAAAAGACAAAAACATTGTCAGAACTCAAATCAATGCTCAACATTGTCAAATGTTTAACATTTTAACTGAGTGGGCCGAGCCCAAGTTGGTCATAAATCCCTCATTCAGATTAATTGAGCCCACATGCTCATAAATCACAGATCTTAGTCCCAATTGGACTACATATATCCCAACCAAAATTGGTTCAAGGGTACATCTCTTCACTCCTTTGATATTTGTCGTTGTAATCCTTCAACGTCTTCAGAAAGGTGACGGGTCCCGATAACCAATCATTCCATGGACTGTGTGGTCTTTAAACTCATGGACTATGACGTCCTTAAACTTTATAGACTATGACGTCTTTAAACTACGGACTGTGGGGTCCTTAAACCCATGAACTATGATGTTCTTAACCTTGGACTGTGGGGTCCTTAAACCCATGGACTATGACGTCCTTAAACTTTATAGACTATGACGTCTTTAAACTACGGACCGTGGGTTCCTTAAGCCCATGGACTATGATGTCATTAACCTTGGATTATGATGTCCTTAACCTTGGACTATGATGTCCTCAATCTCGGACTGTGGGGTCTTTAAACCCATGGACTATGATGTCCTTAACCTCGGACTGTGGGGTCCTTAAACCCATGGACTATGATGTCCTTAACCTCGGACTGTGGGGTCCTTAAGCCCATGGACTATGATGTCCTTAACCTTGGACCACCATGTCCTTAAACTGGTAATCGACCGCGATGTTCCTAAACTAAACAATAGAGCTCAATGCTCTCTTATTAGATTTAAATGATCCCGTTAAGTTGATCTTAGTCTAAAATTAGACTAACGTATCCTTAACAAACGTTTAAGTTGATCTTAGTCTCAAATGAGACTAACGTATTCTCAAATGAGACTAATCCACGCCCTACGGGCGACAACATAAATTAGTCTCCATATACAATCCACGGGCAACCAAAAACAATACAAACACACACGACACGAAGTGACCCTCTGGAGAAGGAGAAAGTGGTTACCGCGATGCGGTAGCGTAATTAACTGCAGGGGCTTGCGCCTGCAGGGAAGAGCGTCCCCATAATCAAAAACCCCTCAACTAGGGGGAATTTGATGAAGTCTGCTACATCGGCCGCATCCGCTTAAACCTTCAATAAATGGTGTCATAAATCAACTTGGCATTTTCAGAGAGGTGGACGGATAACACCAATTAGCATCTGCCGTCGAATTTCAGGCCTGACGTCCCAACGTCCCGGTCGCGTCTTTCGGCGGGGAACAGATTCTGGCACGCCCAGTGGGACCTCTTCCTCTTTCCACACCACACTTCGTGTGTCGTGTTTCGCGAACGAATCGCGGTTTAATATGTTTGCCCTTGGGTTCGAGGTACTAAGATTTGGTTTTTCTCCCGTGCAGAAAAAAGAACATCAATGGCCTCTAACTGCTCCAACTGCAACTGCAACTCCCGTTCCGCCTCATTTGGAAGAGTAACCTACGGGCCCCAAGCGGCCTCCATTTTCACAATGCCGGTGGAACAAGTGACCCAAGCCACCACTAGGCTATTCTTCGGGACCATGCTCCCACCGATGAGCTTCAATGCCCATGTACCATTGCAAGAAGCTCAAAAGAAGTCGGTCTTTGATCGGCTTACCACTACCACGACCCCTCTTAACGGGTCGCCTAAACCAAGCGCCTCAGTTTTCAGCAGACTGGGCCAAAGCTCCAACGGGCCCGTGAAGAAGCCCACAATACCAGAAGGCGTTATCCCGAAGCGGATAGCCATTCCTACTCCTGAAGTCACCAAGGCGGCTTCTCCGGCTAAGGGGTCGGTCTTCACAAGACCGGCCGTTTCAGCTCCCACTCCGGGTGAAGTAACCAAGGCTGTTTCCCCTGCACGAAAATCGTCCTTTTCAAGATTGGCCATTCCCTCTCAGCGAGCATCTGTCTTTGACAGGCGGACGCCAACAGCAGACTCTCATCAGAACAGGGGGCATGGAAAAGTTGATCCAACAGCGGAGGTGATCCCAGCCGCATGACATGCTCGAAGCCACTGGCGCCGAGTGAGGAAAGCTGGGGGCAATTCCCCTTCTGGACTGACTCCGCCGGCTCCAATGGTGGAAGTTGATGCTGTTGTTTCAACCGGGAACATCTTTGAACTACTTAACAAGGTGCGCAGGAATTCGCCAACTGCTGTGCTGAAAAGATCTCCTCCACCAATGGAGAACGCTACAAAGGCGAAGCTGGAGCAGCCCCCTCAGCGGCCGTCCTCTAAAATTTATAAAGTTCGGCGACAGGTCCAGGACTCCATGATAGATCAAGATTACCCCCGCCGACAGAAAAATATGAAAATTCGGCGAGAAGAGGACCATTCTGTCAAGCCACAAAAAGTGTCATCTGTTTGGGTGCCCGCTGCAACGGCCCCCTCAACTTCGAGCGCCCACAAAAGAAGGAGGCCGGAGAAGATCCCTGCGTCTTTGGAAAATCGCAAAGACACTGAATCTAAACGCCCCAAGTCTGGGGGCATGGTGGTGCACACCATCTATATGGCATCCGGAAAAGAGGATAACCGTATCTCCACAGGTCATCGACCGCTTACGCGATCAGTGACTAAGGCTTAGAAGCAACAACAACAAAAGCTCCAAGAGATGTTAACAGCTATGGCCGCACTCACAGGACGAAAGCAAGCCCGGAGACATCCTCGGAGCAGCGCCGTGAGTAGGAAACTGATGCCGAATTCCTTCGGAGAATACTTGAGAAGAAGGACAAGGAGGCCGCGGAACAAGCGGCTAATATAAAACAAATGACCCTTCTATTACAAGATATGGTGGGCATGATGATCCTGCCAGACCCTCCAGCCGAAGATCCTCCAGTAATAATTGAAGATGATAGAGGAGAGACATCAAATCCTCTGCCGGCTCTGTCAGCAGCCAAGGAGGAGACTATCTCTAAAGTCACGCTCGATGATTATATAGCTCAACAAATACGAGCTCATCAAGCGAATGAAGCGGCTGGCCAAGTCGTCAGAACTGGACGGCCCTATCCGGGTTGGTACGATCAAATAAAGTACCCGCCAGGATATACGATTCCCAAATTCCATGTATATAAGGGGACGGGGAACCCGCACCAACATGTTGCTCAATTTAGAGCCTTGTGCGGTAATACTGGAGGTGATGATAAGCTACTGCTTCGTCAATTCGTCGGTAGCTTGGCAGAGACGGCATTCGAATGGTATTCCGAGCTTCCCAACGACTCCGTCAAGACATTCACGAAGATGGAGCTGTTATTCACTCAGCGTTTTGCAAGCGCCAGCGAACGCACCCCAATCACGGCGTTGATTAACACCATGGTGAAGCCAGGCGAAACATGGGTCCAATACGCGATACGGTGGCGGAATCTATGGTCGAAGTGCAAACAGCACATAGAAGAGGCTCCTGCGGTAGGCATGTTCGTAGGGACCCTCGACCCTCAGGCGACCATTTCACAATTCATGATCTTCTTCAAGCCAACCACTTTCCAGACCTTGATTGACAAACTGGCCCAAATGGACCAGATGGATCATAAGCCTTCCTTTTCAAAGACGGAACCGCGGAATGAAAAAGGCAAAGGGAAAGCGACTTTTGTCGCCAATACTCAACAACAGCCGAGCAACTTAAAACCGGTTGTTCGCCAAAGCAACGTGCGTCCACGCCAATCCCTCGAGGAGAGACTGGGACGCCCTTACTCATTTCCCCGGATAAAACGAGGAGACTGTTCGAGCTGGCAGTGCGCAACAGACTCATCAATCTGCCAGATCTAAGACGTCCGTTGCAGCCAGGCGATGTCAACAATCCTAATTACTGCCCTTACCACCAAGCAGTAAGCCATCCAATCGAAGATTGCTTCGTCTTCTAAGGCTGGATTGAGGACCAATACCGGCAGGGCAAATTTGCGCTATCCGAAAACTGGAAAGTGAACCCACCACAACCTCATGCTCCTAAAAAGGTGGACACGCCGGGGGCATCGTACTCTTTCATCGAAGAAGCTCCATGGGAGGTCGCTCTTTCAGCCAAGACGAAAAGAATGCTGAAAGATCTCTAAACATGCTCGGCAATCAGATAGAAAAGCCTACTAGAACCCGAGGTCATCGAGGGAATGCTGAAGCCGCGCCTGACTCCAAGAATTGGTAGCGATAATCAAAACGCTCAGGCCCAGCCATCAAAGTCTTCGAAGAAGAAGAAGAAGATTAAAAAGCCCGTGAAGCCTGATGACAAGCGCACGGACTTGCAAAAGCATATTGACGCGCTGGAAGAATACAACCAAAAGGCACGAACCCCGGTTACACTCCAAGAATTTCTCAACCATATCCTGGAGGGCGGAGATAGCGACGATGATGAAGGTGACAACTCGTCACAGGAACCAGAAGATTACGTGGCAAGTTGCCACATGATCTCTCATTCGTTGCTAAAAAACAAAAAAGCTCACTCGGCATCAGAAGATAATGTAAAAGAGCCGGGGGCAGGATCAATGCCAAAATCCTTGGAACCGTCAGACGAGATGATCGACATGCTACTGAACAAAGCCCATCAGAAAAGCAAAGTTGATCGAGAACGCCAAATGGCCCTATTCGAAGGGGCCAGGCGTCGGCGTCAAGTTGGAGAAGCCGTGATAGGGATGGATCACAAAACACTCCAACCATATCAAATCACACCCTAAATGGATGTATTCCACATCAGCGTCATGTATCCCGTCACGTGACAAATGCATGTGCATATAGGATAAACAATGGACCGAAAAGTCCGTAAACTACAAATTTGCCTCAAATATGGCAACGATGGACCGCAATGTCCTAAAACTTGCAATTGACCGAGACGTCTACGGACCGCAGCATCCCATGGCTAAAAAAAACGGTACGTCCATAAACGAGGTGGGCACGGATGAAAACCCGAAAGGGCTCCATGAGTAAAAACAGCAGGATTACCGGCGAGTTTGTGAAAACCCGAAGGGGCGCAATCTCGTTAAAAGACACTTGCAAGGTTCTCTCGACCCTGTAAGGAGAAAATACCTGCGTGAGATCCTTACGACTTACAACGGAGCGACACACTTAGGAATCCCCACGATTCCTAAGGAGAAAACACACTTACGAGATCCTCACGACTCGTAAGGAGAATTCCCCTTTGAGACCCTCACGGCTCATAGGATTCAAAAACCTTAAGCTACAGGGATCTGATCCTGTTCTTAAGCCATCATACATCCCGATTATGCCCTACAAGCGTCTCAATATCGACCTTTGTATACAATCCACGGGCTCAAATAAACATTTCCCTACGAAAGTCCCCCCAGTGACTAAGGATATTTGTTCACACGGTGAACAGCCTTTGTAAGTCCTCTCAACTTATGAGAAGAAAACACTCTTGTAACATCCTTACGACTTACGAGAAACCATACACTTGAGAATCCTCACGATTCTTAAGGAGAAAACGCACTTACGAGATCCTCACGACTCGTAGGGAGAAATACCTTTATGAGACCCTTACGGCTCATTAAGTCAAAAGCCTTAGTCAACAGGATCCTAAGCCTGTTTGCTAAGCCACCTTTGTTCAAACCGAAGAAGGCAAATGATGATTCGCTCCTGGCAATGTCCAAGTGGTAGCGATGCTGATGCCTAAATCGGTGTCAGGTTCCAAGTTCTTTCACGGCAAATGATGAGTCGCTCCTGGCAATATTCCAGTCGCAGTGATGCTGATGCTAAGATCGGCACCGGATTTCAAGATCCATACTCGCAGCAAAAAGTCAGCGAGCCATAAATGTATATGAAATAGCCGAAATGATAGGACAAGTTGCAACAAAATCAGCAAGTAAAATATATGCATACAAAAAAACAGCCGAAATGATTGAGCAACTCGCAATAAAAAGCAACAAGTAAAATACAAAAAAATAGCCGAAATGATTGGGCACCGTGAAAAATAGCCGAAATGATTGGGCAATCGCGACTTTCGCGATATAAAAGCTGAAATGATAGAGTATCACGGAAAGAAAACAAAAAATACATATGAAATGAAACTTTTGCCCTACAGGTGAGATCACATCGATCCCTGTATACAATCCAGAGGCACAAACAAAGAGGGAACTATATCATCCCACCAGGCTCCATCAGAAAGAGAGCCAAGTCTCGACGGCCGCATAGACAGCCTAGAGATCACCAACAGCGTTCCTCCTCATTCCAGCAGGATGCAGACGCAACACAAAGCAACGGAGCCATGGGAAAGTCCCTAGTTCCAGGTCCCGACGGTTCACCAACAACCTAGAGACCACCTCGACGTTCGTCTCGATACAGCAAACGCAATGTCACCCCAGCGTTCTTCCCCCAGCAGGATGCAGACGCGACACCAACAACGAAGCCATGGCAAAGTCCCTAGTTCCAAGTCTCGACGGTCCACCAACAACCTAAAGACCACCTCGACATTCGTCTCGATACAGCAGACATGATGTCACCCCAGCGTTCTTCCCCCAGCAGGATGCAGACACGACACCAACAACGGAGCCATGGCAAAGTTCCTAGTTCCAGGTCCCGATGGTTCACCAACAACCTAGAGACCACCTCGACGTTCGTCTCGATATAGCAGACGTGATGTCACCCCAGCGTTCTTCCCCCAGCAGGATGCAGACGCGACACAAAACAATGGAGCCATGGCAAAGTCCTTAGTTCCAAGCCTCGACGGTTCACCAGTAACCTAAAGATAAACCGCGACATTCGTCTCGATACAGCAGACGCGGTGCCAGCAAACGAAGCGAAGGCAATATTCCTAGCTTCAGGGTCTTGATGGCAACTCATATAAAACCTGAAAGACTATCGAAGATCATCCCATACCAGCGCGGAGTGGTTATGACCCATCGGGGCTCCCAAACTGAGCCTAACCTCAAGTAAAAAGCGGCAAAGCAAAATTCCTAATGCTTGCTCTTCCGATGGTCAAACTGCCTAGGAATATTGCTTGAAGACATCTTGTCCAGCCCCTGAAGGGATCAGAGACACGACAGTCGCAAGGCTGCTCGAACAGCAAGACTGCCTATCGAGGAATACATCAGCCAACGCGACGGTACGATGGAAAAAATCCTAGTACTACAGACCCTAATGGACCTTTGTCGTAAAGAGCAGAGGTTAACTGTGACGTTAGTACATCCTTTCGGGAACTTCTCGATTCGTCTCAACTCGTAGGGAAAAGCCTTAGGCAATGGGGACTAGGACCTGTTTCCTAAGCACTGGGGCCCTGCAAGTCGGTCCAAAATGGACTCTTGCATACTATTCACGGACCACACTCTCCAAAGTCGAATCTCGACAAGGAGAGAAACAACCACTTACGAGTTCTCTCGACTTGTAAGAGGGAAAATTCTCTTGTGAGATCCTTACGACTCTCAATAGAAAGCACACTTAGGAATCCTCACGATTCCTAAGGAGAAAATACACCTACGAGATCCTCTCGACTCGTAGGGAGAAAAATCTTTATGAGACCCTCACGGCTCATAAAGTTGAAAAGTCTCAGGTGGCATATCATAACCCTGTCTCCTAAACCATCACCGCTCTACAAGGAGGTCAACATGGACTATCTGCGGGCTACATTTACCAAAGCCACATTCGCCTATGAAATAAAGAAGCTACTTACGGGTCCTCACGATTCGTAAAGAAAAATACCCGAGTAAGATCCTTACGACTCACGGAGGCGATGAACCCTTAGAGATCCTCCCGATTTCTAGGGAGAATTTACACCTACGAGATTCTCTCGACTTGTAGGGAGAAAAAACCTTCTTGAGACCCTTACGGCTCGTGAAGATGAAAAGTCTTAGGCTACAAGGACTCTAAACTTGTCCCCTAAGCCGTCAATTCTATTACCATGTATAATTCTGCACCACTTCACCCACATATATACTTACGTGGGCAAAATAGTGGGGAGCATTTGTTCCTGCCAAAATTTTGGCTCAAAACCTGCTCCCTTATAAAATAATAACAATAAAATGAAAAAAGAAAGGGAAAAACTCCACATGCAAAGAATATAACAAATGCCTCAAAGCCAAGAGTTAAAACATTCTGAAGCAGCACTTCATAGCAGCGCCAGCGCTGAGAGTCAAAAAAGACTCTGAGGCGGCGCTCACATGCAAAGCACGTGTGCGCTGGCGCTAAGAGCGCTGTGCTCTGAGCAACGCACCACGTGTAAAGCACATGTGCGCTGGCGCTAAGAGCGCTGCGCTCTAAGCAGCGCACCACGTGCAAAGCACGAGTGCGCTAGCGCTGGAACTAAAAGCTTCCCACCGTCAGATCAAAGATCCAATAAAGATGATAAATCATCAATTAACCAGAATAAAATTCTGTTAAGGAGAGATTCCTCAAAATCTTTCCAAACAACAATATTGTGCTCTGTAAATCAGAGCACCGTTGGATCAATGATCCAAAGGTGATTAAAAATCATCAAAATACAGAATAAATTCTGTATGGGAAAGGTTTCCCAATCTTGTTAAAAATAAGAAAATTGCCTTCTGTAAATCAGAAGCCCTTGGATCAAAACTCCAACGGTGGGGAAATCCCCAAATCAATTGGAGAAAAGATCTCCTTAACTGATTAAACAAATCAGCTCGCCCTATATAAAGGACCTAAGACTTCAAGTCTCAGATAGGAAAACATACAGAGGAACCCCTCCCCCCCCCCACACACACAAACTTTGAGAAATCTCATAAAGAAGAGCCAAGCTCTCGGCAGAAGAAGAAGATTTTCTTCAAGGTAAAAAAAAAGAACAGAAAGACGAAATCGTCTCATATAAAAGAAGAATTCATTTCTTTCTTTAAGTTCATAGATCTACAAGACCAAGGTCTTTCACAAAGAGATCAAAGGATCTCATCATAAAATAAGAAGAAAAACATAATTCTTCTCACGGATCATAGATCTATAAGATTAAGGTCTTTTATACAAGGAGATCATGGACATCTCATTATAAAATAAAGGGAGGAGAATAAGTTAATTCTCTTAGGATCACAGATCCATAATGTCAAAGCCTTTCATCAAAATAAGAGATTGAAATATTTCTTATAAAATAAGAACTTTTGTTCTTAGAATCTTGAGACAAAGTCTCTTATAAATGAGAATCTATTTCTCAGATCATAAAACTGATCAAATAGCGCTTTGCGCTATTAGACTGGCGCTCAGCGCCAAGCGCACCACGTGTTCCTCACGTGTGCGCCACTTAACAGATAGCGCTTTGCGCTCTTGGGCTGGCGCTCAGCGCCAAACGCACCACGTGCTCCTCACGTGTGCGCCACTGAACAAATAGCGCTTTGTGCTCATAAAATAGCGCTTTGTGCTCATAAACTGGCGCATTGCGCCCATTATCTGGCGCTTAGCGCCAAGCGCGCCACGTGCTCCTCACGTGCGCGCTACCCAGCAGAAGCGCTCTGCGCTCTTTGACTGGCGCAAAGCGCCAAGCGCGCCACGTGCTCTTCACGTGTGCACTAAGAGAACATAAATTGTTTTGTAAAGCCCAGAGCTATGAGGAATGCTTAGCATTCAGTAAAAGACAAAAACATTGTCAGAACTCAAATCAATGCTCAGCATTGTCAAATGTTTAACATTTTAACTGAGTGGGCCGAGCCCAAGTTGGTCATAAATCCCTCATTCAAATTAATTGAGCCCACATGCTCATAAATCACAGATCTTAGTCCCAATTGGACTACATATATCCCAACCAAAATTGGTTCAAGGGTACATCTCTTCACTCCTTTGATATTTGTCGTTGTAATCCTTCAACGTCTTCAGAGAGGTGACGGGTCCCGATAACCAATCATTCCATGGACTGTGTGGTCCTTAAACTCATGGACTATGACATCCTTAAACTTTATAGACTATGACGTCTTTAAACTACGGACTGTGGGGTCCTTAAACCCATGAACTATGATGTCCTTAACCTCGGACTGTGGGGTCCTTAAACCCATGGACTATGACGTCCTTAAACTTTATAGACTATGACGTCTTTAAACTACGGACCGTGGGTTCCTTAAGCCCATGGACTATGATGTCATTAACCTTGGATTATGATGTCCTTAATCTCGGACTGTAGGGTCCTTATGCCCATGGACTATGATGTCCTTAACCTCGGACTGTGGGGTCCTTAAGCCCATGGACTATGATGTCCTTAACCTTGGACCACCATGTCCTTAAACTGGTAATCGACCGCGATGTCCCTAAACTACACAATAGAGCCCAGTGCTCTCTTGTTTGATCTAAATGATCCCGTTAAGTTGATCTTAGTTTAAAATTAGACTAACGTATTCTTAACAAACGTTTAAGTTGATCTTAGTCTCAAATGAGACTAACGTATCCTTAAACCCAACCCCAAACCCAAATCTAAGAATATACGGATTTGGACTAATCCACGCCCTACGGGCTACAATATAAATTAGTCTCCGTATACAATCCACGGGCAACCAAAAACAAAACAAACACACACGGCACGAAGTGACCATCTGGAGAAGGAGAAAGTGGTTACCGTGCTGTGGTAGCGTAATTAACTGCAGGGGTTTGCGCCTGCAGGGAAGAGCGTCCCCACAATCAAAAATCCCTCAACGAGGGGAATCTGACGAAGTCTGCTACATCGGCTGCATCCGTTTAAACCTTCGATACATGGTGTCATAAATCAACTTGGCATCTTCGGAGAGATGGACGGATAGCACCAATTAGCATCTGCCCTCGAATTTCAGGCCTGACGTTTCAACGTCCCGATCGCGTCTTTCGGCGGGGAATAATAGGAATTTTCGTCCTTTGAATCTTCGCAGTCTTAAAGTTTCTCTTGACCCACCTCAAAGGTTCGAAAGAGTTGCGGATTATTACAGCCGAGATGTTCGTCTTTGCGGAA
Source organism: Agapanthus africanus (assembly GCA_030015575.1). Lineage (NCBI taxonomy): Eukaryota > Viridiplantae > Streptophyta > Magnoliopsida > Asparagales > Amaryllidaceae > Agapanthus > Agapanthus africanus. The sequence continues at coordinate 738,046,658 of CM057340.1, forward strand.
TAACTCGACTCTTGGAATTTTACAAAATCTAACTTGGCTGTAGCCCGCGCCTTTTTGTTGGCTCTATATCTGAGCCGCTTCTGCCTCAGGTTTTCTGATTTGAGCACCTGGCGAGCTTCTGCTCTTCAGGAAGCCGCCATGGGTCGGCTGATAGAGAGATTTGAAAAGACATCCGGTTGTGCACTCGTCAAAGGCATCGCTTAAGCTTGCCCGTGACGTTTGGCGATTTCTTTCGTTCTGACGACTTTTCCCCCAGATGGGTCCACGAAAAGCCGTTCGAACACCGACCTGCGTGCCAGAATCTGTAGAGTGTTTTTCGTCACCCCATTAATATGGGAATACGCGTGCTTATCAGGCATGTACAGATTCTCTCCGCCTAGGGTAGGATGGGGTTTATTGATTGTGGGGATCCAAATCTCTGGCAGCTGCGGACTAAACTGCCGTTAATTGCCCCTCGCTTTTGGAGCGGGTGAACCTCCGATTAGCAGGTTAAACATATCATGCAAACTCAATGTGCGATATGCGATATGTGTGTATTTTTGAAAATAAAAATAATGCAAAAGGACATGTACATTTCATATTTCTTTTTATTTACTCTATTTGTGACAAAAGATTTTTTAATTTAAAGAAACATTTATTATAATATTTTATTTTTATTTTTTTATGAACAAGTGTGGAGGTGAAGCGCAAGCGCACAGCGCATGTACTCGCAGTGCGCTTTCGCACGCATGCGTGCGCATAAGCTGCACGCTGCGCACGTGCGGTGAGCGGCATGCGCGTGGGCCGGCGCACAGACGCGGGCGCATGCACGGATAATGTGGACCGAAATTTGGAGTTGAACTCCCTAAAGAATTTTAATGGATTTGAACTCCAAAACATTTTATTTTGGAGTTAAACTCCCAAAGAATTTATTTAGAGTTAAACTCCAAACAAAAATTTAGTGGAGTTAAACTCCTAAAAGAATTTTTTTATGGAATTGAACTTCAAAAGATTTTAAAATATAGAGTTGAACTCCCAAAAATTTTATTTTGGAGTTAAACTCCTAAAAGAATTTTAGTGGAGTTAATTTTCCAAAAGAATTTTTATTATGGAGTTGAACTCCAAAAAATTTTAAAATATAGAATTGACTTCCAAATATTTTATTTTGGAGTTAAACTCTTAAAAGAATTTTTAGACGGAAACCAAAGAGAGAGAGATCTTGAAATTTCAAGACCTAAATCTTGGATCTTGGATGATAAAATGAGACCCCTTTTTTCTCTTTTGAGCCTTGGATCTTCCCAAAAATGAAACTTTTGGAGATTTGTCTCCTCCTTCCTCATCTCTTTTTTCTGGATCTAAAAAAAAGGGTAGTGAGATTCAAAATCCCTCCTTTTAGAAATTTGATGGGGGATTTGAACTTCCCTTCAAGGGTTTTATGGTGAAAACTATTTTTTTCTTTGGGAAAAGAAAAGTTAAACTCTTGATTTAATTCAAAACGAGCAAGAAGAAAGTTTAAAACCTTGAAGAAGGAGGCACAGAACCCTATATTGATATGGAAAGAATCTTATTTGTTATCATTCATCATGATGTCTTATATACGCTTTACATTTTACATACAACCTCTTTGGCTTCATAAAATGGCACATGTGCATTTCCCATGCCATGTGCTTTCTTTTCTTTTTTTTTTTGCACATAAACGATGGGCATTTACAAAATTGGTTTTCTTGTCTATTTTTATTACATTTATTAATGAACATCACATTTGACATGGGGGACCGGCCTCTTCATGCTTGGGCTCGACTTGGGCATGTGCCCACTTGACTTGGATTCGGACTTGGGCCCACTTGACATGGATTTGGACTTGGGCTCTGTTCAGTCGAAATTATTGCAATATTAAACATAACAATTTCCTCATTTCTCTAAAAATATAGGGGTGTTTGTTATAAATATAACACGTATTACAAATTCGTCTGAAAAATATCAAATAACACGTGTTATATATATAATCAATATTCTTGAGGGAAATTGTGTGTTTATTACTTCACGTATGATATTGTATATCTCAACATCCTTCATTAAGATCTTGTGCAGAAATCATTTCAGGATAGATATCGGAATCACAAATTTGCCGATAAAATGCAGCAAGTCAAAGAATTCAAATCTGGCAGAGATTCAGAAGGGATAAAAAGATTCCAGATATCAATTATACAACCAGAGAATAACAGAAGAAGACCACAGAAAACTTATGCAGTGATCTCATCAAATGGCCGCGGAACCGCGGCCTAGTTGGCCGAGTTGTCGCGGTTCCGCGGCCGAGTTAGGGCATCAAGTGACGTCGTTTCTCCAGAAGCCTCATCTCAACAACCTTGCTTACTTGAGACGCTCCATTGTAACAACCTTCTTCTGGAAACTTCTCTACAACAAGCTTGTTCTAGAAGGCTCCTTACAACAATCTTGTTCTAGAAGGCTCCTTGTAACAACCTTATTCTAGAAGGCTCTTTGTAATAATCTTGTTCTAGAAGGCTCCTTGTAACAACCTAGCTTATGAGGGAAGCTTGATTTGAGATCTATAAAAGGGGATCTAGATCTAGGGTTGTGTTGTTGTTGAATGGTGGTAAAATTCTAGCACAAATCCAAATCAATTCAAATTCCAAATCAAATCAAGATCAATTGAGAGCATAATCAAGCGACTACTTCAATGATCCTTTATCGCAACGCTGATAATCATCAAGAGCAAGAGATCCGTGACGATCCACGTCTCACGGCGATCGAGCCACGTAAAAATCGACAACAAATTCTCTTTCAAAGAGTGATCGAGAGCTAGTCTTGTAATCTCAAATTGAGAGGTGTAATTTGAAGAAGATTTAGTAAAGGTGATAAATTGTTAATTCTCGCTTTCTTTACATTCTTGTATTATGAAATTTCTCATTCTTAATTCTTTAATTTTCATAATGTGAAAGTGAAATCTCCGCTTGTAAAGGATTCGAGAGAATCGGTAGATCAAATGATGATGAAATTCTTTTACTAATCTTAAGTCTTATGAGAATTATGAACTTTAGGAAAAAGAATCATCAATGATCTAATTTGAAGCGAGATCACCATTCTTGATAATTTCGTTGCAAATTAGGGATCAAATGATTGATGATCTTCTTTGCTAGAGGCTAGATTTGAATGATGATCAATGAAAAGACAAAGGATAGTGAAGGAGAAACCCTAGTTTCTTCAATAGATCCCTAATCTTCATTCATCACCATCGATCTAGCTATAATTTATCAATAGATAAGATTAGTCGTTATTAGATTCATCATTGCTACTAATTTGATCGAATCCTATAAGCTTTTCTACATTCTCTTGATAACTGATATTGATCTTGGATATATTCTTAATCTTTCTTAAATTCTTGAATGTTTTCTTGATTTTCTTGAAATGACAACTCAATTAAATCATGAATCTCTTTCTTGAATTTTTCTTTACTATTTTCTTTCAATTCATCTAAAACAAGATCGATCAAATACACGAATCTCAGTGGACGACCCGTTCTCATTAACGAAACTACATCGACACCGTTACTGATTGCGGTTATAAATTCTTTGATTATGATTACTTTTCAAAACACAACTAAGACGATCAATCAAATGGCGCCGTTGCCGGGGATGCGTGCGTAATTTGTTCTTTCTTGCTATTTGAGTTGAAACATAATTATTCCATCAAATTTTAAATCAAGATCGCTTCGTGTGCTTAACGATTAGTGTTTGAATTTTGTGAGGGAATCTGCCATCACTGTAGAAGGGAGATCAAGATTCAGAAACTTTCTGAAGAATCCAGAGGATCACAAAAAGCTTCAGAGAAATTTTCAGCACCTATTTCCCACAGTACACCGCGGATCCGCGGCGGATTCAGGGTTTTTGGGCCGGTTCCGCCACCGTTTAGGTGGTTCACTGCTTCATATTTCTGTGGTATATTCTCTGTTCTCTCCTCTTCTCTCTGATCTTGTCCAATAACAACTTTTCTGCATGATTCTTTGCAAAAATTCGCAGCGCATTAAAAAAAATCTTGTTGCGTTTCTTGAAATTGGTTGTTTTGTGCATATTTTAATACGGAAATTAAGGGGCAAAGACCAAATTCAGATTAGGTAGGGATTTCATTACCCTTCCTAAACCCCAAAAACCACAAAACTAGCATCCGCATCACCCTCATTAACTAAAAAATATCTAGACAAGACTGTAAGGACCGTCGCGCTCAATTAGGACAGAAGAAGGTCGTGGGTAATCTATTGCTTATCCGCATTTATTTTGTGGTGTCTAAGGCAAGTGTGTCTAAGGCAAGTGGTTACTTAATTAGGCCCACTACTTGCGTAGCGGAGAACCTCCCACTTACCTGGCACTTACCTAGCCACAGGAGGGATAAAGAGGCACTAGAGGATTTATCCTGCAATTTGTCTTTTGGAAGTCTAGGAGCGGTCTAGAGACTTCACCTAGGTAACCATTATATCTAAGGGTTGCTTGTGCATTGTTGTGTGATTTTTCAAAAAAATCCGTCTTTTTTTTCAAAAATAAACACCAAACCAACATTTATCTCTAATTATCACCAACGCCGCCACTTGTGCTACAACCGTTTAGTACATGTTAGGCTGGACACGGGATTCTATTGCCCGTCTTGTCCGCGTTTCTTTTATCGACCCCAGAGTCGGTAATTCTTCGTCTTCTTTCCCACCACCCACCATGACCGTGATGGACGGATATCCATCGAATTTTAATAACACCACGCTGCCACCGCCCGCAGGTGCGCAGAATCCTCCGCGCATTTCTCTCCGGGAGAGATGCTACCCTACACGTGTTTCTCTCTCTACTTGTCTTTCTATACCACCATCCAATGGGGATAATTTTGAAATTGAATCCCAATTTATCAAACTGTTACCCAAATTTCACGGTCTTGAGTCTAAAGACACATACGTTTTTATCACCAAATTCGAAAACATGTGTGCTATGATGGGTACTTCACAGCTTTCTGTGGATGCTATGCGTTTACGTATTCTCCCATTCACTTTGTGCGATTTAGCCGAGAAGTGGTTTTATAACACACCCGCACATTCTATTTCAACATGGGATGAATTCGTTATAGTATTCCTTAAGAAATTTTATCCCAATCATAAGACCGCCCGTGTTCAGGATGAAATCTACCAGTTTACCCAACTTCCCAATGAACCATTTTGGAAATGCTTTGAATGGTTCAAGAATCTTCTTATCCAATGTCCTCATCATGGAATCCCTAGATGGGATCTGTGTCGCATTATCTATGAGGGTATTGATCTCACGACAAAACAGATGTTCGAAACCATGTGTCAATGTCAATTCCTGTCTAAAGATGATGGTGAAGCTTGGAAATACCTAGAAGATCTTACCCAAAACACAATGCAGTGGGAAAGTGTTAGTCATCCATCGTCTAGGGAAGGTATCAATCAGCTCGATGTTTCCATCGCAATGAAAGCCGAAATGGCTGCAATACAAAGGAAACTCGACGCTATAGAAAAAAGAATCTCTTTAGCCTCCCTAAACCAATACATATTTCCCAAAACCGTGTGGTTGCTGTTCCAACCCATCACATTTTACGGAAGAATTTCCTTTGAATGTACCGTTTCAAGGTCACACTAATGTTGCATTTCAGCAACAACCTAGAAACGATCCTTCTTCTTCCACATATAATCAAGGTTGGAGGAATCATCCTGATTTTACTTGGAACCAACACCAAACTCAAAACACGGTTCCAAACCAGAATAACTTTCATAGGGTCCCTCCACCACAGCAACAACCATCACAGAGTCAACACCTCTTCCAAATACAATCTTTTCAAAATCCGGCCAACAACTTTGATCCTTTTTCTGCCGGTACCAATAATTCCTCTGCACTCGACATGTTCATTGCACATTCCATGCGAACGAATGATATTTTAACGCCTTCTATCCAAACGTTAGTGCAAAACACTGCCTCCTACGGTGAGAGTATAAAAGCGATAGAAGCACAAATTGCACAACTGACTGCAGCAATGAGTGTTAGAGAGAAAGGGAAACTTCCAGCTCAACCTTTACCTGATCCTGGCCCCTCGCATTATAATAATGTGAATGCTATTACCACGTTGAGATCTGGAAGAGTGCTGAATAACCATATTGAGACTGATGAAATGATCATTGAAACCCCGGCTTCCACTTCTACTTCTTGCCCTATTTCGTCTAGTCCTTCTTCTTCCGAGCCTATTCTTCGTTTTCCACAAGGCTCGAACCCTCAGCCCACCACTTCTAATCCACAAAAGATGATCCCCACTCCAATTCTAGGATTGATTCCACCCCCACAAACTTCTCCACAAACATTGGACCCAACACTTATTGATAAAGCTCCATTTCCAGATAGGTTGAGGCCCAACAAACCTAACGCACAAATGGAGAAGATTGTGGAAATGTTTAAGCAAGTTAACGTAAACATCCCTCTCCTAGATGCGATTCAACAAGTTCCGGCTTATGCAAAAATACTTAAGAACTTATGAACTAGGAAGAGGAAGACTTAAGTGCCCAAAAAGGTTTTCATGTCGAGTAATGTAAGCACGGCTTTTACACAGCAATTACCTAAGAAACGTAAGGACCCTGGCTTTACTCGATTTAGGCGCTAGTGTTAACTTGCTTCCATATTCTGTGTATGAGCAATTGGGCATCGGAGAATTAAAACCATCGCAATGCACTTTACAGATGGCAGATCGATCTATCACCAAGCCAAGGGGTATGCTTGAGGATTGATCCCTCATGGGAACTGAATAAAACATATGAATAAAGCAACGAGGAAAGCCCCCAGGTGGAGCATCACGTGCCCACACGTGATCGGGCCTCACGTGCAGACACGTGACTTTTTATAGGCAAAGTCTATAGGCGCTGAATGAAATAAACAATTGGAGATGCATAATCTGTGAGGTCACGTGCCACCACATGATGGGTTCCTGAGCCCTCTGAACTAATAGAATTAAATTCTAATTAGAAGGTTTATGCTTAATCTGTGAGGTCACGTGCCAACACGTGATGGGCTCCTGAGCCCTCTGAATTAATAGAATTAAATTCTAATTAAAAGGAATCAACAGCTCTAATTGGAAAAATATTTTCCTAGATCTTTCCAAACAAGAAAGATTACGCTCTGTAAAGCAGAGCGTCATTGGATTAAAAATCCAATGGTGATTAAAAATCATCAATTTACTGAAAAATTTTGTACAAGGAAATATCTTCCTAAACTTGCTAAGAACAACAAAAGAAATATCTTCTGTAAAACAGAAGTCCTTGGATTAAAAATACAACGATGAATAAAATTCACCGATTGATCTAAAAGATTATTTTGGTTGATCAAAATCTCTCAATGAGAGATTTTTTGAACAAACTGATTCTTTTCTTTCTCCTATAAATAGGAGACAAGTTTTAGAGAAAAGAGGGGGGGGGAAACATAGAAAAGAGAGAGAGAGAAACCCCTTCGTAAGCCAAAAGAAAAGAATTGAATTCTCTTGAGAGAGGAAGATCCCCTCAGAGAAAAAGAAACCCTAGGTAAGGGAAGGAAGAAAATCACAGAGAATATTTTATCTTTTCTTCACCTTTATAAGAGTTTAACTCTTCTAAAAAGAACTTAGTTCTTCCTCTAGTTGAAGATCTGCAGAAGCAGATCTCCCCACAAGTTGAGAATTTAATTCTCATCGGGGAGATTTGTTATGCAGATTCAAAACCTAGGGGGAGAATTGAGTTCAAAGAATTTAATTCTTACAACATATAGAAATTTAATTCCTGTAAATAAAATTAGGGTTCAACCCTATATAAGAATTTAATTCTTATCAAACAGGGGACTTAACTCAAGATCTCCATGCGCGTAAAAGAGAAGAAGATTAGCACCCAAACATGATCACGTGTTCCCACGTGAGCACCCGTGTTGAACGAGAGAAAACAAATGAGATCAGGTCACGTGCTCCCACGTGACCCCTGAACAAGCCCTTCAGAAGAAAAAGGAGGAATAAACCCAAGGCGGTTTCTATTTTAGGGCGTCTCACGTGACATCACGTGACCCCTTAATAGTGCTTAGCACTTTTCAAAAGAGAATAAAACAGAGGCAACTTTCAGTCTTTAGGGAGGCCTCACGTGATCCCACGTGACCCAAAAGTGCTCAGCATTCAGTAAAGAAAAAGGGAACAAAATCAAAGAAGCTGTGCCAAATCTCAGGCGCCTCATATGACCTCACGTGAGCGCCTCAAACATTCAGTGTTTAACACTACTTCAAACGCCTCACGTGACCCCACGTGAGCGCTTCAAATCTTCAGTGTTTAGCACAACTTCAAACACCTCACGTGACCCCACGTGAGCGCTTCAAATCTTCAATGTTTAACACTAATTCAAGCGACTCACGTGACCCCACGTGAGCATTTCAAATCTTCAGTGTTTAACACTACTTCAAGCACCTCTTGTGACCCCACGTGAGCGCTTCAAATTTTCAGTGTTTAACACTACTACAAACGCCTCACGTGACCCCACGTGAGCGCTTCAAATCTTCAGTGTTTAACACTACTTCAAGCACCTCACGTGACCCCACGTGAGCGCTTCAAATCTTCAGTGCTTAAACAATACTTTGAGACCTCACATGGGAGCACGTGAGCGACGAACATATGCTAGTGTTTAACACTGTGATAGGCCAATCTTAGCCTAAGTTAGCTAAGTTTCCCAAAGCCAAAACCTTGTTTTTAACCGAGCCCTAATTATGTTCAGGTCTTTCAAAATTGATCTCAGATGGCATTCAAAGTAATGTTCATCCCATTCCTTCTCAATCTGCCATTTGGTTCAAGGGTACATCTCTTCACTCCTCTGATATTTGTCGTTGTAATCCTTCGACGTTTTCAGAGGGGTGACGGGTCCCGACAACCAGACATTCCAAGGACCGTGGGGTTCTTAAACTCATGGACTATGATATCCTTAAACTTTACAGACTGTGGGGTCCTTAAACTCATGGACTATGATGTCCTTAAACTTCACAGACTATAATGTCTCTAAACTACCATGGATTGTGAGGTCCTTAAACTCATAGACTATGATGTCTTTAAACTTTACAGACTATGACGTCTTTAAACTATGGACTATGATGTCCTTAAACTCCATGGACTATGATGTCCTTAAACTCCATGGACTATGATGTCCTTAAACTCCATGGACTATGATGTCCTTAAACTTATGGACCGCAATGTCCCTAAACTAAAACAATAGAGCCCAAATTCTTTTTTGTTGGATCAAAATGATCCTGTTAAGTAGATCCTTGTCTAAAATTAGGCTAACGTATCCTTAACAAACGTTTAAGTTGATCTTAGTCTCAAATAAGATTAACGATCCTTAAACCCAAACCCAAATCTAAGAAAATACGGATTTGGACTAATCCACACCCTATGGGAGACAACACAAATTAGTCTCCGTATACAATCCACAGGCAACCAAAAACAAAAAAAACACACACGACATGAAGTGACCATCTGGAGAAGGAGAAAGTGGTTACCGCGATGCGGTAGCGTAAATAACTGCAGGGGCTTGCGCCTGTAGGGAAGAGCGTCCCCACAATAAAAAAACCCTCAACGAGGGGGAATTTGACGAAGTCTACAACATCGGCCGCATCCGTTTAAACCTCCGATGCACGGTGCCATAAATCAACTTGGCATCTTCGGAGAGGTGGACGGATAAAACCAAATAGTATCTGCTCCCAAATTCAGGAAAGACAACCTACGCGGTTTCGTCTCCATTTTCGGCGGTAAACGGATTCTGGCACGCCCGGTGGGACCTTTTCCTCTTTCCACTCCATACTTCGTGTGTCGTGTTTCGCGAACGAATCGCAGTTTGCTATTGTTGCCCCTGGATTCGAGGTACTAAGATTTGGTGTCTTGCTCCGTGCAGAAAACAGAAGATCAATGGCTTTCAACTGCACCAACTGCAACAATTGCAACAACTCCCACTCCGTCCTTGCTGGAGGAGTGACCTATGGGCCTCAAGCAGCCTCCGTTTTCACGATTCCAGTGGAACAGGTGATGCAAGCCACCACTGGGCTGTTCTTTGGGACCATGCTCCCACCGATGAGCTTCAACACCCTAGTGCCGTCGCAGGAAGCTCCAAAGAAGTCGGTCTTTGATCAGCTTACGACTACCGTGGCCCCTCTCAACGGGTCGCCCAAATCCATGCCTCGGTCTTTAATGTACTAGGCCAAAGCTTCAACGGGCCCGTGATAAGGGTTATCCCAAAACGGATAGCCATTCCGGCTCAAGTAGAGGGCAAAGCGACCCCTCCTGCAAAGGGATCAGTCTTCGCTAGACTGTCCGCTCTAACTCCCGCTCTAGGCCAAGTCACCAAGGCTGCTTCCCCTGTTCGAAAGACGGCCTTCGCAAGACTGACTATCCCCTCTCAACGGACGTCAGTCTTCAACAGGATAGCGCTAATAACATCATCTCCTCAAAGCAGGAGGCATGAGGAAGCTCATCCAACAACAGAGGTGGTCCTATCCGCTCGAAATGCTCGACGTCGCCACTGACGCCGAGTGAGGAAAGCTGGGGGTAATTCCTCATCTGGACTTATCCCGCCAGCTCCAACGGTGGAAGTCGACGCTGCTGTTCCAACTAGGAACAGTTTTGAACCACTCAGGAGGATCCACAAGAACTCTTCGACTGTCGTGCTGAAAAGATCTCCTCTACCTGTGGAGAATGCTACAAAGACAAATCCAGAACAACCCCCTCAGCGGCTGTCCTAAAAAATTCACAGGGTCTGGCAAAGGGTCCAAGACTCAGTAATCGATAAGGACTACTCCTGTCAATCCAAGAAAATAAAGATTCAGCAAGAAGGGGACCATCCCTCTGCCACGCCACGAAAGGTGTCGTCTGCACAGGTGCCTACATCAACAGCTCCCGCAACTTCAACCATCCACAAAAGGAGAAGGGTGGAGAAGATCCCTACGTCTGTCACGAACCACAAGGGCATTGAATCCAAGCGCCTTAAGTCTGGAGGCATGGTAGTGCATACTTTTTATATGGCTTCCGGGAAAGAGGATAGTCGTATCTCCACGGGTCATCGACCACTCACCCGATCAGTAACAAAGGCTTAGGAGCAACAACAGAAGCTCCATGAGATGCTGACAAAGATGGCCGCACTCACTGGGCCAAAAGAAAGCTTGGAGACATCGTCGGAGCAGCGCCAGGAGCAGGAAACCGATGTCGAATTCCTCCAAAGGATGCTCGAGAGGAAAGATAAAGAGATCGCGGAACAAGCGGCCAACATAAAACAAATGGCGCTTTTATTTCAAGATATGGTCGGGATGGTGATACAGCCGGATTCTCCAGTTGAAGACCCCCCGATTATGCTTGAAGACGACAGAGGGGAGACATCGAACCCTCTTCCGGTTCGATTAGCAGCCAAAGAGGAGATGATCTCGAAAGTGGCGCTCGATGACTATATAGCTCAACAGATACGAGCTCATCGGGCGAGCGAAGCGGCTGGCCAAATCGTCAAGACTGGACGACCCTATCCGGGTTCGTACGACCAAATAATGTTCCCGCCGGGATACACGATCCCTAAGTTCCATGTGTATAAAGGGACGGGTAATCCACACCAGCCGTCGCTCAGTTCAGGGCTATGTGCGGCAACACCGGAGGTGACGATAAGCTACTGCTTCGCCAATTTATTGGCAGCTTGTCAGAGACAGCATTCAAGTGGTATTCCGAGCTCCCGAATGAATCTGTCAAGACATTTGCAGAAATGGAGCTACTGTTTACACAAAGATTCATAAGCGCCGGCGAACGTACCCCAATCACGGCATTGATTAATGCCAGGGTGAATCCGGGAGAAACATGGGTTCAGTATGCAATCCAATGGCGGAACCTATGGTCGAAATGTGAACAACGCATCGAAGAAGCTCCTGCAGTAGGCATGTTTATGGGAACCCTCGATCCGCAGGCAACCATATCCCAGTTCATGATGTTTTTCAAGCCGACTACCTTTCAGACCTTGATTGATAAGCTGGCCCAAATGCACCAGATGGGTCATAAGCCTTCCTTTTCAATGACAGAACCGTGGAATGAAAAGGTCAAAGGGAAAGCGTCCTTTGTCGCTGCAGGGTTTCTGTAGCACCTCACTTAGGGTTTTGCAAGCATCACACATGCTATATTAAAATTTTATGAGGTGTTAAACAAACTAACCTAGGAATCGAACTAGAATGATTAGGGTAACAAGTTCTAGTATCATATACTAGCTAGTGTCTAACACTAAGTGGGGAGAAATACAACCTTTGTAGACCTACTTTGCAACTCCTTGGATCTCCTAGAGGTTGAACCGGCTAGCTCGAGCTTCTTCCACGTCCACGATGATCCATCCGGAGTACCTTTGCTCAAAGCTCCTTGCTCCATTTGATCACAATGAAGATGAAGCAAACAAACTATACCAATGGGCTAGATAAGTGTAGGATGATGATATAGTTGTGTTCTCACATAAAAACCCTTTCTTTCTTTTACCCTCACTCACTTAGAAATCTCAAGAGAGACCTAGAGAGAGGAAGAAGAAGATGACAACCTTTGAGCTCATTTCTTTTTGGATGAAAAGATAATGATAAAAGATAATGAGAGAAAGATAAATATCTTCATCTCAAACCATGGTTAATAAATATCTAGATATTTTAGAATGAGAGAAAAATAACAAGTTAAATGAAACCATGGTTCCAAACTAGGTCAAGTGAAGAATAGTCAACCATGATTTAATATCATTTTCTTTTTCTCATTCTAATATATATAAAGATATTTACTTTCCATGTGAGTCTTATATTACCATCTTTCTTGTATCATCAACCATGATACAAATGCATGTATATATGTGTGTATGCACATCAACATGTACATATACATCCATGCATCCCTCATAAAAAAAGGTTTATTTAAATGAGACAAAAGTCAATATTAAATCAACACTTGATTTAATAAACCGGTCATATCTCATACGACCCAACCAATAGAAAACACCCGATTAAAACACGGTATCAACTACACGTATTTAATCGAGCTCCCGCACATATCTCATATGCACACCATATCGTTTCGCCTGAGCCAGGAAACTCCTGTGTGGGACTCTAAGACTCGTCAATTCGCCCGCAGTAGCTGATGATCACATTAAACACATACAAGTCACAAGCGGTCAGATAAACGTAATGGCCACCCGGGTATTGAGCGATCAGAAGAAGAACAAGCGAACCTGTCAAAACTCCCGTCGAGCCAACTGGCAACACTTACCGTACAGTCCGATCTCTTCGTCAGATATGTTGCATATCAAGTCTAGAGATGGTAACGTCGACCCTAATAACTCAATAAGTCATGCCGGTATATGGTCTACAACAGATCGAGAAACTACTGATAACACTTATCAGTAATATCTCAGCAGCCCTGGCCAGGGACTTCCTGTTATAGCCAATCGTGCATAGCGCAACATCAACCCCCAATACCGGGAGAGACGAAACCCCTCCTATCGCTCATCGCCTCCATGTGCCTCGGGACTGTTACCAAAATCCACCTGTTTGTACGACTCAATAGAGCCGTAGTAGGGTGGAGATCAAAGTACAGTGGGAGGACACACAAGACTCTATGACGATCTCGGGTCTACAGACTATCCTGTACCAGTGTCACCTGAGAACTGCTATTAGACGTATGATATAATACCACATAGGAGTTCTCGGCGAGTCCGTTCAGTGTACCCAGTCTCACTGAGTATCCGTATACAATCTTTGGTGTCACCACACCAGATGGATATGGGATCATCCATCGCCCATCATATGGAACAAGAATGGTATACGCTAGTCTACTCTGGAATATCGATGCCCTGTCTCGATTTACCTACGACTAGAAACATTTCAAGGATATGCTTATAAACTACAGGTGTCACGCCCCGCTTCCCGGTGTACGGCGAAGTGGACGCGACGAAGTTCGCTACGTATACTTAGAAGTACATACGCTAAGCGTATCTAAGCAATATAAAGTAAATCACAAGAGACAAAAGATATAGAAATAACAGCAACTTTATTAATAACATTCTTTTGTACAATGCATGAAAAGTAAATACAACTGAAATGAAAAACGATGCCTAAACAGTGGCATAACAGGAAATGAAAATACTGAAAAGAACAAGGTACAATATCTAAAGCTCGGGATCTTCGTGAACTACTCCAAGTCTTCACCGGTGGGCTCTATCTCTGCTGAGTCCAAAGCACCTGACGACATTCAAAGAAGAAAGAAATAGAATGTCGTCAGCGAACAGGTCGCTCGGTAAGTCCCAAAGGTAAGGAAGAATTAGATAGACAGAATAAAAGTATTTTCTAAAGTATTATGTTGCAGAATATTATGGAATATTATGTTAACGTCGTTGTTTGTAGCTTGCTACAGAAGGATGCCAGTGTATACGAGAGGGGTCTCTATATGCTAGAGACCAGGGCAAACGGAAAGTACAAGGAACCGTTAAGCCACGGTACAACAGCAACGGAATATAGGTTAGGTGTCTTAATCTAACCACCTCGTGCCACCTTTAACACATTCCGTACCAATCTACCCCTTAAACCCGTAGTGTTTTGACAGTATTGTTGTATTGTATTGTGTAAGTTGGATGACTGACCAAAACCATGATATCAGTAAACGGATTGTAACTGCATAATCAGGTAAATGGAATAACGGAATAATGGATGTATATCCATGGTTTGATTCAGTCAAGTTATATAGATTGTTAACTGGATTCAGGAATTCATGTGTTCATATTGAGTTGGAATATTAAAGAATATAGATTGACTTGAATCATATTCAAGTCAGAAATAGTCAGACTCAAACCCGAGTCAGACTAAAAGAAAGGTAATTTGAAGTTCTATAATTGTTAGGGTCCTTATTGTAATTTATAAAACTTGAGGGGGTTTTATGTAAAATGTACTATTGTATAGTTTTCAAGATACACCTCAAGTATTTGTTATTCGTCTTTATAGTTATAATGAGTGTAAATTTTATTTGTGTTATTCTAGTGAATATATCCTAATAAAAGTATTAATTGATTTATTTGAAATTCATGGTATTTTAACGTAACTTTTAATCTTGTAATTTTTAGAAAAAGGTGGAAACTTATCTTATAATAAAATAGGTGTTCAAATGATAATTATATATATATAAATACAAGAATAATTTTAAATAAGTATTTTATTTTCCAAAATCTCATTTTTCATAAATGTCGTATTCTAAACCTTTCGAGACCGAATGCTCCTTGCGGAGGTCTGAATCTCGCACTACTAAGCTCGAGGGTGCACAATAAACCGTACTATCCCTAACGAGTTCCCCAAAGGTGGGTTGTAGTGACGCTTTGCAAAGATTGAATAAATACTAATCATTTAGAAAACGGTTTTATAAAAATAAGGTATTTATTTGTAAAAGGTGTAAATTTCCGTATTTTAGATTCTATGGTTTCCTAAGCCAACTAGCCTATTTCTAAATGGTCTAAACGACAAGTCATTAGAAGCCTCAAATCGCCTCTTCACCGCCAATTGTGGCCAGGTAAGTACAAGTGAGGAGGGAGGGATCCGCTCACGAATCGTGAGGCGGGTCTTTTAAAGTTACCCAAGCTCACTTGCCTAGCCTAGACACCACAAAGTCAGTTTAGATAAACGATCGATGTCCATGACATATCGTATTTTCCTATTAAAAGGTTTTGTTTTAAAATTGTAAACAACTTAGGACTTTTAGAAAAGGTTTATAACGAAAATGGTATTTTAATGCAAAGTCTTGTATTATCGTATTTTAAGTTTTGATGATATCAATTAGGGTTGTAATTGCGTGTGTGAGGAGGTAGGTCATTATCTCGTGATCTACGTTAAGGTATAGCAATTGTTCAGGGTTAAATGTGATAATTAAATATTGTGGTATTTAAGTGAAAGAAATACGATAAATAGAAACGTTATCATTTCATGTGAAAAACTTTATCCAAATTGATTTTTAAGTGATTAATAGTCAACATGAATATGTTTAAGCATTATGTAATTTGTGACAAGTGAGTTTTGATAGAAAACCGAATCGGAAATCGGGTAGTTCCGATTTCCGTCGGGTTTTAAAAAGTCGTATTTTTCTTAAAAGAAAAGGAAGATAGAAAGAGGGGGACTTACGGGTTTGAACAAGTTAGAGAGTGCTAGGAAGGTAGTGGGTTGTCGGGCGTCGAAACGTCGCGAAGGGTCCTAGTACGATCGCCGAAATTCGTCGTCGATTTCGGCAGCGCTTCGCCTTTAGCTCTTTTTCTAATGTACCGAGTTCTCTTGGGATTTTTAGAGAGTGGACTTAGGAATGTAGGGTGAAAGGATAGAGGGTAGGGGTGTTTATATAGGGCTAGGCTAGGGTTAGGGTTTTAATTTAAAAAATATATAAAAATATATAAGAAAAACATTAAAAATCATTAAATTTTGGAATAAAAGTGAGTTATTGGGAATCTGATAACCGATCATGAGAATTAAAGTATGCAGGGAGAATGACTAGGTCAACACGGAGAAATTCCGTGTTGACGACTCGGTCGTCCGGCCGAGTCCGGCCGGCGGCGCCGGCCGACTCGGCCGAGTCGGGGGCTCGTTGGGTGGGGTTTCACATGGGGGGAATTTTGGTATATTTAACTTTTTATGTGCGGTATAAATTTTGAGAGTTATGGCTGTTTGACTGTTGACTTTCAAAAAAATTAAAACAAAATAATATAAAAAATAATGTGAGGCATGGGATTCGAACTCTGGTGACTCGGTTCAGTAGTGCAAGGTGTTACCAATGAGCTACAAGCTCCTTCTTGTAATTATGGAGTGAAATAAATACTTAAAGAGATATCAGCTGCAATAAATACTCTAAGTATACATTGAATTTAAATCAATTCTTTGTACATTAAAAATGGAGTTGTTACAACAGGTGTCCCACTAGTATGATCCACATCATAATCCCAGTAGTCAAGCAAATATCCTAAGGGCTTTATCAACATGTATCAAATGAGTAAAAGCATGATCAAGTGAACATATGATAAAGAGCAACCAGATAGCATACTATCATGTCGAGCAAGACTGTCCTCTGAATACACACACACACATCAGTACATACACTATCATATAATGGCCTCTAGGGCATACATATATTCAACAATCTCCTACTTGTACTAAGGCCAATTATTGACGTATCTCATACCCAACATCTCAAAAAGTCGCTCATGCTGCGGCTCGGGGAGGGCCTTGGTGAATGGATCCGTAGTGTTGTCCTTTGTATCTACTCTCTTAATCTCGATCTCGTGGCGATCAACTATCTCCCGGATCAAATGATATCGCCTCAGGATGTGTCTGGACTTCTGATGGGATCTGGGCTCTTTGGCCAACACCATAGCCCCATTATTGTCACAATACAAAGGTATTGGATCAATAATGGTTGGAACTACTCCTAGCACCGAGATGAACTTCCTCATCCAGACGGCTTTCTTGGCAGCATCATTTGCAGCAATGTACTCAGCTTCCATCGTAGAGTCTGCAATGGTATCCTGTTTGGAACTCTTCCAACTTACCGTCCCTCCATTGAGGGTAAATACAAAACCTGAGATAGACTTGCTGTCATCCTTGTCACTCTGGAAGCTAGAATCGGTAAAGGCCTCCATTTGGAGATCCCCGTTATCATACACCAAGAACAATTCTTTAGTCCTTCGCAAGTACTTAAGAATGTTCTTCACAGCAGTCCAGTGATTCTCTCCTGGGTTTGACTGATACCTGCTTACTACACTCAGTGCATAAGCTACATCAGGGCGTGTACACAACATCGCATACATTATTGATCCTACGGCCGAAGCATAGGGAATAATGCTCATGCGAGCTCTCTCTTCATCAGACTTTGGGCAATCGTTCATGGAAAGAGTGACTCCGTGGCAAGCGGGTAAGGCAACCCCGCTTGGAGTCTTCCATACTAAACCTCTTTAGGATGGTGTTGATGTACTTGGTTTGGGACAATCCCAATAACCGTTTGGATCTATCCCTATAGATCCGTATGCCCAATATGTACGTGGCATCACCCAGGTCCTTCATGAAGAACCTTTGTGATAAGAATGATTTGACCGACTGTAGCATAGGAATGTCATTTCCTATCAGAAGAATGTCATCCATGTACAATACGAGGAATGCGACAGTTCTCCCTACAGTCTTCTTATAAAAACAAGGTTCATCTGGATTTTTGATGAAATCAAACTCTTTGATAATATCATCGAAACAGATGTTCCAACTCCGTGATGCCTTCTTTAATCCATAAATGGATTTAAGCAACTTACACGCTTTCCCGCTGCTCACACTGTCAATGAAGCCCTCTGACCGATCCATATAAACGCATTCATCTAAATCACCATTTAGAAATGCGGTTTTAACGTCCATCTGCCAGATTTCATAGTCGTAGTGAGCAGCAATAGCAAGTAGAATCCGAATGGATTTAAGCATGGCTACAGGAGAGAAAGTCTCGTCATAGTCCAAACCTTGTCTTTGACGAAAACCTTTCGCTACCAACCTTGCCTTATAGGTCTCCACCTGTCCATCTACACCGATCTTTCATTTAAAGATCCATTTGCAGCCTACAGGTTTTATCCTAGAGGGTACATTCTCTAAAGTCCATACTTTGTTGGTGTATATGGACTCCATTTCTGATCTCATGGCATCCAGCCACTTCACAGAGTCACCACTCGTGATAGCTTGCTAAAAACTGGCAGGGTCATCATCATCCATGATGCAGTCTTATCTATCACCATCAATGAGAAAACCGTAGTATCTCTCCGGTGGGCGAGAAGTCCTACCCAATCTACGGAGTGGCTGAGGTTCATAAGATTCTGTTGCAACTTCAGCTTCAACGAAGTCGTCATTTGTAACTTGTGTCTCTAGAACCTCTTCTAGATCTACCACATTACCATCAGCATCATTTGGAAAAATCTCATTTTCTAAAAATGTGGCATACTGAGAAACAAATACTTTTTGTTCTTCCTTGTGGTAGAATAGATACCCAAACGAATGTTTTGGATATCCCACAAATCTACATTTGACCGATCGTGTCTCGAGTTTGTCTGGATTCTGCTTTTTGACAAAAACCGGACAACCCCAAATCTTAACTCGTTTAAGAGATGGTCTCTTCCCATGCCATATCTCATATGGAGTGGTAGACACAGTCTTGGTTGGAACTTTGTTCAACAGAAAAGCTGCAGTCTCCAATGCATGCCCCCAAAAGGAGAGGGGTAACTCAGAATCACTCATCATAGATTGTACCATATCTAATAGGGTACGATTCCGCCGCTTTGACACACTGATTGATATGAAATTCTTGTTGTGTTTATCACTCAAATGATCCCCGGCAACGGCGCCATTTGGTTGATCTTTATCTTTGTGTGTCGGTTTAGAAAATGAATAGAATTCACAATCAAAGAATTATTTGACCGCAATCAATAACGGTGTCGAATGTAGCGCGTTAGTAAGTGTGGATCGTCCACAGGGAAAGTGTAATCGTTCGTCTTTTGAATTGGGTGAATTGAAACTTTAAAGAAAAGAAACGAAAACAATTCATGATTTGTAGTTGAAGTTCAAGAATTAGAAAATCTAGATCTAATAACAAGAAAAGATAAAATCAAGAATTGAGATGTTTGTGATGATTTTTCCAACCAAATATCAAGAATCGAAATGAGGCTCGTAGGAATCGATCGGATCTATAGATGTGATGAGATCTAAAGATTTCATGTTCTTATCCATTAACGAATTGATACTAGATCGATGATTATTCGTCGAGGTTAAGGATCTTGCGAAGAAGCTAGGGTTTTCTCGTCTTATCCTTTATCCTTTCGATGAATCTCATTCAAATTCTAGCTTCTAGTTAATCAAATGATCAATCGTTGTTCCCTAGTTTTGAGTGAACACAATCAAGAGAGGATCATCCCGAAACTAGGTCATCGATCATTTGATTCACAAGAATTTACAATTGTTATAGGATTTAAGAATTGTAAAAAGATCTAAATCATCATCATTCTATTGATCGTCTCGACTCCTTTACGAGCGGAGTTTTACTCAAACATCACAACAAGAATCACAATCACAAATTGAGATCGAATCATGATGCAAGAATTTAAAGGAAGCAAGATTAAAGAATTTCACCTTTTATTTATATCAACAATTTCGTTACAATCGCTTAAGAACTACAAGAGGAAGAACTCGATCGTCGATTTGGCTTCGCTCGTCTCCTTGAGTCGCGGATCGGCTTGGATCACTTGCCCGATTGAAGATCGGCTCCGCTCCTAAAAGGTTGAAGGCTTCTTGCTTGATTTAGTACTCGGGATCTTGAATTTGGATTGGAATTAGGGTTAGGGTTACACACAAGTCGTGTCACTCAACTTATGGATGAAGAGGGAGAGATGAAGAATTGATTAACTAATGAACAACTAAAGATTAAGGATTGAACCCCAATTTAACCCTAGATCTACGCTTTTATTTATAGACCATCAAAACCCTAGATCTAGGATTTGAATTTTGAATTTCCCTCCAAAAGTTTGTTAGCTAGAGAGGCTTCTAGAAGTGATTAGTTAGGAGGGAGCTTCTAGAAATAGTTTGTTAGGAGCTTAATCAAGATTAGCTTAATTAATCATCCTTGCTGATCTGGCAGAAACTTCGAGAGTATTCTGGAACTTGATATATCATTCTGAGCTGTGGCCACTGAGATAGGAATAACACAGTAAAATTGGGCCTCTGAAGCCATCAAGCCGCCGCGGAACCGCAGCGCAAGCGCGCTCCCGCCACGGAACCGCGGCGGTTCTGAAGCCTCAGGGCTTGGTTCTTCTGGTACTTATTTGGGCTGTCTCATGGGCTTTGTTAAGATATGTTGAATATTGTAATTCCTTCTGTATTGCTACCAGATCTCAAAACTTGGAGTTGGCGTAATGTTTGATCAGCAAAATGACAATTTTGGCTTTTCTTCCGGATTTTCCTGCACAATTTTTCAAGACAAGTGTTGCGCAATATAGGGATGATGCGATGCCATGATAAACACACAATTTCCTCAGAAACGTCGGTTTTAGAGTCTAACACATGCAATCTGATATTTCAGGGATGTTTTGCTAATATGTGAAATATGTGTACCGAACACTTCTATATGAGTGCAAATGATAGGGAAATTGCCGTGTTAAAATTGCAGTATTTTCGACTGATCAAATTCCCCCAAACTTATTTTCAATCGTCTCGAGCGACTGTTTTATTAAAAAGAGAAGGAGAAAATAAAGAAAGAGAAAAACTAACTAGCACACTTTCGTAGGCAACACGATTGCACTAAGCACGTGCAACAAGCCTTTAAACCTCTAGATGTCCCTAGTAGGAGTGTTGTCTCCTGAGGGTTTTCAGCGGATTGCACCCACAAAATCCAATAATAAAAGGAAGGTCATGAATATTACATTTAAAGAAAAGAATTGTAAAAGAAAAGCCTTGAAAATTAGGGTTTCCAACTAAGCTCGCTTTTCGGTTGTCATGAGCCCTATCTTAATGGTCATGAAAAGATGTCAGAAATCACGTCCTCCCTCAATAAAACATCGTCTTATTCTTCATTCCTATCTTTCTTCCAAACATCGATCATATCACCCTGCGTGTGTGTAAAGGACATCCCTACACCCGGAGAATTCAATTCAAGCTATCATACTCTTGTCCATCAGCCTCAGTACTTTTTAATTAATGAATATTTAGACGAATTTGCTCACACACTTTCATGCGACCGTTAATACTTCTTGAGGTACTAACCGACCGATTACTCATGTGCTTGCTTATTTGGTGTATTTTCCTCGTCTTGCACCACCTCAGGCATAGCAGTGACTCCCAGACCAGTTGGCCTTAGGGCACTAGGTGAAGAGGCACCCTCGCTATATATTTTTTATTGCCCTCGGTGATAACAAAACCAGTGTCCATTTTTCTCACCACTTTATATTTTTTTATTCACTTTTTTCTTTTTATTTTCTTCATACATCGGCTTTAAGACAAGAGCATTTCAAGGTATCCTCTACTATCCCAGGCTTCAAGACGTGTGTAAGTGCGAATAGCAGGGTAGCAACGTTCAAAATGTTTGGCTTCCAGAATAGAAACTATTTTTCAGACTTATTTTTATCCTCAGATTAGTGACTACCTTCATCTTACTAACCCTTGGGACAACGGCTCATAACTACTTATTACTAGTTCGTATAAGAAAACTTCTAATTTTCTTAGTTTTACTATCTAAACTTCTATTATCTTATTTATATACAAAAATATTTTTTTATCTTTTAGAATTTTTTTAAATTTTTATAGGTTTTCGAAAATGTTTTGTGCTTATGCAAAGTGATATGCAAATGATGCGAAAAATAAGCACAAACCTCCCCCAAACTTGTTTTCAACAGTGTCCTCACTGTTGCCATCCGCTAAATCTCGAAAAACCTGTAAGCCTGGGAGGAAATTTATTAATGGGGAAAAATATTTAAGTGAAAATCCTCCCCCAAACTTATTTTTGGCTCATCATTTTGTGTAAAAATTTCTTATCAAGAGCCAGATTACACCCCCCCAAACTTGAATTAAACAATGTTAAGCTTTGAAAATCACATGAGGGGGTCAAAAATCATTGGTCGATGCCAAGCTTTGCAAAGACCGAACGTTAACACCAACCACTCGAAAATTTTATCAATGCAGTGCTCTGGTTGGTGGAAGAAGAAGTGGGGAAAGGGTAAGTGGTGGAATAGAATGTGTGTGCATCTCGTTTTGGAGAGACGATGCAGTGAATGTGATGGATTACTCGCATTCTTTTTACAGTTCAGAAGAAGGGGTGGAGGTTCAATTTCATTGTTTGGATGTGGATTCATCTCAACACCCGTGTCATTCAAAAATGCGAGCTCATCAGCGAAGATCTCCTCAAAAGTTCCATCAATACCCCGATGAATAATGTCATCACAAAGTGCGGGGTGATCTTCAGACTCTAAAAGCAGTTCATAATCAGTGTTAGTTGTTGACCCGGATATCTCGGTGGAAGAGTCCGTATGTGTATGATACATAGTTGGGTCAAACAACAACATATGAAAAGAGTCAAGATCAGTATCAAGAGGATCGTTAAATTCGTTGCTGTCGACATCCATTAAGTCGACAGAACAGACCTGAGTAGTAGGTTCGGAGGGTACACTTCCCAACTTGTAAATGTTCAGCTCTATTGACCTATTCCCAAAAGATAGGGTCATAGAACCATTACGACAGTTGATAATAGCGTTGGAAGTGTCCAAAAAGGGGCGACCTAAAATCACCGGAATTTGATTCCGTGGGTTCGCTACAGGCTGTGTATCAATTACAATAAAGTCCACAGGGAATATAAATTCCCCGATTTTTATTAACACATCCTCCAGTTCAGGTGATGGTTTCAACTCTCCGATCCCTAACTTCTCATAGACTGAGTATGGAAGCAAGTTAACACTAGCGCCAAGGTCTAGAGAGCACGGTTGATGTGTTTTTCCCCGATAGAAATGGAAATAGTAGGATATCCAGGATCCTTACGTTTCCTCGGTAATTGTTGGGGGAAAGCCGTGTCTACAGTCTTTGCCATGAATATCTTCTTGGGCACTTGAGTCTTCCTCTTCCTAGTGCACAAGTTCTTAAGAGTTTTTGCATAGGACGGAACTTGTTGGATGGCATCTAGGAGAGGGATGTTGATGTTAACTTGCTTTAAAATGTCCATAATCTTCTCCATATGTGGACTCGGTGTGTTAGCCCTTAACCGATTAGGATAAGGTGCTTTAGCAATAAGTGTTGGGTCCATCATAAGAGAAGGAAGTGTGTGTGGACCCGATCCCAAAATAGAAGTGGGGATCGTCTGTGGAGGAGTAGAAGAGGTGGGCTGAGGTGGCGAGCCTTTGGGAAAACGGAGAATAGGCTCGTGAGAAGGTGGTGGGGTAGAAGAACTGGGGTCAGAAGAAGTGGAAGGAAAGTTCTCAGCCGGGGTATTATTGATTGATTTATCAGTATCATCAAACTCTTCCCCAAGGTGATTGTCAAGCACTCTTCCAGATCTCAACGTGGTTGCATTCACAAGATGTGAATAGCCAGGATTGGGTAAAGGTTGAACTGGAAGTTTCCCTTTTTCTCTCGCACTCATTTCGGCTTTTAGTTGTGCAATTTTTGCTTCCATCGATTTGATATTCTCATTTTGAGAGACAATGATCTTCATTACATTCTCGATGGAAGATTGCAAACTTGCCGTCCCTTGGATGGATTGTTTCATGAAAGTGTCCAAGGTTTGTGCTAGTGCAGAGGTATTATCTGTACCGGTCAATTGCAAAGAGTTTTCATGTGGTGCAAAAGTGTTGGCCGGATTTTGGAAGTTATGTACTTGGAAGGGGTGCTGACTCAATTGAAGTGGTGGTTGCTATTGTGGTGGAGAGACCCTTTGGAAATTGTGTTCGGTTGGAACCGTGTTTTGAGATTGTGATTGGTTCCAAGCAAAGTTAGGGTGATTCCTCCAACCCTGATTATATGTGGAGGAAGATGGATCGTTTCTAGGTCTTTGAAATGCGGCATTGGTATGCTCATGACCTTGAAACGGACATTCTTCCGTCAAGTGAGACGGATCAGAACAGCAGCCACATACAGTTTTGGAGAGTGGCATTTGATTTAGGGAGGCGGCTAAAAATTTGTTTTCCATAGTGTCAAATTTCTTGTGTAAAGCTGAAATTTCAGCTCTAATTCCTATGGAAATATCATTGCCATCCCTAGACGATTGACTCACATCCTCCCACTGTAAAGATTTTTCAGCGAAATCTTCTAGGAATTTCCATGCTTCCCCATCATCTTTGGTCATGAAGTTGCCTTGACACATTAATTCAAGGGTCTGTCTTGTGTTAGGATTAATGCCCTCATAAATAATTCGGCACAGTTCCCATCTAGGGATGCCGTGATGAGGACATTGGACTAACAGATCCTTAAAGCGTTCAAGACATTTTGAAAATGGTTCATTTGGAAGCTGGGTGAATTGATTTATTTCGCTACGGACTCGAGCTGTTTTATGATGTGTGTAGAATTTTTTAAGGAATGCTTTGACGAGTTCTTCCCAATTTGAAATGGAATGTGCGGTAGTGTTATACAGCCACTTCTCGGCTATATCGCACAAGGTAAATGGGAGAAGATGAAGACGCATAGCATCCACAGAAAGCTGTGAGGTACCCATCATTGCGCATACATTTTCAAATTTTGTAATAAAGACATATGCGTCCTCAGACTCAAGACCGTGAAATTTTGGTAGAAGGTTGATGTATTGGGGGTTTATTTGATAATTTTCCCCGTTGGCTGGTGGAATAGAAAGACAGGTGGAAAGAGGACCTCGTGTTGGATAGCACCTCTCTTGGAGAGAGATGCGAGGTGGATTCTGCGCACCAACGGACGGCGACAGAGTAGTGGAAAAGAAGTTCGATGGAGACGGATCCATCGATGTGGGTGTGGTGGTGGGTAAAGAAAAGGTAAATGTAGAAATACCGACTTTTGGGTCGATCGAAAGGACGCGGACTAAAAAGGCACTAGAATCCTGTTGTCCAGCCTATCTTGCACTAAAAAGGGTTAGTACAAGTGGCAGCGTGATTTATAATTAGGGGAATGAATATGATTGGTGTTTTGAAAAATGGACGGATTTTTGAAAAAATGATGCGATCACAACAAATGCAACAAGCAAAACCCTAATTCTATGGTCGCCTGGGTCAAAGCTCTAGACCGCTCCTAACTGCCAAAAGACAAGTCACGGGATAAATCCTCCACTGCCTCTTTGTCCCCCTATGGCCAGGTAAGTGCCAGGTAAGTGGGAAGGTACTCCACTACGTAAGTAGTGGGCCTAATTAATAACCACCAGCCTTCGACACACTTGCCTTAGACACCACAAGAAAATGCGGATAAGCAATGAATTACCCACGGCCTTCTCTTGTCCTAAGTGAGCGCGACGGTCCTTAGAGTCATCTCTAGATCTTTTTTAATTAATGAGGGTAAATGCGGATGCAAGTTTGTGATTTTTGGGGCTTAGGAAGGGTAATGAACTCCCCACCTAATCTGGATTTGGCTGTGCCCCTTAATATCCGTATTAATTATGCAAACAACCAAGAATCAAAAACACGCACAATTTATTTTGCTTTTTGCGGCGCTGCAATTTATTTGCAAAGAAACCTGAACAAAATTGTTATTGGAGCAGATATAGAGAGAGATAAGAAAGTCAGGAGCTTACAGAGAAATTTTGGAACAGTGATAATGCAAGAACGCGGCGGAACCGCGGTTTAAGTATCCTTATGCGGCGGAACCGCGGTGAAGTTAGGGGATCACTGCACGAAATTTCTTGACACTATTACACTTCAACTCCTCAGCTCTCTGGAATTTTCTGAAAAAAATTTCTCCAGCTCCAATGATCCCAGATTTCCTCGCAACAAATCACAACGAATCGGTTAGGGTTTGTGCGAGTTTAGGTCTAAAAATATGGACGGAATAAACTTTTCAACTCAAATTTCAAAATATGAACAATTAGCGCACTATCCCCGGCAACGGCGCCATTTGATTGATATGAAATTCTTGTTGTGTTTATCACTCAAATGATCCCCAGCAACGGTGCCATTTGGTTGATCTTTATCTTTGTCTGTCGGTTTAGAAAATGAATAGAATTCACAATCAAAGAATTATTTGACCGCAATCAATAACGGTGTCGAATGTAGCGCGTTAGTAAGTGCGGATCGTCCACAGGGAAAGTGTAATCGTTCGTCTTTTGAATTAGGTGAATTGAAACTTTAAAGAAAAGAAACGAAAACAATTCATGATTTGTAGTTGAAGTTCAAGAATTAGAAAATCTAGATCTAATAACAAGAAAAGATAAAATCAAGAATTGAGATGTTTGTGATGATTTTTCCAACCAAATATCAAGAATCGAAATGAGGCTCGTAGGAATCGATCGGATCTATAGATGTGATGAGATCTAAAGATTTCATGTTCTTATCCATTAACGAATTGATACTAGATCGATGATTATTCGTCGAGGTTAAGGATCTTGCGAAGAAGCTAGGGTTTCCTCATCTTATCCTTTATCCTTTCGATGAATCTCATTCAAATTCTAGCTTCTAGTTAATCAAATGATCAATCGTTGTTCCCTAGTTTTGAGTGAACACAATCAAGAGAGGATCATCCCGAAACTAGGTCATCGATCATTTGATTCACAAGAATTTACAATCGTTATAGGATTTAAGAATTGTAAAAAGATCTAAATCATCATCATTCTATTGATCGTCTCGACTCCTTTACGAGCGGAGTTTTACTCAAACATCACAACAAGAATCACAATCACAAATTGAGATCGAATCATGATGCAAGAATTTAAAGAAAGCAAGATTAAAGAATTTCACCTTTTATTTATATCAACAATTTCGTTACAATCGCTCAAGAACTACAAGAGGAAGAACTCGATCGTCGATTTGGTTTCGCTCGTCTCGTTGAGTCGCGGATCGGCTTGGATCACTTGCCCGATTGAAGATCGGCTCCGCTCCTAAAAGGTTGAAGGCTTCTTGCTTGATTTAGTACTCGGGATCTTGAATTTGGATTGGAATTAGGGTTAGAGTTTCACACAAGTCGTGTCACTCAACTTGTGGATGAAGAGGGAGAGATGAAGAATTGATTAACTAATGAACTAATGAACAACTAAAGATTAAGGATTGAACCCCAATTTAACCCTAGATCTAGGCTTCTATTTATAGACCATCAAAACCCTAGATCTAGGATTTGAATTTTGAATTTCCCTCCAAAAGTTTGTTAGCTAGAGAGGCTTCTAGAAGTGATTAGTTAGGAGGGAGCTTCTAGAAATAGTTTGTTAGGAGCTTAATCAAGATTAGCTTAATTAATCATCCTTGCTGATCTGGCAGAAGCTTCGAGAGTATTCTGGAACTTGACATATCATTCTGAGCTGTGGCCACTGAGATAGGAATAACACAGTAAAATTGGGCCTCTGAAGCCATCAAGCCGCCGTGGAACCGCGGCGCAAGCGCGCTCCCGCCGCGGAACCGCGGCGGTTCTGAAGCCTCAGGGCTTGGTTCTTCTGGTACTTATTTGGGCTGTCTCATCGGCCTTGTTAAGATATGTTGAATATCGTAATTCCTTCTGTATTGCTACCAGATCTCAAAACTTGGAGTTGGCGTAATGTTTGATCAGCAAAATGACAATTTTGGCTTTTCTTCCGGATTTTCCTGCACAATTTCTCAAGACAATTGTTGCGCAATATAGGGATGATGTGATGCCATGATAAACACACAATTTCCTCAGAAACGTCGATTTTAGAGTCTAACACATGCAATCTGATATTTCAGGGATGTTTTGCTAATATGTGAAATATGTGTACCGAACACTTCTATATGAGTGCAAATGATAGGGAAATTGCCGTGTTAAAATTGCAGTATTTTCGACTGATCACACACCGTTGTGCTGTGGTGTGTAAGGGGGAGTGAGTTGAGAGAGAATCCCATTCTCTTTTAGGAAGTCCAAGAACTCAGTACTTAAGTACTCTCCACCTCGATCTGATCGAAGTATCTTGATTCTCATTCCTGTTTGGTTTTCTACTTCAAGTTTGTACTCCTTGAATTTCTCGAAAGCTTCAGACTTATGCTTTATCAAAAACACATGGCCGAATCTTGAGAAATTATCAGTGAAAGTTATGAAGTAAGAAAAACCGCTTCTTGCATGTGTAGACATTGGCCCACATACATCACTATGTATGAGGCCTAAAAGTTCAGTAGCTCTTTCTCCGCGTCCAGTAAACGGAGTTTTGGTCATTTTACCTTTGATACAAGACTGGCAAGTCGCATAAGATTTATACTCAAAAGAATTTAAATATCCATCTTTATGAAGCTTGTTTAATCTTGTTTCATTAATATGACCAAGTCTACAATGCCAAAGAAAAGCTTCATTTATATCTGAAAATTTTCTTTTACTTGTGTGTTGAATGTTGAAAACTGTGTGTTGATTAAGGATGTATATCACGTTATTAAGTGTACCACAACCAATCAACTCTTGATTAAGTCTAATGTTCATAACATTGTGTTGCACAGCAAAATGATATCCTTCATTGTCTAACAAAGAAACGGATATAATATTACAAAGTATACTTGGTACAAAATAACATGGGTTCAAAACCAATATACAGCCCGACGGCAACCCTAGGTGATACTCTCCCACTGAAATTGCATGTACATTGGAACCATTTCCAACTTGGAGAGTATGATCACCTGTCTTCAAAACTATGCTATTTCTCAACGCCTGTACAGAATTGCAAATATGAGAACCCGAACCGGTATCTAATACCCAGGAAGCAGAGTTAATAGAAAAACAATTTTCAATCACGAACACACCTGAAGCTGAAGCAACGCCATGCTTCTTTTTCTTGAGTTCAAGGTACTCAGTACAGTTCCGCTTTCAGTACCCCGTCTTCTTGCAGTGAAAACATTCTCCCTTCCCCGACTCCGCATCTTTGGATTTGTCTTTCCCCTTCGCCTTCTTTATTCCTCCTCTCGGTTTGGTGAATTTCTTCTTATTCTTTCCCTTGGCCTTGGCTTTTGGGACGGAAGAGGAAGATTGTCCAACAAGCATAGAGGGGGACTTCGCTTTCAGCGTGCTCTCCGCACTTCTCAACATATTGAGAAGTTCGGGTAGTGATTTCTCCATGTCATGCATGTTGAAGTTCACTATGAATGGAGCAAAGGCGGAGGGAAGAGACTGTAGAATAATATCAGTATATTGTTCGTTATCCATTGTCCATCCGAGGTCCTCAAGCTCTTCTATAAGAGCTATCATCTTCAAAACGTGATCGCCTACTGATGTTCCTTAAGCAATACGCATCTGAAACAACTTTCGAGATGCTTCGTATCTCTAGATCCGAGATTGCTCCACATACAGTTCCTTTGTATGGAGAAAGATGGATTGAACGTCCATCTGCTCGTGTTGCTTTTAATGTGTATTGTCCATCGATGCAAGCGTGAGGCATTTGGCAGTAGCACGGTTAATATCCTACGTTTTGTGGATTTCTTTATCCGCAATAGAAGATTTAGGGCCAGGGACGGGCGGGGCTTTGGCAGTGAGGACATATGATACTTTATCATATGTGAGAGCAATGTTAACGTTCCTCGGCCAGTCTTTGTAGTTGGGTCCGGTCAGCTTGTTTTTATCTAGTAGAAGCTTAAGGCCTGTCATTGGTATCTGCCATTAAGAGAGAGAAAAGAATACACTCAGCGAAAGCTCTGGCAAAGATCAGATTGGTTATTATCTTGTCTAATCGATGTCTCCTACTGCTTTTATCAAATTTCCTTTCAAACCTTAAAATGAAAAATAGCCAGGATTAATTACAGTCTACAACTTCGCTAACCGTTCAGCCAGGCCAGTGTCGGTACTTTGAGAGAGGTTCCCCGTGCTTTCGCACGGACCCAATTAGAATAAACCTCGTTTTCCCAGAGGCGTAGTTTCGTTAACACCTTTCTAGACACCTTATGGGTTAGCTAATTGTAAAGTGCAAAACTCTCCTGGGAGCAACTCTTGCTCACAGTGGGATCGGGATCCTACTATCATATAAAATGTACGCAATCTCATTGCAAATTTCAACTCTTGAAACTCCCGATATGGTTTTTACCCATAGCACTCATGACTTTAACTATGGTCAACATATCATAAGTACTAGTCAAGTTCTTCCCATCATTTCGTGATTAACTAGACCCACCCATATGACCCTTAACTATAGTCAACATAATCATATGAATGTCCTAACTAATCCGCATCATATGCGGTGTAGGAAGACATCACTTAGCTACCGTACACTGCGCCTTAACTATAGTCAAAATACGCAGCACGAATACTAAGTACTCTACTTCCTAAAATGACGGAGGGCTGCGGATAGTTTTTAAGAAAACTTGTAACGCTTTAAACTTGATATCGTTGTAGAATCCAATGATTTTAAAAGGAGTGGCTTAAGCGCCGCACTTTGAAAACTTGATTTTTCATAAAAAAAAACCGAGTGGGTTTTAAATCCGATTCTACAATATCTTTTTAGGTTCATTTTCTTTACATTAATCTCATTAATGTAGTCCTATCATTTAAGTCCTAAAACCATCACAGAAAGAAACGAAAATAGAACGTACGCTTATGCCATTCGCATTCGTCACGGTATCCCGTTATGCACCGTTAGGTTACTTAACTAACGACATAGCGGGGCGGGACTAGCGCGGATGTAAAACATAAGCAACGTTTATTATATATCATATATATAATATCATTCGTCTCATCATGTAAAGTGATCACATCACAGAACAAACACAACAGAAGCACATATGAAAATATAAGATATCTAGGAGGTCCGTATTTAGTATTTAGCCATCAATAGAAAATACGGATTCTACGGTCGCGATGAATGGCCAAGCCCACACCCCTAGACCCCTACGAGAGCGGCAAGCGACCCTACCAATCCTAGAGTTTAGGAGACCCGGTCTCGACTCCTCGAGATGGCTTCCCACTGAACCCTAGAACCCGGTCACTTGTGCTCCCCTCCTTGGGTCTATCCTAATGCGGAAAAGTAAATAATATACAACAATGGTGACATCATCCTCAGCCCGGAAGTGCCCCAAATAAAAGAATATTACATACAATTGAATTTTACATGAATGAAAATAAAAAAACTCTCATCTCACATAAAAACCCCGGCCATTCAATCACGACAATCCTGTACAACATATCTCAGCAACACATAACATCACATGTCATCAACATAAGCATGTATACGTATCACAGTTGTCGTTGATGTATAGCAACGAAACCGGCGATACACCACATACTACGCTTACGGTCGCAGAAAAGAAAGTGAAAAACAACAACACTTGCGATTATCACATTCACATATATCAGGACGATGTTAAAACATTTCGATCGAATCAACAAACACCCATAAGTTACCCCGAGAGCTCAACACTTGAGCAAAGTTGAAAGTACCCAAAAGACGTGCCGCAGTGTCTATGGATCAGCCGTAGAAGGGTTAACCAATGCCTCACCTATGGTACCACGGAACTACGACAAACCCTAGGGTTCGATTGAATATACAATCGAGTTAAGGTTTTATAATCTTCTAGAGGGTCCATAGGAATACTTGCACTATCATTCAAAACAATCAACTTGGAAAAATACAACACTTGAAAATTTCAGAGGGGGTGATAATGTGGGGTTTGAAAATCTGTTCGAACTGTTAAATTGTTAGTGTATATGCCCTAGGGGCCATTATTATATCATACTAGTTTGTATATTACTTAATGAAAGTTTGGGATATTCACATGTATATAACAGTCTTGCTAAACATGGTAGTATGCTACTTGGTTTTATCTATCTTAATATGTGAGTATACGTATTGATAGAGCTCTTAAGATCTTGCTTGACTACCAGCGTTGTGATGGCAGTCACACTAGTGGAGGCTGGGTAGTCTACAAGCACATCCTTTTTCAGGTCCCTAGTCGTAGGATTATCGAGACAGGGCATCGATACTCCGGAGTAGACTAGTATGTACGCTTCTCATCCCAATTGGGGAGATGGTCTGTCCCACAGCCGTCAGTACGTCGTACTGGAGATAGTATACAGGTGCTCGTTGGGTTACGGGTACACCGGACAGGACTCGCAGGGAACTGTTGGTTGGTTTTATACCAGTCGTCAGTTAACAGTTCCCAGATGACATGAGTACAGCATAGTCCGCAGACTTGACACTGCTACTTCGCCTCGAGTGTGTCCCACTGTTCTTAGATTGCTACCCTACCATGGCTCAAAGGAGTCGTGCAAACAGATAGCAGTTGGGTGCAGTCCCGAGCACTTGGAGGCAGTGGCGGTTAGACAGGATTCGTCTCTCCCGGTATTGGGAGTTGATATCGCGCTGTGTCAGAGAGCCATTACACAAAGTCCCTGGCCAGGGCAAGCGAGATTTACTGGTAGGTTCCAGTTGTTTCTCAGGGTGTAATGGGCTACGCCCCGACACGACCTATACCGCTATTAGGGGACTGACGCTTGCTGCCCCCCTGGGCCCGATATGCGATAGTCTTAGACGAACAGACCGGACTGTACGGGATTGTCATATCAGGCTCAGTAGGAGTTCGGATGGGTTTCCTCATCGGCCTTTTTATCGACATCTACCTGGGGACCGTTACGTACAGCTAGTGCCGCTTGCGGTCTGTGGTTAAACCCACTGCTAGCGTAGTAGTAGGGTCTTTAGAGTCCCACACAGAGAGTTTCCCTGCTCAAGGCGAAACGATATAGAGGTCGTATGGTTTTACGACAAGGGTTCGGACACATACGTGTGTTTACGCACGTACGACATTCGGACAGTTTTTACTAGCCGGCTTTGGTTTAAGCCAGATTCTAGTATCGGGTTATTGGATTTATACAGTCTAAACTTTTTCCGTGTTTTCACGGATAGGAGGGGCGTTCTCGTAATTTCGCGAGAAGCTTCTAGAAGGATGGTGACTTGGGGGTTTAGGTGGCATAAGCATTAAATGAGATTAGTGACTCATTTGTATGATTCATCCTTGTCATTAATGCATCATAAATGGTTAATGACTCATGTAAATAAATCACTCATATGAATAAATGAAGCATGGTTGTTAAATCATTTATTTATTTATTTGATAAATAATAATGCTTCATATATATCATGAGAGATCATTATCTCATTCTCATTCTCATGCTCACCTTCTCTCTCCTCAAGCTCTCTCTCTTCAAACCCTAATCCTCCCCTATCATGTGTTGAGATCAAGAATTAGAATAGACTAATCAATCCATAACCCTTCTCTATATCATCTAGGTACTTTGATTAGCAACTAAAGAAACCTAGTTACCTCAAGTTTAGAGGTAAAGCTTGGAGTATAGCTCTCGGGTAGATCATCTACTACATAGAGAAGGCCGGAGAGGAGGTGGAGAACGAAAAGACGAAGGACACGGTTCATTAGGTATAATCACTTCACATAGTAGTTAACAACTTCTATGTTACTTGTTAGTTATAGTTTAGCAAAGATTCTTCGGTTAGTCGATGTTTACGCAAAGAACAAGATCGTTTTTCATATTTCCGCCTCCCCGCAAGTCGTGGGGTGTAGTACATCGACTTACAGTGGTATCAGAGCCTCGCTAAACAATAATTAACTCAATAGCAAAGTCGTATGAATTTCGAACGCAAAACGAACCGAAAAAGACATCCATATCACTAAGTTTCTATCGAATTTAAAACATGCTCTAAAAATTTTTCAGGGAGCTGCAGAATAACCTACAGAGAATTATAAGGTAACTGGAGAAAAATGGGTTCCTGAATCGGCCATACAGCCGTGGAACCGCGACCGATCCCACCGATCCGTCGTGGATCCGCGGCCGAGTTGAAGCCGATTCAACCCAGTTTCCTCCAGTAACTCTTCTGTGATATTTTTGTATTTTCTGGAATGTTTATTTTCTGCTCAAGTCTCAGGTGCACAGAGAAGTTTTGGGAGTAGAATCTGATGTGTTTGCTCGATCGAAATTTTACGATGTTTGCTAATTTGATTAAAATCTGTGATTGTATAAATGTGTTCGTAAACCTCCCCTAACTGCTAGTATGTCGGTTAGCAGGGGGTTGCACATTTCTGTAATGGATTTCACTGTTTGTGGTTATGAACTGTATTGGATTGTTGTGATGATTAGCCAGGGTTTGTGATGGGTTATTATATTCATTCATTCAATGTAATTGTAATATGTTGTAATATTATTTTGCGGGGCACATCCAGGTTGCGGTTGTAGCCACCGTTGTATTATTTCATTTTACTGTTTTTGCTCCTAGGATAGACCCAAGGTGGGGTGCACAAACTACCGGGTACTTTGAAGTGTTTAGTGGCCTACTCACGTTGTTGAGGGAGACCGCTTCACTTCGGGTACTTGGCGGGTAGTTTGCCGTACCCGTAGGGGTCTAGGGTGGGGTAATGGCTATTCATCACAACTGTGTAATCCGTCTTTCGTTGCAGGCTCAAAAGAAACGCTGATTGCTTGCATATCCAATAATGTTCATCTGAGATATGGAATGCCTATTATTGCGTCTGACGAATGTACAATATCTATATATGATAGCCATTTAGACGTCACTTATGTTTTACACCCGCGCTAGCCCAGCCCCCGCTCTGCCGTTAGTTAAGTAACCTAACGGGTGATGACGGGACCCAGAGGCGAATGCGGATGGCATAAGAGGACGTTGTATTTTCATTGTTTTCTGCAATGATAGGTTAATGATGGGACGCATTATTATTAATGCAAAGTTTAATCGTTGGAACAATTTAAAAGAAACCACTCGGTTATTTTTAAACAGAAGATATTTTTTAATTACGGAGCTTTAACCACTCCTTTTAAAAGCTATCAGGTTCCTTCGGATATATCAAGTTCACTACGTTCACGGTTTCGCCAAAACCATTCGTAGCCCTCCGTCATTTCATTTGGGTATTCAGTAGTATTCAAGCTATGTATTTTGGCCAAAGTCAAGGCATAGTGTTTGGTAGCTGCTGGGTATTCATTTGTTGCATAGATAGATGAGTTAGTTTGGGACAGTCGTATTATCATTTGACCAAAATCAGGGGTATGTACGGATGGGTTCAAATTGACAAGATAATGACGGGTAGAACTTGACATGTGACTTATGACATTTTGACCAAAGCCAAGGTCATAAGAGCATGAGGCAAAAATTTATATCGGGAATTTCTAAAGAAACTGAAATTTGCAAAGAGATGCATACCATTTGGAGTTTGATGAATGTTGGTAGGATTCCTTCAACATTATCATACGATGATATTTGGATCCCGATCCTACTGTGAGTATATGCTACTCATCAGGAGATTCGTCACTTAACGATCAATGTTATAAACCAAGTAGGTGCCGAGAAAGGTGTCAGCGGGGCTACGCCCCCAGAGAAAAGAGGTTATTTAATTAAGGAACTTCGCGAAAGCGTTGGAAAACCTCCCTCGAAGTATCGACACTGGCTTGGCTGAACGGTTAAGCAAGTATTGTACGGTGAGAATAGTCCTGGCTAATTCTTCTTTTATGGTTTGAGGAAGGATTCGAGAAACAGTGGGAGCCATCCAGTTTAGATAAACTAAAAACCACTCTAAACTTGCAAGAGCATCATGCTAAAGTGTTTCTTCTCTCTCTCCTACTTGCAGCGACCCTGAAAATGACTGGACTTAAGTTACTTTTAGAGAAAAATATACTGATAGGGCCAAACTATAAAGATTGGCTGCGGAATGTCAAAATGGCTTTGACCTATGACAAATTGGGGTACGTCCTCACCGCTAAGGCACCTGCAGTCCCAGGTCCCAAATCCAGTAATGCGGATAAGGAAATCCGCAAAACCTGGGAGTATGATTGCGCGAAGGCCAAGTGCATCGTGCTTGCCTCGATGAACAATGAACATCAGAGGAGGCACGAGGATATGGAACTAGATGCCATATTTCTCCATACAAAGGAACTTTATGGAGAGCAATCTCGTATAGCAAGATACGAGACCTCAAAGAACTTGTTTCGAACGAGGTTGGCCGTCGGATCATCGGTAGGAGAACATTTCCTAAAGATGATTGGCTATATAGAAGAGCTCGCACACCTTGGGACGACTTTGGATAATGAGCTCTATACAGACCTGATTCTCCAGTCCCTTCCTTCCACCTACGCCCAGTTTATTCTGAATTTCAACATTCAAAGAAAAGAGGTTGAACTTCCAGAACTCCTTAACATGTTGAGGAGTGCAGAGGGCACCTTGCAGAAAGCAAGGGAAACACCCGCTATGTTTGTTAGCGGTGCTTCTTCTTCCGGATCCAAGGCTAGGGCCAAAGGAAGGAAGAAGAAGGCCGCTACCAAACCTAGAGGAGGTGTTAGTAAGGTGGGAGCGAAGGGAAAGAAAACGATTGTGGTGCCAGTAGTGGCCCAGGATGAGTGCTTCCATTGTCACAGGAAAGGGCACTGGAAGAAAGATTGCAAGGCGTGGAACGCCAAGAACCAGGGACTGAAGCAAGCTGTGGCTTCGACTTCAGGTGTGTTTGTAATTGAGAATTGTCTGTCAATCAACTCTACTTCCTGGGTATTGGATACCGGATCAGGATCTCATATATGCAATTCATTGCAGGCACTGAGAAACCGTAGAGTGCTAAAGGATGGTGATATGACCCTAAAGGTTGCTAACGGAGCTAACGTAGGAGCTGTGTCCGTCGGGGATTATCACCTGGGATTGACGAGTGGACATATTTTGGTTTTACATAACTGTTTTTGTGTACCTAGTTTAACGTGTAATATCATATCAGTTTCCTTGTTATCAAATAAAGATTATGATTTCACGTTTGTAAGCGATGTTGTTAACATCCACCTTAATCATAGTTTGATTGGGTCCGGTACACTGGATAACGGTATATATGTCTTAAACCAACTCCAGATTTTCAATGTCCGGAACACACTAAAAAGAAAGTCTCCAGATAAGAATAAGGCTTTCTTATGGCATTGTAGACTAGGTCACATCAATGAGACAAGGTTAACTAAGTTACATAAAGAAGGATATTTGGACTCGTTCGAATATCAAACTTATGCCACTTGTGAATCATGTCTCAAAGGAAAGATGACAAAGACTCCATTCACTGGACATGGAGTAAGAGCGAGTGAGCTCTTAGGACTCATACACAGCGATGTATGTGGTCCAATGTCTACACATGCAAGAGGTGGTTTTTCCTATTTCATTACTTTTACGGATGATTACTCAAGGTACGGATTCATTTATCTGATGAAACATAAATCCGAGGCTTTTGAGAAATTCCAGGAGTATAAGAATGAAGTAGAAAACCAAACCGGCAAAAGTATCAAGACACTAAGATCTGATCGAGGTGGTGAATACGTAAGTGCCGAGTTTCTAGGTTACCTAAAAGAGAAAGGAATTCTCTCTCGGCTTACTCCTCCATACACTCCACAGCATAACGGTGTATCGGAGAGACGGAATCGAACCCTATTGGATATGGTACGTTCCATGATGAGTAATGCCGAGTTACCGCGATCTTTATGGGGTTATGCGCTAGAATCAGGGCATATCTTCTGAACAGGGATCCTACTAAGACTGTGCCTACCACGCCATATCAGATGTGGAGTGGGAAGAAACCCCATCTTCAGCATCTGAAGATATGGGGATGTCCAGCTTTTGTTAAAAAGCAGCATGCGGACAAGCTCGAGGCACGATCAGTACAGTGTAAGTTTGTGGGATATCCAAAGAACTCCAAGGGATATTATTTCTATTACGCAGAGGAACAAAAGGTTTTTGTTTCTCGTAATGCCCATTTTCTAGAACATCAGTTTTTAGAAAGGGAAATAAGTGGGAGAGAAATAGAACTGGAAGAAATTCCAGAACCACAAACTACTACTGAAAGTTTGGTAGAACCAGTAGTTCAAGAAGAACGGGACATTCCCGCACCCCTCCGCAGGAGTAGTAGGCCGTCTCATCCGCCTGAGAGATACTACGGTTTTCTCATAGATGGGGATGGAGAGGATTGCATCATTGATGATGATGAACCTACTAGCTTCCAACAGGCCATCCAGAGCGGCGACTCGGTACGATGGCTAGATGCAATGCGGACCGAGATGGAGTCAATATACACCAACAAAATATGGACTTTGGACTTTGCTCCAGATGGGGTAAAACCCATAGGATGCAAATGGATCTTCAAGAAAAAGATTGGTGTAGATGGACAAGTGGAAACCTATAAGGCTAGACTTGTTGCAAAGGGTTTTCGTCAAAGACCTGGTTTAGACTATGACGAAACTTTTTCTCCAGTGGCTATGCTCAAATCCATTCGGGTCCTTCTTGCTATTGCTGCCTTCCATGATTATGAAATCTGGCAGATGGACGCAAAGACGGCTTTTCTGAATGGAAATTTAGAAGAGTGCGTCTATATGGATCAGCCAGAGGGTTTCAATCAGAGTGGGAGCAGCGGGAAAGTATGCAAGTTGCTTAAGTCCATTTATGGACTGAAGCAGGCATCGCGGAGTTGGAACATCTGTTTTGATGAAACGGTCAAAGAATATGACTTTATCAAAAATCCAAATGAACCATGTATATATAGTAAAGTTGTAGCACGAACTGTCGTATTCCTCGTATTGTACGTGGATGACATTCTATTGATAGGAAATAACATTCCTATGCTACAATCTGTCAAACGATTCTTGTCACACAGGTTCTCCATGAAAGACCTGGGTGATGCCTCTTACATTCTGGGGATCCGGATCTATCGTGATAGATCCAAGAGGATGTTGGGACTTTCGCAGTCCAGGTCTATCAACACTATACTGAAAAGATTCAGTATGGAAGATTCTAAGCGCGGTAATCTACCGGCTTGTCACGGAATCACCCTCTCCAAAGAGATGTCTCCCAAGACTGATTTGGAAAGGGATCGCATGTCTATTATACCCTACGCTTCTGCGGTAGGCTCTATAATGTATGCGATGTTGTGCACCAGACCAGATGTAGCTTACGCACTCAGCGTGGTAAGCCGGTATCAGTCAGACTCAGGGGAGAATCACTGGATAGCAGTAAAGAACATTCTCAAGTACCTGAGAAGGAATAAGGAGATGTTCTTGGTTTACGGCGGAAAAGACCTCAAGTTAGAGGCCTTTGCTGATTCCGGCTTCCAGAGTGATAAGGACGATTCCAAGTCCATGTCGGGTTATGTCTTTACACTCAATGGAGGGGCGGTGTGCTGGAAGAGTTCCAAGCAGGACACCGTTGCTGACTCGACGATGGAAGCGGAGTATATTGCTGCTTGCGATGCCGCAAAAGAAGCGGTCTGGATGAAGAAATTCCTAACAAAACTTCAGGTGGTTCCTACCATTGTTGATCCAATACCTCTGTATTGTGACAACAACGGAGCTATAGCTTTAGCGAAGGAACCAAGGTCCCATCAGAAGTCCAGACACATCTTAAGGCGGTATCATTTGATCAGGGAGATCATTGATCGTCGGGAGATCGAGGTTCGGAAAGTTGCTACTGAAGAGAACATTGCTGATCCATTCACGGAGGCCCTACCTCAGATTCAGTTCGAGAGGCTACTCGAGATCATCGGTCTTCGATATGCCAGTACATGGCCCTAGTGCAAGTGGGTGATTGTTAGTGTATATGCCCTAGGGGCCATTATTGTATCATACTAGTTTGTATATTACTTAATGGAAGCTTGGGATATTCACATGTATATAACAGTCTTGCTAAACATGGTAGTATGCTACCTTGTTTTATCTATCTTAATATGTGAGTATACGTATTGATAGAGCTCTTAGGATCTTGCTTGACTACCAGCGTTATGATGGCAGTCACACTAGTGGGGGCTGGGTAGTCTACAAGCACATCCTTTTTCAGGTCCCTAGTCGTAGGATTATCGAGACAGGGCATCGATACTCTAGAGTAGACTAGTGTGTACGCTTCTCATCCCAGTTGGGGAGATGGTCTGTCCCACAGCCATCAGTACGTCGTACTGGAGATAGTATACAGGTGCTCGTTGGGTTACGGGTACACCGGATAGGACTCGCAGGGAACTGTTGGTTGGTTTTATACCGGTCGTCGGTTAACAGTTCCCAGGTGACATGAGTACAGCATAGTCCGCAGACTTGACACTGCTACTTCGCCTCGAGTGTGTCCCACTGTTCTTAGATTGCTACCCTACCACGGCTCAAAGGAGTCGTGCAAACAGATAGCAGTTGGGTGCAGTCCCGAGCACTTAGAGGCAGTGGCGGTTAGACAGGATCCGTCTCTCCCGGTATTGGGAGTTGATATCGCGCTGTGTCAGAGAGCCATTACGCAAAGTCCCTGGCCAGGGCAAGCGAGATTTACTGGTAGGTTCCAGTTGTTTCTCAGGGTGTAATGGGCTACGCCCCGACACGACCTATACCGCTATTAGGGGACTGACGCTTGCCGTCCCCCTAGGCCCGATATGCGATAGTCTTAGACGAACAGACCGGACTGTACGGAGATTGTCACATCAGGCTCAGTAGGAGTTCGGATGGGTTTCCTCATCGGCCTTCTTATCGACATCTACCTGGGGATCGTTACGTACAGCTAGTGCCGCTTGCGGTCTGTGGTTAAACCCACTGCCAGCGTAGTAGTCGGGTCTTTAGAGTCCCACACAGAGAGTTTCCCTGCTCCAGGCGAAACGATATAGAGGTCGTATGGTTTTACGACAAGAGTTCGGACACATACGTGTGTTTACGCACGTACGACATTCGGACAGTTTTTACTAGCCGGCTTTGGTTTAAGCCAGATTCTAGTATCGGGTTATTGGATTTATACAGTCTAAACTTTTTCCGTGTTTTCACGGATAGGAAGTGCGTTCTCGTAATTTCGCAAGAAGCTTCTAGAAGGATGGTGACTTGGGGGTTTAGGTGGTATAAATGAGATTAGTGACTCATTTGTGTGATTCATCCTTGTCATTAATGCATCATAAATTGTTAATGACTCATGTAGATGAATCACTCATATGAGTAAATGAAGCATGGTTGTTAAATCATTTATTTATTTATTTGATAAATAATAATGCTTCATATATATCATGAGAGATCATTCTCACATTCTCATTCTCATGCTCACCTTCTCTCTCCTCAAGCTCTCTCTCTTCAAACCGTAATCCTCCCCTCTCATGTGTTGAGATCAAGGATTAGAATAGACTAATCAATCCATAACCCTTCTCTATATCATCTAGGTACTTTGATTAGCAACTAAAGAAACCTAGTTACCTCAAGTTTAGAGGTAAAGCTTGGAGTATAGCTCTCGGGTGGATCATCTACTACATAGAGAAGGCCGGAGAGGAGGTGGAGAACGAAAAGAAAAAGGACACGGTTCATTAGGTATAATCACTTCACATAGTAGTTAACAACTTCTATGTTACTTGTTAGTTATAGTTTAGCAAAGATTCTTCGGTTAGTCGGTGTTTACACAAAGAACAAGATCGTTTTTCATATTTCCGCCTCCCCGCAAGTCGTGGGGTGTAGTACATCGACTTACATAAATATCGTCAAGGTTACCAATACAATGTTAAATTTACGACTACGAAACACTATGAAATAGCCCCTAAGCACAGTAGTCATCACATGAAAAATTGGGCTTAGCAAACAATCCCTGAAAACCCAAAACCAACACACCAGAGCACACACGCAAAACGAGGCAAAAAGGACACCCCATGGCCGGCCTGCTCGGATTTCAAGGCCTCGTGCTCGGCCAAAAATCGATGGAAGATCCCCATTTTTCTTGTGTGCTCTATTGGTGTCTCAAATAAGTTTCTGCAGTTGTTTAAATAATTTTTACAGATCATTTAAAATTCGACAGAGAG
This sequence comes from Agapanthus africanus, assembly GCA_030015575.1. NCBI lineage: Eukaryota > Viridiplantae > Streptophyta > Magnoliopsida > Asparagales > Amaryllidaceae > Agapanthus > Agapanthus africanus. Next base: position 738,089,097 of record CM057340.1, read on the forward strand.
CAGATTTTGGGTTTCCAGAAAATCGTATTTTCCGTATTTGTTTCGGTTTCGTAATATCTAACATTGTCTAAAATTCTAGTTTGGCTCTGATACCACTGTAGGGTTTCTGTAACACCTCACTTAAGGTTTTACAAGTATCACACATGCCATATTAAAATTTTATGAGTTGTTAAACAAACTAACCTAGAAATCGAACTAGAATGATTAGGGTAACAAGTTCTAGTATCATATACTAGCTAGTGTCTAATACTAAGTGGGGAGAAATACAAGCTTTGTAGACCTCCTTTGCAACTCCTTGGATCTTCTAGAGGTTGAACCGGCTAGTTCGAGCTTCTTCCACGTCCACGATGATCCACCCGGAGTACTTTTGCTCAAAGCTCCTTGCTCCACTTGATCACAATGAAGATGAAGCAAACAAACTACTCCAATGGGCTAGACAAGTGTAGTATGATGATATGGTTGTGTTCTCACATAAAAACCCTTTCTTTCTTTTACCTTCACTCACTTAGAAATCTCAAGAGAGAGCTAGAGAGAGGAAGAAGAAGATGGCAACCTTTGCGTTCATTTATTTTTGGATGAAAAGATAATGATAAAAGATAATGAGAGAAAGATAAATATCTTCATCTCAAACCATGGTTAATAAATATCTAGATATTTTAGAATAAGAGAAAAATAACAAGTGAAATGAAACCATGGTTCCAAACTAGGTCTAGTGAAGAATAGTCAACCATGGTTTAATATCATTTTCTTTTTCTCATTCTAATATATATAAAGATATTTACTTTCCATGTGAGTCTTATATTGCCATCTTTCTTGTATCATCAACCATGATACAAATGCATGTATGTATGTGTGTATGCACATCAACATGTACGTATACATCCATGCATCCATCATAAAGAAAAGGTTTATTTAAATGAGATAAAAGTCAATAATAAATCAACACTTGATTTAATAAACCGGTCATATCTCATACGGCCCGACCAATAGAAAACGCCCGATTAAAACAGGGTATCAAATACACGTATTTAATCGAGCTCCCGCACATATCTCATATGCACACCATATCGTTTCGCCTGAGCCAGGAAACTCCTGTGTGGGACTCTGAGACTCGTCAATACGACAGCAGTAGGTGATGATCACATCAAACACCCACAAGTCACAAGCGGCCAGCTAAACGTAACGGCCACCCGGGTATTGAACGATCAGAAGAAGAACAAGCGAACCTGTCAAAACTCCCGTCGAGCCAACTGGCAACACTTACCGTACAGTCCGATCTCTCCGTCAGATATGTTGCATATCGAGTCTAGGGATGGTAACGTCGACCCCAATAACTCAATAAGTCATGCCGGTATATGGTCTACAACAGATCGAGAAACTACTGATAACACTTATCAGTAATATCTCAGCAGCCCTGGCCAGGGACTTCCTGTTATAGCCAATCGTGCATAGCGCAACATCAACCCCCAATACCGGGAGAGACAAAACCCCTCCTATCGCTCATCGCCTCCATGTGCCTCGGGATTGTTCCCAAAATCCACCTGTTTGTACGGCTCTGTAGAGCCGTAGTAGGGTGGAGATCAAAGTACAGTGGGAGGACACATAAGACTCTATGACGATCTCGGGTCTACAGACTAACTTGTACCAGTGTCACCTGAGACGTATGATATAATACCACATAGGAGTTCTCGGCGAGTCCGTTCAGTGTACCCAGTCTCACTGAGCACCCGTATACAATCTTTGGTGTCACCACACCAGATGGATATGGGATCATCCATCGCCCATCATATGGAACAAGAATGGTATACGCTAGTCTACTCTGGAATATCGATGCCCTGTCTCGATATACCTACGACTAGGAACATTTCAAGGATATGCTTATAAACTACAGGTGTCCCACTAGTATGATCCACATCATAATCCCAGTAGTCAAGCAAATATCCTAAGGGCTTTATCAACATGTATCAAATGAGTAAAAGCACAATCAAGTGAACATATGATAAAGAGCAACCAGATAGCATACTATCATGTCGAGCAAGACTGTCCTCTGAATATATATATATACACATCAGTACATACACTATCATATAATGGCCTCTAGGGCATACATATATCCAACAGTCGCCAATACTCAACAACAGACGAGAAACTTAAAATCGGTTGTTGGCCAAAGCAACGTGCATCCACGCCAATCCCTCGAGGAGAGACTGGAACGTCCTTACTCGTTTCCCGGGGATAAAACGAGGAGACTGTTCGAGCTGGCAGTGCGCAACAGACTCATCAATCTGCCAGATCCAAGACGTCCGTTGTAGCCAGGCGATGTCAATAATCCTAATTACTGCCCTTACCACCAAGCAGTAAGCCATCCAATCGAAGATTGCTTCGTCTTCAAAGGCTGGATTGAGGACCAATACCAACAGAGCAAATTCGCACTGTCTGAGAATTGGAAGGTGAGCCTGCCCCAGCCACACACTCCTAAAAAGATGGACATGCCGGGGGCATCGTGCTCTTTTATAGAAGAAGCTCTATGGGAGGTTGCTCTTTCAGCCAAAACGAAGAGAATGCTGAATGATCTCCAAACATGCCCGGCGATTAGGTGGAAGAGCCCGCTAGAACCCGAGATCATCGAGGGAATGTTGAAGCCGCGCCCAAGCTGAAAGTTGGTGATGGTGGACAAAACATTCAAGTCAAGCCTCCAAAGTCTTTAAAGAAAAAGAAGAAGTCCAAGAAGCCTGTCCAACCCGACGATAGCCGTACAGGTCTGCAGAAATACATCGATGTACTGGAAGAATATAACCAGAGGGCACGGACCCTAATCACATTGGAGGAATTCTTTAAGCATGTTCTTGAGAATGAAGACGATGACGCTGACGAAGGAGATGATTCTTCAGAAGGTCCTGAAGACTATGTGGCAAGCTGCCACATGATCTCTCACTCGATAAATGACAAAGAAGCTCCTGATGCAAAGAAACTGGGGGCAGATCCCGAACCGGAACTCCTAGAGCCGTCAGATGAGACAATTGACATGTTGCTGAACGAGGCCTGTCAAAAGAGCAAAGCTGATCGAAAGCGCGAAATGGCCATATTTGAAAAAACCAAACACCGGCGGCTGGACAAAAGGGTTGAAGTACCCCAACTGAATGGAAGCACTTCTGCAGCCAGCAAAAGCAAGTTTAAGACAAGGAGGCAATTTTCTAAAGCCCTATCAATGGGAATGAAGTTTCCACCTTCTAAAGAAGACACTTCAGAAAATACGTTCCCCGATGGGCTAGATGCACATCCAAACTACTGCATATACCATCGGAGGATCACACACCCTACCGAGGAATGCATGGCCTTCAAGAATTGGTGGCATGGATACATTGCTCATCGGCAACATTTCAAGCGAATGAAGCGCAAAACGCGTCGAGAGCAGAAGAGCACAACAGATGTGCGCAAAAGAACTGACGGCAACTGCCATATGGCTGATTCCGGAGGATCGCAAGTTCTTACCTTCGGGGGCGATTCTGATGAAGAAATAGCCCTCGGCCCTCTCTTCAAAGAATCCATCTCCGAAACAAAAGAGATAAAGACCTGCGAGAACATTCAGCTACATAATCGCACGTTACCCGAAAAGAATCTCGGACCCACAAACAAGGGATCGAACAAAAAAGTTAAAGGGAAAGAAAAAGTCCCTGAAGATATCGCCCTCAATGATTGAGTCGTCGAAGAGCTGGCAGCCAAGGACCCGCCCAAGAAAAACAAGATGGATTACAACGTTCTAGCACACTTGAGGAAGATACCCTCGCAGCTAAGCATTCTCGATGCCCTTCTGCTATCTAAAAAGAAGAGAGATTCTTTGATCAAGGCACTACAAGAGCCTGAGCAGTTCCAAACTTTCCTTGATGAAGAAAAGATGAAGGACGAGCTGGAAGAAGTGTACACTGCTGACGTCACTTTCGGCGATGAAGACTTCCTCCTCGGGACGTGTGAGCACAACCATCCCCTGTATGTCACCGGATACTGCCATGAAATCAAGATAGGTAAGATTCTAGTTGACAACGGGTCTTCTGTCAATCTCCTAAATGTGAGGGTACTAAAAGAAATCTGCATGAGTATTCAACACCTCGCTAGAGATAAGATCACTATCTCCGGGTTCAACTCCCAGTCATCACGGACGCTCGGGTCTGTGATACTGACATTACGCTTTAGGCTTCTCGTCACTGACATCAAGTTTCACGTCATTGACGCCAAGACTTGCTACGACGCTTTGCTCGGCAGACCTTGGTTACACAAGTACAACATCATCCCTTCTATACAACATCAGTGTATGAAATATTTCAAAGATGGTCTTGAGTATACCGTGACAGGGGAGCTGAACCAATTCTCCGTAAACAAAGTCCACAAATATGAAGACGCCAAGTACTTCTTACCAGACTTTGAAGATACGGAAAGATGTCATAAGCCGGAAAATAAGCAAAAAGCTATCACCACCATTCTAGTCTTCGGGAGCAATACCGAGGAGAAAGAAGAGATAGTCTATTCAGGACTGCCCCAGTGCAACAAACCTGGACCGTCTACTGCTATGTTGGTCTTCGACGGCGACTCTGAAGATGAAGTCAACGTATTATTCTATGTTCGGCCATCAATACAGGCCTTCACTGGCAATGAACGGGGTTTGCAAATTGCCATGGTTCCGCGGCAGCACTACAAAGAGCTCGACGCACTTGATACCTATAATGTGCAAGAACTGCAGACGCTCTATGTTCCTCCCAGGCGAAAAGATGAAAAGACGATCCTCTTTTATCGATCTGCGGAAACCAAAGTGGGGAAAGAAATCTGGCATGGTGTCGATTCTACACTTGACAGGCTCCAGCCCATCCGTATGCCCAGATACTACACGGAAGGATTAAAAAGCCTGCTAAGGCGCCAAGGCATACCCTTCAAACAGACTACTCGACAAGCTCAGTTCTACAACAGGATCTGGAACGTCCCTGGAACTCAGCGAAAATTGCCCAACAGGAGAATGGAAACGATCGGGCTTGGATATGTTCAATCCAAGAAATGGGAACGATTCTATGGCTGCTACGTTATACATGACTTCGATGAAGAAGGAGACGCTCTGTTAGAAGACGCTATAGTTGAACCAAAACAAGATCCTGCCACAAAAATGCCGAATCCGTCGTTTGAAGAACAGATGGACAAGCTAATCAGGGAAGCGGGTCAAAAGGTCCAGGATGACCAAAACCGTGAAATGGCCATTTACGAGAAGGCCAGAACACAGCGCCTCCTTCAGTATGCTACGGAGAATGATGATGCCCTTCGTGGCCAGCCAGTCATACAGAAGATCCGACGCGGAGGAAAAAACAAACTGAAGAACGGAAAAAACGTTCGACAGTAGCAAAGTGGGTCCAAGAAGCCACACGATCGAGAATTGAGCAGCCGGGATCCATCTCTTATAAAGAAGATGAGTCGAGCATATTCTTTTCCCCAAGACAAGACAAGGAAGATATTCGGTCTTGTAGTGAAATATCAGATGATTACCCTTCCGGAGTCCAAGCACCCCGAACAAGCAAGTGAGGTTCATCATCCAGACTATTGCTCCTATCACCGAGCGATAGGACATCCTCTTGAAGACTGATTCACCTTCAAAGACTGGGGAGAAGACCAGTATCAGCAAGGCAGGTTCGCTTTATCCAACAGTTGGAGGGTAACCCCACCACAGAAGCATGTACCAAAACCCACGTATACAGCGAGAGTAGAACCGGATAAACATCGGTCTTGGAAGCGATCTCGCACCTGTCACGTGATAACGATGTCAGAAGAGGGAGTATGCGAGGATATGGCTAACTTCCTCTGGTGCTTCGAAAACGATGATGACGAGATGATCTCAGAATTCCCACCAGCACCGAAAGAGCTGGAAGATGGAATCCATACTACTGCAGATAACCTAAGAAAAATCGACTTGGGGACGGCAAATGACCCACGGCCTACGTTCGTCAGTGAGCTGCTGTCTGAGAAGCAAGTGGCAATGCTAAAAGACGTGCTCATGCAGTATAATGACTGCTTCGCGTGGAACTATTTCAAGATGTCGGGATTAGATCCAGAAATGGCCGTCCACAAATTGGCGATTTCTCCGGACGTCAAGCCAATCAAACAAGCGCCGAGAAGAATGCGACTCGAACTTGAAATGAGCATCAATGCCGAGGTCAAGAAGCTAATCGACTCCGGTTTCATCCAAGATGTTCAGTACCCTGATTGGATCGCCAACATCGTCCCAGTGATGAAGAAAAATGGGACGGTGCGCATATGTGTGGACTTTTGAGAGCTCAACAAAGCCTGCCCGAAGGATGATTTTCCCGTACCGGTTACCGAGCTGATGATAGACAATACATCCACTCACGAAGTTTTCTCGTTCATGGACGGCTCATCAGGGTATAATCAAATAAAGATGCATCCCGAAGACCAGAAGCATACCGCCTTCCGGACTTCTCTGGGCATATTTTGCTACAAAGTAATGTCGTTCGGTCTGAAGAACACCGGCTCTACCTATCAGAGGGCCATGACAAAGATTTTCGATGACCTCATACACGAAATCGTCGAATGCTATATCGACGACCTCGTAGTGAAAAGCAAATCGTACGAGGAACATTGGGAACATCTGAAAATCGTGTTTCAACGCCTTCAGAAATACAACTTGAAGATGAACCCTCTGAAATGCGCGTTCGGAGTTTCCTCGGGAAAATTCCTAGGATTCATCGTACGACACCGGGGCATCGAAATAGACCCATCAAAGATCAAGGCGATTATGGAAATGCCTCCGCCAAGGACTCTGAAACAATTACGGTCTCTCCAAGGAAAGCTCGCGTATATCCGACGGTTCATAGCCAACCTCTCCGGCAAATACCGCCCCTACAGTCACCTAATGAAGAAGGGGAACCCGTTCGTCTAGGATCGCAAATGCCAGAGTGCACTCGACGAAATCAAGCAATACCTGCAGAATCCGCCGGTACTAACTGCTCCGGTCAAGGGGAAACCATCATCCTATATACAACTGCCCTTGAAGGTTCCTTAGGCGCACTATGGGTACAATAAAATGACCAAGGGAAGGAGAGAGCCCTCTACTATTTGAGTCGAGTTCTCCTGGGGGCAGAAAACAACTACTCCCCCATCGAAAAAACACTGCCTGAAGTTAATCTTCACGATAACGAAGCTCAGACACTATGCGTTGGCGCATGAGGTCCATCTTATGTCAAAAGTGGATCCTCTCAAGTATTTGATGCCAAGAGCCATACTAACAGGACGACTCACTAAATGGGCCCTGCTCTTGATGGAGTTCTCGATAACTTATCGTCCGCTCAAGGCAGTGAAAGGTCAGGCCATCGCCGACTTCCTCGCTGAGCATCCGATACCTGCCGATTCACCCCTAAATTGCGAATTGCCGGATGAGTACGCGTTTGACACGATTGACGGGGAGAGAAGAGAGAGTGATACCCAATGGGAACTCTACTTCGATGGGGCATCTTTCATGAAGAAGCGAAAGCACAACTCCCCCATAATCAAATCTGGGGTAGGCCTCATCTTCGTGACTCCACAAGGAGGGATAATGCGCTTTTCCTTCTCCTTAACAGAGCCGAGGACGAACAATGAAGCCGAATATGAAGCTTTGATAGCAAGTCTTGAGATCGCTGTCGACATGGGAATCGAAAACCTCCTCATATACGAAGACTCCCAACTGATCGTTAGCCAAGTAAACGGCGACTATCAGACGTGCAAACCGGAGTTGGTAAAGTATGGCGAGAGAGTACAACAATTGCTGACTCAAATCCCTGCTTACGCCCTGGAAAGCATACCACGGGCGGAAAATAGCAAAGCGGATGCGTTAGCCAAACTCGCTAAAGAACTGGCTGACGAAAACCTCGATGACGTAAGGATCGTGGTACAAAGCTGTCGGGTTCTTGCACCAATGGAAATATCCCCGGAGTCGTCTGAAGAAAGGGAAGCGACCAAGCAAACAGCCTTACAAATAAAAGATCAGGAAAGGCTAAGGATTGGAGAGAATTCTTTATAGACTACTTCAAATCCCGACGAACACCTGAAGATACATCCTCAAGATATCAGCTCATGAAATGAGCTCTATCTTTCGCCTTCGTCAATGATACTCTGTACAAGAGATCGTTCGACTCTCTATGGATAAGATGCCTGGGACCTGAAGAAGCAAGGAGAGTCGTCCAAGAAACTCACGACGTACTCTACGGTTCTCATCAAGCCGGGCCAAAGATGAAGCTGAAGATCAAAAGGATGGGCTACTATTGGCCCACGATGATCCAAGACTGTCTCGAATACGCGAAGCAGTGCCCCTCGTGCCAAATTCATGGGGACTTCATCCACCAACATCCGAATCCGCTACACCCAACGGTGGCTAGCTAGCCGTTCGAAATGTGGGGAACTGACATAATCGGGCCTATCGAACCAGCATCATCCAGAGGACACCGGTTTATATTGGCGACAACTGATTACTTCTCTAAGTGGGCAGAAGCAGTACCGCTGAGAGAAGTGAAGACGGAGAACATCCTCCATTTCTTCAAGACACGTGTCATATATCGGTTCGGCACTCCGCGACGGATTATCTCCGATAACGGGCCAGCCTACAGAAGTCACAGAATCAGCCGCTTCGCGCAGCAACATAATATAGACTGGAGATACTCTTCGGTCTATAATCCCCGAGCTAATGGTCTAGCTGAGGCCTTCAACAAGACCTTGATGAAGATCATAAAGAAGACGGTGTCCAGGAATAGAAGAGATTGGCACGAGAGACTGCATGAGGCTCTCTGGGCGTATCGGACCACGTTCAAAACGACCACGAACACAACGTCGTATGCATTGGTATTCTGCGCTGAAGCAGTACTCCCCTTGGAGATAGAACTACCCTCTCTACGAGTGGCGGTTCATTACGAGCTAACAGACAAAGAGAATGTTCATCTTCGGTTTGAGGAACTCGACGCCCTTGATGAAACTCGTCTCATGGCGCAGCAAAACCTGGAAGCTTACAAAGCAAGGATGACGCGCTCGTATGAAAGATTGGCTAGGCAAAGAACATTCCGGCAAGGCGAACTCGTGCTAGTTGTAAAAAGACCTATGATCCCCAATCGTGCCAAATGGGGGAAATTCGAGCCAAACTATGAGGGCCCGTACATCATAGACAAGGTCTACCAAGGTGGGGCTTACTTGCTCATCGATATGCATCGTGAAAGACCCTTCAGGCCAATAAACGGTCGGTTCTTGAAGAAATACTATGCCTGACCGAAACGTCTTTAAACTACTGCAAACGCGCAGCATCCATGGGCTGACGCGTTAAAAAAAATGGTACGTCCATAAGCAAATGGGCACGGATGAAAACGCGAAAGGGCTCCGTGAGTAAAAACGGCAGGGCTACCGGCGAGTTTGCGAAAACCCGAAAGGGCGCAATCTTGTTAAAATACACTTGCAAGGTCCTCTCGACCTTGTAAGGAGAAAATACCTGCGTGAGATCCTTACGACAAGGGAGCAACACACTTAGGGATCCCCACGATTCTTAAGGAGAAGTTACACTTACGAGATCCTCATGACTCATAAGGAGAATTCCCCTATAAGACCCATACGGCTCATAGGATTCAAAAGCCTTAAGTTACAGGGATCTGAACCTATTCTTAAGCCATCACAACCCACAGGCTGCCCTACAAGCGATTCAATACTGACCCTTGTATACAATCCACGGGCACAAACAAACATCTTCCCCAACAGAGTCCCACCACTGACAAGGGATATCTTCATATGGCAAACGACCCTTGTAAGTCCTCTCGACCTATAAGGAGAAAACACTTTTGAAGATCCTTATGACTTACAAGAGAAAACGCACTTGGAAGTCCTCATGACCCCTAAGGAGAAAACACACCTACAAGATCCTCACGACTCGTAGGGAGAAATACCTTCATGAGACCCTTATGGCTCATGAAGTCAAAAGCCTTAGCTGGAAGGATCTTAACCCTGTTTTCTAAGCCACCTTTGTTTGACATCGACAAAGGCAAATGATGATTCGCTCCTGGAAATAACCCAGTTGTAGCGATGCTGATGCCTAAATCAGTATCAGATCCCAAGTCCCGTACTCACGATAAAAAAATCAGCGAGCCAAAAATGCATATGAAATAGACGAAACGATGGGGCAACTTGCAACGAAATCAGCAAGTAAAATATAAGCATACAAAACAGCCGAAATGATTGGGCAACTCGCAATAAAAAGAAACGAGTAAAAAAAGAAAAATAGCCGAAATAATTGGTCACCGCGAAAAATAGCCGAAATGATTGGGCAATCGCGACTTTCGCGATATAAAAAGCTGAAATGATAGAGCATCGCGGGAAGAAAACAAAAGATACATATAAAATGAAACTTATGCCCTGTAGGTCCATGCTGACCCTGTATACAATCCATGGGCATAAACGAAAAGGGAACCGTATGTCCCAACAAACTCCATCAGAGGGAAAGTCAGGTCTCAGCGGCAATATCTGCACCCCAGAAGACCAGCAACGGCGTTCTACCCCATGCCAGCAGGACACGGACGCAACATCACCAATCAGAGCCATGACAGAGTCCCTAGTTCCAAGTCTCGACGGCGACATCTAAAGCCTAGAGATCAGCAACGGCGTTCCTCCTCATGCCAGCAGGATACGAACGCGACACTACCAATCGGAGCCACGGCAAAGTCCCTAGTTCCAAAATCTCGACGGTTCACAGATAACCTAGAGACTATCCCGGAACCATGGCAAAGTCCCCTAGTTCCAAACCTCAACGGTTCACAGATAACCTAGAGACAACCCCGGCACCGTAACGGCGAAAGTCAACCCCGGCACCGTAACGGCGAAAGTCAACCCCGGCACCGTAACGGCGAAAGTCAACCATCGACCTCCCCGTCGAAGCAACGCTTCGACTCGAGAACAAGTCAACTCATCAACCACTTACGAGTCCTCTCGACTGGTAAGAGAGAAAATTCTCTTGCGAGATCCTTACGACTCTCAAGAGAAAGCGCACTTAGGAATCCTTACGATTCCTAAGGAGAAAATACACCTACGAGATCCTCTCGACTCGTAGGGAGAAAAATCTTTATAAGACCCTCACGGCTCATAAAGTTGAAAAGTCTTAGGCAACAGACCCGAACCTGTTTCCTAAGCCATCGCTACCCTACAAAGAGTTCAAGATGAGCTGTTATCTACATGCCACACTTACTACAGTGATATGACAACAACACAGCAAAGGAAAGAAGGCGATAATGCAAGATAGAAAAGAAATATGGCCTTTATTCATGAATTGAAAATGAATACAAGATACATGTCATAAAATAATACAAAATATTCTCTCGTTCAGAAGTAAATACAAAAAAGAGAGTATACAAAAAATCTTTAAGCCGGCGGACGACGTAATAAATTCGTCAAATCATCTTTCTTCCGCTGGGTCTCGGCTTCATGTTTTGTTATTGCTATGAGACGGGTCTCCATTTGAGACTGTTGAGCCTGATACGAGGCGAGCCGACTCTCAAACTCCTTTTCAGCAACTTTGTGAGCTTCAACCATCTCGCGGGTAAAAACAACGGCTTTATCAATAGCTACCACCTCCCTGATAGCTTCTTGAAGCACCCGCCAAAGTTCATACGCACGAGTAGTCTTAATCGTGAGTTCAGCTTGAAGTTCCCCCAAAGCATTTGAAGCTAGCTCCCTCTCCGAAAATTTTCGATTAAGCCTCTTCTCACATGACTGCAGATTTGCGGCGCACCGTTCAATCTGCCCCCGCAAGCTCATCTTTGCAGCCATGACTTCTGAGGGAAGGCGTGTGCACTCGAGACCATGTAAGCAAGCCTCCACTCGACTACAAAACTCAACCCAGACATGCACAAATGTTTCATCATGGTAAGTGGCAAGAAAGGGCAAAGAAATATTGGCTTCGGCAGCAAATTCTTCGGCTGTGATCAACTACCAGCACGAAGATCTTCGATAAGAGCCGACAAGGAGTGAAGGCTCTGCTTTGCCATTCGTTCAGATGCGCGCCGGGCATAAGGGCCGGGTGGCGTAATGATGCAAGATTCCAGCGGGATAAGAACGCGAAAAACTGTCAAGATTCATAAACAATCAGCGAGATTTACAAACAAAGAATAGATGGAACAACGTCAAAACTTTACTTACCTACGGTCGTGCAAGAAGGGTTTAAAAGATCTCCAGGCCCGTCGAGAATCTCAACTTCGTCGTCAGCTTCCAGAACTACAGAAGACATTAGCATCGTTATACGAAATAATGATAAAGCAATGAGGGGTCAAATAACACTGACCTTTCCCGTAAAAGAGGACGATACGTTGCGGGGATATTGCCTGCGGGGCGGCCATCTCGAGCAGACGCTGAAAAGACTTTGTGGGGGATAGATCCGCGATGGACGCCGCCAACCCTCGTAATTCTGAAAAGGCAGAAAGATTCAGATAATGGAGAGATCATTAAAACAAAATATAGAATACTACCTTCGATACTCCTCCCGCTTTTAACGGGAGAGATAGCAGCCTCGGCAACCTCTTCCGTACCCTCAGGCACATCATCGGAGACATTCGCTGGTGTGACGGCTTTTAGTTGAGGGGCAACGACCGCCACTTCAGGAACGGCAGTCTCGACTACCTGTTCCACAATCTCCGGGCCGTCACCAGAAAGATCCATTAAATCCGCGGCCAATAAAGATGCCTCTTCTGGGAGAGCAAGCACCGGGAGAACAGAAGCCACCAATAGAAGCTCTGCAGCAGGAATAGCAGCTGTATCGACCCCCTCCACACCTACTGGTGTCTCATCGGGGATATTTACAGAGTCCACGGTCAAGACGCAACTTGAGCTCAAATTCTCTGCCATTGCCGAAGTTCCTGCAAAGTTTTACGAAGATAAGAAGACATAAAAAGCGAAACAAATTACTTACCGAAGGAAAAATACAGAAAATATGCATACCGATACGCCAAGATACATCTAGTATGGCTTTTTCAAGCCGACGTTCCTTCCTGAAAAGGTATGCTCGCCTGGGTTCAAGTGTAGATTCATGGCCGCCGGTCCACAATGACAACTCATCTTCAGAAGCGGCTGAGATAGGCTGTTTGAGGGCTATCTCGCCTCCCTCTTCCAGAGGACCTATAAATCTTCGCCGTATTGATAGAGGATCTTCGTAGAATATAACGGCAGGATAAGAACTCTTCGGGACGCGCACGTTCTCGGTCTCATCCTGGGAACGCCTTATAGCCTCAGCCAATTGTGCGGCTTCCTCGGCGGCAGATGAACCCGGAAAGAGTAGACTATCATCCGGCTCTTGCATGGATACTGGTTCGTCTTGAACAATAGGCTCGGATTCCATCAAAAGGTCAAGAAGACCGGTGACCGTCTTCTTTCTCCTCTTCAACCCAGAACTAACGCTGGAAGATGATCGCTTCCTTCCCTTCGGCGCTTTGGCACGATACTGACCTACTTCACCTCCACTGTCCCCTTTTGGTGATCCCCCTGCTGATAACGTCGCCACTAATGGAGGGGTCGCAGGCACTTCGGCAGAAGCCTTTGGTCGAGCTCTAGTAAGCATCGGCATTCTTGCAGTGGGAGGAATCGACCCGGTTTCTGCGGCCTGCGAGATGAGGACCACACCACCATCCCTCAAAAGAGGGTGAAGGACTGACTGCGGTCGCAACGGAATGCTAGCATCTTGGGTCGGGATAGGAGTCTTATATTCGAAGAGTACCCGCCTTTCCTCAGCAATGATAGGACCAGCCCGGTGGCGATACCGGCCCATAAAGGAGCCCATAGACCTGGGGAGATAGTCAGGTTCTGGGATCATGAACACAGAGCCAGTATTCGGCCGCGTAAAATGATGAATAGCGTCGCGAATAACTCCCAACGATGAAGTAGGCTCAACCAAGAACGCTTCGAAGGGGACGCCCTGATCATAGCCCAGTTGCCGGGCAAAGCGGTGCGGATTATTCCGCATAAGGAGAGCCGTATCATTCTGGCGGAACACCAAATAGCCCGGTATGATCGAGTACAGATGCATGATCTCCCTAGGCTTTAAAGAAGGTGCTCCCCCTTTCGACAAGTCGAATAGCTGCTGGACAGGCCCCGCTGGAGCAGAAAGAACGCAATCAATAAACACCATTCCTCCCTCATGGGTATATGTATTGAGCAGAACACGGAGGGCCCCTAATTGAGTTGGATCGGGAGCGGAGGCATCCACCAATCTCATAACTCGATGGAAGGTGTAGGAGTCATAGAAGTTTGGCCGTTGATGTGCCGCAAATGCCCCCAACACATGCATTTCGATCCAAGATGTGAAGTAATGAAGGGGGAGATTCACAACATATACACCTAGAGTCGAAGTGTTGCCACAACACTTAACCCATGATAAAGATGTGATAGTCCCGCGATGCCGACGGCCAACTTTGCCCCTTCAGCTACACGATGGGCGAGATAGAAGATGGAAGCTCTCATGAAGCGTCGGTGTGACGGTATCACAAACCAGCTAAGCCAAAAGCTGATAAAACAGACAAAGAAGGTCTCTTCATCTATGTCGGGAGCCGCAATCGAACTAAAAGGAACGACTGACAAGATCGGGATGTAAAACTGTAGTAGATTTTCTGCTTTAACCGGCAGTCTATCCGAACCAAGCCCAAAAGGGTCATCGATACTCGCAAACTTCGGGGCCTCCTTAGATGAAATATCCCCCCGAATGAAACAGGCGATAAAACTCTCGAAAGTGACACCCTGCCCTTCTGACTTCGCAAACAATCTGTCGAAAATACCTAGGGCCTTGATCAGACTGGGGTACTTATGATGGACGGCGATTTCGGCTGTCAGACCATCAAGCACAGCCGACACGGTGGAGAAAACATATTCATATAGAGGCAGCAACTCCTCGTAATGCTCCTCCCTAATGGGCAATCCTGAAATCTCACGGAATTCATCCAATGAGATAGACACCTCTCGATCCCCTAGCAGGAAGGTGTTGGTGGGCGGATTCCACTGGTTTAAGAAGGCTTTGATCCACCAGACGTGAGGAGCATGGTAATGAAAGAGCGATGCATATATTGCCTGATACAGTCCGACCTTCTGCAGCCTTGCGCGGTGGGCAGAAAGAATATAGCGAGCCCAAATAAGGCAGCCCACTGGGTGCCGGGGGGTGATACCCACTTTATAGACTTGCCCCCAAGGTCGAGCTTCACCTTGGCAAATCCGACGCCCTAAGATGTCTATAGCGGGCAGGGGCTGGTTAGGTATCCCAGAGGTAGAGAGCTCCAGCTGGCCCGAAAGAGTCCAATTGGTCACTTCCACTGCATAAGCAGTCTGTGGACGTTCCATTGGCAGTATAGTGCGAAGAGGCTCTGCTGGCACTTCGCAAAGAAAGCTGCGGTGGCCCCGAATGATATGTCCATACCAGGTACCCCATAAGAGCAAATTGGTGCAATCTTTGTCATGAGCCCGAATCATCACCATTGCTTTTTCGTCTGACGGTGATTGCGGAAAAGCAGCATCTGAGCGAGTAAAAGGGAAGTAAGGGAGAGAAGCCATTGGTCCTGAAACAGGGAAAAGGAAAAGACCATTAGTGGAGCCCCCCACACACACACACACACATGTGTGTGTGTGTATGTGTGTATGTATGTATGTATAGTAACAAAAGAAGATGACAAAATGTCTGTTTTGCGGGACCACTGCCTACAAGACACACGGACCCCACAAAATCAATATGGCGGCTCACCAATGATGAGACAAAGGGATCATTACGAGGATAAAAGAAGACCCTCATTAAACAAGCATTGGGATTCAAACAAATTCTTGGGAAGACAAGTTTTGTTAAGCTACCAACAAAATTCAAATCTGCGCGAATAAGGGTAAAACCCTATGAAAAGATTTTCAAGAACACCAGGGAATAAAATTCCCGAAAGTCTTTCAGAGCTAAGCTCTTCGCCAGAGGAATTAAATTCCTTTATGTAATGGAATTAAATTTCAAGAATCCATAAAAATACATGAGAAACAAAATCCCATGAATCCCTAAAAAAACAAAGGTGGATGTTCGAGATATGGAAGTTTACTAATCAAAGATCACATCTTTGGATCCCTAAGTGAATGGGTCTCCGAGAAGAGCAAAGTTCTCATGATGGATTTAAAATCCAGAAAAAAAATTTCAGAAAGAAAGTTTTTTTTTTAAGCAGAGGGTCCTTACCTAAAAAGGGGTTTCTTTTTTACAGAGTTAAACCCTGGAATTACAATGGCAGAGAACTAAGCTCTGAGGAGGAGAATTAATTTCTCAAAGAAGATGAAGAAGGAAGAAGATGAAGGAATGGAGGCGCTGCTAAGGATGAGACCCTTGCATTTATAAGACATGATGGGAAACGGTTCATCTTCCTCGTTCCCTAGGCAAATCCAGCGGCCGTAAAGGTGACAGCGTTGCACTCACGTGCAAACACGTGAGAATAACGTTGTGGGGGCATTTGTTCCCTTATGGGAACTGAATAAAACATATGAATAAAGCAACGAGGAAAGTCCCCAGGTGAAGCATCACGTGCCCACACGTGATCGGGCTTCACGTGCAGACACGTGGCTTTTTATAGGCAAAATCTATAGGCACTGAATGAAATAAACAATTGGAGATGCTAAATCTGTGAGGTCACGTGCCAACACATGATGGGTTCCTGAGCCCTCTGAACTAATAGAATTAAAATCTAATTAGAAGCTTTATGCTTAATCTTTGAGATCACGTGCCAACACGTGATGGGCTCCTGAGCCCTCTGAATTAATAGAATTAAATTCTAATTAAAAGGAATCAATAGCCCTAATTGGAAAAATATTTTCCTAGATCTTTCCAAACAAGAAAGATTGCGCTCTGTAAAGCAGAGCGCCGTTGGATTAAAAATCCAATGGTGATTAAAAATCACCAATTTACAGAAAAATTCTTTGCAAGGAAATATCTTCCTAAACTTGCTAAGAATAACAAAAGAAATATCTTCTGTAAAACAGAAGTTCTTGGATTAAAAATCCAACGGTGAATAAAATTCACCGATTGATCTAAAAAATCATTTTGGTTGATCAAAATCTCTCAATGAGAGATTTTTTGAACAAACTGATTCTTTTCTTTCTTCTATAAATAGGAGCCAGGTTTTAGAGAAAAGAGGGGAGAAAACATAGAAAAAGAAGAGAAAAGCCCCTTCGTAAGCCAAAAGAAAAGAATTGAATTCTCCAGAGAGAGGAAGATCCCCTCAGAGAAAAAGAAACCCTAGGTAAGGGAAAGAAGAAAATCACAGAGAATATTTTATCTCTTCTTCACCTTCATAAGAGTTTAACTCTTCTATAAAGAACTTAGTTCGTCCTCTGGTTGAAGATCTGCAGAAGCAGAGCTCCCCACAAGTTGAGAATTTAATTCTCATCGGGGAGATTTGGTATGCAGATTCAAAACCTAGGGGGAGAATTGAGTTCAAAGAATTTAATTCTTACAACATATAGGAATTTAATTCCTCTAAATAAAATTAGGTTTCACCCCTATATAAGAATTTAATTCTTATCAAACAGGGGACTTAACTCAAGATCTCTATGCACGTAAAAGAGAAGAAGATTAGCACCCAAACATGATCACGTGTTCCCACGTGAGCACCCGTGTTGAACGAGAGAAAACAAATGAGATCAAGTCACGTGCTCCCACGTGACCCCTGAACAAGCCCTTCAGAAGAAAAAGGGGGAATAAACCCAAGGCAGTTTCTATTTTAGGGCGTCTCAAGTGACATCACGTGACCCCTTAATAGTGCTTAGCACTTTTCAAAAGAGAATAAAACAGAGGCAGCTTTCAGTCTTTGGGGAGGCCTCACGTGATCCCACGTGACCCAAAAGTGCTCAGCACTCAGAAAAAAAGGGAACAAATTCAAAGAAGCTGTGCCAAATCTCAGGCGCCTCACATGACCTCACGTGAGCGCCTCAAACTTTCAGTGTTTAACACTACTTTAAACGCCTCACGTGACCCCACGTGAGCGGTTCAAATCTTCAGTGTTTAGCACTACTTCAAACGCCTCACGTGACCCCACGTGAGCGCTTCAAATCTTCAGTGTTTAACACTACTTCAAGCGACTCACGTGACCCCACGTAAGCGTTTCAAATCTTCAGTGTTTAACACTACTTCAAGCGCCTCACGTGACCCCACGTGAGCGTTTCAAATATTCAGTGTTTAACACTACTTCAAACGCCTCACGTGACCCCACGTGAGCGCTTCAAATCTTCAGTGTTTAATACTACTTCAAGCGCCTCACGTGACCCCACGTGAGTGCTTCAAATCTTCAGTGCATAAACAATAGTTTGAGACCTCACGTGGGAGCACATGAGCGCCGAACATATGCTAGTGTTTAACACTATGATAGGCCAATCTTAGCCCAAGTTAGCTAAGTCTCCTAAAGCCAAAACCTTGTTTTTGACCGAGCCCTAATTATGTTCAGGTCTTTCAAAATTGATCTCAGATGGCATTCAAAGTAATGTTCATCCTATTCTTTCTCAATCTAGCATTTGGTTCAAGGGTACATCTCTTCACTCCTCTGATATTTGACGTTGTAATCCTTCAACGTCTTCAGAGAGGTGACGGGTCCCGACAACCAGACATTCCACGGACTGTGGGGTCTTTAAACTCATGGACTATGATGTCCTTAAACTTTACGGACTATGGGGTCCTTAAACTCATGGACTATGATGTCCTTAAACTTTACAGACTATGATGTCCCTAAACTACCATGGACTGTGAGGTCCTTAAACACATAGAGTATGATGTGTTTAAACTTTACAGACTATGACGTCTTTAAACTATGGACTATGATGTCCTTAAACTCCATGGACTATGATGTCCTTAAACTTATGGACCGCAATGTCCCTAAATTAAAACAATAGAGCCCAAATGCCTTTTGTTGGATCAAAATGATCCTATTAAGTAGATCTTAGTCTTAAATTAGACTAACGTATCCTTAACAAACGTTTAATATGATCTTGGTCTCAAATGAGATTAACGATCCTTAAACCCAACCCAAACCCAAATCTAAGAAAATACGGATTTGGACTAATCCAAGCCCTACGGGCGACAACACAAATTAGTCTCCATATACAATCCACGAGCACACGACACGAAGTGACCATCTGGAGAAGGAGAAAATGGTTACCGCGATGCGGCAGCGTAATTAACTGCAGGGGATTGCGCCTGCAGGGAAGAGCATCCCCACAATCAAAAACCCCTCAACGAGGGGGAATCTGACGAAGTCTGCTACATCGGCCGCATCCATTTAAATCTCCGATGCACGGTGCCATAAATCAACTTGGTATCTTCGGAGAGGTGGACGGATAAACCAAATAGCATCTGCCCCCAAATTCAGGCAAGACGACCTACGCAGTTTCGTCTCCGTTTTCGGCGGTAAACAAGGATGTGTTGATAAAAGTCGGGGAATTTATATTCCCTGTGGACTTTATTGTTCTAGATACACAGCTTGTAGCGAACCCACAGAACCAAATTCCGGTGATTCTGGGTCGACCTTTTCTTGCGACTTCTAACGCTGTAATCAATTGTCGAAACGGTTCTATGAACCTATCCTTTGGGAATAGGTCAATTGAGCTTAACATTTACAAGTTGGGAAGCCAACCCTCCGAACCTCATGTTCGGGTATGTTTTGTCGAATTAATGGATGTCGACAGCAGCGAATTTGAACAGCTTCACGATACTGATCCAGACTTCCTTAATACGTTATTGTTTGACCCAAATATGTATTATACACATACAGACCCTTCTTTTGAGTTGTCCGGGTCAATATCTAACGCTTATTCTAAACTTTTCATGGAGTCTGGGTATCATACCGTTCTTTCCGATGACATTAATCTTCGGGATATCGATGAAAGCTTCACTGATGAACTCGCATTCTTAGCTGATACGGGAGTTGTGATGAATCAACCCCAAAACAAAGAAATTGAACCACCACCCCTTGCTCTTGACAATTACAAGAATACGCGTAATCCATCATTATTACTGTGTCGTCTCTCCAAATCGAGACGCAAACCCTTTTCATCACACCCCTTATCTCTTCCCCACTTCTTCCTGGCTCTCTACAACATGTTCTTCCACCAACCGGTTCGTTACACTGATAAAATCTTCGAATGGTTGGTGCTAACTTTCGGTCTTTGTAAGGCTTTGAATTGACCAGTAATTTTGACCCCCTCTTGTGATTTTAAAAACTTAACATTGTTTAACTCAAGTTTGGGGGAAGGTATATTTTTGGCTCTTGAAAATAAAATTTGTCCTCAAAATTGTGAGCCAAAAATAAGTTTGGGGGAGGATTTCACTTTCATTTAAAAAATTTCCCGTTAATAACTTTTCCTCCCAAGCCCACAGGTTTCTGAGATTTAACAGATGACAACAGTGAGGACACTGTTATAAACAAGTTTGGGGGAGGTTTGTGCTTATTTACGCATCACTTCGCATCACTTTGCATAAGCATAAAATACGGAAAAAAAATCTTTTATAATAAAAGATTAGAAAGTTAAAAATTACATTTAAAAGATTTGAAAAGTTTAAGAAAACCAAGAAAGTTAGATATTTTCTTAAACAAAACTAGTAATAAGTAGTTATGAGCCGTTGTCCCAAGGGTTAGTAAGATGAAAGAAGTCACTAATCTGCGGATAAAAATAAGTCTAAAAAATAGTTCCTATTCTGGAGCCAAACATTTGAATGTTGATACCCTACTATACGCACTTACACACGTCTTGAAACTCGGGATAGTAGAGGATACCTTGAAATGCTTTTGTCTGAAAACCGAAGTACGGAGAAAATAAAAAAATGAAGAATAAAATATAAAATGGTGAAGAAAAATGAACACTAATTTTGTAATCACCAAGGCAGCATAAAAAAAATATAGCGAGGGTGCTTCATCACCTAGTGCCTTAGACCAACTGGTTTGGGAGTCACTGCTAAGCCTTAGGTGTTGCAAGATGAGGAAATTGCTATTTATGCCTAATCTGCAAGCACATGAGTAATCGTCAGTTAGTACCGCAAGAAGTATTAACGATCGCATGAAAAATGTGTGAGAAATTCCATATAATATTCACCGACTAAAAAAATACTGAGATAGATGGACAAGAGTATGATAGCTTGAATTGAATTCTCCGAGTGTAGGGATGTCTTGTACACACACGTAGGGGTATATGGTCAGTGTTTAGAAGAAAGGTAGGAATGAAGAATAAAGATGATGTTTTATTGAGAGATGATATGATTTCTAATATCTTTTCATGACTATTAGGATATGGCTCATGACAACCGTAAAGCTAGTATAGTTGGAAACTCTAATTTTCAAAGTATTTCTTTTATAATTCTTATCTTTTATATGTAACTTTCACAGTCTTCCTTTTATTATAGGATTTTATGGGTGCAATCCGCTGAAAACCCTCAGAAGACAACACTCCTCCTACTAGGGACACCTAAAGGTTTAAAGGCTTATTGCACATACTCAGTGCAATCGTGTTGCCTACGAAAGTGTGCTAGTTAGTTTTTCTTTTTCTTAATAAAATTTCTCCTTCTCTTGAATAAAAGAAGTTTGCTCGAGACGATCAAAATCAAGTTTGGGGGAATTTGTTCAGTTGAAATTATTGCAATATTAAACATAACAATTTCCTCATTTCTCTAAACATATAAGGGTGTTTGTTATAAATATAACACGTATTACAAATTCGTCTGGAAAATATCAAATAACACGTGTTATATATATAATCAACATCTGGAGGGAAATTGTGTGTTTATTACTTCACGCATGATATTGTATATCTCAACATCCTTCATTAAGATTTTGTGCAGAAATCATTTCAGGACAGATATCGGAATCACAAATTTGCCGATAAAATGCAGCAAGTCAAAGAATTCAAATCTGGCAGAGATTCAGAAGGGATAAAAAGATTCCAGATATCAATTATACACCCAGAGACCAACAGAAGAAGACCACAGAAAACTTATGCAGTGATCTCATCAAATGGCCGCGGAACCGCGGCCTAGTTGGCCGAGTTGCCGCGGTTCTGCGGCCGAGTTAGGGCATCAAGTGACGTCGTTTCTCAAGAACCCTCATCTCAACAACCTTGCTTACTTGAGACGCTCTATTGTAACAACCTTCTTCTGGAAACTTCTCTACAACAATCTTGTTCTAAAAGGCTCCTTATAACAATCTTGTTCTAGAAGGCTTCTTGTAACAACCTAGCTTATGAGGGAAGCTTGATTTGAGATCTATAAAAGGGGATCTAGATCTAGGGTTGTGTTGTTGTTGAATGGTGGTAAAATTCTAGCACAAATCCAAATCAATTCAAATTCCAAATCAAATCAAGATCAATTGAGAGAATAATCAAGCGACTACTTCAAAGATCCTTTATCGCAACGCCGATCGTCATCAAGAGCAAGAGATCCTCGATGATCCACGTCTCACGGCGATCGAGCCACACAAAGATCGACGGCAAATTCCCTTTCAAAAGAGCGATCGAGAGCTAGTCTTGTAATCTCAAATTGAGAGGTGTAATTTGAAGAAGATTTAATAAAGGTGATAAATTGTTAATTCTCTCTTTCTTTACATTCTTACATTATGAAATTTCTCATTCTTGATTCTTTAATTTTCATAATGTGTGAGTGAAATCTCCGCTTGTAAAGGATTTGAGAGAATCGGTAAATCAAATGATGATGAAATTCTTTTACTAATCTTAAGTCTTATGAGAATTGTGAACTTTAGGAAAAAGAATCAACAATGACCTAATTTTGTGCGAGATCACCATTCTTGATAATTTCGTTGCAAATTAGGGATCAAATGATTGATGATCTTCTTTCCTAGAGGCTAAATTTGAATGATGATCAATGAAAAGACAAGGAATAGGGAAGGAGAAACCTTAGTTTTTTCAATATATCCCTAATCTTCATTCATCACCATCGATCTAGCTACAATTTATCAATAGATAAGATTAGTCATTATTAGATTCATCATTGCTACTAATTTGATCGAATCCTACAAGCTTTTCTACATTCTCTTGATAACCGATATTGATCTTGGATATATTCTTAATCTTTCTTAAATTCTTGAATGTTTTCTTGATTTTCTTGAAATGACAACTCAATTAAATCATGAATCTCTTTCTTGAATTTTTCTTTACTATTTTCTTTCAATTCATCTAAAACAAGATCGATCAAATACACGAATCTCAGTGGACGACATGTTCTCATTAACGAAACTACATCGACACCGTTATTGATTGCGGTTATAAATTCTTTGATTGTGATTACTTTTCAAAACACAACTAAGACGATCAATCAGGATCGGACCCACTTTTCGGGCCTTAACTTTGACTTGTTGACTTTGATTATGGGGTGTAACTTTTGACCCCGACACTTTGTAGTCAGGAGCTTGACATAATATATGGATATGTATTGTTTAACTCTTCCGAGTTCGACGTATTTAAAGAGTATGTATATAGCCTGATACTTTTTTCAACATATGAATATGAAATTACCTAACTGTATTGTTTAATACTTAGATTATAGAGAGCTCAGTATAGGCCACCGAGGGGTTAATCGCTACCGAGACATGTTGAAAATGCTCGAAATCGAGAATTTCCATCATAGTTTAACCAATTTGTAAGTTTAACACTAAAATATATTCAACTATATAATTCAAGTTTCATCCCTTAAACTAAATAGATTTTTTTTAAATCTTACTATGCCTTATTAGGTTCATACAGCCGCAGATACCAACATGACAAAAGATATAAGAATACTAGTCTCCGAACCAGATCCAGTAGTTGAGTGGCTAATTGGTTATGTCATTAATGGATATAGATTTCATACACATGATAGAGATGAACGTAGAAAGTTCCAAAACTATGATATTTTTTTGACTTCAACCACAACAAGTTACGCATCGTTTAGGTATATCAATCCAACTACGGGTCAACTTGACTACTATGGTATGCTGCAAGATATATTGGAAGTATGTTATCATGCACACAGAGTTATCGTATTCAAATGTATGCGGTATGATACCAAGACAGATGGACGGGAATACAAAAATAAAAAATGGGCTACTCCTACTGAATTCTGAGAAACTCGCATTCACGAATGAGCCTTGCATATTAGCGAGTCAAGCACGTCAGTGTTTTTATGTCGAGAACTCTAGGGATGATGTCTGGTATGTTGCTATCACCACAAAACTGCAAGATTATTTTAACATGGAAAATCCTGATAAAAATCTTGAAATTAACTGCCCAAGTACGTCAGTAACACCGTTACAAGACCTGACTATGGATTCAGATGACGTTAGCTTTTATAGGGCTGACATTGATCTGGAGATTATTGTAGAATACGGATCATCAAGATCAGCTGCCCGTAGACGAAAACGATCAACGCGTGAACTGTTGCAAAATTCAGCGAGTGAGAGTAGTGCTGCAGAGGATGATGATTAACACTAGCTTTTGTATCGCACTTTTATTGCTCGTTTATTTACATGCGGTTTTTAGATATGCAATTTTTTTATGTATTGAATATCTTGAATATGATTAGCTTAATTTCATCTACAGCTATTTAATTTTCATTAACTATTGCTTGAATTTGTTACTGTATATGTATGTTGTACTAGTTATTATTTTAGAAGATGGTCTCCAGTTCTGATCATGGCCGTAGTCGTGGACAGCCAGAGGAGGAGGTGGCATCCACTTCCTCCGGTTCTCCGGGCCAGGGCCGGAGCCGGGATCGAGGGCACGATCGGGGTCCTGGGAAAAAGGGCCCGACAAAGGCAAAGAAGCTATGGATCCGCGATCGTGACGGCCTGTTCAGTCGAAAATATTGCACATTTGATATAACATTTTCCTTAATTTTCTTAAATATTTAAAGGTGTTTATTATAAATATAGAACATATTTGGGTTTATCTGCAAAATACTCTTTACCATATGTTTATATATTATAATTAACATTATGAAGGAAAATATATGCATATTATATTTATATAATATTTTAGTAATTAAAATATGCATATCATATCAAATAATCTTAATCAAATTTCTTAAAGATTTATTACCATATAAAATGATTAAGATTATATCTTTAATATAACAAATATTACTAACATTATTCATGGAGATATTGTGCAAGATTTAGCTCAGGTCAGGAGATCAAGATTTTCAAGATGTCAGGATAAAAAAATCTGCTAAAATCATAGAATCAATACTGGCAGGAACTCAGAAAATATTTCAAAAATCCAGATATGTAGAATATCTCCACGTGTCAACATGTAGAAGCCCCAGAAATTTAGAA
Organism: Agapanthus africanus; assembly: GCA_030015575.1. Classification (NCBI taxonomy): domain Eukaryota; kingdom Viridiplantae; phylum Streptophyta; class Magnoliopsida; order Asparagales; family Amaryllidaceae; genus Agapanthus; species Agapanthus africanus. Next base: position 738,114,440 of record CM057340.1, read on the forward strand.
TCTTAACTCCCCCAAACCGCGGCGGTTGCGCGGCCAAATTGCCCTATTTGCGGCGGATTCGCGGCTCCTTTGTGGCCGTTGGATCTGAGGATTTTGGTGGGTGATCGTGATTGCATATCTTAACCTATGAGATCTAGGGTTTCTAATTTAAGGGCTGTAGAAAGGACCGAGGTCTAAAGTTAAAAATCATCACTTTTAACACGAAGCAAATCACCGTCGAAGAACAAGAGTTCCACGACAAGTCCGCGATTCGACGTGATAGAGCGACGTGAATATCGACGGAACATCTACTTCCTACGAGGCAGAGATCGAGAGCAACTTCTTCCTCTTGTAATCTAAATTCGAAGGATTTGTACTTGTAACGTTGATTAATAAAGGAAGATCATTTGTAATTATTCCGCATTTACTTTCTGCATTTAATTTCTGTATTTTGATTTCCTTCTCTATCCCTTCTTCTTCTTCTCCAAACATGCGTGAGTAATTCTTCGCTTGATAGGGTTCGAAAGATTAGGGTAGAACAATGGATGAGAAAATATTTTAACTTCTTTTACATCTTATGAAGTTTATAAACTTTAGCAAAGAATTGTTAACATCCTAATCGGGCGCGCTATCAATTTACTCATAGTCTTGACCACGATTTGAGATTAGATTAACAATTGTTTTATTAATGGGCTAGACATGAATAGAGATCAATGAAGGGATAAGGGTCAATAGTGGAGAAACCCTAGTTTCTTCCAAAAACCCTAATTCTCATTCATCGCTATCAATCTAGTTTTAAATCTATCAAAAGATAAAAGGAGTCATCTTTATTAGCCATCCATCAACTACTAAATCCTATGAACCCTACGAGCATTTTCCTTATAAAATCTATATCCGTATTTAAAATAGATCTTAAAAACTATTCTCACTCTTTTCAATCAACTCGTCTAAAGCAAGATAAAGGTTCCACGTTTTCCTGAGAATGACCCGTACTCATCTCTGCTAGCTACATGCGACACCGTTATTGATTGTGGTTACTTTACAAAAACACTCTTTTACACAACCAATCAAATGGCGCCATTGTCGGGGATACGTGCGTAATTTTTTTCTTGCTATTCGGGTTGAATTCTTATTCAATCCATATCATAAAAATAAAACAAAATAACAAATTGTGTATTTAACGATTATTGTGCGACTTTTTTGCGAGGGATGTTCCCCTCCGAAAGACGGCGCGACACCGCGTCTTGCCTGAGATTCGGGGCAGATGCTAATAGGTGCTATCCGTCCACCTCTCCGAAGATGCCAAGTTGATTTATGGCACCACGTATCGAAGGTTTAGACGGATGCGTCCGATGTAGCAGACTTCGTCAGATTCCCCCTCGTTTGAGGGGTTTTTGATTGTGGGGACGCTCTTCCCTGCAGGCGCAAGCCCCTGCAGTTAATTACGCTACCGCATTGCGGTAACAACTTTCTCCTTCTCCAGATGGTCACTTCGTGTCGTGGGTGTCTGTTTTGTATTTCGTTGCCCGTGGATTGTTTACGGGGACTGAGTTATGTCGTCTCCCGTAGGGCGTGGACTAGTCCAAATCCGTATTATCTTAGATTTGGGTTTGGGGGGGTTTGGTTTGAGGATACGTCAGCCCTACTCGAGACTAAGATCAACTCAAACGTTTGTTAAGGATACGTTAGTCTAACTTTGTGACTAAGATCAACTTAACGGGATCGTTTAGATCCGACACAAGAGCGTTGGGACTCTAATGTTCCAGTTTAGGGACATAGTGGTCCATGAATGTGTGGCCGTCGGGACCCGTCACCTCTCTGACGACGTTGAAGGATTACAACGACGGATGTCAGAGGAGTTCAAGGATGTACCCTCAAGCCGGAGTCAATTGGGGGGATTTATAGTCCACTTTGTTTTGAAGGTTTAAGGATACGTTAGCCATCTTTGAGGCTAAGATCAACTTAAACGGGACCGTTTAGATCCGACAAAAGAGCATGTGGGGCTCTATTGTCCTAGTTTAAGGACATTACGGTCCATGGGTAGTTTAAGGACATTGCGGTCCGTGGGTAGTTTAAGGACATTGCGGTCCATGGGTAGTTTAAGGACATTGCGGTCCAGGTTAAGGACGTCGTAGTCCATGGGTTTAAGGACCCCACAGTCCATTGTTAGTTTTAAGACATCTCGGTCAAGGTTAAGGACGTCGTAGTCCATGGGTTTAAGGACCCCACAGTCCGGTATGTGCTCTGGATGCTTCACACGGGTTCACTGCCGTGCTTGGCGAGGACCAGGCTCCGCTCTGGACGTTTCCCACGGGGTCAAAGAGTGACATTATCCGCGTTCCACGTAACCAGGAATTTGCATTAGACATGAGTTTAAGGACCCCACAGTCCATATCAATGTGTGGTCGTCGGGACCCGTCACCTCTTTGACGGCATTGAGGGATTACAATGCCAAGTATCAAAGGAGTGAAGAGATGTACCCTAGAACCGGAGTGGATTAAATACCCCTTGGCCCAATTTGGGGTCAAGACGAATTAATTATGTTATGAGTCCATTGGACCAGTTAATCACAAATTGAGGACTTATGGCCATCTTGGGCTAAGTCCAATCAGGAGAGGCTTTGCCTCCATCCATTTAAGCCAATTGGGCCGAAGTCTAGTGTTAAACACTACAGAACAGTCAGTGTTGAACACTGGGAATGGGGTTGGCAAGTTAGTGTTTAACACTAAGAGAATATTTGGTGTTGAACACCAGCAACAATGTTTTTTCAGGTTAGTGTTAAACACTAAGGTAATCAGTGTTGAACACTGCAAATGAAGATCTCAGATTAGTGTTTAAACACTAAGGTAATCAGTGTTGAACACTGCAAATAAAGCTTTTTAATTAGTGTTGAACACTAAGGCCCAACAGTGTTTTAACACTGGGTTCGAGAGTTTTAGTTTAGTGTTTAAACACTAAGGTAAGAGGGGTCATGTGGCAGCACGTGAGAGCGCCCTCCCTTCCTTTGTTCTGCTGAGATTATCGCGTCTTCCAGAGCATCACGTGCCATCACGTGATGGGCATTCAAATGCCTATGGATTAGAGCTTTTGCTGAGGGTCACGTGGGTCACGTGGGGTGCTGCCTCAAAGGGGCTTTCTGTAGCTCTCTTGGGGGGGGGTCACGTGATGACACGTGACCCTGCCTCTAGGTATTTTGTTTAGAGGCTTTGTTAATCTTCTTAGGAATTAAATTCCTCGAACTATAAATTTCAGAGGAATTAAATTCCTACTTCCTTTCGAAGACTTATATTCTGGGATAGAGTTTAACTCTGAATTTTCTGTAGGAATTAAATTCCTCATATACGTGAAGGGCTGAATAGGGTTAAACCCTAATAAAAGTTTTTAAGGAGTTTAAACTTCCATCCTCTGTATGATTAAGGGAATTAAATTCCTGCTGTTTCAACAGAACTAGGTTCTTAATTAGGGTTAAACCCTGTTTCTTTTTTTGTTCTGGAGGAATTAAATTCCCATAATATAGGGTCAAGCCCTCCTTTTATTTTAAAGGAATTAAATTCCTATAGTTCTGTGAGAATTAAATTCTCGTGCTTGCATTCCTTCTCCATGTTTTGGATCTGCATGGCAGGATCTCAACCCATTGAGAATTAAATTCTCAACCTTAAGGGGAGATGTGCACTTTGCAGATCCTCCATCAAAGAGAGAAGAAATATGTTCTTCTGTTTTTACATTATCAGAGTTAAACTCTGTTGAGAATTAAATTCTCTTTCTTTCAAAAGGCCTTCCCTTTCTTACCTAGGGTTTTTTGCAGAAGATCCGAGTCTTTTTCAAAGTATCAAAGCTCTCCTCTTTTTTTCTTTTTTCTTCTCTGCGCATCTATCCGTATGTATGTCTCTTGGCTCCTATTTATAGGAGAAGCAGCCGAATCAATCAGTTTTTGACGAATCTTCATTGAGATTTGATTTGCATTCATCATTCATTTTGGACCTTTGGATTATTAGGTGAATTTTATTCACCATTGGATTTTAAATCCAGAGATTCTCCCTTGTTATTTTGATTAGATTTAAAGGGGAAATCTTTCCAAACCCGAGATTTTTCCATAGATAGATGATATTTCATCACCTCTGAATCTTTAATTTGATTGGTTCAAGATAGTTGCTTTCTTTCGGAAAGATTTGAATTTCCTTCAGAATTTAATTCTGTTAACACAATGGGCTTTGAAAGCCGGTCACGTGTGACCACGTGACCCATGGTCACGTGTGGGCACGTGACCCCCTTTGGAATGAGCCTTTTCCTTTCTTTTGCGCTCTGTCTTCTGATCGCTGCCTAAGCGTCACGTGCTACCTCGTGACCCCTGGTCACGTGTGAGCACGTGACCCTTGTTTGAACTCTTTTTCCTTGGTTCGTTTGGAGAACGAGTCTGCTGTCTTGAACGTCACGTGCCAACACGTGACCCTGGTCACGTGGGAACACGTAACCTCTTCTGAAGCCTTTTTCTTGACTTGATCAGGGAACTGGTGTGTCTTTGACGTTTGCATTTAAATGTCACGTGTCGCCACGTGACCCGGGTCACGTGGGAGCACGTGACTCTTTCTGAAGCCCCTTTTCTTCAACGTAGTCAGGAAACTGGACTTGCCCTGATGATGTGCTTAGGTGTCACGTGCCAACACGTGACCGCTAGTCACGTGTAAGCACGTGACCCTCTTCTGAAGCTTTTCCCAGAAGCTTTCCTGATTTTAAATCAGGAAACAAATGCCCCCACAGCGTTGTTCTCACGTGTCTGCACGTGAGTGCAACGCTGTCACCTCTTGTGACCGTTGGATTTGCTTTGGGGGAGTAGGGTAGACGAAACGTCCTTTTAGAAGCGCCTTCACTTTTTCATGTCCTTCCTTTCAAACCTTTCTTTTAAGAATTTGATTCTCATTCTCAGAGCTTAGTTCTCTGTTGTGTCTGTGCAGTGCCGCCTCATTTTCCATCAAAGGCTAGTGCTCACGTGTTGCGTATGCAGGGATCTGCTTGATGGGGACGTTTCGTTTCCCTAACCTAATTCCAATGCGTCATTGGATTTCATTTCCAACGCTCTTCCTTTCTTTTCGGGCTTTGAGAATAGTTCCACCATGCACAACATTTTTTTGTGCATGGCATTAAATGCGCCCCTTTATAACCTGAACCTTATGCCTTACTTCTTTTCTTCACAGAGAAACCCATTCATACCTTAAGGTAGTCATTTTTGAGAACCCGATCAATCTCCATGGCTTGCGATCGTCCCCATGCTCGTCGGCAACCATGGGAGGTGCCCCTTAAGGAGATAATTCATCGCTTCGCTGCGCGGCTGGCGGATCCCTTTCTCACCGACGCTCAATGTGACACGGTGATGTACGAGCTACTGACCCGTCGGGGTTCTCCTCTTCCCATGGGCTCCATTTGGCTCCGGATGATCCTCCTGTCTGTGCTTGCCGATATACCCCCTCATCCGGCGGAGATGACTTCGGCGATCCTTGACGCGGCGGAGGACAAGCTTGAGTGCTTTCATGAGGCTTGTCTAATCACTCAAGCTCTGAAAGATCACTCAGTTCATTTACTGAGTCAGATAAGAGCTCGTCGGGCCGTCATGTCTGCTTTCGCTGATGAGCACGGCTCCAACCGGTGGGGAGCGACTCCTCGCGAAAACCGTCGTTTTGACGTGCTGGAGAAGACGGAAAGGGAGTTGGAGAATTTTGTGTTTTGCTTTGTTAACCCTTGTATTTCTGATCCCTTGTTTGGTAATCTTTTCCCACTGATGTAGCATGTTTGAATCAATGTACTCCTTTAATCATTGGTGGTTTGCATGCTTTCTGTTGAATTTTCATGCTTGTCAGATAGTTGTACGTGTGTCTTGCTTGCGTAAATGAGCTGTCTGTTTTTCTTTAATTACGAGCACCATCGTTACGTTGCATGCACATCAGTGCCTCCGGCAACATTTCCTTTTAAACATTCGTACAGTTGCAAATGCGTGCTTGATAGGATACAGATCAGAAACTTGCCACGGTATCTCCCGTATCGGGTGGTTTGTGCTGGCTTTAGATCGAGTATTGTTGTCGAAGGGAGGTTTATAAATGAAGACATATTCTTCTCTTCAATGGTGTGTCCCCTTTCTATTGAATGTATTCTGCGGATACTCTATCTCGATCTCTTTGCAGGACAGCGATAGCTTAAGGCTCCGGGTTAAGATCTGCTTGCTAAGACTTTTGCATTTTACGAGCCACGAGGGTCCCATAAAGAGTTTTTCTCCCTACAGGTCGAGAGGATCCCATAGGTATGAGTTCTTCTTAAAGATCGTGAGGATCCTTAAGCGGTTTTTTCCTTGAGAGTCGTAAGGATCTCACAGGAGAGTTTTTCTTCCTTACAGGTCGTGAGGGCCTGCAAGTGCCGGATGTGATCACCCTTATCCGTGTTTCACGGAGTCGGGAGTTTCTCAAGGTATCGTAGTTTAAAGACGTCACGGTCAAGGTTAAGGACCTCATAGTCCGTGGATTTAAGGACTCCACAGTCCGCTGTTAGTTTTAAGACATCACGGTCAAGGTTAAGGACCTCATAGTCCGTGGATTTAAGGACTCCACAGTCCGGTGTTTGGTTGCAGGGACCCGTCACCTCTTTGAAGACGTTGAGGAATTACAACGCCAGGCATCAAAGGAGTGAAGAGATGTACCCTTAAACCAAGGCAAAGTCTGTAGGGAATCGGGGTGGTTGATCGTTAGTTTTAAGACATCACGGTCGAGGTTAAGGACGTCATAGTCCGTGGATTTTAAGGACTCCACAGTCCGGTATTTGCTCTGGATGCTTCACACGGGTTCACTGCCGTGCTTGGCGAGGACCAGGCTCCGCTCTGGACGTTTTCCACGGGGTCAAAGAGTGACATTATCCGCGTTCCACGTAACCAGGAATTTTGCGCTAGATGCTTCACACGGGTTCACTGCCGCGTTAGGCGAGGACTAGGCTCCGCTCTGGATGCTTCGCACGGGTTCACTGCCATGCTCTGTGAGGACCAGGATCCGCTCTGGACGTTTTCCACGGGGTCAAAGAGTGACATTATCCGTGTTCCACGTGACCAGGAATTTTGCACTAGATGCTTCACACGGGTTCACTGCCGCGTTAGGCGAGGACTAGGCTCCGCTCTGGATGCTTCGCACGGGTTCATTGCCATGCTCTGCGAGGACCAGGATCCGCTCTGGACGTTTTCCACGGGGTCAAAGAGTGACATTATCCGCGTTCCACGTGACCAGGAATTTTTGCACTAGATGCTTCACACGGGTTCACTGCCGCGTTAGGCGAGGACTAGGCTCCGCTCTGGATGCTTCGCACGGGTTCATTTCCATGCTCTGCGAGGACCAGGATCCGCTCTGGACGCTTTCCACGGGGTCAAAGAGTGACATTATCCGCATTCCACGTGACCAGGAATTTTGCACTAGATGCTTCATACGGGTTCACTGCCGCGTTAGGCGAGGACTAGGCTCCGCTCTGGATGCTTCGCACGGGTTCACTGCCATGCTCTGCGAGGACCAGGATCCGCTCTGGACGCTTTCCACGGGGTCAAAGAGTGACATTATCCGCGTTCCACGTGACCAGGAATTTTGCACTAGATGCTTCACACGGGTTCACTGCCGCGTTAGGCGAGGACTAGGCTCCGCTCTGGATGCTTCGCACGGGTTCATTGCCATGCTCTGCGAGGACCAGGATCCGCTCTGGACGCTTTCCACGGGGTCAAAGAGTGACATTATCCGCGTTCCACGTGACCAGGAATTTTGCACTAGATGCTTCACACGGGTTCACTGCCGCGTTAGGCGAGGACTAGGCTCCGCTCTGGATGCTTCGCACGGGTTCACTGCCATACTCTGCGAGGACCAGGATCCGCTCTAGATGTTTTCCACGGGGTCAAAGAGTGACATTATCCGCGTTCCACGTGACCAGGAATTTTTGCACTAGATGCTTCACACGGGTTCACTGCCGCGTTAGGCGAGGACTAGGCTCCACTCTGGATGCTTCGCACGGGTTCATTGCCATGCTCTGCGAGGACCAGGATCCGCTCTGGACGCTTTCCACGGGGTCAAAGAGTGACATTATCCGCGTTCCACGTGACCAGGAATTTTGCACTAGATGCTTCACACGGGTTCACTGCCGCGTTAGGCGAGGACTAGGCTCCGTTCTGGATGCTTCGCACGGGTTCACTGCCATGCTCTGCGAGGACCAGGATCCGCTCTGGATGTTTTCCACGGGGTCAAAGAGTGACATTATCCGCGTTCCACGTGACCAGGAATTTTTGCTGAATATATCCGCATTTCACGGGGTGAAGGTTTGACTGTTGGCGATATGTATACCACCGAGCCATGGAACTGGGAGTGGCCGCTGTTCCGCTTAGCTTGAAGTTGTGTCCGTTGTTACGAGACGATCTCCAGGTTATTTGTGAACCGTCGAGATTTGGCTTCCTCTCATGATGAAACCTGGGGGGAGGAGTATGATCCCTTCTTTGTTTGCGCCCCTGGATTGTATACAGGGATTGTTGTAGTATCACCTGTAGGGCAAAAAGGTTTCATTTTTCCATCATTTCTTTTATTCTTTCCGCGATGCTCTATCATTTCAGCTTTTTATATCGCGAAGGTCGCGATTGCCCAATCATTTCGGCTATTTTTCGCGGTGCCCAATCATTTCGGCTATTTGTTTTATTTTTACTCGCTGCTTTTTATTGCGAGTTGCCCCATCATTTCGGCTATTTTTCATGCATACATTTTTACTTGCTGCTTTTTATTGCAAGTTGCCCCATCATTTCGGCTATTTCGTAGGCATGTGTGGCCTGCTAGCTTTTTCGCCGCAAGCTCGGATTTTGGACACCGATTTCGGCATCAGCATCGCTGCAACTGGGATGTTGCCAGGAGCGAATCATCATTTGCCTTTGTCGATGTTGAACAAAGGTGGCTTAGCAAACAGGGTTAAGGTCCTGTCGACTAAGGCTTTTGACTTCATGAGCCGTAAGGGTCTCACAAAGGTATTTCTCCCTACAAGTCGTGAGGATCTTGCAGGTGTATCTTCTCCTTAGGGATCGTGAGGATTCCTAAGTGTATGTTCCTCTGTAAGTCGTAAGGATCCTACAAGAGGGTTTTCTCCTTATGGGTCGAGTGGACCTACAAGGGTTGGACTTTGCTGGGGATATGTTTATTCGCGCCCGTGGATTGTATACAAGGGTCAGTATTGAGCCTCTTGTAGGGCAATATCGGAGGTTGTGGAGGATTTTCTTAAGAACAGGTTCAGGTTTCTGTAACTTAAGACTTTCAAATCTCATGAGCCGTGAGGGTCCCATAAGAGAATTCTCCTTACGAGTCGTGAGGATCTCGTAAGTGTATTTTCTCCTTAGGAATCGTGAGGATCCCTAAGTGTGTTGCTCCCTCGTGAGTCGTAAGGATCTCACGCAGGTGGTTTCTCCTTACAAGGTCGAGAGGACTCTGTAAGTGTCCTTTAACGAGGTTGCGCCCTTTCGGGTTTTCACAAACACTCGCCGGTAGTCTTGCTGTTTTTACTCACGGAGCCCTTTCGGGTTTTCATCCGTGCCCGTTTTGCTTATAGACATACCGTTTTTTTTTATTCTTTTCACTTTTTTTTTTACAAGGTCGCGCCCTCTCAGGTTTTCACGAACGCTTGCCGGCAGCCCTGCTGTTTTTACTCACGGAGCCCTTTCGGGTTTTCATCCGTGCCCATTTTGCTTATGGACGTACCGTTTTTTTTTCTTTTTCATATATTTTTTTTTTATTTATCTCGTCAGCCTAAAGACGCTGCGGTAGTAGTTTTAGGGACGTTTCGGTCCGTCGTTAGTTTAAGGACGTTTCGGTCCGTCGATAGTTTAAGGACGTTTCGGTCCGCCGTTAGTTTAAGGACGTTTCGGTCCGCCGTTAGTTTAAGGACGTTTCGGTCCGTCGTTATAGGAAGGCCGGCTGCTGCTTGTAAAGTCTGAGCCTAGGAAGACAGTGAGCGGACATAGTCGTCGTCATTTATCATTGACCCCGGCTGTGGCTCATTAAGCATAGTACTTCTTTAAGAAGCGGCCGTTTATTGGCCTGAAAGGCCTTTCACCGTGCATGTCCATGAGTAGGTAGGCTCCACCCTGGTAGACCTTGTCTATGATGTACGGGCCTTCATAGTTTGGCTCAAATTTTCCCCGCTTGGCACGATTGGGGATCATAGGTCTTTTGACCACTAGTACGAGTTCGCCTTGGCGGAATGTCCTCGGCCTGGTCAATCGTTCGTACGAGCGCGTCATCTTTGCTTTGTAGGCTTCTAGATGTTGTTGCGCTATAAGCCGGGTTTCGTCAAGGGCATCAAGCTCCTCAAGCCGCAGGTGAGCATTTTCTTCGTTCGTCAGCTCGTGGTGGACTGCTACTCGTAGAGAGGGTAACTCTATCTCGAGGGGGAGCACTGCTTCCGTCCCAAACACCAACGCGTACGGCGTTGTGTTTGTGGCCGTCTTGAACGTAGTTCGATAGGCCCAAAGGGCTTCTTGCAGTCTTTCATGCCAGTCTCTCTTATTCCTGGAAACGGTCTTTTTTATGATCTTCGTCAAGGTCTTATTAAAAGCCTCGGCCAGACCGTTAGCTCGTGGATTGTAAACTGAAGAATATCTCCAGTCTATATTGTGCTGCTGTGCGAAGCGGCTAATCTTATGGCTTCGGTAGGCCGGCCCGTTATCAGAGATAATCCGCCGCGGAGTTCCAAACCGATAGATGACGTGCGTCTTGAAGAAGTGGAGGATATTCTCCGTCTTCACTTCCCTCAGCGGTACTGCTTCTGCCCATTTGGAGAAGTAATCAGTGGTCGCCAGGATAAAACGGTGTCCCCGGGATGATGCTGGCTCAATGGGGCCGACTATGTCAGTCCCCCACATTTCGAATGGCCAACTAGCCAATGTCGGGTGCAGTGGATTCGGATGTTGGTGGATGAAGTCTCCATGGATCTGGCATGAGTGGCATTGCTTCGCATACTCGAGGCAATCCTGGATCATCGTGGGCCAGTAATAACCCATCCGTTTAATTTTTAACTTCATCTTTGGGCCTGCTTGGTGAGAACCGCAAAGTCCGTCATGAACTTCCTGAACGACTCTTTCTGCTTCGTCAGGTCCCAAGCATCTCAGCCATAGAGAATCGAACGATCTCTTGTATAGAATATCGTTGACGAAAGCGAAAGATAAGGCTCGTTTCATGAGCCGATGTCTTGAGGACGCTTCTTCGGGCATTCGGTGGGACTTAAAGTAGTCTATGAAGACTTCCCTCCAGTCTTCGGCCTTCTCATGGTCTTTTATTTGTAGGGTCATCTGCTCGGTCGCTCCCTTTTCTCCGCATGATTCCGGAGATATTTCTGCCAGGGCGAGCACTCGACGGTTTTGTACCACGATTCTGACGTCATCGAGGTTCTCGTCAGCCAGTTCCTTAGCAAGTTTAGCCAACGCGTCTGCTTTGCTGTTTTCCGCACGCGGTATGTTCTCCAAAGTATAGGAGGGAATTTGGGTCAATAGTTGTTGCACCCTTTCGCCGTACTTCACCAACTCCGGCTTGCACGTTTGGTAGTCACCATTTACTTGACTAACGACCAGCTGAGAATCCCCGTATATAAGGAGGTCTTCAATTCCCATGTCGATGGCGATCTCGAGGCCTGCTATCAGAGCTTCATATTCAGCTTCATTGTTTGTCCTCGGCTCCGTTAAGGAGAAGGCGAAGCGCATTATCCCTCCTTGTGGAGTTGCAAAGATGAGGCCTATCCCTGATTTGATCATTGGGATACCTTGTTTCTGTTTCTTTATGGAGGACGCTCCATCGAAATAGAGTTCCCATTGGGTGGTTCCGCCGTTAATCGCATCAAATGCATGCTCGTCCGGCAAATCGCAATTCAGAGGAGAATTGGCCGGTATCGGGTGTTCGGCGAGGAAGTCGGCAATGGCCTGGCCTTTCACTGCCTTGAGAGGTTGATACGTTATTGAGAACTCCATCAAGAGCAGGGCCCACTTAGCAAGTCGTCCCGTCAGTATGGCTTTCGACATCAAATATTTGAGAGGGTCCACCTTTGAAATAAGACGGACTTCATGTGCTAATGCGTAATGTCTAAGCTTTGTTATTGCGAAGATCAACGCCAGGCAGTACTTTTCAATGGGGGAATAGTTGCTTTCTGCCCCCAGCAGCACTCGACTTAAGTAGTAAAGTGCTCTTTCTTTCCCCTGATCGTTCTCTTGTGCCCATAATGCGCCCAAAGAACCTTCAAGGGCGGCCGTGTAAAGAATGAGAGGCTTTCCCTTCACTGGAGCAGCCAACACTGGAGGGTTCTGCAGGTACTGCTTGATCTCGTCTAGTGCACCTTGACATTTGTGATCCCAAACGAATGGAGTTCCCTTTTTCATCAGGTGGCTGTAAGGACGGCATTTGCCCGAAAGATTAGCGATAAACCGCCGGATGTATGCGAGCTTCCCTTGGAGAGACCGCAACTGCTTGAGGGTTCTTGGCGGAGGCATTTCCATGATCGCCTTAATCTTTGACGGATCTATTTCAATACCACGGTGTCGAACGATGAATCCCAGAAATTTGCCCGAGGAGACTCCAAACGCGCATTTGAGGGGATTCATTTTCAAATTATATTGCCGAAGGCGTCGAAATACAGTCTCCAGATGCTTTAAATGATCTTCGTATGACATGCTCTTTACTACGAGGTCGTCGATATAGCACTCGACGACGTCGTGTATGAGGTCATCAAAGATCTTTGTCATGGCCCTTTGATAGGTAGCGCCAGCGTTCTTTAGGCCAAAGGGCATAACCCTGTAGCAAAATATACCCAAAGGGGTGCGGAAAGCGGTATGCTTCTGGTCTTCGGGATGCATCTTTATCTGATTGTATCCTGATGAACCGTCCATAAAGGAGAAAACCTCGTGAGTGGACGTGTTATCTATCATTAGCTCGGTTACCGGCACCGGGAAATCGTCCTTTGGACAGGCTTTATTGAGATCCCTGAAATCCACGCATATGCGTACCGTCCCATTCTTCTTCATTACCGGGACGATATTGGCAATCCAGTCGGGATATTGGACTTCTTGGATAAATCCTGAATCGATCAACTTCTTGACTTCGGCGTTGATGCTCATTTCAAGCTCGAGTCGCATCCTCCTTGGCGCCTGCTTGACTGGCTTGATATCTGGGGATATTGCTAATCTATGCACAGCAATCTCCGGGTCCAATCCTGGCATCTCGGAGTAGTTCCACGCGAAGCAGTCTTTATGCCGTAGAAGCACGTTCTTTAACGCAGCCACCTTTTCTTCGGATAATAGCTCGCTGACAAATGTCGGTCGCGGGTCGTCTGCCGATCCCAACTCAATCTTCTTGAGGTTATCTGCGGTAGTATGTATACCATCTTCCAGTTCTTTCGGAGCGGGCGGAAATTCTGAGATTACCTCATCATTGCTATTCTCAAAGCACCGGTAAAGGTCGTCTACGTTCTCGGGCTCTTCTCCTAATATCGTAATCGTATAACAAGTGCAAACCCGCTCCCCGGACTGAGGTGGACCCGGTTCTGCTCTTGCGGCCTTGGGCTCGTGCTTTCGCGGCGGCGTTACCTTCCAGCCGTCGGATAAAGCGAATCTGCCCCGTCGGTACTGGTCCTCGACCCAGTTCTTGAAGGTGAAGCAGTTCTCGGTAGGATGTCCTATGGCTTGGTGATAAGAGCAATAACTCGGATGAGAAGCCCTGTTAGCTTGCTCAGGATGTCTAGACTCTGGAAGCGTGATCATTTGATGTTTTATAGCGAGGTTGAGTAACCTCTCCGTCTTGTCTCGGGGGAAGGAATACGCTCGACTCATCTTCTTCACGAGGGGCAAACCCGAGCCGCTTCTTGATCTATCTCCGTCTCTGCGTCGGGTCTTTCGTATAACGGATTGACGAGGATAAGCGTCTTTGTCTTTTGCAGCATGTTGAGATAGACGTTGCGTCCTGGCCTTCTTGTAGATGGCCATCTCGCGGTTGTGGTCTTCCTGAGCTCTCTGACCCGTTTTCCTGATAGGCTTGTTCGTTCGCTCTTCAAACGACGGACTCGATGTTTCAATCGCAGGGTCTAGTTTTAATGAAGGGTTGGCATCTCCTGACAGGGCGTCCTCCTCTTCATCAAAGGTATATATAGGGTAGCTGCTGTGAGTCCGTTCCCGTTTTCCAGCTCTTGCGTATCCGAGCCCGAGTGTTTCCATCTTCCCGTTGGGCAATTTGCGTTGAGTCCCGGGGACATCCCAAATCTTGTTGTAGAACCGCGCCTGCCGAACGGTCTGTTCTAAGGGTACTCCTTGGCACTTCAATAGCTTCTTTAACCCATTTGTATAGTATCTGGGCAGACGGATGGGTTGGAGCCTGTCGAGCGTAGTATCTGCGCCGTGCCAGATCTCTTTCTCTATTTTCGACTCTGAGGATCGGTAAAATAGGATCACCTTCTCGCCCCTTCGCCTGGGAGGGACGTAAAATGTTTGCAGGTCCTGCACATCGTGAGCCTGAAGCGCGTCGAGATCCTTGTAGTGTTCTCGCGGTACCATGGTGATTTGCAAACTATGGTCATCGCCAAGGGGTGCTTGTATTGACAGCCGATTGGAGAACACAGCATTAACTTCATCTTCTGAATCACTTCCGAAGACTAATACGGAGGCGGGTGTCCTCCGGTTGTTGCGTTGAGATGGCCCTGCATAAACTATCTCTTCCTCTTCTTCGGTATCGCTCCCGAAAATAGGGATGGTGGCGGCGGTTTTGTTTTCCGGATTGCAACACTTTTCTGTATCCTCGAAATCTGGCAAAAAGTATTTCGCATCTTCGTATTTGCGGACTTCGTTCACGGAAAATGGGTTTAACTCACCTGTTACGGTCTACTCGAAACCATCCTTGAAATACTTCATACACTGATGTTGTGTAGAAGGGATGATATTGTACTCGTGTAGCCAAGGGCGGCCGAGCAAGGCGTTGTAACAGGTCTTGGCGTCAATGACATGGAATTTGATGTCTGTGACGAGAAGTCCGAAGCGTAATGTTAGTATCACGGATCCGAGAGTCCGTGACGATTGTGAATCGAAACCGGAGATAGTGATTTTGTCACGAGCAAGGTGTTGCACACTCATGCAGATTTCCTTCAACACCCGAACATTAAGGAGGTTGACGGAGGATCCATTATCCACCAGGATCTTGCCTATCTTGACATCATGGCAGTATCCGGAGACATATAGGGGCCGGTTGTGGTCGCACGTCCCGAGAAGGAGGTCTTCATCACCGAAAGTGACGTCGGCCGTATGCACTTCCTCCAGTTCATCCTTCATCCTTTCAGTGGCGAGGAAGGCTTGGAATTGCTCGGGTTCTTGTAACGCCTTAATTAGCGAGTCTCGCGCTTCTTTCGATAATAGGAGGGCATCGAGAATGCTAAGCTGAGAAGGTAGTTTCCTTAGGTGCGCGAGAATGTTATAGTCCACTTTACTCTTCCTAGGAGGGTCTTTGGCAGCCAGCTCTCTCGTGGCTTGGTCATCTAAAGTGATATCTTCAGTGACTTTTTCCTTTCCCTTATCTTTTCTATTCCCGGGCCCGAGATTCTTTTCTGGGAGTGTGCGGTTGCGCAGCTGAATGTTCTCGCAGATCTCCGATTCCTCCTCTTTCCCTAAAACGGATTCTTTGAAGAGAGGGCCCAGAGCCATTTCTTCGTCAGAGTCGCTCCCGAAGGTGAGAACTTGTGACCCCCTGGCGTTAACCATGTAACAGTTGCCAGTCGTTCTGTTGTGCCCATCGACGGTACTTCTTCGCTCCCGACGGCTTTTGCGTTTCATGCGCTTAACATGTTGCCGACGAGCGACATATCCTTGCCACCATATCTTAAAGGCGTCGCACTCCTCCGTGGGATGTGATATTCTCCGATGATATGTGCAATAGTCAGGGTGCCTCTCCACCCCATCGTGTGTGTTTTCTTCCGAGGGTGGTAGCTTCATTCCCATTGACATGGCTTTGGCAAACCTTTTCCTCGTCTTGAATATCTTCTTGTCTACTTCGGATGCCTTTTGTTCTGGCAGAGGTAGTTCAACTCTTTCGTTCAGTTGCCCGCATTTGGCTCCTTCCGACGTGGTCATCTCACGCTCCTGGTCTGCTTTACATTTTAGACGAATCTCGTCTAGAAAAGCGTCGATCATTTCGTCTGTTGGCCATGCGCGCTCTGGTACAGGCTCTGCCTCCAGCTTTTTAGTGCCAGGAGTTTTCCCATCATCGGTGAACGAGTGGGAGATTACGTTACAACTCGCCACATATCCTTCGGATTCATCCGACGAGCTTCCTCCATCATCTTCCTCTTGAAAGATGTGGTTGAGGAACTCTTGCAGTGTGACAGGAGTTCACGCCTTTTGATTGTACTCTTCCAGGGCGTCGATTTGCTTCTGCAAGTTCGTGTGCTCTTTTCCAGGCTTCACGGACTTCTTGGATTTCTTCTTCTTTTTCTTCGAAGATTTTGACGATTGGGCGTGAGTATTTGGGCCATTATCGCGAGTCCTCGTAGTTGGACGGGGCTTCAACATTCCTTTGATAATTTGAGGTTCAAGAGGGTCCTTCCATTCGATCGCAGGGCACGCATGAAGGTCTCTCAGCATTCTTTTGGTTTTAGTTGATAGCACGACCTCCCATGGAGCTTCTTCAATAAAAGAACATGTTGCCCCCGGTGTATCCGCTTTCCTCGGAGCATGCGGCTGTGGTGGGTTCACCTTCCACTTTTCGGACAGTACAAACTTCCCCTGGAGGTATTGGTCTTCAATCCATCCTTTGAAGACGAAGCAATCTTCAATCGGATGGCTTACCGTTTGATGGTAAGGGCAATAGTTAGGGTTATTCACCTCGGTGGGTTGCGGCGGTCGCCTTGGATTTGGCAGGTTTATAAGTCTGTTGCGTATTGCCAGCTCGAATAGCCGTTTCGTCTTGTCCCGTGGGAACGAGTAGGGACGCTTCATCTTCTCATTATAATACCGACGTCTCTCCTCCAGTTGATCTGTCGGTTTCGGGGCGTTAGGTTGCTCTTGGGCATTTGCGACAAATGTTGCTCTTCCTTTACCCTTGTCATTCCGAGGTTCCGACTTCGGTGTAGGCGGTCTATGACCCATCTGGTCCATCTGAGCCAACTTGTCGATCAGGGCCTGGAATGTGGTTGGCTTAAAGAACATCATAAACTGGGAAATAGTTGCGTGGGGGTCTAAAGTTCCCACGAACATGCCCACCGCAGGTGCTTCCTCAATGCGTTGCTCACATCTCGACCACAAGTTCCGCCAGCGTATAGCGTACTGGACCCAGGTTTCGCCCGGTTTTACCCTGGCGTTAATAAGTGCAGTTATTGGAGTGCGTTCGCTGGCACTTGCAAATCGCTGAGTGAACAACAACTCCATTTCAGCGAACGTTTTGATGGAATCGTTCGGGAGTTCCGAGTACCATTCGAACGCTGTTTCTGATAAACTGCCCACAAACTGGCGGAGCAACAACTTATCATCACCGCCGGTGTTACCGCAGAGGGCCCGAAACTGGGCGACATGTTGATGGGGATTGCCGGTCCCCTTATACACGTGGAATTTTGGTATCGTATAGCCTTGCGGGTATTTGATTTGGTCGTACCAGCTCGGATACGGCCGCCCCGTTTTCACGACTTGACCAGCTGCCTCAGTCGCGTGGTGAACCCGGATTTGCTGGGCTATGTAGTCAGCCAAGTCAGCCTTGGAGATTGCATCCTCCTTGACCGTTGAGAGGGCTGGTGGTGGATTTGACGTTTCTCCTCGGTCGTCTTCAAGAACGATCGGGGGATCCTCGGCGGGTAAGTCCTGCTGGATCATCATTCCTATCACATCTTGGAAGAGAAGGCCCATCCGTTGTATGTTGGCCGCTTGTTCAGCAGCCTCTTTGTCCCTTTTCTCCAGTGTCCGGCGAAGGAATTCAGCATCGGTTTCTTCCTCTCGGCGTGCGTCTGAGGACGTTTCTGGGTTTTCTTTTGGCCCGGTGAGCGCGGCCATAGCATTCATCATTTCTTGCAGCTTCTGTTGCTGTTCTTGGGCTTTCGTCACGGATCGGGTTAACGGTCGGTGGCCCGTAGAAGTGCGGCTTTCCTCTTTTCCAAAGGCCATGTAAACAGTGTGCACCACCATGCCCCCAGACTTAGGGTGTCTGGGCTCAGTGCTTTTAGCCGTCGTTGCGTGCCGTGGGGTCTTCTCCGGCCTCCTTCTTTTATGAGTCAATTGTTCCACAGCCTTCTGGGGTTTGGCCTGGTGACCAGCTTCCGGTTGGGTTTTCAGCTTTTTGTGTCGGCGGGAGAAGTTCGGATCGATGATCGAGTCCCGTGCCTGCCGCCAAACCTTATAGATTTTGGAAGATAGCCGTTGAGGAGATTGGGGCCGTTCTGACTCCATTTCCAGAACCTTCTTTAACGGGGGAGGAGACCTCTTCAGTACTGCAGTAGGAGAATTTCTTCGCACTTTATTTAGCATTTCGAAGCTGTTCCCAGTTGGAACAGCAGCATTAATTTCTGCCACCGGGACTGATGGAGTCAACCCAGATGGGGAGTTGCCCCCAGCCTTCCTCACTCGGCGCCAATGGCGACGTCGAGCGTGTCGAGCGGACGGTGTAGGGTCAGCGGTAAGAACGGTTTCGTTTTGCCCTCTGTCTGGGCGTGGGGTCGTAGTTGGTATTAGCCTGTCAAAGACCGATGTCCTTTGGGTAGTAGGAGCGGGAGCTGAAGCCGTTAATCTTGTAAAGACCGACCTTTTGGCCGGAGAGGCTGCCTTGACGACTTCTGGGACGGGAGCGGCCACTTTCTTAGAAGCAACCTTCTCTGAGATTGTAGGTCCCACGATGGGTCTGCAGGATTTCTGGCCCAGTCTAGAGAAGACCGAGGTGTTGACGTTGGGCGACTCGTTGAGAGGAGCCGTGGTAGGGGTAAGACGATCAAAGACCGACTTCTTAGGAGCCTCCGTTGTCAGCACTGGAGCGGCAAAGTTTTTCGGCGGGACCATGGTCCCAAAGAACAATCCTGTGGTGGCGCGAGTGACCTGTTCCACGGGCATTGTGAATAGCGAGGCAGCTTGGGGTCCGTAGGCTATACCTCCTGGCGAGGCAGAGCGTTGGTTGCAATTGCAGTCTGAGCAGTTGGACACTTTCACGGAAGTAGAAGCCATCGATCCTTTTCTTTCTGCAATAAGCCAGACGCCAATTCTTAGTATCTTGAAACCCGAGGGCAACCATTAGCGAACCGCGATTGGTTCGCGAGTCACGACACACGAAGTGTGGAGTGGAAAGAGGAAAAGGTCCCACCGGGCGTGCCAGAATCTGTTCCCCTCCGAAAGACGGCGCGACACCGCGTCTTACCTGAGATTCGAGGCAGATGCTAATAGGTGCTATCCGTCCACCTCTCCGAAGATGCCAAGTTGATTTATGGCACCACGTATCGAAGGTTTAGACGGATGCGTCCGATGTAGCAGACTTCGTCAGATTCCCCCTCGTTTGAGGGGTTTTTGATTGTGGGGACGCTCTTCCCTGCAGGCGCAAGCCCCTGCAGTTAATTACGCTACCGCATTGCGGTAACAACTTTCTCCTTCTCCAGATGGTCACTTCGTGTCGTGGGTGTCTGTTTTGTATTTCGTTGCCCGTGGATTGTTTACGGGGACTGAGTTATGTCGTCGCCCGTAGGGCGTGGACTAGTCCAAATCCGTATTATCTTAGATTTGGGTTTGGGGGGGGTTTTGGTTTGAGGATACGTCAGCCCTACTCGAGGCTAAGATCAACTCAAACGTTTGTTAAGGATACGTTAGTCTAACTTTGTGACTAAGATCAACTTAACGGGATCGTTTAGATCCGACACAAGAGCGTTGGGACTCTAATGTTCCAGTTTAGGGACATAGTGGTCCATGAATGTGTGGCCGTCGGGACCCGTCACCTCTCTGATGACGTTGAAGGATTACAACGACGGATGTCAGAGGAGTTCAAGGATGTACCCTCAAGCCGGAGTCAATTGGGGGGATTTATAGTCCACTTTGTTTTGAAGGTTTAAGGATACGTTAGCCATCTTTGAGGCTAAGATCAACTTAAACGGGACCGTTTAGATCCGACAAAAGAGCATGTGGGGCTCTATTGTCCTAGTTTAAGGACATTACGGTCCATGGGTAGTTTAAGGACATTGCGGTCCGTGGGTAGTTTAAGGACATTGCGGTCCGTGGGTAGTTTAAGGACATTGCGGTCCATGGGTAGTTTAAGGACATTGCGGTCCGTGGGTAGTTTAAGGACATTGCGGTCCATGGGTAGTTTAAGGACATTGCGGTCCAGGTTAAGGACGTCGTAGTCCATGGGTTTAAGGACCCCACAGTCCATTGTTAGTTTTAAGACATCTCGGTCAAGGTTAAGGACGTCGTAGTCCATGGGTTTAAGGACCCCACAGTCCGGTATGTGCTCTGGATGCTTCACACGGGTTCACTGCCGTGCTTGGCGAGGACCAGGCTCCGCTCTGGACGTTTCCCACGGGGTCAAAGAGTGACATTATCCGCGTTCCACGTAACCAGGAATTTGCATTAGACATGAGTTTAAGGACCCCACAGTCCATATCAATGTGTGGTCGTCGGGACCCGTCACCTCTTTGACGGAATTGAGGGATTACAATGCCAAGTATCAAAGGAGTGAAGAGATGTACCCTAGAACCGGAGTGGATTAAATACCCCTTGGCCCAATTTGGGGTCAAGACGAATTAATTATGTTATGAGTCCATTGGACCAGTTAATCACAAATTGAGGACTTATGGCCATCTTGGGCTAAGTCCAATCAGGAGAGGCTTTGCCTCCATCCATTTAAGCCAATTGGGCCGAAGTCTAGTGTTAAACACTACAGAGCAGTCAGTGTTGAACACTGGGAATGGGGTTGGCAAGTTAGTGTTTAACACTAAGAGAATATTTGGTGTTGAACACCAGCAACAATGTTTTTTCAGGTTAGTGTTAAACACTAAGGTAATCAGTGTTGAACACTGCAAATGAAGATCTCAGATTAGTGTTTAAACACTAAGGTAATCAGTGTTGAACACTGCAAATAAAGCTTTTTAATTAGTGTTGAACACTAAGGCCCAACAGTGTTTTAACACTGGGTTCGAGAGTTTTAGTTTAGTGTTTAAACACTAAGGTAAGAGGGGTCATGTGGCAGCACGTGAGAGCGCCCTCCCTTCCTTTGTTCTGCTGAGATTATCGCGTCTTCCAGAGCATCACGTGCCATCACGTGATGGGCATTCAAATGCCTATGGATTAGAGCTTTTGCTGAGGGTCACGTGGGTCACGTGGGGTGCTGCCTCAAAGGGGCTTTCTGTAGCTCTCTTGGGGGGGGTCACGTGATGACACGTGACCCTGCCTCTAGGTATTTTGTTTAGAGGCTTTGTTAATCTTCTTAGGAATTAAATTCCTCGAACTATAAATTTCAGAGGAATTAAATTCCTACTTCCTTTCGAAGACTTATATTCTGGGATAGAGTTTAACTCTGAATTTTCTGTAGGAATTAAATTCCTCATATACGTGAAGGGCTGAATAGGGTTAAACCCTAATAAAAGTTTTTAAGGAGTTTAAACTTCCATCCTCTGTATGATTAAGGGAATTAAATTCCTGCTGTTTCAACAGAACTAGGTTCTTAATTAGGGTTAAACCCTGTTTCTTTTTTTGTTCTGGAGGAATTAAATTCCCATAATATAGGGTCAAGCCCTCCTTTTATTTTAAAGGAATTAAATTCCTATAGTTCTGTGAGAATTAAATTCTCGTGCTTGCATTCCTTCTCCATGTTTTGGATCTGCATGGCAGGATCTCAACCCATTGAGAATTAAATTCTCAACCTTAAGGGGAGATGTGCACTTTGCAGATCCTCCATCAAAGAGAGAAGAAATATGTTCTTCTGTTTTTACATTATCAGAGTTAAACTCTGTTGAGAATTAAATTCTCTTTCTTTCAAAAGGCCTTCCCTTTCTTACCTAGGGTTTTTTGCAGAAGATCCGAGTCTTTTTCAAAGTATCAAAGCTCTCCTCTTTTTTTCTTTTTTCTTCTCTGCGCATCTATCCGTATGTATGTCTCTTGGCTCCTATTTATAGGAGAAGCAGCCGAATCAATCAGTTTTTGACGAATCTTCATTGAGATTTGATTTGCATTCATCATTCATTTTGGACCTTTGGATTATTAGGTGAATTTTATTCACCATTGGATTTTAAATCCAGAGATTCTCCCTTGTTATTTTGATTAGATTTAAAGGGGAAATCTTTCCAAACCCGAGATTTTTCCATAGATAGATGATATTTCATCACCTCTGAATCTTTAATTTGATTGGTTCAAGATAGTTGCTTTCTTTCGGAAAGATTTGAATTTCCTTCAGAATTTAATTCTGTTAACACAATGGGCTTTGAAAGCCGGTCACGTGTGACCACGTGACCCATGGTCACGTGTGGGCACGTGACCCCCTTTGGAATGAGCATTTTCCTTTCTTTTGCGCTCTGTCTTCTGATCGCTGCCTAAGCGTCACGTGCTACCTCGTGACCCCTGGTCACGTGTGAGCACGTGACCCTTGTTTGAACTCTTTTTCCTTGGTTCGTTTGGAGAACGAGTCTGCTGTCTTGAACGTCACGTGCCAACACGTGACCCTGGTCACGTGGGAACACGTAACCTCTTCTGAAGCCTTTTTCTTGACTTGATCAGGGAACTGGTGTGTCTTTGACGTTTGCATTTAAATGTCACGTGTCGCCACGTGACCCGGGTCACGTGGGAGCACGTGACTCTTTCTGAAGCCCCTTTTCTTCAACGTAGTCAGGAAACTGGACTTGCCCTGATGATGTGCTTAGGTGTCACGTGCCAACACATGACCGCTAGTCACGTGTAAGCACGTGACCCTCTTCTGAAGCTTTTCCCAGAAGCTTTCCTGATTTTAAATCAGGAAACAAGGGAATCTGGAGTCATTTAAACGAGAAATTAGAGAGTCAGAGACTTTCAGAGAAGCCCAGAGGAGCATAGGAAGCTACTGCAGAAAAATTGTCAAAAGATCCCTCCTTTCTGCGGTGGAACCGCGGCATTAGTGAGCTTTTAGCGGCGGTTGGGTGGCGAAGTTGGGGAGTTGTGCCCCCAAATTTCTCTGGTATTTTTTTCATATCTTACTCTCTCCTCTGAGATCCACTAATTTTATTTTTTGCAGGATTCTTTGCAAAATATCTCCGCTCAAAAATCTTTTGCGTGTTTTGTTATTGGTTTGTTTTTGCATATTTTTAACCGGACTTTAAGGGGTAAGACCAAAATTCAGATTAGGTGGGGATTTCATCACCCTTCCTAGACCCCACAAATCACAAAACGAGTATCCGCATCACCCTATATTAATTAAAAAATATCTAGACCAAGACTCTAAGGACCATCGCGCTCGATTAGGACAGAGGAAGGTCGTGGGTAATCTATCGCTTATCCACATTACTTTTCTGGTTTCTAAGGAAAGTGTGCTAAGAAAAGTGGTTACTTAATTAAGCCTTCTATTTCGGTGATTCATATAGCGGATACCTCTCACTTACCTGGCACTTACCTGGCCACAAGAGTAATAAAGAGGTGGTAGAGGATTGATCTTGCGGCTTGTCCTTTGGAAGTCTATGAGCGGTCTAGTGACTTGACCTAGGTGACCTTAGTACTATGGGTGATTGTGTATTTTTTATGTGATTTGCCTCAAGTCCGACTCTTTTCAAAACAAACCTTTTTAGTTCTCACATACGCTGCCACTTGCGCTAAACTCGCTTAGTGCATACTCGACTGGACACGGGATTCTAATGCCCGTCTTATCCATGTTTCTGCTATCGACTCCGAAGTCGGTACTTCTTCATCTTCTTTTTTTCCTTCACACACCACATCGATCGAGATGGACGGTTTTCCATCAGATATTAATAACACCACTCTGCCGCTGCCCGTAGGTGCGCAGAATCCCCCATGTATCTCTCTCCAAGAAAGATGCTACCTCGTGCGTGGACACCTTGCTACTTGTCTATCTATTCCACCAGCCAATGGGGATAATTTTGAAATTAAACCGCACTTTATCAAATTGTTGCCCAAATTTCATGGGCTTGAATCCGAAGACGCATACGTTTTTATAAACAAATTCAAAAACGTATGTGCAATGATGAACACGTCACAACTTTCTATTGATGCTATGAGATTACGTCTTCTCCCTTTTACCTTGTGCGATCTAGCAGAAAAATGGCTTTATAACACTGCCGCATATTCTATTGCCAAATGATATGAGTTCGTTGTAGCATTCCTTAAGAAATTTTATCCAAATCATAAGACCGCCTGCGTTCGAAGCAAGATCAACCAGTTTACCCAACTTCCCAGTGAACCATTTTGGAAATGCTTTGAACGGTTTAAGGATCTTCTTCCACAATGCCCTCATCACGGAATCAATAGATGGGGCCTTTGCCGCATTATATATTATGGTATTAATCCTACAACAAAACAGATACTTGAAACCATTTGTCAATGTCATTTCTTGTCTAAATACGATGGTGAAGCTTAGCAATTTCTGGAAGATCTCGCCGAACAAACTTTACAGTGGGAAAGCGTTAGACCAATATCGTCTAGGGGAGGTATCCATCAGCTTGATATTTCCATCGCAGTGAAATCCGAAATGGCCGCGATACAAAGGAAACTCGACGCTATAGAAAACAAATTCTCATCAGCCTCCCTAAACCAGGTTACGCTCCCCAAAACCGTGTATGGTTGTTGTTCCGACCCATCGCATTTAACGGAAGAATGTCTTTTAAGTCCACCGTTTCAAGGTCAAGAACAAATTAATGCTACTTTTCAGAAACAACCTAGAAACGATCCTTATTCTTCCACATACAATCAGGGATGGAAGAATCATCCTAATTTTGCTTGGAACCAAAACCAACCTCAAAATCAAAACCAGTTCCCAAGCAACTATCAAAGACCTCCTCCATAGCAACAGCAACCACCACAATCGAGTCAGCACCGCTCTCAATCGCAACCTTTTCAAAATCCGGCCAACAATTCTACACCTTATAATAATTCTTTCCAAACGGCCAGTACCGAAAACTCCTCTGCACTCGAACGAAACTTGGATACGTTTATTAAACATTCCACACAAACGACGGCTGATTTAAAATCTTCTATCCAAATGTTAATGCAGAACACCGCCTCCCACGGTGAAAGTATAAAATCGATAGAAGCACAACTTGCACAGTTAAATGCCGCAATGGGTGAGAGAAAGAGAGGGAAACTTCCATCTCAAGCTCTACCAAATCCTGGCCACTCACTAACTCATAATGTGTGTACCGTAACCACGTTGAGATCAGGAAAAGTGCTGAACAACCAAGTGGATGAATAGGTTGATGATGACGAATCAATTGATACCCCGTCTTCTACTTCTACTCCTCCTTCGTCTAGTCCACCACCTTCTTCCGAGCCTATTCTCCGTTTTCCACTATGCTCTAACCTTCCTCCCACTTCCTCGAGTCAACCTAAAACGATCCCAACTCCAATTCTGGGATCTATTCCATCCTCACAGTCTTCTCCAATGTTGGACCCAACTCTTATTGATAAAGCTCTTTATCCAAACAGGC
Source organism: Agapanthus africanus (assembly GCA_030015575.1). Lineage (NCBI taxonomy): Eukaryota > Viridiplantae > Streptophyta > Magnoliopsida > Asparagales > Amaryllidaceae > Agapanthus > Agapanthus africanus. The sequence goes on from CM057340.1 coordinate 738,140,051, forward strand.
AAGGGGCAACAGACCAAGTCCCCAAATGGAGAAGATTGTGGAAATTTTTAAGCAAGTTAACATAAATATTCCCCTCCTAGATGCTATCAAAAAGTTTCGTCCTATGCGAAAATTCTAAAGGATTTGTGCACTAGGAAGAGGAAAATTCAAATGCCTAAAAAAGTTTTCCTAGCGAGTAATGTGAGCACTGCTTTTACCCAACAAATACCCAAGAAGCGAAAGGTCCCCGGGAGTCCTACAATATCTATTGCTATTGGGATAAAAATATCAATCGTGCTCTACTCAATTTAGGTGCTAGTGTTAACTTGCTTCCGTATTCTGTCTATGAACAATTAGGCATCGGAGAGTTAAAACCGGTGCACTGCACTCTTCGGATGGCCGGTCGATCTATCACCCAACCTAAGGGTGAGCTAGAATAGGTGTTAGTCAAAGTCGGGGAATTTATATTCCCTATGGAATTCATAGTTATTGATACACAGCCTGTAGCAAACCCCCAAAACCAAATCCCGGTGATTCTAGGTCGGCCTTTTCTAGCGACTTCCAACGCAATAATCAATTATCGAAACGGTTCTATGACCCTATCCTTCGGGAGATGTCAATTGAGCTTAACAATTACAAGTTGGGAAGTGAACCCTCTGAACCCTATGCTCAAGTATGTTCTGTTGAAAGGATGGATTCCGACAGTAGCTGTAACAACCAAGTCCAGTTCTACAAGTTTCGGTTTCCGTATATGTGGTGTGTGGTATTCGGTTCATTATCCTGATTTTGTTTGTTGCTAGTTATAAATTTACCCCGACAATTCAAATTCTGCATATAACAATTTAAGTCATCTAAAATTTAATTAAAAATACTTGTCATAACCTGCTCGACACCCCTAACCCTGTGGTAGCGTACTTGCATCGTGTTCTCATCCCGTTCAGTGAAACGGACGTGTTTGGGCTGCTACGCGCACGTACGTGCGTCCGTTCTTGGGGCTATGCTTTTTAATTATAAAATCCTTCATTTTAATTTTTGGAACCCGCCAATAATTTTCGTATTTCAAATTCAAATTTTTGGACTCAACCCGGGCGCAATTCTGAAATATTTTGCAATTACACCAAATCCCATTTTTCTAATATTTTTTTAAACCAGCGAAATTTAAGATTCACCACCAGAAAATATTTTTCCCCATTTTTAAAATCCTTTTAAAGTTTTCCTAACCAATCAAACCCAACACGTTTCACTAAATCTTTATCATTTTTCCTTTTCTTTTCTTCCTTTTGGCCACGAGCCAATCGCAGCGTTTCATTCATTTCACCGAGCCCCACCGTATCCCTCTCTCTCTCCTTTTCTCCGTCTCTTTCTCTCTCTTCTCTCTTTCTCTCTCTGGCGAATACAGCCAAGTTTATATCTCCTTACTGTTGCGCTCTCTCTCTCTCTCTCCTCTCGCGAGATCTTCTCTCTCCTCTCGATCTCTCTCTCTCCCCCCGTGTCTTCTCTCTCTCTCTCTTTTCTTTTATAATTCTTTCTCCTCCTCCTCTGAAAATACACAGAAACCCATCCCTGCAAACCCTAGCCGTCTCGTCTTCCATCGCCGTTGCCCCAGCGCCGACGCCATCATCGCAGACCTCGTCGCCTCCTCGCCCTCGTCACCTCCACATCCTCCTCTTCCTCTTCCGTGCACCCTGCACCTACAGCCGCGGCCCCTGCACGCTTGCACCGCCGGATTTGTCGCCTCCAGTGGCCTTGTCTCCGTGCCCCGGCCTTCGTGCAACCCCAGTGAGCTTTACCTATCCCTTCTTCTTCTTCTTCTTCTTCTTCTTCTTCTCCTTCCTTCTTTTCTTTTTCAGATCTGTTCTTGAACTGCCGGTGGTCGCTGCAGGTACATCGTCGGAGCTCCGTCAACGCAGTCGCTGATCACAACCCCTCTGCAGATCAACGTAAGCACCGCCTCCTCAATCCTCCTTCCCTTCTTTCTTCTTAATTTTCTTTCTCTTTTCTTTTATGCATTCTTGTATCTTTGATGTTCACTGTTTTGTGTTTGGCCGGAATCCGGCGATGCCGACGACGTTTCCCGACGACCCAGCGAGGACCCCTGACCCGTGTGACTCCACTGTTCGTCGTTTGGGTTCATTCCGTGAACCGTGCGCGCGTCGTGATATTTTCCCGCCGACGCGTAACGTTCCGTTTTCCGTTTCGCGACCCGTCGAGGCAAGTGAAACTTACTACATGCTATTTTAAACTATTCATATGCTAAATTACTTATTTCCTGTTAAATCTCTAATTAGAATCGAAAGAAATGGATTTCAAGTTAACCGTATAAAGTTCCGTTACACATTTTTATGATTCCGAACGTGAAACTTAATCTTGCATCTGATTATTTATATCTAACAATCACCTGTACATGATAGATCACATTTGTTTATTGCTATGATGCCCTTTTTCCAGTTTAGCCTATCAGACATCCATGTACAACTTTAACCGGTCTGATTACAACTGCATCCATTAAACAGATTATACATGTCGTCGCATCCATGGATCACTCAATATTTATTAACCTGTTTTTAGCATTCACATCTATCATACTGTATTCACATTATGCTGACACTGTCTGTTAAACACAATTGATAACTGTACAGCTAAATAAATAAAATCTGCTTTATTGCTTAACTCATTGCTTAGATCGTGTTGTTGATAACCATGCTTGATTATTATAACCCTGATTATGCTAGCTGATTATGAGCACACACATGATATCGTTTACACCTTGACATGACTTGCTACACACACATTGATTGACCCGATATGGTACCGTACACTACTTGACTTGACCTGATGTACCATGGCTTGACCCGTTACCTGATTTTGTGTCTAATGCCAACAAACCTGACATGTAGTCCTCACGGACCGTTCCTGTTGTCTATCCAGACAAACCTGCTCTTACCTGATCCTGTGTTGGCATTAGTTCTTGATTACTGAATACCTGACTTGAACACTTATAACTTGGGGGTATGGGGAAATCAAAGGTGAAACCTGACTTGTAACTCAACAGTTCGATACCTGTTCTGATCAGTCTTACGGGCTAGGCCAGCCCCGGAGTGATGATGCTGACATCACTCGTCTGTACCTGCTACCTTTTACTGCTTAGCGGCACGTCTCGGTTTCAGCCCGAGAGTCTGTAGACCGTGGTCCCGGGCATGCACGGGATACTATTGAGTTACATCGATGATTCATCAAATTGATTTCAAATACTTTAGAATAGAAAACCAATAGAACAGTTTAGTTTACTCATTGCACACTACCCTTCACTGCCCTGACCATATTACTGTTGCACCTGCTTTTCATTCATGTTTATATTTGCATTTCCTGTTACCCTGTTTATATTTTATTACTTGATGACATGACGCGCTGACGTCTGGGTTTTGCATGGCCCAGATTCCGTACCTTTGCTGCAGTCCGAGCAGGAGTACTTCAGCCAGCAGGATGAGCTGTGAGTTTCAGTAGTAGCTAGTTCCTTTATTTTCTGCAGTTTATTCCTGATGTGAGCCCGCATTATGGGACGTACATTCCAGTTACTTGTATTGGATCTTTTGCTTCCGCACTTTTATTATTCTTGACTCATGTTATCTTGGCTTATGGACATTATTAGATTGTTACATTTTGTTCTTGATATCTCTACAACCGTAATGTGACTGTGGATGGATACTTTCTACCCACAGGTAGCATGGTTGGCTATGTCACGTGCCCAATTTAGCGTACTCTGGGAAGCGGGGCGTGACAGTAGCGAATTTGAACAGCTTCATGATACTGATCTTGATTCCGCTGGTACGTTATTGTTTGACCCTGCTATTTATTATACACATACGAACCCTTCTATCGAGCTGTCCGGGTCAATATCTAACGCTAAATATGAACCTTTTATGGAGTCCGAGTATCATCCCGTTCTTTCCGATGAGATTATTATTCGAGATATCGATGAAAGGTTTGAAGAAATATTCGCTGAAGAACTCGCATTCTTAGAAGACATAGGCGTTGTGATGAATCAATCCTCACTCAAAGAAGTTGAACCGCCACCCCTTTTTCTTATCCGGAATAAGAATGCGAGTAATCCACCATCCATGTTTCGTCTCTCTAAACCGAGACGTAAACCCGTTCTATTACACCTCTTATCTCCTCCCCACTTCTTCACGGCGATAGATGTCATGTTCTTCTACCAACCTTGGTGCTATATTGATAAAAAATTTGAATGGTTGGTGTTGACTTTTGGTCTTTGTAAACCTTTATATTGACCAATAACTTTAACCCCCCTCATAATTTTAAATGCTTAAGACTATTTTACTCAAGTTTGGAGAGGGGAATATTTTAGCTCTTAAAAGAAAATAAATTTTTACAAAATTGTGAGCCAAAAATAAGTTTGGGGGAGAATTTCATTGTCATTTATTCAAGTCCCCGTTACTAACTTTTCCTCCCAATTCTACAAGTTTTTTAATCTTAACAGATGACATCAGTGAGGACACTGCTGCAAACAGGTTTGGGGGAGATTTGTGATATTTCACGCATTATTTTGCATTATCATAAATATAAGCACAAAATTTTTTGATAATGAAAGTTTGAAAGTGATAAAAATTACATATGAAAGACAGGAATAGTTTGAGAAAAGTAAGAAAGTTAGATATTTTCTTAAACGAAACTAGTAATAAGTGGTTATGAGCTGTTGTCCCAAGAGTTAGTAAGAAGAAGGAAATTAATAATCTGAGGATAAAAATAAGCCTGAAAAATAGTCCCTATTCTTGAGGCCAAACATTTGAACGTTGATACCCTACTATACACACTTGCACACATCTTGAAACTTGGAATAGTAGAGGATACCTTGAAATGCTCTTGTCTAAAAGCCTTGGTATGAAGAAAAATAAAAATATAAAGAAAAAAATGGTGAAGAAAAATGAACACTGGTTTTGTAATTACTAAGGCAGCATAAAAAAATATAGCGTGTGTGCTTTATCACTTAGTGCCTAAGACCAACTAGTTTAGGAGCCACTGCTAAGCCTTAGGTGTTGCAAAAGAGGAATTACGCCTAAATAAGCGAGCATATTTGGTAATCGGTCGGTTAGTACCTCAAGAAGTATCAACGGTCGTATGAAGAATGTGTGAGCAATTCCATCTAAAATATTCACCGACTAAAAAGTACTAAGCAAGATGGACAAGAGTATGATAGCTTGAATTGAATTCTCTAAGTGTAGGGATATATTTTACATACACGTAGGGATATATGATCGATGTTTGGAAGAAAGATAAGAAGGAAGACTAAATGTGATGTTTTATTGAGGGATGATATGATTTCTAAGATCTTTTCACGACCATTAAGATAGGGCTCATGGCTACCAAAAAGCCGGTGTAGATAGAAACTCTTATTTTCTAGTTCTTTCTTTTATAGTTCCTATCTTTGTATGTAACTTTTATCTTCTTTCTTTTATTATAGGATTTTGTGGGTGTAATCCGCTGAAAACCCTCAGGAGACAACACTCCTCATACTAGGGACACCTAGAGATTTAACGCCTTGATGCACGTGCTCAGTGCAATCATGTTGCCTACGAAAGTGTGCTACTTAGGTTTTTCTTTTTCTTTTTCTTTTTCTCTCCTTCTTGAATAACTAGTTTGCTCGGGACGATCAAAGTTAAGTTTGGGGGTATTTGTTCAGTCGAAAATATTGCACATTTAATATAATATTTTCCTTAATTTTCTTAAATATTTAAAGGTGTTTATTATAAATATAGAACACATTTGGGTTTATCTGCAAAATACTCTTTACCATATGTTTATATATTATAATTAACATTATGAAGGAAAATATATGCATATTATATTTATATAATATTTTAGTAATTAAAATATGCATATCATATCAAATAATCTTAATCAAATTTCTTAAAGATTTATTACCATATAAAATGATTAAGATTATATCTCTAATATAACAAATATTACTAAAATTATTCATGGAGATATTGTGCATGATTTAGTTCAGGTCAGGAGATCAAGATTTTCAAGATGCCAGGCTCAAAAATCTGCTAAAATCGTAGAATCAATACTGGCAGAAACTCAGAAAATATTTCAAAAATCCAGATATCTAGAAGATCTCCACATGTCAACATGTAGAAACCGTAGAAATTTGGAATCCTAAGTCCCCCAAACCGCGGCGGTTGCGCGGCCAAATTGCCCTATTTGCGGCGGATCCGCTGCCCCTTTATGGCCGTTGGATCTGATATTTTTGGTGGGTGATCGTGATTGCATATCTTAACTTATGAGATCTAGAGTTTCTGATTTGAGATCTATATAAAGGACCGAGGGCTAAAGTTAAAAATCATCACCTTTAAAACGAAGCAAATCACCGTCAAAGAACAAGAGATCCACGACAGGTCCGCGATTCAACGTGATAGAGCGACGTGAATATCGACGGAACATCTACTTCCTACAAGGCAGAGATCGAGAGCAACTTCTTCATCTTGTAATCTAAATTCGAAGGATTTGTACTTGTAACGTTGATTAATAAAGGTAGATCATTTGCAATTATTTCGTATTTACTTTCCGCATTTAATTTCTGTATTATGATTTCCTTCTCTATCCCTTCTTCTTCTTCTTCTCCAAACATGCGTGAGTAATTCTTCGCTTGATAGGGTTCGTAGAATTAGGATAGAACAATGGATGAGAAAATATTTTAACTTCTTTTACATCTTATGAAGTTTATAAACTTTAGCAAAAGAATTGTTAACATCCTAATCGGGCGCGCTAACCCAAGATGACTACTGTTGATCCGTCTCTTACGCTGTAAATTTAACTCATAGCCCTACAATTAGTTGAACAACAGTGTCGCCTAATTATGCTCCCAACAGGGAGTAAAACGTGTTACGAAATGGACTTTCAGTTCTGAAACTGGATTTCCAGCAGTGAACACTTAAAATGAAATGACCATAACTCACAAACCTGAAACCTGATTGACTCGAAACCAATTTTGTTGTAAAGATAATTTAATACGATGTTTACGCTTTTTATATTGTTTCGCCAAATTATGTACGTGTGATTTTATATGATTTTTCTAACCCAACCGACACCGGTTGCTCATATGTATTCAGTAGTGCATTTACTGTATCCCCATCATGTTGCATGACTATTATACCCTTATAAATAGTGTCTATTTGCATCGATATCCTAGTGACCGTGTTACATTACCAAGTACTAAATATTAGTGATTGGATTGTGGTAAGTACGTTAGTGTAAAAGCGTGATGGAATAATGGAAATAATACGTACTTGTATACAATCAGCGGAACCAATTAGTTATTGCATTGTCGACGCCTATGGGATATATATAACTGTAACTATAACTGGTATGGGAGCACTTATATTAGTGTCATAGGTAATGCATCGAGCATTATCCATTTATCTTAGATACCAGCCGAGACATGCTTGATGGAAACCCTGTCTCCAATTCTCGCGTAGACTTATCATGGAGCGATTAGTATTTAGATTCATGGTCGGTGTTTGATGTAGACCACGGAGTGTGGGGTAGTTTGAGTGTGAGTTCGATCGACGGAATCTCAGGAGTCCCACTGCCTATAGGGTGTTTTTCGTCACCCCATTGAGATGGGAATACGCGCGCACTTGTCAGGCGCATTACAGATTCCCCCTGCTTAGGGTAGGCTGGGGTTTATTGATTGTGGGGATTCGAATCTCCGGCCGCCGCGGACTAAGCTGGCGTTAATTACCCCTCGCCTTTGGAGCGAGAGAACTCCAATTGACGGGTCAAACTGGTCATGCGAACTCAATGTGCAATGTGCATGTGTTGTGTTTTGAAAGGGGTTTTTGGATATATCCGGGGCCCCGCAGAGTTTTCACGGGGGTCTCGCTACCCGGATAGCGAGCTGGGGGTCAAGGGGGCCAGCAGCGTCCCGTTAGAAATTTTTTCTAACGGGGAGCTAGATTTAGTGTGGAGTGCATATAAAAAATGGGGGGAAGCGTCTTAAAGATGCATGCGTGGCACGTGGGCACATGGTGCCCGGGGTCATGTGAACGCACATGGGCGCTTTAGTGTCGGGGGTTACGTGCGCGCATGTGACCATTGGGCGCCCTAGCGCCTGGGGTCACGTAGCGCACACATGACCGATGGGTGCCTTAGCGCCCGGGGTCACATGGCGCACACGCGACCATTGGGCACCTTAGCGCCCCGGGGTCACGTGGCGCACACGTGACCATGGAAAACACCCGCGGGAAGGGGCCTAGCCCTAGGTTGGGGAGTTGAACTGCCAAGGGTTTTTTTGGAGTTGAACTCCTAACAGAAACTAATTTATGGAGTTAAACTCCAACAGATCTAGAAAGGAGTTAAACTCCTAAGAATCTTTGGCTCTTCTTTTGAGCCTTGGATTTGTCCAAAGTTAGATTTTTGGAGATGGGTCTCCTTCTTCCTTCTCTTGATCTGCGGGATCTTGGAGAAAAGGGGATGAGACTTAAAAGTCTCCCCTTTTTGAGATCTGATTGGAGATTCGAGCTCCCCTTCGTGGGTTTTGTGGTGAAAAACTATTTATTTTTGAGAAAGCAAGAGTTAAACTCTTGATTTAATTCAAAAAAATAGGAAAGGGGTTTTAGACCCTTGAGAAAGGGGAAGGAGACACAAACCCTAGTTTTTGGGGAGAATGAAAATTCTTTTTTTATTCATCATCATGTTGCCTTATATAGGCTTACACATTTACATATAGCCCCTTGGGCTTTACAAAATGGCATTTTGCCCATCCCATACCTCATGTGCTCTTTTCTTTTGCACATGAGCCATGGGCTTTTACAAAAATTCGGCTTTGTTCCCATTTTGCCTACATTCACGCACAAAAAATTACATCAAAATTATTTGTTACATGATTTTTTATGTTGGCATGGGGAGGCTGGCCGCGGGCTCGGCTTGGGCATGGGCCCGCTTGACCTGGGCTTAGGCTTACCTGGCTTGGGGTTGACTTTGACTTTGACTTGGTCAACCGGGGTGCAAATTTTGACCCCAAGAAAGTGCCCCCCATCAATAAATGCACACCGCGCATATGAGTTGTGTGCATGAAATTGATGAATCTTGAAGCTGGACTTCGAGGGGGGACATCATTCCGGGGGCGGAGCATCCCTCGGGGAGCATGATTCCCGGGGATCGGAGCATTATTCCGATTTGCGGAGCATAATTCCGAGGATCGAAGCATAATTCCGAAGAGTATAGGCATGATTTCAGAGATCGGAGCATAATTCCGATGAGCGGAGCATGATTCCAAAGGGATCGGAGCATAATTCCGACGAGCGGCAGACATTCTGACCGAAGCATAATTTCGATGCAGAGGTTGATTTCCAGGCGAAGCATAATTCCGATGGGGAAAGCAGATAATCCGAGGCGAAGCTTGATTTCGACACGGGGTACATTCTGAGACGAAGCATGATTTCGACGCAGAGCTTGCTGGTTGACTTGATTCCGAGGCGGAGCTTAATTCCAACGAGGAGGTCGATGGTTGATTCCGAGCCGAAGCATAATTCCGGCAGGAAAGACAGATACACCGAGGCGAAGTTTGATTTCGACGCGGGGTACACTCTGAGACGAAGCATGATTCCGGCGCAGAGCTTGTTGGTCGACTTGATTCCGAGATGGAGCTTAATTCCAACGAGGAGGTCACTGGTTGATTCCGAGCCGAAGCATAATTCCGACAAGGAAGGTAGATACACCGAGGCGAGGCTTGATTTTGACGCGGGGTACACTCTGAGACGAAGCATGATTTCGACGCAAAGCTGGCTGGTCGACTTGATTCCGAGGCGGAGCTTAATTCCGACGAGGAGGTCGCTATTTGATTCCGAGCCGAAGCATAATTCCAACAGGGAAGGTAGATACACCGAGGCGAAGCTTGATTTTGACGCGGGGTATACTCTGAGACGAAGCATGATTCCGGCGCAGAGCTTGCTGGTCGACTGGATTCCGAGGCGGAGCTTAATTCCGACGAGGAGGTCGCTGTTTGATTCCGAGCCGAAGCATAATTCCGACATGGAAGGTAGATACACCGAGGCGAAGTTTGATTTCGACGCGGGGTACACTCTGAGACGAAGCATGATTTCGACACAGAGCTGGCTAGTCGACTTGATTCCGAGGCGGAGCTTAATTCCGACGAGGAGGTCGCTGTTTGATTCCGAGCCGAAGCATAATTCCGATAGGGAAGGCAGATACACCGAGGTGAAGCTTGATTTCGACGCGGGATACACTCTGAGACGAAGCATGATTCCGGCGCAGAGCTTATTGGTCGACTTGATTCCGAGGCGGAGCTTAATTTCGACGAGGAGGTCGCTGGTTGATTCTGAGCCGAAGCATAATTCCGACAGGGAAGGTAGATACAGCGAGGCGAAGCTTGATTTCGACGCGGGGTACACTCTGAGACGAAGCATGATTTTGACGTAGAGCTGGCTGGTCGACTTGATTCCGAGGTGGAGCTTAATTCCGATGAGGAGGTCGCTGTTTGATTCCAAGCCGACACGGGGTACACTCTGAGACGAAGCATAATTCCGGCGCAGAGCTTGTTGGAATTGGTTGGTTTGATTTGTTTGATTTTTGCCTTGTTCGGCGGGACTTTTGAATTTGAGAGGAATTTGGAACTTGTTTAGCATCAGTATTGCTGCACTGGAATAATGCCAGGAGCAACTCATCATTTTCCCTGGGAGGACTTGGGATTTTGGTTTTGGTTTGACTTTTGCTGACATCAGCATCGCTATACTGGAATATGGTACCAGGAGCGAATCATCATCTGTCATGAGAGAATTTGGGGATTTTGGTTTTTGTTTGGCATCAGCATTGCTGCACTGGAATAATGCCAAAAGCAATTCATCATTTGCCCCGGGAGGATTTGGGAATTGGTGGCTTAGGAGACAGGTTTAGATTCCTATCACCTAAGGCTTTTCAATTTTATAGGTCGTAAGGGTCCCATAAAAGCATTTTCTTCCTACGAGTCAAAAGGATCTCGTAGGTGTATTTTCTCCTTAGGAGTCGTGGGGACTCCTAAGTGTGTTGCTCCTTTGTGAGTCGTAAGGATCTCATGCGGGAATTTTCTCCTCACAAAGTCAAGAGGACTTTGCGAGTGCATTTCATCTCTTTTTTATGAGTTTGCGCTCTTTCGGGTTTTCACAAACTCGCCGGCGGTCCTGCTGTTTTTACTCACGGAGCCCTTTCAGGTTTTCATCCGTGCCCATTTTGCTTGTGGACATACTTTTTTTTTTTGAATCTTCATCTCTGGTGGGACCTTGAATCTGGTCTCTCCGGTAATACTTAGGAGAGATAGGGATCGTTTTACGCCCGTTGATTGTATACGGTTTTGCAGGATGTATGATCCAGACCGTAGGGCCGGAAGAATTTCAGGACTTTGTTGGTGTCTGCATCACTGCACTGGAATATGGTACCAGGAGCGACTCATCATTCGCCGTTGGGAAAAATTGGGATTTGGGTTTTTGGTCAGCATCTGCATTGCTGCACTGGAATAATGCCAGGAGCGACTCATCATTTGCATTTCCCTGTTGGGAAGCGATGGCTTAGGAGACAGCTTTAGATCACTATCACCTAAGGCTTTTCAATTTTATGGGCCGTAAGGGTCCCATAAAAGCATTTTCTCCCTACGAGTCGTAAGGATCCCGTAGATGCATTTTCTCCTTAGGAGTCGTGAGGACCCCAAGTGTGTTTTTCCTTTGTGAGTCGTAAGGATCCCACGAAGGTTTGTTTTCCTCATGTATCGTGAGGACACATGAGTGGGTCTTCCCAATGGAGTATAATTCCAAGGGCAGAGACCGGCCGCTGGACTGGTGACTGCGGTGGGGCATGGGTGTGAGGAGAATTATTTGAGCCCGTGGATTATATACGATAGCCAATTTGGGGACCACTCGTAGGGCTGTGAGAATTTTGGGAAATTGGATTTTGGCTGGCGTCTGCATCGCTGCACTGGAATATGGTACCAGGAGCGACTCATCAATCGCCGTTTTTTTTTTACCGTGATTCCTCTATCATTTCAGATTTTCTTATCGCGAAGGTTCCCTATCATTTCAGCTTTTTATTCGCGGTTGCCCTATCATTTCAGCTTTATTTTTTATTTTTATTTTACTCGCTGATTTTATTGCAAGTTGCCCCATCATTTCAGCTTTTCTTTTATTTCTTTTATTTACACTTTTTTGTTTATTTACATATTCTTACATTCCCAGTTTAACGACTTAGAGGTCGACTGTTCCCAGTTTAATGACGTGGTGGTCGAATTTTTCAGAGAAAGGAAGATGGCTGAGAGAATCGGTTTCACGAAGGACTTCAGTCTCCGTTTGTATGAAATTGGCGGTCGCAGCTTGACTGTTTACTAACACGCCTTTAGACAGTTATATCTCTCCTGCCTTGTATTGTTTTTCGACCCAATCTTTGAAGACGAAGCAGTCCTCAATAGCATGACTTATCACACTGTGATAGGGGCAGTATTTGGGGTCGTCGGTCATATTCGCTTCTTGCGGTCTTTTTGATTTCGGCAATTGGAGACCGTTTCTTAGGGCATCCTTGAATATTTTACGGATTTTGTCCCTTCTGAAGGAATAGACCTTATCCAACTTCTCTTTCAGTGGAGCTTCTCCTCCCTCTCTGAACACTGGCTTCCGAGGCCGATTGGCATTAGACCCGCTCATCCCTTGCTTATTTCGGTCAGCCGAAGTGTTGAAAGATTCAGAATCGTCGGAATTTCCGCCTTTGCGATTATCGTCCTTTCGGTTTCTCCAGGACCTATTGTTATTTTGGGAATTCAAGGAGGACTCCTGCTTTGAGCGCTCCAGCATTTGAACTTTCCTGGTCAGTTCTTGGATGTTTTGAGACCAGCGGAGCATAGAAATGGGGCCATCCAATTGTTGAGATTTCCGACAAGGAGACTGACAGATTGGTCATGCTCTATCGGCGGTTCACATTTAACGGAGAGATTGCGCCATCGGATTATAAAATCCGTGCTGCTTTCGTTGTTCTTTGGCTTGGTCCTTACGAGATCGGCAATGGTGATCTTATCGCTGACGCTCATGAACCTCTGCCGAAACAGAGACTCCATTTGGACAAAAATTGTGACGGATCCATCCGGTATGCTCGCGTACCAGTCGAAAGCAACATCGGCTAGGCTATTAACAAACTGGCGGAGGAGAAGCACATCATTACCCCCAGTATTTCCGCATGAGGCTTTAAAGTGGGCAATGTGCTGATTCGCATTTCCCGTCCCATCGAATCTTCCGAATTTAGGGATGACATAGCCGCTAGGAAATTCTACCAGATCATACTGAGCGGGATATGGTCTCCCGCTACTGCTAACATCCTTTTGCGCTTCAGCTTCGGCTACCAATGTTTTGACTTTGTTGGCAACCAAATCCATGATTTGATCTTGAGCGGGCTACTGTCATCGGTAGCCAAGACATTTCCCGAGATAGCATGCGACTAACTTTCATGCGGTCCGCCCACCTTTGGATTTGAGGGAATAGGCGTCGGCTGTCTTGGGACACCGTTTCCCGGTTCATGAGCAGAACCTTGCGCTTGATTGGGAGACTGAGAGGCAAGTCGGGCCGTGAGCTGCAAAACGACATTCGTCAAGTCGTCAATTTTGGAGTAAAGTTTAGCCATCTCCTTGTCTTTGTTTCTGAGCTGCTTTCGGAGCTCTTGAAGCAGCTCTTGCTCCGCGGTCCTGGGGCGGAAAGTCGGCTCTTCCTCGCTGTCCGAGCTTGACTCTACATGGACTGAGGGGTCTTTCTGCTTATCATCCTCATCGAGAGGGTTTTCATCATCCAGCGGAGGCGGCTGTTCTTGGGAAGCGGCAACCACATTCAAGCCAGATTGGATTTGAGATGTGGTGGCCCCGTCCTTGCTCTTGCTGCGTGTGCCCAGCATGTAGACTGTGTAGACCACATATCCAGCCATTTCCTCATCTTTGGCGGGGTAACCCTGTTCTTCGAACCTCATGAAGTTCATCCTAGCGGGAACCCTAGACCTTTTGTTGGCTCTATATCTGAGCCTTTTCTGTCTTAACTTCTCGATTTTGAGGGCTTGGCGGGCATCCGTCATCCACGAAGCCATCGTGAGCCGATTAGAGGGGAGCTTAGGGAAGATACCCAATTGAGTAGTTGTCAGGGGCGCCGCTGGATCTTGCCTGAGATGCCTTGTTGCTTTGTTGGTGTTGATGGCCTTGCCCCTAGCTGGGGCCAAGGAAAGTCGTTCAAACACCAATTTGCGTTTGGGTGGAGGTGCCCTCGAGATCACCACATTTGGCATCTTGCCTTTCGAGGCCGGCTTATCTGTTACCGGAGCTTGAGGAGGTGGGATGGCGTTAGCTGACATGAACAGAATAGAGCCAAATGGTAGCAGCGGCTCCTCCCATTGTCGCCTGAGACTGGCCGGGAGGACCGTCCTGGCGTCCATCTTCATCGTGTAGGAGATGGGAGCTGTGTCGAGAGCTGAGTTGATCCTTGGAGACATGGTTGAGGCTTGATCTCTTGAAGTCCTGCATGAAAGAGCATTATTTTAGTATAAATATCGATATGTATATTGAATAAGTTCGCATGGACGTTTAACCCGAAATATAGGAGGAGAGATTGGTCCCACCGGGCATGCCGGAATCTGTAGGGTGTTTTTCGTCACCACATTGAGATGGGAATACGCATGCACTTGTCAGGCGCATTACAGATTCCCCCTGCCTAGGGTAGGCTGGGGTTTATTGATTGTGGGGATCCGAATCTCCGGCAGCCGCAGACTAAGCTGTCGTTAATTACCCCTCGCCTTTGGAGTGAGGGAACCTCCGATTGACGGGTTAAACTCGTCATGTGAACTCAATGTGCAGTGTGCGTGTGTTATGTTTTGAAAGGGGGTTTTGGATATATCGGGGGCCCGCAGAGTTTTCACGGGGGTCCCGCTACCCGGATAGCGGGCTGGGGGTCAAGGGGGCTAGCAGCCCCCTTGCGGGGTGTGGAGCAGCGCCCCGTTAGAATTTTTTCTAACGGGGGAGGTATATTTAGTGTGGGGTGCATATAAAAAAATGGGGGAAGCGTCTTAAAGACGCGTGCATGGCACGTAGGCGCATGGTGCCCGAGGTCACGTGCGCGCACATGGGCGCTTTAGTGCCCGGGGTCACGTGCGCGCACGTGGCAGTTGGGCGCCCTAGCGCCCGGGGTCACGTGGCGCACACGTGACCGTTGGGCGCCCTAGCGTCCGGGGTCACGTGGCGCACACGTGACCAAAGGAAACACCCGCAGGAAGGGGCCTTAGCCCCTAAGTTGGGGAGTTGAACTCCCAAGGGGTTTTTTGGAGTTGAACTCCTAACAGAAACTAATTTATGGAGTTAAACTCCAACAGATCTAGAAAGGAGCTAAACTCCTAGGAATTTTTGGCTCTTCTTTTGAGCCTTGGATCTGTCCAAAGTTAGATTTTTGGAGATGGGTCGCCTTCTTCCTTCTCTTGATCGGCGGGATCTTGGAGAAAAGGGGATGAGACTTAAAAGTCTCCCCTTTTCGAGATCTGATTGGAGATCCGAGCTTCCCTTCGTGGGTTTTGTGGTGAAAAACTATTTATTTTTTAGAAAGGAAGAGTTAAACTCTTGATTTAATTCAAAAAAAGAGGAAGAGGGTTTTAGACCCTTGAGAAAGGGGAAGGAAGCACAAACCCTAGTTTTTGGGAAGAATGAAAATTGTTTTTTAATTCATCATCATGTTGCCTTATAGGCTTACACATTTACATATAGCCCCTTGGGCTTTACAAAATGGCATTTTGCCCATCCCATGCCTCATGTGCTCTTTTCTTTTGCGCATAAGCCATGGGCTTTTACAAAAATTCGGTTTTGTGCCCATTTTGCTTACATTCATGCACAAAAAATTACATCAAAATTATTTGTTACATGATTTTTTATGTTGGCATGGGGAGACTGGCCACGGGCTCGACTTGGGCATGGGCCCGCTTGACATGGGCTTAGACCCACCTGGCTTAGGGTTGACTTTGACTTTGACTTGGTCAACCGGGGTGCAAATTTTGACCCCAACACTGCCGGCATATTTAATGATTTCAGGATTTGTACTGATAGTGTTTCTGATTCTTACTGATAGTGATTCGGGCCCGTGTTCCCTTACCCCTGGGGCTTATCCTTGGGTTGGGGATACTTCTGCGGTGGTTGACGCTCACACTTGGACTGACGATAGGTTTAGTGACTTGGAAATTGAGACTTAGAGACTGATAGCTTTAGTGACATGGACATTGCATCGATTACTGATCTGATACATCTGCTTTATCGTTACATATAACGGTTATTTCATGCTCGCGTCATTACTTGATACTTACTGCTTTATGTTTATCATCGTTGCACATTATATATGTATATATTGCTATTGTATCGCTCTGACGACCTGAGTATGCATGCTCAGAGTGAGAGGCGGACTTAGCTCGGATCAGGACCTTTCTTACCTCGATGATATTGCAGACATCTAGATCAGCGACGTCAGCACTATCATTCCCTTTGACTCTATCTGGTTAGTTTTATATCTGTTTGATAGAATTAGTGACTGTATTTCTCATTACTTGTGCTATGATTACTGATTACCACGTAATGATAGAAGCCGAAGTGTGACTATGGTAGGATATTTCCTTGATCGTAGGAGCATGGCTGGCCTTATCACCCCTCGTATTCCGTATTTTGGGAAGCGGGGCGTGACATGGTTTTGTTGGTATCAAAGCCAGATTTGGTTTGGAATGAGATTACAGTTCAGTCTAGGGATCCTTTTATTTATATCCAGTGATATTGCTCGTCACTTCCATATAATCATCTTTACATCATCGTTCAAAGTCTTGTCCTACCACTTGATCTTGCTTTCAGTTATTAATCCGATACCCTATATTGAATTTTATGCCTTATACCTTCTGAAAATTTATTGTTTCAGGACCATGGCTTCCAACGACTCTTCTTCCACCTCCACTACCCAAAGTCAGACCGCTGAGATTTTAGATATACTGCAAGATTTGATGGAAGCCCAGGAGCGAACAAACGATCTCTTAGCTGAAGGACTAAGAAGGCAAATGGCTCGGGCACCAGTGGGAGTCCCCAATCATAGGGGGTCCCTGTTAAACAAAGAGAAAGTGTGCAGATGAAGCGCCCATTTGTTCCTCAGCAACAGAAGCAGCGGAGAACCTAACATTGTGGTTATTACAAGAGGCCAGGACACCTTCAGAGGGACTGTCGCCGGGACAAAGAGCGGTGCTTGATTTGTGGATCCGACGAACATCTTGTTAATGGTTGCCCTCGAAAGAAAGAGCTACACGGAGGAGATTCGTCCACACTCTCCACATCTGCTTGAATAACTTGGTTGTTTTCGTAGTTCGGGTTTCAAGGATGGTACAGACCCAACACAAGATTCGGACTTGCTTTGCGAGATCGTAGCGATCTAGATATCAACGCGGAATTATCACCCTTCCTGCTTTCAATAAAGACCTTGTTATTTTATTTAGTGGTCGTTTCTTTTCGTCTGAATCTTATATTTTGTTGAACCCCTTGGTTTAAATGGGAAAAATGTGGGTTATGATTTGTATATCGTTTCCTTACCATTCACTTCCATATACTATTTACTGCATCATCACTCAAGTTTGTGATTTTGGATTTTATCCACCTTATATTTTTCCATGAGCTCCACATCTTTAGTTGTTTTTGTGTGTTCCACTATCTAATCATGACTCTTTCTTTTCAGGCCATGGTCAATCCTGGGACAGCGCCGCCTCTCGATGATGACACTCGGTCCTACTTTCAATAATGATTTCTTTCTTAATTCTTTATTTAAGAGACAATTTATTACCGCGTCCATAGAAATAATTCCGTCAGGAGACAAATTGCTCAAAGAAACTATCAGAGTTTCCCAACTTCTCGGAAAGGAACTCATACGATAAGTGCTTGCATCTCGTCTTCAATCGGCATTTTCATGACTGCAAGTTGATTTGCAATATTCTGAATTTCGTTCAAGTGCTCTGCTATTGAAGCATCTTTCTGGAGCTTCAAATTCATCAATTCTCTCATTAGAAAAGCCTTGTTCGTATCCGTCTTTCTCTCGTAGTTCTTTCATAAAGTTTCTACAGTATTTTCTGATGATTTATGGTGGAACACCGAATCTTTTATCCAACCACGAACAAGACTCTTCACCCAATCTTCATTAGGCATCTTCTCTGGATTGGCGCTAATCCCATACAGAGAAGTATCTAAATTTTTAAGGCACAACATGTCCTCCATCCTCGACTTTCATATCGATTAATTTGTGATGTTCAAACATATCATTTTTGTTGCAATTTGAGTTGTCTCCATCTTCTTCATTTCTTCCCTCACCTCTGATACCAAATTGTTAGGATTTTTGAGAAGAAAAGAAAATATAAAGCCCAATTAAAACACAAAGAAATAATCTCCAAACTTCTTTTCTTTATTCAACTTCATACGAAATATAAATTCACTTCTCTTCAATTCCTCTTCTTCTTCATACCATACAAAATACCCTAATCAATCTAAATTTATAAACTTAGAAAATCCTAAATCTATTTCTACTAGAATGCCTAATTTAACTAATTTAGATATAATCAAATCTCCCAAAAATAATTTTCAAACAAAACGTCAAATATCTTTCCAAACAAACTTTTTTAATTAAGTTTCAAACG
Organism: Agapanthus africanus; assembly: GCA_030015575.1. Classification (NCBI taxonomy): domain Eukaryota; kingdom Viridiplantae; phylum Streptophyta; class Magnoliopsida; order Asparagales; family Amaryllidaceae; genus Agapanthus; species Agapanthus africanus. The sequence continues at coordinate 738,158,744 of CM057340.1, forward strand.
AATTTTTAACGAATCTTTCCAATAATTTACGGTTGGCCGACACAGACGTTTGCCTCAGAAATAGACAGATGTTCATAGTTCAATCTAGCTTTCTGTTGATTGCTTTCACAGACGTCTTTTGTAAATCCCCAATTCCAAATAAAAATTTTCCGTATTTTTTTGAATTTAATCCAAATTTGTTTCATTTTTATATATTTTATTATTATTTAAATTAATTTCCTAAACTCTAACCTAAACAAAAATTCCCAAACCCAAATCCTATTCTCTACCCGCGCCCGAACCGACCCGGACCCGACCCGCTTTCATCCTTCTTCCTCACTCCCTCATTTCTTTTCCCGCCACTGCGCAACCTACGTCGCCCGCTTCTCGCACCCACGACGAACGCTTCCCACGCCCACTCCCCACGCCCGCTCGCCTCCGCGTCCCTCGCGCCCGCCTCCACGCGACCAGCTCATCCCCAACAGCTCCAAGACCCAACGGTTCTCGCCGCGACTCCCGCTCCTCGCGCTCGCGTGAGAACCGACCATCTCCAACAGCCATACCCCCTCTTCTTTCCAACGTCTCCTCCTCACTCCCCGTTCTCTTCACTCATCTCTCCCTCTTTGCTTCTCTCCCTCTCTGCTTTTCTCTCTCTCTCTCTCTCTCATCCTCGTTCTCCTCCAAAGTGAAACCCCACCTCACGTCGCCGAACTCCTCCCAGCTCCGACCACCGCCGCCGCCGAGCCCCCAACACTCCCTCTTCTCTCTCTTAACACCTCAGCCACCAACACCCTCGCCTCATCTCCAAGACCCACCGAACCCGAGCAACCACCACCATCAGCGCCGACCCCGCATCTCGCCGACAAACCCAACTCCCTCGTCCATGTACCTCACCCGAGCTCCGACCGTCACCTCAACCAACCTCGCCAGAGCAAGAGCCACTGCATCGATTCCCAGCAGCCCGGGCATCCACGACTCACCAGCTCTCATCGCCTGCAGCGCCTGAGCCCATCGCCTGCAGCCCCCGAGCTCACCGCCTGCATCCCCGAGCTCTCCCGTGACCTGCTCACTTTCCCCTACCCACCAATCCCAGGCCAGCACTGCCGAGCTCGCTTCCTCGACGCCATACGCACTGCCGAGCTCACTGCCGTCGTGTTCGTGCCGTGATCGTGTCCGTGTCGCGCCAGCCCCTGTCATCATCACGATCGTCTCAGGCAAGTGAAGCCCTTTCACTTGTTAAATTCATGCCATGTAATGGTGTAATTAGAAATTGTAGTTTAACGGTTTAATTGGGTGTGATACGATGCTTGGATGAACGAATAGATAACATCCCCGTACACGTATCGAGTGCGTGATGCGTTTATTCCATTAAAATTCCCAAGTTTCATTATTAAAAGTTCCGATTGAGGTTAACGAATGACATTTAAGATATCGTCATCAAATTGATAAGGCGCCGAACGTAAAATAAAATTCCGATTGGTTACGGCAAAATCTGAAAATCGACGTACATCCCACGTTGTAAAATTTGTAGTTATTTGAATATGATTCTAATCATGATGCTCCAGGGCTCGTATCGAACCTAACGAGATGGTCTATAACCATGTGTATTTAGTTTTGGAATAATGAAATCCCACAACCCTGAAAAATGATGAAAGACGAAGTTCTGGACTGCAGTCCGGGGAAACTATCTCTGGTGGAAACCGAATTCTGAGTACCTGTACACACTTGTTTAAAAATGAAAATGCGCGGAGCCCCACATGGTAGCGTAGACAACTTAATTATCTAACACCTGAAATCGGTACCGTGCATTTTTACGGCCGTTTGGCATCTAATTTATATTTTAGAATGTCACTGCGTTCTGCAGTTTCTGCAGAAGGGTTCGGTACTTTGCCACTTTAATCTGGACATAACTTCTGATGTAGAGGTGCGATTAATAATCCGTTTGGTGTGTTGGAAACTTAAATAGCAGAACTAAATTTTATTCAACTAGGACAAATGCTGAATCTGCACACAATTACTGATAAACTGCACACGAAGTTGGGCTTCCAGTTCTGGAACTGGAATCTCAGAAGTCGATCACTGCCTTCAAACGATGATAATTCTCTAACCTGAACTCCGATTGACCTGAAATAAATTTTGTTGCTTAGATAATACAGTGTGCTTCATACTCCCTTTATATTGTTTTGGCCAATTCTAAGCGTATGATTTACCGTGAATTTTACAAGTTATAAGGCATTAGACGTTGTAGTGTAACGAATACCTATTCAGTGCATTTATACATATTTTCTCATGCTTGAGTTATACCTTCCGTATAGTGAACCATTTGCATTGTCGGTATATTAATGATTAGTGATTGAGTTGTGGCAAATACGACAGCGATATTGATAAGTGGAAAAAGTATTTGAAAACGACAATGAAACGTATTATCCACAACTTATCTAATTCGTGAATACAGACCATAACCTGGGGAAATGGGAAAATCAAGGTGGATTTGAACTCGTATTTAGCGAGGTACAGTGATTAGAGGATGATCATTCGCTATCAGTGATACTTATATACATATACATAGTTTAGGTCGTGGGCTTAGCGGCACGGCTGACAGGGTTATGTCCCGGGCATAGTGGACCGTAGTCTCAGACATGCACGAGACCCTTGTTAAACACGAGTATTCCTCTCCACCAATTGATTTCATGGATTTCATGACCGTTAAGTAGTGACATATACACTGCTTAGTTCACCGACATCTTACTCATAGTGCATCATTCATTTTCAGTTGATGTGATTATATATATGTACTGCAATCCATTGTACTCCCCCTGTTTAATACTACTGCACGCCTGTTATACATATTTATTGCTATGTGTGTCGTCCTGACGACCTGAGTGTGCATGCTCAGAGGACGAAGTGGATCCAGCCCAGGAGCAGGACTTACCTTTCGAGATTGCGGAGATCTAGACTGCACCACCAGCGCTACTTTCTTTGATTTCAGCACTTGTTATTGGTTAGTTGTTTATTTTGTGAAATAAATGTACCTCGAATTCTTTTAAATTGCAATGTAATAAAGTCGTGAACTATGATTTCTCCTTTACTCAAGCACTGTTTATTAACTACCATGTAATGCTAGAAGCCGAAGTGTGACTACGGCGGGATTATTCCCTGATCGTAGGAGCATGGCTGACCTAGTCATCCCTCGTACCCCGTATTTTAGGAAACCGGGCGTGACATCTGTAGTTCTGGAGCAGACGTCTGTGGTTTTCAAAACTACAAGTCAAACTTCAACACCCCGTATAATTTTTTTTAAAAAGCGCTAACGTTGAGCTGGCACTGACGTGGCATCTACATGGCCAAAAGTGGACAGCATTTGTAATAATTTTTGAAAGTGGCATACTTTTATTAACATTTTATAAAATCATCCTGTTTTAAAGAAATGGTCCTTGTATTTAAGATGTGCGTAGAGTTGTTCTAATTTCACTTACACCGTCACAGCTTTGATAGTTGAGGTGGAAGCTATAATGCCCGGAAGATTTATCTCATGTAACACCGAAGGTCATGACTAAAATTAGTCCATCAATGAAGCGTTGCGGCTCCTTTGTGAGTATTTTTTTGGTTTAAAATTGTTCTTTTTTCCTTTTTTCGCCTCGAGCGTTTGCGGCTTGAGGTGATCAGCGACGGCGTAGTTCCAGACTTGAGGCGATCGGTGATGGATCTTGAAGCTCAAGACGTGAGGTGATCGGGGATGGAGCTGGAGCTTGGGCATTTTAGACGGGAGAAATGAGAGGTAAGAGAGAGAAGCCTCAGGGTTCTTGAGGGCTTGTGCTCGATAGATAAAAGTGAGGTTAAATTTGAAGAGCAAGCCTCGGGCCCCTGTTCAAAATTATTAACCCATAACATCTTAGGTACGCTGGTAGGGTTTGGCAACGGAGTTGAGTTTAAAAGAACTACTCTTTCCGTCGTTTTTTACTTGTCATTTTGGAGAGAGAGAGATGTCCCATTTTACTTGACGTTTTTCGAATAACGGGAAACCATTAATAATAAAGATATTAATAAATGATATAATACCAAAAATAACCTAGAAAATTAATTGCTGGTATTAAAAAAGTAATAATACTTTCCTTAATAGTTGAGGGCATAAATGGTATGTTTTTTTAATTAAGGGCATAAATGGTATGAATTTTTTAATGGTGATGTGTGAGTAGATTAATTGCTGATGTTAAAAAGTGATAATATTTTCCTTAATCGGTGTGCATTTCTCTAAAATGACAAGTAAAATGGGACAGAGAGAGTAAAAAATAACTTTAGAGTTTAGATGACTCTGTTACAAAACAACTCATTAAAATTACAATTTAAAGTGAAGTAAGGGCCTTGCAAACTATTGTTTTGTTTAGGAATGGAGTTTAGTTTAAATATTAGGTTTCATAAAGTTAACTCCCAAATTCTAACTATGGCTCCATTCAGGTGAGCGGTATGAAACCATAGTTTTATAACCAAACCATATTTGGAGGTGTGTTCGGAAGAACGGTGTGAATCCATGGTTTTGTAATTATAGGATGTTTATATAATCTAAATCATGGTTTTGTAACCATGGTTTTAAATGTAAGTTACCAAAAAAAATTCATTGTTGCCCTTGAATTTTTAATTTTAAATCTTTTAAATTTGGGGGGGCCCACATGAGGTTCCCACCCCTCGAACCGTCTCACCCGAACGGGCCCTATACCAAAGTCGGCATGGATATTTTAAATTTTCAAATTTTTTAACATTTTATTATCTTATCTTATATTTTATTATATTTATTCTAAAGTAAGTTTCAACTAAAGATAGAATGAAAAAGAAATTTACAGTTGAAACTAGCTTAGCCAATTGGCTCCAGTTTGAATTTTCCAGAACTTTATGTTCTGGGAGCATTTCCAGTAATAAGGCGCATACAATCCACTGAATCCATCAAAGGCAGCAAATTAATAATTAAGTGGTACCAGCAAGAAAGAGATTGATGTCAAGAAAAAAAAGAATGAAAATGAATAAGAATATTGAAAAACAAATTCAACGATCATATCATTTTGAAGTCTTGATAACGCTCGATATTGGCGACCTCCAAGATCAGGACACGTGGCAGAGGACGTATCCCAGGGCTCAGAGGAAAGGGCCCGCAGGGGCCGACGAGACCACCCGGAGCCCGACCTGCAAGCACAGACTGGCTCTCCTCGGGGGCCCCTGCAAATTAGCCTCCTCGGCCCCTCAGCTCGCCCCGAGCTGCCACAGGACCAAGACTTCTCGGCCTCCTCGCTCGTCCCCGAGCCCTCGGCCGAGGCCGTCTTCCCCGGCCCTCCGACCAACTCCACCACTCACAGGCGTAACCGCCGCTCCGCGAATCTCGCCATGTGCAGATTCTACGCCAACAACATCCCACGTTCCACGCCCTCACGATCCCCATTAATGGACGATCCGCTCTTTACGCGGGCGTGACGTCGGGAGCGTAACTGCCGGCGAGATTCTCGCGCCTGCTGCTGCATGCCACCACCGCTATATAAACCCCCATCACAGAGGGGTCAAGTAAGCCATTCTTTACACTTACGCCGTTACTCTGCTCGGATCTTGTCACTGACTTGAGCGTCAGAGGGTCCTCGGTGGTACCAAACCATCCCGGGACTTCTTTGCAGATACACGGCAGCAGCCTCCTCATCCCACTTTGTTCTCTCAAAACCCATTAAGACCCACACGGACCGAAGGGCAATCAACCCAGTTCACCTCGAGATCAACGGAAGACAACATCTGACGGAGGTCCGAAAAGGAGCTCCATCAGTCGGCGCCGTCTGTGGGAACGTTAAATTCCACAAAATACAAAGTTGGCCTTCCTATCTCCTCTCTCATGGCAGACGACCATCCTGGGGATCCCAGTACCAGCCGCCGCCTTCCGCTCACCGAAGTCGGGGATGAACCTCCCCTCATGACCGCCATCAACGCCCTTGCAGGCCGGATAGATCGCCAGCAATCCCTCGTGGAGGCTCTCATCCGCGTCCAAACGACCGCCCCCGGGCCCTAGATCGCTACTCCTCCGCCTCCAGAAGACTCTGCCCCTGTCTGGACCGCCAACCACCAGTAGGCTGCATCCCCTCGCCACCGGTCCCTCGAGCCGGTGCTCCCTGAGGCCCGCTGGGCGCCCCAGGGCTCCACGCCAAGATCCGCCGCCAGGGAGCCTCGCCCCGAGCCTCCTCGCGACCCTTACCCTCCTGGGGAAATGTCGGTCACCTCTCCTATCCACGAGCGTGGCCGACCCCACTATGATCGACGGGAACGCACGGAAGGGGTCCGTTTCGGCGACTCAAGAGCTACCCCATCCCGGGACCTGAGGCACCTTATCGAGCGAAACCGGGGCCGCTCCCAGACGCAGTCCACCCGCAGCGAGGCCCGGGAATCCCGAGGCGCCGATTCCTCGAGGTCCGGGTTGAAACTTTGGCCTCTAGCCCTAGCTATATGCTCAGCAATGGACATTCGTTTAGGGCTTCCTCACTCTGGGTATGAACTGAAACAGGTGTAGGATTAGGATACGGTTGATAAGACCTAGACTGAGGTGGCCAACTGTTTCTTCCTGCTTGTTCTATATGATCTCTTAAGGACATAGAAGAGCCGGACGGTATACCGAAGGGATTACGAAAACAAGAGATATCTGGTTGTGGACAGCAAAGCTCGGCAAGTGTTCTTCTATTTAGGTCACCCATTATAAGAAGAGAAGAAGGGGGAAGGGGTAAAAAAGGGAGAAAATAATTGGTTTGTTTTGAAAAATGACGGATTTAGACAAATCACACAAAAATGCACAAACAACCCTAGAACTATGGTTACCTAGGTCCAGTCTCTAGACCGCTCCTAGACTTCCAAAGGACAAGCCGCAGGATCAATCCTCTACCGCCTCTTTACTACCAGTGTAGCCAGGTAAGTACCAGGTAAGTGGGAAGGAACCACAGTAATGGGCCTAATTAAAAACCACTAGCCTTTGTCACACTTGCCTAGACACTACAAAAGTAATGCGGATAAGCAATAGATTACCCACGACCTTCCTCTGTCCTTATTGAGCGCGACAGTCCTTAGAGTCTGGTCTAGATATTTTTTAAATTAATGTAGGGTAGATGCAGATGCTAGGTTTGTGATTTGTGGGGCTTAGGAAGGGTGATGAAATCCCCACCTAATCTTGATTTGGTCTTTGCCCCTTAAAAATTCGTATTAAAATATGAAATAACAAACCGCAAAACAAAACTTTGCAAAAAGATTTTTGAGCGGCGATATTTTGCAAAGAATCCTGCAGAAAAGAGATTTTATTGGATTTGAGAGGAGAGAGGAAGAGGTTAGAATCTTACCAGAGAAGACTGAAGCCCTAGATTCAAAGTTGTGCCGCGTTTCCGCCGCGGATGTGCACCTTCTGCCGCGGTTCCGCCGCCGACTTGAGGGATCAGGTGATGCGTTTTGCTATGTGGCCTCCTGTACTCTTCTGGATCTTGATGAATGTCTTTGTCTCTCTGTATCCTTAAGTATGTGACTCCAGATTTCCTCGCAAAATTCACACAATAATCGTTAAATATACAATTTGCAGTTTTGTTTTATTTATGATATTGATCGTATAAGAATTCAACACAAATAGTAAGAATAAAAAAATTACGCACGTATCCCCGGCAACGGCGCCATTTGATTGATGTGAAAGAGTGTGTTTGTAGTAATAACCGCAATCAGAACGGTGTCGCGTGTAGCTAGACCGAGATGAGTACGGGTCGTCCTCTGGGAAACGTTGAATCTTTTATTCTTACTTTAGATGTGTTGAGAAAGAGAGGAGGGATAAAGAATATTGTAGAATGGTTTCTAGATCTACGTTAAGCACTAATGCAAAAATATAGATCTAGATTATTTTAGGGATGTGGTTAATATAATAAGGGGGCTTGTAGGGTTCGTTAGGATTTAGTAGTTATGGATGATTAATTAAAAGTTACCCTTTTTATCCTTTAATAGATTTAAAACTAGAACGACGGTGATGCGTGTAGATTAGGGTTTCTGGAGGGAAAAAGAATCCCACTCTTAACCCTTATATCGACACGGAACTCCGTTCATATCTAGCCTTTTCCAAAACAATCATTAATCTAATCTCTAATCGCGGTCGGGACTAACAAAGAATTATTAGCGCGCCCAATTAGGATGTTAATGATTCTTTTGATAAAGTTCATAAACTTTATAGGACTTAAAAAGAGTTTACGGATGTTCATCATCCATTAGCCTACCCTAATCCTACGAACCCTAACAAGCGGAGAATTACTCGCGCATGTTGGGAGAAAAAGAGATGGAAAGAAATTGCATAATTAAACTACGAAGAAATAGAATAAGAAAAAGAAAGCTACCTTTATTAATCAACAATATTCATTACACTTGAATCCTTAGAAAATGATTACAATTTCTAGTTGCTTCTCGATCTCTTCTAAGGAGGTAGACGAACAGTTGATGACCAGCCTGGATGCGTGAGCCGTCTTGGACTTCGTGATCGCGTCGACTTGATCATTTTTCCAAGAGGCTCTCGGTCTTTATTTATAGCCCCAAAGCCAGAACCCTTACTTCCAAATATGGAAGCTAGTAGTAAATATTCATCCTAAAATTTCTGAGCCTCTAACTCCCCTATCATGCCGCGGATCCGCGGCCAACAGGGGGGTTTGGCCGCGGATCCGCGGCCAAAGGTTGGGATCACATGTTGAATTTTCTGGGGGTAGATCCTTGTGACATGTGGCAGTCTCTAGAAGCTTTGTATCTTTGAAATCTTCTCGTAGTTGCTGCCAGACTTGATCTCCAAGTTTTGCTTTCTTAATTAGGCAAGTTTTCTTTAACAACTTGATTTCCTTGATTTTAGTCTTGAAAAATCCTGCACAACTTGGAAAAATTCTGCACAACAACTCAAATAATATTTAGTAGACTTTGTTCTACTAGGATTTGGTCAACGATATTATTTGCATACATTTTCCTACCAAATGCTATTTATAATATATCAACACATGGAAAATATTATTTTTACAAATAAACCCTCATATGTATGATATATTATAATAAAGACCTTTTAATATGAAAATGGTAGGAAAAATGTAATAACAAATGTGCAGTTTTATCAACTGAACAAATACCCCCAAACTTATCTTTGATCGTCCCGAGCAAACTAGTTTATTGAAGAGAAGGAGAAAAAGAAAGGAGAAAACTAAACACACTTTCGTAGTCAAACACGATTGCACTGAGCACGTGCAACAAGCCGTTAAACCTCTAAGTGTCCCTAGTAGGAGGAGTGTTGTCTCCTGAGGGTTTTCAGCGGATTACACCCACAAAATCCTATAACAAAAGAGAGATGGTGAAATTTACATATAAAGATAAGAACCATAAAAGAAAGACTTTGAAAATAAGAGTTTCCAACTATACTGGCTTTTCAGTTGTCATGAGCCCTATCTTAATAGTCATGAAAAGATGTTAGAAATCACATTATCCCTCAATAATCGTCTTTATTCTTCATTCCTACCTTTCATCCAAACATCGATCATATATCCCTACGTGTGTGAATAGAAGATCCCTACATTCGGAGAATTCAATTCAAGCTATCATACTCTTGTCCATCTGCCTTGGTACTTTTTAATTTGATGAATATTTAGATTTACTCACACATTTTCATGCGACCGTTAATACTTCTTGAGGTACTAACCGACCGATTACTCATGTGCTTGCTGATTCGGTGATAATATTTTCCTCGTCTTGCACCACCTAAGGCTTAGCAGTGACTCCCAGACCAGTTAGCCTTAGGGCACTAGGTGAAGAGGCACCCTCGCTATATTTTTTTATTGCTGCCATGGCGATAACAAAACCAGTGTTCATTTTTTTTCTTTTCACCATTTTTATATTTTCTTCAGTTATTATTTCCTTCATACTTTGGCTTTTAGACAAGAGCATTTCAAGGTATCCTCTACTATCCCGAGTTTCAAGACATGTGTAAGTGCATATAGTAGGGTATCAATATTCAAATGTTTGGCTTCTAGAATAGAAACTATTTTTCAGACTTATTTTTATCCTCAGATTAGTGACTTCCTTCATCTTACTAACCCTTGGGACAACGGCTCATAACTACTTATTACTAATTTGTTTAAGAAAACTTCTAATTTTCTTGGTTTTCTTAAACTATTCCTATCTTTTGGATGTAATTTTTTCACTTTCTACTTTTTTGTTATAAAAGAATTTTTTTTAATTTTTTAATTTTTTTTTTGAAAATGTTGTGCTTATGCAAAATATGATGCGAAGTGATGCGTAAATAAGCACAAACCTCCCCCAAACTTGTTTTCAACAGTGTCCTCACTGTTGCTATCTGCTGGATTACAAAAACCTGTAAGCTTGGGAGGACATTATTAATGGGGGCAAGAATATATGAAAGTGAAAATCCTCCCCCAAACTTATTTTTGGCTCACAAATTTGAGGACAAAAGTTATGTTCAAGAGCCAAAAATATACCCCCCTCAAACATGAGTTAGACAATATGAAGCGTTTTAAGAGGGGGTGAGTCATTTGGTCAAAGTAAGACTTTACAAAGACCAAACGTTAACACCAACCATTCAAAGATTTTATCAGTATAGCGTATAGGTTGGTGGAAGAATGTGTTGTATCGAGTCAAGAAAAAATGGGGAAGGGATAAGAGGTGGTCTGGAAAGGGTTTGAAATTAGAGAAAAGAAAGAATGAGGATGAATGTGAATGATTAGGAAGAAGAAATGGTGGCGGTTCAACCTCTATAGGTGGAGATTGATCAATCACAAAATCTGTATTATTTAAAAATTCAAGTTCGTCAGCAAAAAGTTCTTCAAAACTTTTATCAATGCTGTGATTGAACATTTTGCTGTCAAAGAGTTTTGTGCCAGAATTTATCCTACTTGATTCTTCAAAAATTATTGAGGTAGAGGACTCGAAAAACTCATCTACCTCATTTTCAAAAATATCCAAATCAAGTTGAATTTCTGGTATTATTGAACTTGAATTAACGGATTGTGATTTATCAAAACTCACAAAAACTATAGGAACAGAAGAAGAACCGGAGAAAATGGAAGGTGAAATGGGTAAACAAATTGGTGTGTCGAGTGTTGCTGTACCAGATGTGGAAGATGGAGGCTGTATTTCGGTCTGATCTTCGGGTATACCATTATTATCAACTTCAAGACGTATTTGGGGTTCGGGAAGAATTAAAGGCTCAAGATGATGACCACAAGGAAGTGAAAGGATCTGATGAATTGGTGGGACAAAATTATCCAAAATTTCGGGTTCATCAATCAATATATCCCCAACGTCAATCACCTCATTCAAGTGAAGGTTAAAATTCTCAAACTCCTCATCAAAAATATGGTTTTCAGTCAGTTTTGGTTCAAGAGTGGAGGTGTAGAGATCACAAGGGTTGGCTATGGTTTCACTTGAAATGGACCCTTCACAGTCGGGCAAATCAAACACTACAAAATCACACAACTTATCAGTCATTCTATTTGGTGTACTTAATGAATCTATGAAACTGGAGTTGTGGATTTCAGTTTGGAATGGGGAGGTTTGATTAGGAAGGGTGTACAGTTCTGTCTCACTACCCAAATCCTTCCTAATATGGTTTGACAGTTCCAGAAATTTTTCTAATGTTTGCTCAAGACTAGACTTGGGCTGATAAGGGGTTTCGGTATAAGATTGAAATTCCTGTGGATAATTAAAACTCCCAAATGACTGATTAGAAGAACTGTCTAGAGAAGGTGGAAAAGTCGGATTGGATTGATAGAAATAGAATGGTTGCGGAACTTGGGTAGGAGTAGGATCAATATTATGATAAGAAGAATATTGATATGGGTTGGTTGGTTGGCTATTTTCAATAGACATCTTATATGCCACAAACCGCATATCAAACTCTTCTCTGGACAGTGGTGGTGATGATTGATATTGGTCCGGGCTGAAACTTTGGCCTCTAACCCTAGCTATATGCTCAGCAATGGACATTCGTCTAGGGGCTTCCTCACTCTGGGTATGAACTGAAACAGGTGTAGGATTAGGATACGGTTGATAAGACCTAGACTGAGGTGGCCAACTGTTTCTTCCTGCTTGTTCTATATGATCTCTTAAGGACATAGAAGAGCCGGACGGTATACCGAAGGGATTACGAAAACAAGAGATATCTGGTTGTGGACAGCAAAGCTCGGCAAGTGTTCTTCTGTTTAGGTCACTCATTATAAGAAGAGAAGAAGGGGGAAGGGGTAAAAAGGGGAGAAAATAATTGGTTTGTTTTGAAAAATGACGGATTTAGACAAATCACACAAAAATGCACAAACAACCCTAGAACTATGGTTACCTAGGTCCAGTCTCTAGACTGCTCCTAGACTTCCAAAGGACAAGCCGCAGGATCAATCCTCTACCGCCTCTTTACTACCCGTGTAGCCAGGTAAGTGCCAGGTAAGTGGGAAGGAACCACAGTAGTGGGCCTAATTAAAAACCACTAGCCTTTGTCACACTTGCCTAGACACTACAAAAGTAATGCGGATAAGCGATAGATTACCCACGACCTTCCTCTGTCCTTATTGAGCGCGACAGTCCTTAGAGTCTGGTCTAGATATTTTTTAAATTAATGTAGGGTAGATGCAGATGCTAGGTTTGTGATTTGTGGGGCTTAGGAAGGGTGATGAAATCCCCACCTAATCTTGATTTGGTCTTTGCCCCTTAAAAATCCGTATTAAAATATGAAATAACAAACCGCAAAACAAAACTTTGCAAAAAGATTTTTGAGCGGCGATATTTTGCAAAGAATCCTGCAGAAAAGAGATTTTATTGGATTTGAGAGGAGAGAGGAAGAGGTTAGAATCTTACCAGAGAAGACTGAAGCCCTAGATCCAAAGTTGTGCCGCGTTTCTGCCGCGGATGTGCACCTTCTGCCGCGGTTCCGCCGCCGACTTGAGGGATCAGGTGATGCGTTTTGCTATGTGGCCTCCTGTACTCTTCTGGATCTTGATGAATGTCTTTGTCTCTCTGTATCCTTAAGTATGTGACTCCAGATTTCCTCGCAAAATTCACACAATAATCGTTAAATATACAATTTGCAGTTTTGTTTTATTTATGATATTGATCGTATAAGAATTCAACACAAATAGTAAGAATAAAAAAATTACGCACGTATCCCCGGCAACGGCGCCATTTGATTGATGTAAAAGAGTGTGTTTGTAGTAATAACCGCAATCAGAACGGTGTCGCGTGTAGCTAGACCGAGATGAGTACGGGTCGTCCTCTGGGAAACGTTGAATCTTTTATTCTTACTTTAGATGTGTTGAGAAAGAGAGGAGGAATAAAGAATATTGTAGAATGGTTTCTAGATCTACGTTAAGCACTAATGCAAAAATATAGATCTAGATTATTTTAGGGATGTGGTTAATATAATAAGGGGGCTTGTAGGGTTCGTTAGGATTTAGTAGTTATGGATGATTAATTAAAAGTTACCCTTTTTATACTTTAATAGATTTAAAACTAGAACGACGGTGATGCGTATAGATTAGGTTTTCTGGAGAGAAAAAGAATCCCACTCTTAACCCTTATATCGACACGGAACTCCGTTCATATCTAGCCTTTACCAAAACAATCATTAATCTAATCTCTAATCGCGGTCGGGACTAACAAAGAATTGTTAGCATGCCCGATTAGGATGTTAATGATTCTTTTGATAAAGTTCATAAACTTTATAGGACTTAAAAAGGGTTTACGGATGTTCATCATCCATTAGCCTACCCTAATCCTACGAACCCTAACAAGCGGAGAATTACTCACGCATGTTGGGAGAAAAAAAGATGGAAAGAAATTGCATAATTAAACTACGAAGAAATAGAATAAGAAAAAGAAATCTACCTTTATTAATCAACAATATTCATTACACTTGAATCCTTAGAAAATGATTACAATTTCTAGTTGCTTCTCGATCTCTTCTAAGGAGGTAGACGAACAGTTGATGACCAGCCTGGATGCGTGAGCCGTCTTGGACTTCGTGACCGGGTGAGGCCCACCCGTGGGGGCAAATTTATAAGATAGGGCTCACTCCTAGGCATCCTACGGGCTACCTTCTCTGGGCTCGTTACATCCTTTCTGCCCATCGGGCGCGGTTGCAGAAAGTCGGGCTTTATCAGGCCATATACGCGTCACTCTTCCATTATAAGTCCCCGCATGCCTGGTGGGTTAAGGCGTTTTTAAACCAATGGAATCTTCCTACCAACACTTTCATCCTAGGAGATCGTGAGGTCTCGATCTCTCTTGCAGAATTTTATGAAATCTCGGGATTGCCGATCAGGGGTGCACTGTATGAGGAGTTGTTGCCTCCTGGCGAGTATGTCTTTGAGCCCGAGTCTGCACCGGCTGACGGCTTGTCTGTTGAGAACGTCGTTCGCCACAAGCGCCCCAGCTTGATCAAGGCGCTGGGTATTTTTGATCGATTGTTCACTGAATCTGAGGAGCAGGGTGTTACTTTTAAAAGCTTTATTTCCTGCTTCCTTCGTGAGGACGTCGTATCGAAGACTGCTCCGAAGTTTGCTAACATCAAAGACCTCTTTGGGTTTGGTCCGAAGAAGCTACCGACCGCTGAATCGGACCTGCCACAATATTATATTCCCATCGTGTCGCCGATGTCTTTTGAGTCCGTTGCAGCACCCGGCATGGATGAGGAATCATTCTTCATGGGGTTTGTCAGTGTTTGGCTTAGTTGGTTCGTTATCCCCATGCATCGCCGCTTCATGAGAGCCTCGGTCATCTACCCGGCTCATCGTATTGCTGAGGGGACGCGGTTGGCCATCGGCATCCCGGCCTTGGCGCACCTCTATAATGGATTGGGCACCGCAGCTAATACCTTTACGCCTGGCGTGGATGTGGTAAACTTTTCGCTTCATTATTTCACGTCCTGGATCGAAATGCACGTATTGGGGGCTTTCGCCATGCATCAGAGGCCCTCATTTTACGATGCCTACCCCTTTCCACGACTTATGCGATTAGTGGATGCTTCTGCCGCCGACCCGACTCAATTCGGGGCTATTCGGGTGCTGATTTCTCCTCATGCCACCGCTGGCGGGTTGGTTTTTAATGATCGGGTATTGTCTACTCCTTCGGGCCATGTTCAACAACTCTGGGACCAGTCGAAAGACAACGCACCTTCTTTGAAGCCCCGGGAGGCCGCGCATTTGTATACAATTAGACCGGGCTACTTGGTGTTTCGCCGGGACAGTGCAGCTCTTTTCATGCGGTACAATCCGCATCGATTTGCCCGACAGCTTGGATATGACCAGGGCGTTCCTTTCGAGGCTTTTATAGTTGCCCCGATCCCTTCGCTCGATGCTGTTCGCGATGCCGCTCATCATTTCATGAGGCTGAACACCGGCTCTTATTTCATGGTCCCTGAAGCCGAGTACATGCCCCGATGTGTAGGCGCATTTACGGGCTGGTATCTTCATCGGATCAGCCCAATTATTCTTGAAGAAAGAAGGGTGCTTCTTGGTCACGACGCCCCTCCTCAGGTTTCGGGATCTGAGCTACGACCGAGGGTTCCAGTCCGCTTTCCTTTGAGGGAGATTGGCACCGCGCTCATTCCGGGGGAGTCCGGGGTAGACCTTACTCCAATAGCTGGTATGCCCTTGGGTTCTCGTCGAGGGGTAAACGGGCCCCGGTGGTAGCACCTCTGCCGGTGGCGGCACCGCCCTCCGTGGCGTCGACAATGGCGATGTTGTCCTCGGTTGTGGCACCGAGCGAGAGTAACAGGGATGAGGGCGCCGAGGGCGATGTGGGCCAGCGTCGCCCTAAGGCTTCGCGAGGGAGGAAGCGGTCATCCTCAGCGACCGGCTCTGGGTCTAAACGGCGGAGGAAAGCGGCTACCACCCTGCTTGATTCTGTGGCGGAGTCTGAGCCTATCCTTGCAGACGAACCATTGGCCTTGCAAGAGTCAGACGCTGGACTTCTCTTCCCGAGTTCGGCTGATGAGGAGGCCGCACAATTGGCTGAGGCTATACGGCGTTCAAAAGAAGTGTCTCATAACGCCAAGGTTCCGAAGAAGTCTTATCCCGCTGTGATTGTTTATGAAGACCCTTCGTGGATTCGGCGGCGATTTATAGGCCCTTTGGAGGAATGGGGGGAAAGGGCTTTGAAGCAGGCCGCTTCAGAAGATGCAGCTGACGCACTTTCTTTATGGACCGGCGGCCATGAGTCCACTCTCGAACCCCGGCGAGCCCACCTTCTTGAGAAGGAGCAGCGGCTTGAAGAAGCCATATTGAGGGCTTCTTTACGCATCGGTACGTTGTGGTTCTTTTCGTAGTTCTTCAGATTGTTTGTGCCTGTGCATATGTATCATTATTTTTATTTGAGTCATGCAGAATCTTCGACGCTGGGGGAGCTCCCTACTGGCCCATTAAAGCTAAAGCCCGCCGAAATTCTCAATGAAGCCTTGCTGGATGTGGAGGGGGCTGACGAGGCTGCTCCTCTCATGGTAGAACTTCCAGCGGCGGTTCTTGATCCGGGAGTGCTTGCCCCTTTGGGGGAGGCTCCTTTGGAGGCCGTCGCCCCAATGACTCTTACCGAGGGCGGCCCAAAGGCTGGAAGCGAGGTAGTCGGGACTACTCTCCCTTTGTTGGAGCCTGAGGTCACGGCGGAGACCGTTGAAGCTGCTATCCCCCAGGCTCAGAACGGGAGGAGTGTTGAAGGTATCCCTCTGCGTTTTAATTTAGCAACCCCTTCATAGTCTGAACTCTTTGATCTTTCCCAGAATTGCGCGGTTTGGCGGCCACGATTGCGGATCTGTCGCCTCGACAGTCATTTCAGCATTTATTGGAGATGGCAGCTCCGCAGGCGATCTCCCCTCAGCGTATTGTTCTTTCCTCTGGGCAAGGTTAGTGTCATTCGCCTCCCCCCTTTTTTTTACCATAGCAGTGTTACTCTTTTGCGAAATGACGTTAATGTCTCTTATAGTTTTGGAAGCCGACGATGAGGTCGAGGTCGTTGAAGGGCCAGGGGAACCTTCAGCTCCTACTTGCATGACTGTCGGTGAGTGACATTTTATTGTAGTCCCGTTCGCTCTGCGTTTAGGAGTTTTGCTGACGTCTTCCAAATTTGAACAGCTCTGCCAGTCTCCACGGCGTTGGAGTCGCGCATCGTGATGCCGCCCGGCCCTTATGCCTTGCGGGCTTCAGAACGCTTGGCCCAATTAAGCCTCGTCTCCTTGTCGTCTCTGATCGAGGAGCTTCGTGCTGGCAGCGCGACCACGGCTGAAGCATTCGCTGCCGAGGCTAACGGTTCTCTTCCTTTTCTTGCCACCTACCACAGCGAAGAGGTGGTGCGAGTCTGGGTGGAGTTCTGCCGGCGGGTGGAGGCTTGCCTGCACGTCCTCGAATGTTCCCACCTTTCCTCGGAGGCCGTGGCTGCAAAGGCGGAGTTACGGGGGCTGACAGCACGGTGCGCGGCAAACATGACGTCATGTGAGAAGAGGCTCGGTCGCAAGTTCTCGGAGAGGGAGCTAGCCTCCAAGGCGCTGGGCGAGCTTCAAGCCAATCTCACAGCCAAAGCCAACAAAGCGTATGAACTCTGGCGGGTGCTTCAGGAGTCCATCAAAGAGGTGGTGGCTCTCGATAAAGCTGCCACGTTCACTCGTGAGAGGGTCGAGGCTCATAAGGCTACTGAGAAGGAGCTTGAAGCCCGGCTTGCTTCATATCAGGCCCAACAAGCTCAGGCGGAGGCTCGTCTTTTGGAGATCTTGCGTCATGAGGCCGTGGTCCAACAAAAGCAGGATGAGCTGACCAAGCTGCTGAATCGCCCGCCGGCTTGAAACATTTGTATCTTTTCCTCTTTTTTTTTTGTACATACTCATGGATGAGAGTATTTTCTTTTTGTTTCTTTCATGAATTGTACTTTGTGCCCATTTTGGTTTATGAATAAAAGATACATTTTTCTTCTCAATGATGTGTCTCCTTTTCATTGAATGTATTCTGCAGATATTCTATCTTGATCTCCTTGCAGGACAGCAATGGCTCAGGACTCAGGGTTAAGATCTGCTTCCTAAGGCTTTTGCATCTTATGAGCCACGAGGGTCTCATAAAGAGTTTTTCTCCCTACAGGTCGAGAGGATCCCATAGGTGTGAGTTCTTCTTAAAGATCGTGAGGATCCTTAAGCGGGTTTTCCCTTGAGAGTCGTAAGGATCTCACAAGAAAGTTTTTCTTCCTTACAGGTCGTGAGGACCTGCAAGTGTCGGATGTGATCGTCCTTATCCGTGTTTCACGGAGTCAGGGGTCTCTCCAGGTATTGTAGTTTAAAGACGTCGCGGTCAAGGTTAAGGACCTCATAGTTCGTGGATTTAGGGACTCCACAGTCCGATGTTAGTTTTAAGACATCACGGTCAAGGTTAAGGACCTCATAGTTCGTGGATTTAGGGACTCCACAGTCCGATGTGTGGTTGCAGGGACCCGTCACCTCTTTGAAGATGTTGAGGAATTACAACGCCAGGTATCAAAGGAGTGAAGAGATGTACCCTTAAACCAAGGCAAAATCTGTAAGGAATCGGGGTGGTTGATCGTTAGTTTTAAGACATCACGGTCGAGGTTAAGGAAGTCATAGTCCGTGGATTTTAAGGACTCCACAGTCCGGTATTTGCTCTGGATGCTTCACACGGGTTCACTGCCGTGCTTGGAGAGGACCAGGCTCCGCTCTGGGCGTTTTCCGCGGAGTCAAAGAGTGACGTTATCCGCGTTCCACGTAACCAGGAATTTTGCACTAGATGCTTCACACGGGTTCACTGCCGCGCTCGGCGAGGACTAGGCTACGCTCTGGATGCTTCACACGGGTTCACTGTCGTGCTCTGCGAGGACCAGGATCCGCTCTGGACGTTTTCCACGGGGTCAAAGAGTGACATTATCCGCGTTCCACGTGACCAGGAATTTTGCACTAGATGCTTCACACGGGTTCACTGCCGTGCTCGGCGAGGACTAGGCTCCGCTCTGGACGTTTTCCACGGGGTCAAAGAGTGACATTATCCGCGTTCCATGTGACCAGGAATTTTGCACTAGATGCTTCACACGGGTTCACTGCCGTGCTCGGCGAGGACTAGGCTCCGCTCTGGACGTTTTCCACGGGGTCAAAGAGTGACATTATCCGCGTTCCACGTGACCAGGAATTTTGCACTAGATGCTTCACACGGGTTCACTGCCGTACTCGGCGAGGACTAGGATCCGCTCTGGACGTTTTCCACAGTGTCAAAGAGTGACATTATCCGCGTTCCACGTGATCAGGAATTTTGCACTAGATGCTTCACACGGGTTCACTGCCGTGCTCGGCGAGGACTAGGCTCCGCTCTGGACGTTTTCCACGGGGTCAAAGAGTGACATTATCCGCGTTCCACGTGACCAGGAATTTTGCACTAGATGCTTCACACGGGTTCACTGCCGTGCTCGGCGAGGACTAGGCTCCGCTCTGGACGTTTTCTACGGGGTCAAAGAGTGACGTTATCCGCGTTCCACGTGACCAGGAATTTTGCACTAGATGCTTCACACGGGTTCACTGCCGCGTTAGGCGAGCACTAGGCTCCGCTCTGGATGTTTCACACGGGTTCACTGCCGTGTTCGGGGAGGACAAGGATCCGCTCTGGACGTTTTCCACGGGGTCAAAGAGTGACGTTATCCGCGTTCCACGTAACCAGGAATTTTGCACTAGATGCTTCACACGGGTTCACTGCCGCGCTCGGCGAGGACTAGGCTCCGCTCTGGATGCTTCACACGGGTTCACTGCCGTGCTCTGTGAGGACCAGGATCCGCTCTGGACGTTTTCCACGGGGTCAAAGAGTGACGTTATCCGCGTTCCACGTAACCAGGAATTTTGCTGATTGTATCCGCATTTCACGGGATGGAGGTTTGACTGCCGGCGATATGTATACCACCGAGCCATGGAACTGGGAGTTGCGGCTGTTCCGCTTAGCTTGAAGTTGTGTTCGTTGTTACGAGACGAGTGTTGGGATGATCTCTAGGTCGCCTGTGGCCCGTCGAGATTTAGCTTCTTTCTCTGATGAAACCTGGGGGAGGGAGGTATGTTCCCTTTTTGTTTATGCCATTGGATTGTATACGGGGTGTGATGGAACATCACCTGTAAGGCATACATTTTATTTTTATTTTATTTCTTTTCCCGCGATGCTCTATCATTTCAGCTTTTTATATCGCGAAAATCGCGATTGCCCAATCATTTTGGCTATTTTTCGCGGTGCCCGGTCATTTCGGCTATTTTTCTTTTTACTCGCTGCTTTTTATTGCGAGTTGCCCCATCATTTCGGCTATTTTTTATGCATACATTTTTACTTGCTGCTTTTTATTGCAAGTCGCCCCATCATTTCGGCTATTTTTCATGCATACATTTTTACTTGCTGCTTTTTATTGCAAGTCGCCCCATCATTTCGGTTATTTCGTAGGCATGTGTGGCTTGCTAGCTTTTTCGCCGCAAGCTTGGATTTTAGACACCGATTTCGGCATCAGCACCGCTGCAACTGGGATGCTGCCAGGAGCGAATCATCATTTGCCTCTGTCGATATTGAACAAAGGTGGCTTAGTAAACAGGGTTAAGAGTCCTGTCGACCAAGGCTTTTGACTTCATGAGCCGTAAGGGTCTCACAAAGGTATTTCTCCCTACAAGTCGTGAGGATCTTGCAGGTGTATTTTCTCCTTAGGGATCGTGAGGATTCCTAAGTGTATGTTCCTCTGCAAGTCGTAAGGATCCTACAAGAGGGCTTTCTCCTTATGGGTCGAGAGGACCTACAAGGGTTGCTCATCATATGGACATGTCCCTAGTCACGGGTGCGACTTTGCTGGGGAAATGTTTTTTCGCGCCCGTGGATTGTATACAAGGGTCAGTATTTAGCCTCTTGTAGGGCAATATCGAAGGTTGTGGAGGATTTGCTTAAGAACAGGTTTAGGTTTCTGTAACTTAAGACTTTCAAATCTCATGAGCCGTGAGGGTCCCATAAGAGAATTCTCCTTACGAGTCGTGAGGATCTCGTAAGTGTATTTTCTCCTTAGGAATCATGAGGATCCCTAAGTGTGTTGCTCCTTTGTGAGTCGTAAGGATCTCACGCAGGTGGTTTTCCTTACAAGGTCGAGAGGACCCTACAAGTGTCTTTTAACGAGGTTGCGCCCTTTCGGGTTTTCACAAACACTCGCCGGTAGTCCTGCTGTTTTTACTTACGGAGCCCTTTCGGGTTTTCATCCGTGCCCATTTTGCTTATGGACATACCGTTTTTTCATTATTCTTTTCCACTTTTTTTTTACAAGGTCGCGCCCTTTCGGGTTTTCACGAACACTTGCCGACAGCCCTGCTGTTTTTACTCACGGAGCCCTTTCGGGTTTTCATCCGTGCCCATTTTGCTTATGGACATACCGTTTTTTCTTTCATTTTTTTTTCTTTTTCTTTTTCTTTTTCTCCCCCTTTTTTTTGTCAGCCTAAGGATGCTGCGGTAGTAGTTTAGGGACGTTTCGGTCCGTCGTTAGTTTAAGGACGTTTCGGTCCGCCGATAGTTTAAGGACGTTTCGGTCCGCCGATAGTTTAAGGACGTTTCGGTCCGTCGCTATGGGAAGGCTGGCTGCTGCTTGTAAAGTCCGAGCCTAGGAAGATAGTGAGCGGACATAGTCGTCGTCATCTATCATTGACCCAGGCTGTGGCTTATTAAGCATAGTATTTCTTTAAGAAGCGGCCGTTTATTGGCCTGAAAGGCCTTTCACCGTGCATGTCCATGAGTAGATAGGCTCCACCCTGGTAGACCTTGTCTATGATGTACGGGCCTTCATAGTTTGGCTCAAATTTTCCTCGCTTGGCACGATTGGGGATCATAGGTCTTTTGACCAGTAGTACAAGTTCGCCTTGGCGGAATGTCCTCGGCCTGGTCAATCTTTCGTACGAGCGCGTCATCTTCGCTTTGTAGGCCTCTAGATGTTGTTGCGCTATGAGCCGGGTTTCGTCGAGGGCATCAAGCTCCTCAAGCCGAAGGTGAGCATTTTCTTCGTTCGTCAGCTCGTGGTGGACTGCTACTCGTAGAGAGGGTAACTCTATCTCGAGGGGGAGCACTGCTTCCGTCCCAAATACCAACACGTACGGCGTTGTGTTCGTGGCCGTCTTGAATGTAGTTCGATAAGCCCAGAGGGCTTCTTGCAGCCTTTCGTGCCAGTCTCTCTTATTCCTGGAAACGGTCTTTTTTATGATCTTCGTCAAGGTCTTATTGAAGGCCTCGGCCAGACCGTTAGCTCATGGATTGTAAACCGAAGAATATCTCCAGTCTATATTGTGCTGCTGTGCGAAGCGGCTAATCTTATGGCTTCGGTAGGCCGGCCCATTGTCGGAGATAATCCGCCGTGGAGTTCCGAACCGATAGATGACGTGCGTCTTGAAGAAATGGAGGATATTCTCCGTCTTCACTTCCCTCAGTGGTACTGCTTCTGCCCATTTGGAGAAGTAATCAGTTGTCGCCAAGATAAAACGGTGTCCCCGGGATGATGCTGGCTCAATGGGGCCGACTATGTCAGTCCCCCACATTTCGAATGGCCAACTAGCCACCGTTGGGTGCAGTGGATTCGGATGTTGGTGGATAAAGTCTCCATGAATCTAGCACGGGTGGCATTTCTTCGCATACTCGAGGCAGTCCTGGATCATCGTGGGCCAGTAGTAACCCATCCGTTTAATTTTTAACTTCATCTTTGGGCCTGCTTGGTGAGAACCGCAAAGTCCGTCATGAACTTCCTGAATGACTCTTTCTGCTTCGTCAGGTCCTAAGCATCTCAGCCATAGAGAATCAAACGATCTCTTGTATAGAATATCGTTGACGAAAGCGAAAGATAGAGCTCGTTTCGTGAGCTGATGTCTTGAGGACGCTTCTTTGGGCATTCGGTGGGACTTAAAGTAATCTATGAAGACTTCCCTCCAGTCTTCGGCCTTCTCATGGTCTTTTATTTGTAGGGTCGTCTGCTCAGTCACTCCCTTCTCTTCGGGTGATTCCGGAGATATTTCTGCCGGGGCGAGCACTCGACGGCTTTGTACCACGATTCTGACATCATCGAGGTTCTCGTCAGCCAGTTCTTTAGCAAGTTTAGCCAACGCGTCTGCTTTGCTGTTTTCCGCGCGCGGTATGTTCTCCAAAGTATAGGAGGGAATTTGGGTCAACAGTTGTTGCACCCTTTCGCCGTACTTCACCAACTCCGGTTTGCACGTCTGGTAGTCGCTATTTACTTGACTAATGACCAGCTGAGAATCCCCGTGTATAAGGAGGTCTTCAATTCCCATGTCGATGGCGATTTCGAGGCCTGCTATCAGAGCTTCGTATTCAGCTTCATTGTTTGTCCTCGGCTCTGTTAAAGAGAAGGCGAAGCGCATTATCCCTCCTTGTGGGGTTGCAAAGACGAGGCCTATCCCCGATTTGATTATTGGGATACCTTGTTTCTGTTTCTTTACGGAGGACGCTCCATCGAAATAGAGTTCCCATCGGGCGCTACCGCCGCCAATCGCATCAAATGCATGCTCGTCCGGCAGATCACAGTTCAGAGGAGAATCGGCCGGTACCGGGTGCTCAGCGAGGAGATCGGCAATGGCCTGGACTTTCACTGCCTTAAGAGGTTGATATGTTATCGAGAACTCCATCAAGAGTAGGGCCCACTTAGCGAGTCGTCCCGTCAATATGGCTTTCAACATCAAGTACTTAAGGGGATCCACTTTTGAAATGAGGCGGACTTCATGTGCCAACGCATAGTGCCTGAGCTTTGTTATCGCGAAGATTAACGCCAAGCAATGTTTTTCAATGGGAGAGTAGTTGCTTTCTGCCCCCAGTAGAACTCGACTTAAGTAGTAGAGTGCTCTCTCTTTCCCCTGATCATCCTCTTGTGCCCATAATGCGCCTAAGGAACCTTCGAGGGCGGTTGTATAAAGAATGAGGGGTTTTCCCTTGACCGGCGCGGCCAACACCGGAGGGTTCTGCAGGTACTGCTTGATCTCGTCTAGTGCACCTTGACATTTGTGATCCCAAGCGAATGGAGTTCCCTTTTTTATCAGGTGACTGTAAGGACGGCACTTGCCTGACAGGTTGGCGATAAACCGCCGGATATACGCGAGCTTCCCCTGGAGAGACCGCAGCTGTTTGAGAGTCCTTGGGGGTGGCATTTCCATGATCGTCTTGATCTTTGACGGATCTATTTCAATACCTCGGTGTCGAACGATGAATCCCGGAAATTTGCCCGAGGAGACTCTAAACGCGCATTTGAGGGGATTCATTTTCAAATTATATTGCCGAAGGCGTCGAAATACAGTCTCCAGATACTCTAAATGATCTTCGTATGACATGCTCTTTACTACGAGGTCATCGATATAGCATTCGACGACGTCGTGTATGAGTTCATCAAAGATCTTTGTCATGGCCCTTTGATAGGTAGCGCCAGCGTTCTTTAGACCAAAGGGCATAACCCTGTAGCAGAATATACCCAAAGGGGTCCGGAAGGCGGTGTGCTTTTGGTTTTCGGGATGCATCTTTATCTGATTGTATCCTGACGAACCATCCATAAAGGAGAAAACCTCGTGAGTGGACGTGTTATCTATCATTAGCTCGGTTACTGGTACTGGGAAATCATCCTTTGGACAGGCTTTATTGAGATCCCTGAAATCCACGCATATGCGTACCGTCCCATTCTTCTTCATTATCGGGACGATATTGGCGATCCAGTCGGGATATTGGACTTCTTGGATAAATCCAGAATCGATCAGCTTCTTGACTTCGGCGTTGATGCTCATTTCAAGATCGAGTCGCATCCTTCTTGGCGCCTGCTTGACTGGCTTGATATCTGGGGATATTGCTAATTTATGCACAGCAATCTCCGGATCTAATCCTGGCATCTCGGAGTAGTTCCACGCGAAGCAGTCTTTATGCCGTAGAAGCACGTTTTTTAACGCAGCCACCCTTTCTTCGGGTAACAGCTCGCTGACAAATGTCGGTCACGGGTCGTCTGCTGATCCCAACTCAATCTTCTTGAGGTTATCTGCAGTAGTATGTATACCATCTTCTAATTCTTTCGGAGCGGGCGGAAATTCTGAGATCACCTCATCATCGCTGTTCTTAAAGCACCGGGGAAGGTCATCTACGTTCTCGGGCTCTTCTCTTAATATCGTAATCGTATAACAGGTGCGAACCCGCTTCCCGGACTGAGGTGGGCCCGGTTCTGCTCTTGCGGCCTTGAGTTCATGCTTTCGTGGCGGCGTTACCCTCCAGCCGTCGGATAAAGCAAATCTGCCTTGTTGGTACTGGCCCTCGACCCAGTTCTTGAAGGTGAAGCAGTCTTCGGTAGGATGTCCTATGGCTCGGTGATAAGAGCAATAGCTCGGATGAGAAGCCTTGTTAGCTTGCTCAGGATGTCTAGACTCTGGAAGCGCGATCATTTGATGTTTTATAGCGAGCTTGAGTAACTTCTCCGTCTTGTCTCGGGGGAAGGAGTACGCTCGACTCATCTTCTTCATGAGGGACAAATCCGAGCCGTGCAACACCCGACCACGTAACCCTCTAATCCTGCGTCGTTGTTGTCGGCTCCTCTTTCCGCTTCTTGATTTATTTCCGTCTCTGCGTCGGGCCTTTCGTGCAACGGATTGACGAGGATAAGCGTCTTTGTCTTTTGCAGCATGTTGAAATAGACGTTGCGTCCTGGCCTTCTCGTAGATGGCCATTTCGCGGTTGTGGTCTTCCCGAGCTTCCTGACCCACTTTCCTGATAGGCTTGCCCATTCGTTCTTCAAACGACGGACTCGGCGCTTTAATCGCGGGGTCTAGTTTTGATGGGGGGTTGGCATCTCCTGACAGGGCGTCCTCCTCTTCATCAAAGGTATATATAGCGTAGCTGCTGTGAGCCCGTTCCCGTTTTCCGGCTCTTGCGTATCCAAGCCCGAGTGTTTCCATTTTCCCGTTGGGCAATTTGCGTTGAGTCCCGGGGACATCCCAAATCCTGTTGTAGAACCGAGCCTGCCGAACAGTCTGTTTTAAGGGTACTCCTTGGCGTTTCAATAGCTTCTTTAATCCATTTGTATAGTATCTGGGCAGACGGATGGGTTGGAGCCTGTCAAGTGTAGCATCCGCGCCATGCCAGATCTCTTTCTCTATTTTCGACTCTGAGGATCGGTAGAATAGGATCACCTTCTCACCCCTTTGCCTGGGAGGGACGTAAAATGTTTGCAGGTCCTGCACATTGTGAGCTCGAAGCGCGTCGAGATCCTTGTAGTGTTCTCGCGGTACCATGGTGATTTGCAAACTATGGTCATCGCCAGGGGGTGCTTGTATTGATAGCCGATTGGAGAACACAGCATTAACTTCATCTTCTGAATCACTTCCGAAGACTAACGTGGGGGCGGGCGTCCCCAGGTTGTTGAGTTGAGATGGCCCTGCATAAACCATCTCTTCTTCTTCTTCGGTATCGCTCCCGAAAACAGGGATGGTAGCGGCGGTTTTGCTCTCCGGATTGCGACACCTTTCTGTATCCTCGAAATCTGGCAAAAAGTACTTCGCATCTTCGTATTTGCGGACTTCGTTCACGGAAAATGAGTTTAACTCACCTGTTACGGTGTACTCGAAACCATCCTTAAAGTACTTCATACACTGATATTGTGTAGAAGGGATGATGTTGTATTCGTGTAACCAAGGACGACCGAGCAAGGCGTTGTAGCAGGTCTTGGCGTCAATGACATGGAATTTGATGTCTGTGACGAGAAGTCCAAAGCGTAATGTTAGTATCACAGATCCGAGAGTCCGCGACGATTGTGAATCGAAACCGGAGATAGTAATTTTGTCACGAGCGAGGTGTTGCACACTCATGCATATTTCCTTCAACACCCGATCATTAAGGAGATTGACGGAGGATCCATTATCCACCAGGATCTTGCCTATCTTGATATCATGGCAGTATCCGGAGACATATAGGGGACGGTTGTGGTCGCACGTCCCGAGAAGGAGGTCTTCATCACCGAAAGTGATGTCGGCCATATGCACTTCCTCCAGTTCATCCTTCATCTTTTCAGTGGCGAGGAAGGCTTGGAATTGCTCAGGTTCTTGTAACGCCTTAATTAGTGAGTCTCGCGCTTCTTTTGATAATAGGAGGGCATCGAGAATGCTAAGCTGAGAAGGTAGCTTCCTTAGGTGCGCGAGGATGTTATAGTCCACCTTACCCTTCCTAGGAGGGTCTTTGGCAGCCAGCTCTCTCATGACTTGGTCATCTAAAGTGATATCTTCAGTGACCTTTTCCTTTCCCTTATCTTTTCTACTCGCAGGCCCGAGATTCTTTTCTGGGAGTGTGCGATTGCGCAGCTGAATGTTCTCGCAGGCCTCCGATTTCTCCTCTTTCCCTAAAACAGATTCTTTAAAGAGAGGGCCCAGAGCCATTTCTTCATCAGAGTCGCTCCCAAAGGTGAGAACTTGTGACCCCCTGGCGTTAACCATGTAACAGTTGCCAGTAGTTCTGTTGTGCCCATCGACGGTACTTCTTCGCTCCCGACGGATCTTGCGTTTCATGCGCTTAAAATGTTGTCGATGAGCAACATATCCTTGCCACCATATCTTAAAGGCGTCGTACTCCTCCGTGGGGTGTGAGATTTTCCGATGATATGCGCAATAATCAGGGTGCCTCTCCATCCCATCATGTGTGTTTCCTTCCGAGGGTGGTAGCTTCATCCCCCTTGACATGGCTTTGGCAAACCTTTTCCTCGTCTTGAATATCTTCTTGTCTACTTTGGATGCTTTTCGCTCTGGCAGGGGTAGTTCAACTCTTTCGTTCAGTCGCCTGCGTTTGGCTCCTTCTGAAGCGGCCATCTCATGCTCCTGATCCGTTTTACTTTTTAGACGAATCTCGTCTAGAAAAGCGTCGATCATTTCGTCTGTTGGCCATGCACGCTCTGGTACAGGCTCTGCCTCCAGCTTCTTAGTGCCAGGAGTTTTCTCATCATCGGTAAACGAGTGGGAGATTACGTTACAACTCGCCACATATCCTTCGGATTCATCCGACGAGCTCTCTCCATCATCTTCCTCTTGAAAGATGTGGTTGAGGAACTCTTGCAGTGTGACAGGGGTTCGCGCCTTTTGATTGTACTCTTCCAGTGCGTCGATTTGCTTCTGCAAGTTCGTGTGCTCGTTTCCAGGCTTCACGGACTTTTTGGATTTCTTCTTCTTTTTCTTCGAAGATTTTGACGATTGGGCGTGAGTATTTGGGATCTTATCGCGAGTCTTTGTAGTTGGGCGGCGCCTTAGCATCCCTTCGATAATTTGAGGTTCAAGAGGGTCCTTCTATTCGATCGCAGGGCACGCATGAAGGTCTCTCAGCATTCTTTTGGTTTTAGTTGATAGCACGACCTCCCATGGAGCTTCTTCAATAAAGGAGCAGGTTGCCCCCGGTGTATCTGCTTTCTTAGGAGTATGCGGTTGTGGTGGGTTCACCTTCCACTTTTCGGACAGTACAAACTTCCCCTGGAGGTATTGATCTTCAATCCATCCTTTGAAGACGAAGCAATCTTCAATCGGATGGCTTACCGTTTGATGGTAAGGGCAATAGTTAGGGTTATTCACCTCGGTGGGTTGCGGCGGTCGCCTTGGATTTGGTAGGCTTATAAGTCTGTTGCGTATTGCCAGCTCGAATAACCGTTTCGTCTTGTCTCGTGGGAACGAGTAGGGACGCTTCATCTTCTCATTATAATACCGACGTCTTTCCTCCAGTTGATCTGCCGGTTTCGGGGCGTTAGGTTGCTGTTGGGCATTCGCAACAAAGGTTGCCCTTCCTTTACCCTTGTCATTCCGAGGTTCCGACTTCGGGGGAGGTGGCCTATGACCCATCTGGTCCATCTGAGCCAACTTGTCGATTAAAGCCTGGAATGTGGTTGGCTTAAAGAACATCATAAACTGGGAGATAGTTGCGTGGGGGTCTAGGGTTCCCACGAACATGCCCACTGCGGGTGCCTTCTCAATGCGTTGTTCACATCTCGACCACAAGTTCCGCCAGCGTATAGCATACTGGACCCAGGTTTCTCCCGGTTTTACCCTGGCGTTAATCAGTGCAGTTATTGGAGTGCGTTCGCTGGCACTTGCGAATCGCTGAGTGAATAACAACTCCATTTCAGCGAACGTTTTGATAGAATCGTTCGGGAGTTCCGAATACCATTCGAACGCAGTTTCTGATAGGCTGCCCACGAACTGGCGGAGCAACAGTTTATCATCCCCGCCGGTGTTACCGCAGAGGGCCCGGAACTGGGCGACATGTTGATGGGGGTTGCCGGTCCCCTTGTACACGTGGAATTTTGGTATCGTATAGCCTTGCGGATATTTGATTTGGTCGTACCAGCTTGGATACGGCCGTCCCGTTTTCACGACTTGACCAGCTGCCTCAGTCGCGTGATGAACCCGGATTTGCTGGGCTATGTAGTCAACCAAGTCCGCCTTAGAGATTGCCTCCTCCTTGGCCGTTGAGAGGGCTGGTGGTGGATTTGACGTTTCTCCTCGGTCGTCTTCAAGAACGATTGGGGGATCCTCGGCGGGTAAGTCCTGCTGGATCATCATTCCTATCATATCTTGGAAGAGAAGGCCTATACGTTGTATGTTGGCCGCTTGTTCAGCAGCCTCTTTGTCCTTTTTCTCCAGTATCCGGCGAAGGAATTCTGCGTCGGTTTCTTCCTCCTGGCGCGCGTCTGAGGACGTTTCTGGGTTTTCTTGCGGCCATAGCATTCATCATTTCCTGAAGCTTTTGTTGCTGCTCCTGGGCTTTCGTCACGGATCGGGTTAACGGTCGGTGGCCCGTAGAAATGCGACTTTCCTCCTTTCCAGAGGCCATGTAAACAGTGTGCACCACCATGCCCCCAGACTTAGGGCGTCTGGGCTCAGTGCTTTTAGTCGTCGTTGCATGCTGGGGGGTCTTCTCTGGCCTCCTCCTTTTATGAGCCAGTTGATCAACAGCCTTTTGGGGTTTAGCCTGGTGACCAGCTTCCGGTTGGATTTTCAGCTTCTTGTGCTGGCGGGAGAAGTTTGGATCGATGATCGATTCTCGGGCCTGCCGCCAAACCTTATAGATTTTGGAAGACAGCCGTTGAGGAGATCGGGGCTGCTCTGGTTTTATTTCCACAACCTTTTTTAATGGGGGAGGAGACCTCTTCAGCACTGCAGTAGGGGAATTCCTTCGCACCTTATTTAGCATTTCGAAGCTGTTCCCAGTTGGAACAACAGCATTAACTTCTGCCACCGGGGCTGATGGAGTCAACCCGGAGGGGGAGTTGCCCCCAGCCTTCCTTACTCGGCGCCAATGGCGACGTCGAGCGTGTCGAGCGGACGGCGTAGGGTCAGCGGTAAGAATGGTTTCGTCTTGCCCCCTGTCTGGGTGGGGGGTCGCTGTTGGTATTAGCCTGTCAAAGACCGATGTCCTTTGGGCAGCAGGAGCGGGAGCTGAAGCCGTCAATCTTGTAAAGACCGACCTTTTGGCCGGAGAAGCTGCCTTGACGACTTCGGGGGCAGGAACGGCCACTTTCTTAGAAGCAGCCTTCTCTGAGATTGTAGGCCCCATGATGAGTTCGCAGGATTTCTGGCCCAATCTAGAGAAGACCGAGGCGTTGACGTTGGGTGACTCGTTGAGAGGAGCCGTGGCAGGGGTAAGACGATCAAAGACCGACTTCTTGAGAGCTTCCGTTGTCAGCACTCGAGCGGTGAAGCTTGTCGGCGGGAGCATGGTCCCAAAGAACAATCCTGTGGTGGCGCGAGTGACCTGTTCCACGGGCATTGTGAATAGCGAAGCAGCGTGGGATCCGTAGGCTATACCTCCTGGCGAGGCAGAGCGTTGGTCGCAATTGCAGTCTGAGCAGTTGGAGAATTTCGCAGAAGTAGAAGCCATCGATCCTTTGCTTTCTGCAATAAGCGAGATGCCAATTCTTAGTATCTTGAAACCCAAGGGCAACCAATAGCGAACCGCGATTGGTTCGCGAGTCACGACACACGAAGTGTGGAGTGGAAAGAGGAAAAGATCCCACCGGGCGTGCCAGAATCTGTTCCCCTCCGAATGGCGGCGCGCAGGACTGCGATGTCCTGGCACTGAGACTCGGGGCAGATGCTAATTGGTGCTATCCGTCCACCTCTCCGAAGATGCCAAGTTGATTTATGGCACCATGTATCGAAGGTTTAGACGGATGCGTCCGATGTAGCAGACTTCGTCAGATTCCCCCTCGTTTGAGGGGTTTTTGATTGTGGGGACGCTCTTCCCTGCAGGCGCAAGCCCCTGCAGTTAATTACGCTACCGCATTGCGGTAACAACTTTCTCCTTCTCCAGATGGTCACTTCGTGTCGTGGGTGTTTGTTTTGTGCTTTGTTGCCCGTGAATTGTTTACGGAGACTGAGTTATGTCGTCGCCCGTAGGGCGTGGACTAGTCCAAATCCGTATTATCTTAGATTTGGGTTTGGGGGTTTGGTTTGAGGATACGTCAGCCATACTTGAGGCTAAGATCAACTCAAACGTTTGTTAAGGATACGTTAGTCTAGCTTTAAGACTAAGATCTACTTAACTGGATCGTTTAGATCCGACAAAGGAGCGTTTGGGCTCTATTGTTCCAGTTTAGGGACATAGTGGTCCATCGTATGTATGGCCATCGGGACCCGTCACCTCTCTGACGACGTTGAAGGATTACAACGACGGATGTCAGAGGAGTTCAGAGATGTACCCTTGAGCCAGAGTTAATTGGGGGGATTTATAGTCCACTCTGTTTGAAGGTTTAAGGATACGTTAGCCATCTTTAAGGCTAAGATCAACTTAAACGGGACCGTTTAGATCCGACAAAAGAGCATGCGGGGGCTCTATTGTTCTAGTTTAAGGACATTGCGGTCCATGGGTAGTTTAAGGACGTTGCGGTCTATTGGTAGTTTAAGGACATTGCGGTCCATTGGTAGTTTTAAGACATCTCGGTCAAGGTTAAGGACGTCGTAGTCCATGGGTTTAAGGACCCCACAGTCCGGTATATGCTCTGGATGCTTCACACGGGTTCACTGCCGTGCTTGGCGAGGACCAGGCTCCGCTCTGGACGTTTTCCGCGGGGTCAAAGAGTGACGTTATCCGCATTCCACGTAACCAGGAATTTTGCATTAGGTATGGGTTTAAGGACCCCGCAGTCCATATCAATGTGTGGTCGTCGGGACCCGTCACCTCTTTGAAGACATTGAGGGATTACAATGCCAAATATCAAAGGAGTGAAGAGATGTACCCTAGAACCGGAGTGGATTGAATAGTCCTTGGCCCAATTTGGGATCAAGACCAATTAATTATGTTATGAGCCCATTAGCCCAGTTGATTATGAATTGAGGACTTATGGCCAGCTTGGGCTAAGTCCAATCAGGAGAAGCTTTGCCTCTATCCATTTAGCCAATTAAACCAATGTCTAGTGTTAAACACTAAAGACCAACCAGTGTCGAACACTGAGAATGAGGCTGACAAGTTAGTGTTTGACACTAAAAGATAATTGGTGTTAAACACCAGCAACAGGGCTTTTCAAATTAGTGTTAAACACTAAAACAGATCAGTGTTGAACACTGGCAATGGAGATCGCAGATTAGTGTTAAATACTAAGGTAATCAGTGTTGAACACTGCGAATAAAGCTCTTTGATTAGTGTTGAACACTAAGGCCCAACAGTGTTTCAGTACTGGATTCGAGAGTTCCAATTTAGTGTTGAACACTAAGGCAAGAGGGGTCACGTGGCAACACGTGAGGGCGCCCTCCCTTCATTTATTCTGCTGAGATTATCGCATCTTTCAGAGCATCACGTGCCATCACGTGACTGGCATTCAAGTGCTTATATGTTAAAGCTTCTGCCGAGGGTCACGTGGGTCACGTGGGGTGCTGCCTCAGAGGGGCTTTCTGTAGATCTCTTGGGGGGGTCACGTGGTGGCACGTGACCCTGCCTCTATGTATGTTGTTTAGAGGATCTGTTAATCTTTTCCAGGAATTAAATTCCTTGTAGGGTTAAACCCTGACAATAATTTCAGAGGAATTAAATTCCTACTTCCTTTTGAAGACTTATATTCTGAATAGAGTTGGACCCTGAATTTTCTGTAGGAATTAAATTCCTCATACATGTGAAGAACTAAATAGGGTTAAACCCTAGTAAAAGCTTTTGAGGAATTAAATTCCCATTCTCTGTTAAATTATGATCAAGGGAATTAAATCCCCGCTGTTCTAACAGAACTAGGTTCTTAATTAGGGTTAAACCCTGTTTCTTTTTGTTCTGAAGGAATTAAATTCCCATAACACAGGGTCAAGCCCTAGTTTTATTTTAAAGGAATTAAATTCCTATAGTTCTGTGAGAATTAAATTCTCGTGCTTCCATTCCCTCTCTATGTTTTGGATCTGCATGGCAGGATCTCAACCCATTGAGAATTAAATTCTCAGCTTCAAGGGGAGATGTGCACTTTGCAGATCCTCTATCAAAGAGAGAAGAAATATGTTCTTCTGTTTTATATATCAGAGTTAAACTCTGTTGAGAATTAAATTCTCTTTTCTTTCAAGGAGCCTTCCATTTCTTACCTAGGGTTTTCTTTTGCAGAAGATCCAAGTTCCTCGAAGTATCAAGGCTCTCTCTCCCTTTCTTCTCTCTGCGTGTATCTCTATATCCCTCTCTCCCTGTGTCTCTTGGCTCCTATTTATAGGAGAAGCAGCCGAATCAATTAGTTTTTGACGAATCTTCATTGAGAGGTTTGATTTGCATCCATCATTCGTTCTGGACCTTTGGATTATTAGGTGAATTTTATTCACCATTGGATTTCAAGTCCCGGGATTCTCCTTTGTTATTTCGGTTAGATTTAAAGGGGAAATCTTTCCAAACCCGAGATTTTCCCATAGATAAATGATATTCAATCATCTTTAAATCTTTAATTCGATTGGTTCCAGATAATCGCTTTCCTTTGGAAAGATGCGAATCTCTTTCAGAATTTAATTCTGTCAACGAAATGGGCTTTGAAAGCCGGTCACGTGTGGGCACGTAACCCATGGTCACGTGTGGGCACGTGACCCCCTTTGGAATGAGCCTTCTTCTTTCTTTCTGCGCTCTGTCTTCTGGTTGCTGCTTAACCGTCACGTGCCACCACGTGACCCCTGGTCACGTGTGAGCACGTGACCCTTGTCTGGACTCTTTTTCTTGATTCAACTGGAGAACAATTCTGATGTTTTGATCATCACGTGCCAACACGTGACCCTGGTCACGTGGGAGCACGTGACCTCTTCTGAAGCTTTTTCCTTGATTTGATCAGGAAGCGTTGGGTCTTTGCTGCTGCTTTTAAATGTCTCGTGCCGACACGTGACCCAGGTCACGTGGGAGCACGTGACCCTTACTAAAGCCCCTCTCTTTGATGTAGTTGGGAAACTGAACTTGTTTTGCCGGTACTTTTGGGTGTCACGTGCCAACACGTGACTGCTGGTCACGTGTAAGCACGTGACCCTCTTCTCAAGCTTTTTCCATAAGCTTTCCTGATTTTAAATCAGGAAAAAAATGCCCCCACAGCGTTGTTCTCACGTGTCAGCACGTGAGTGCAACGCTGTCACCTCTTGCGACCGTTGGATTCCTTTAGGGAAGTAGGGTAGACGAAACGTCCTTTTAGAAGCGCCTTCACTTTTTCATGTCCTTCCTTTCAAACCTTTCTTTTAAGAATTTGATTCTCGTTCTCAGAGATTAGTTCTCTGTTTTGAAACAATTTTCAGAGTTTAACTCTGTTCGAAAAGAATTCTTTTCCTCAGGTAATGTTCTTAGACAAACGATGGACCTTCACATTCCTCTGGATCTTAAATCCAAAACAAGGGTTTTTACCCTTTTTTCTTCCTGTTTTTCCATAAGAACATGAAACCGCTTAACCTTTCAAACTGTAGATCTCTTAGGGTTTAGATGATCTTTGGGGAGATGATGATGGCGTTTCAACTCCATGGAATTTAATTCCTATCCAAAAATGTTTCTGGGAATTTAATTCCCTTTTCTTAATAAGGAATTTAATTCCAATGAAGAACTCGATTTCTTCACACAGAGGCTTCTTGGGGTCTCTTGGCCCGAGGTCGTTCTTCTGTAATTAATGAAATTGTGGTTTTGTAATGATGTCTTCTGTGGGAATTTAATTCCTCTGATCTTGTTGGATTCATTGTAGAGCCCGAGACAGATCCTGTTGGGGGGGATGTGCATGGTCATCATTCTTTATTAAATGAGGATATTCCCTTTGTTTTATTGTAACTATTTGGTCTCATTATTAATGAGCCGTCATCCGGATTCTGTGGGGCCCATGTGTTTTGTAGCCAATGGTCCCAGGAAACTCTGTTGTTGCCTTCTTCCACTAGTCTTCATGTTCATGCACGAATATATATTGCTAACTTTTCTTTTAACGGTCTTCCTTTATTGGATTTCAGGTGCGATGGCTTCTGTTCCACGCTTTCCCTTTTCTCGCTCGGAGGCTGCTTTTCCTCAGTCACCATCTGATGAGGAAGCGATGGCGATGATTCGGGCCCATGACCCGAACTGCACCAACCTTCTTTAATGGGGATCTTGGTACAGTTAGATTATTCAGGGTCGCCGGAGTTTTCTTTGCGCGGTGCCGGCGGAACCCACTTTCCCATTTTTACCGATGGATCCTCCGAGGACAGTTTTTGCTGTGGAAATGCCCAACTGGACTCCAACGGGGAGGCTGGAGCCTTCGACGACCGGCATACCGAATCATCCGATCCCGGCCATAGACATCTTGGGACGGCGTATCTGCCAGGGTGAGGCCCATCCGTGGGGGCAAATTTATAAGATAGGGCTCACTCCTAGGCATCCTACGGGCTACCTTCTCTGGGCTCGTTACATCATTTCTGCCCATCGGGCGCGGTTGCAGAAAGTCGGGCTTTATCAGGCCATATACGCGTCACTCTTCCATTATACGCGTCACTCTTCCATTATAAGTCCCCGCATGCCTGGTGGGTTAAGGCGTTTTTAAACCAATGGAATCTTCCTACCAACACTTTCATCCTAGGAGATCGTGAGGTCTCGATCTCTCTTGCAGAATTTTATGAAATCTCGGGATTGCCGATCAGGGGTGCACTGTATGAGGAGTTGTTGCCTCCTGACGAGTATGTCTTTGAGCCCGAGTCTGCACCGGCTGACGGCTTGTCTGTTGAGAACGTCGTTCGCCACAAGCGCCCCAGCTTGATCAAGGCGCTGGGTATTTTTGATCGATTGTTCACTGAATCTGAGGAGCAGGGTGTTACTTTTAAAAGCTTTATTTCCTGCTTCCTTCGTGAGGACGTCGTATCGAAGTCTGCTCCGAAGTTTGCTAACATCAAAGACCCCTTTGGGTTTGGTCCGAAGAAGCTACCGACCGCTGAATCGGACCTGCCACAATATTATATTCCCATCGTGTCGCCGATGTCTTTTGAGTCCGTTGCAGCACCCGGCATGGATGAGGAAACATTCTTCGTGGGGTTTGTCAGTGTTTGGCTTAGTTGGTTCGTTATCCCCATGCATCGCCGCTTCATGAGAGCCTCGGTCATCTACCCGGCTCATCGTATTGCTGAGGGGACGCGGTTGGCCATCGGCATCCCGGCCTTGGCGCACCTCTATAATGGATTGGGCACCGCAGCTAATACCTCTACGCCTGGCGTGGATGTGGTAAACTTTTCGCTTCATTATTTCACGTCCTGGATCGAAATGCATGTATTGGGGGCTTTCGCCATGCATCAGAGGCCCTCATTTTACGATGCCTACCCCTTTCCACGACTTATGCGATTAGTGGATACTTCTGCCGCCGACCCGACTCAATTCGGGGCTATTCGGGTGCTGATTTCTCCTCATGCCACCGCTGGCGGGTTGGTTTTTAATGATCGGGTCTTGTCTACTCCTTCGGGCCCTGTTCAACAACTCTGGGACCAGTCGAAAGACAATGCACCTTCTTTGAAGCCCCGGGAGGCCGCGCATTTGTATACAATTAGACCGGGCTACTTGGTGTTTCGCCGGGACAGTGCAGCTCTTTTCATGCGGTACAATCCGCATCGATTTGCCCGACAGCTTGGATATGACCAGGGCGTTCCTTTCGAGGCTTTTATAGTTGCCCCGATCCCTTCGCTCGATGCTGTTCGCGATGCCGCTCATCATTTCATGAGGCTGAACACCGGCTCTTATTTCATGGTCCCTGAAGCCGAGTACATGCCCCGATGTGTAGGCGCATTTACGGGCTGGTATCTTCATCGGATCAGCCCAATTATTCTTGAAGAAAGAAGGGTGCTTCTTGGTCACGACGCCCCTCCTCAGGTTTCGGGATCTGAGCTACGACCGAGGGTTCCAGTCCTCTTTCCTTTGAGGGAGATTGGCACCGCGCTCATTCCGGGAGAGTCCGGGGTAGACCTTACTCCAATAGCTGGTATGCCCTTGGGTTCTCGATCGAGGGGTAAACGGGCCCCGGTGGTAGCACCTCTGCCGGTGGCGGCACCGCCCTCCGTGGTGTCGACAATGGCGATGTCGTCCTCGGTTGTGGCACCGAGCGAGAGTAACAGGGATGAGGGCGCCGAGGGCGATGTGGGCCAGCGTCGCCCTAAGGCTTCACGAGGGAGGAAGCGGTCATCCTCAGCGACCGGCTCTGGGTCTAAACGGCGGAGGAAAGTGGCTACCACCCTGCTTGATTCTGTGGCGGAGTCTGAGCCTATCCTTGCAGACGAACCATTGGCCTTGCAAGAGTCAAACGCTGGACTTCTCTTCCCGAGTTCGGCTGATGAGGAGGCCGCACAATTGGCTGAGGCTATACGGCGTTCAAAAGAAGCGTCTCATAACGCCAAGGTTCCGAAGAAGTCTTATCCCGCTGTGATTTTTTATGAAGACCCTTCGTGGATTCGGCGGCGATTTATAGGCCCTTTGGAGGAATGGGGGGAAAGGGCTTTGAAGCAGGCCGCTTCAGAAGATGCAGCTGACGCACTTTCTTTATGGACCGGCGGCCATGAGTCCACTCTCGAACCCCGGCGAGCCCACCTTCTTGAGAAGGAGCAGCGGCTTGAAGAAGCCATATTGAGGGCTTCTTTGCGCATCGGTACGTTGTGGTTCTTTTCGTAGTTCTTCAGATTGTTTGTGCCTGTGCATATGTATCATTATTTTTATTTGAGTCATGCAGAATCTTCGACGCTGGGGGAGCTCCCTACTGGCCCATTAAAGCTAAAGCCCGCCGAAATTCTCAATGAAGCCTTGCTGGATGTGGAGGGGGCTGACGAGGCTGCTCCTCTCATGGTAGAACTTCCAGCGGCGGTTCTTGATCCGGGAGTGCTTGCCCCTTTGGGGGAGGCTCCTTTGGAGGCCGTCACCCCAATGACTCTTACCGAGGGCGGCCCAAAGGCTGGAAGCGAGGTAGTCGGGACTACTCTCCCTTTGTTGGAGCCTGAGGTCACGGCGGAGACCGTTGAAGCTGCTATCCCCCCGGCTCAGAACGGGAGGAGTGTTGAAGGTATCCCTCTGCGTTTTAATTTAGCAACCCCTTCATAGTCTGAACTCTTTGATCTTTCCCAGAATTGCGCGGTTTGGCGGCCACGATTGCGGATCTGTCGCCTCGACAGTCATTTCAGCGTTTATTAGAGATGGCAGCTCCGCAGGCGATCTCCCCTCAGCGTATTGTTCTTTCCTCTGGGCAAGGTTAGTGTCATTCGCCTCCCCCCTTTTTTTTACCATAGCATTGTTACTATTTTGCGAAATGACGTTAATGTCTCTTATAGTTTTGGAAGCCGACGATGAGGTCGAGGTCGTTGAAGGGCCAGGGGAACCTTCAGCTCCTACTTGCATGACTGTCGGTGAGTGACATTTTATTGTAGTCCCGTTCGCTCTGCGTTTAGGAGTTTTGCTGACGTCTTCCAAATTTGAACAGCTCTGCCAGTCTCCACGGCGTTGGAGTCGCGCATCGTGATGCCGCCCGGCCCTTATGCCTTGCGGGCTTCAGAACGCTTCGCCCAATTAAGCCTCGTCTCCTTGTCGTCTCTGATCGAGGAGCTTCGTGCTGGCAGCGCGACCACGGCTGAAGCATTCGCTGCCGAGGCTAACGGTTCTCTTCCTTTTCTTGCCACCTACCACAGCGAAGAGGTGGTGCGAGTCTGGGTGGAGTTCTGCAGGCGGGTGGAGGCTTGCCTGCACGTCCTCAAATGTTCCCACCTTTCCTCTGAAGCCGTGGCTGCAAAGGCGGAGTTACGGGGGCTGATAGTACGGTGCGCGGCAAACATGACGTCATGTGAGAAGAGGCTCGGTCGCAAGTTCTCGGAGAGGGAGCTAGCCTCCAAGGCGCTGGGCGAGCTTCAAGCCAATCTCACAGCCAAAGCCAACAAAGCGTATGAACTCTGGCGGGTGCTTCAGGAGTCCATCAAAGAGGTGGTGGCTCTCGATAAAGCTGCCACGTTCACTCGTGAGAGGGTCGAGGCTCATAAGGCCACTGAGAAGGAGCTTGAAGCCCGGATTGCTTCATATCAGGCCCAACAAGCTCAGGCGGAGGCTCGTCTTTTGGAGATCTTGCGTCATGAGGCCGTGGTCCAACAAAAGCAGGATGAGCTGACTAAGCTGCTGAATCGCCCGCCGGCTTGAAACATTTGTATCTTTTCCTTCTTCTTTTTTGTACATACTCATGGATGAGAGTATTTTCTTTTTGTTTCTTTCATGAATTGTACTTTGTGCCCATTTTGGTTTATGAATAAAAGATACATTTTTCTTCTCAATGATGTGTCTCCTTTTCATTGAATGTATTCTGCAGATATTCTATCTTGATCTCCTTGCAGGACAGCAATGGCTCAGGACTCAGGGTTAAGATCTGCTTCCTAAGGCTTTTGCATCTTATGAGCCACGAGGGTCTCATAAAGAGTTTTTCTCCCTACAGGTCGAGAGGATCCCATAGGTGTGAGTTCTTCTTAAAGATCGTGAGGATCCTTAAGCGGGTTTTCCCTTGAGAGTCGTAAGGATCTCACAAGAGAGTTTTTCTTCCTTACAGGTCGTGAGGACCTGCAAGTGTCGGATGTGATCGTCCTTATCCGTGTTTCACGGAGTCAGGGGTCTCTCCAGGTATTGTAGTTTAAAGACGTCGCGGTCAAGGTTAAGGACCTCATAGTCCGTGGATTTAGGGACTCCACAGTCCGGTGTTAGTTTTAAGACATCACGGTCAAGGTTAAGGACCTCATAGTTCGTGGATTTAGGGACTCCACGGTCCGATGTGTGGTTGCAGGGACCCGTCACCTCTTTGAAGACGTTGAGGAATTACAACGCCAGGTATCAAAGGAGTGAAGAGATGTACCCTTAAACCAAGGCAAAATCTGTAAGGAATCGGGGTGGTTGATCGTTAGTTTTAAGACATCACAGTCGAGGTTAAGGAAGTCATAGTCCGTGGATTTTAAGGACTCCACAGTCCGGTATTTGCTCTGGATGCTTCACACGGGTTCACTGCCGTGCTTGGCGAGGACCAGGGTCCGCTCTGGGCGTTTTCCGCGGGGTCAAAGAGTGACGTTATCCGCGTTCC
Source organism: Agapanthus africanus (assembly GCA_030015575.1). NCBI lineage: Eukaryota > Viridiplantae > Streptophyta > Magnoliopsida > Asparagales > Amaryllidaceae > Agapanthus > Agapanthus africanus. The sequence continues at coordinate 738,199,262 of CM057340.1, forward strand.
ACGTAACCAGGAATTTTGCACTAGATGCTTCACACGGGTTCACTGCCGCGCTCGGCGAGGACTAGGCTCCGCTCTGGATGCTTCACACGGGTTCACTGCCGTGCTCTGCGAGGACCAGGATTCGCTCTGGACGTTTTCCACGGGGTCAAAGAGTGACATTATCCGCGTTCCACGTGACCAGGAATTTTGCACTAGATGCTTCACACGGGTTCACTGCCGTGCTCGGCGAGGACTAGGCTCCGCTCTGGACGTTTTCCACGGGGTCAAAGAGTGACATTATCCGCGTTCCACGTGACCAGGAATTTTGCACTAGATGCTTCACATGGGTTCACTGCCGTGCTCGGCGAGGACTAGGCTCCGCTCTGGACGTTTTCCACGGGGTCAAAGAGTGACATTATCCGCGTTCCACGTGACCAGGAATTTTGCACTAGATGCTTCACACGGGTTCACTGCCGTACTCGGCGAGGACTAGGCTCCGCTCTGGACGTTTTCCACGGGGTCAAAGAGTGACATTATCCGTGTTCCACGTGACCAGGAATTTTGCACTAGATGCTTCACACGGGTTCACTGCCGTGCTCGGAGAGGACTAGGCTCCGCTCTGGACGTTTTCCACGGGGTCAAAGAGTGACATTATCCGCGTTCCACGTGACCAGGAATTTTGCACTAGATGCTTCACACGGGTTCACTGCCGTGCTCGGCGAGGACTAGGCTCCGCTCTGGAAGTTTTCCACGGGGTCAAAGAGTGACGTTATCCGCATTCCACGTGACCAGGAATTTTGCACTAGATGCTTCACACGGGTTCACTGCCGCGTTAGGCGAGGACTAGGCTCCGCTCTGGATGTTTCACACGGGTTCACTGCCGTGTTCGGCGAGGACTAGGATCCGTTCTGGACGTTTTCCACGGGGTCAAAGAGTGACGTTATCCGCGTTCCACGTAACCAGGAATTTTGCACTAGATGCTTCACACGGGTTCACTGCCGCGCTCGGCGAGGACTAGGCTCCGCTCTGGATGCTTCACACGGGTTCACTGCCGTGCTCTGCGAGGACCAGGATCCGCTCTGGAAGTTTTCCACGGGGTCAAAGAGTGACGTTATCCGCGTTCCACGTAACCAGGAATTTTGCTGATTGTATCCGCATTTCACGGGATGGAGGTTTGACTGCCGGCAATATGTATACCACCGAGCCATGGAACTGGGAGTTGCCGCTGTTTCGCTTAGCTTGAAGTTGTGTTCGTTGTTACGAGACGAGTGTTGGGATGATCTCTAGGTCGCCTGTGGCCCGTCGAGATTTAGCTTCTTTCTCTGATGAAACCTGGGGGAGGGAGGTATGTTCCCTTTTTGTTTATGCCATTGGATTGTATACGGGGTGTGATGGAACATCACCTGTAAGGCATACATTTTATTTTTATTTTATTTCTTTTCCCGCGATGCTCTATCATTTCAGCTTTTTATATCGCGAAAATCGCGATTGCCCAATCATTTTGGCTATTTTTCGCGGTGCCCAATCATTTCGGCTATTTTTCTTTTTACTCGCTGCTTTTTATTGCGAGTTGCCCCATCATTTCGGCTATTTTTTATGCATACATTTTTACTTGCTGCTTTTTATTGCAAGTCGCCCCATCATTTCGGCTATTTTTCATGCATACATTTTTACTTGCTGCTTTTTATTGCAAGTCGCCCCATCATTTCGGTTATTTCGTAGGCATGTGTGGCTTGCTAGCTTTTTCGCCGCAAGCTTGGATTTTAGACACCGATTTCGGCATCAGCACCGCTGCAACTGGGATGCTGCCAGGAGCGAATCATCATTTGCCTCTGTCGATATTGAACAAAGGTGGCTTAGTAAACAGGGTTAAGGGTCCTGTCGACCAAGGCTTTTGACTTCATGAGCCGTAAGGGTCTCACAAAGGTATTTCTCCCTACAAGTCGTGAGGATCTTGCAGGTGTATTTTCTCCTTAGGGATCGTGAGGATTCCTAAGTGTATGTTCCTCTGCAAGTCGTAAGGATCCTACAAGAGGGCTTTTTCCTTATGGGTCGAGAGGACCTACAAGGGTTGCTCATCATATGGACATGTCCCTAGTCACGGGTGCGACTTTGCTGGGGAAATGTTTTTTCGCGCCCGTGGATTGTATACAAGGGTCAGTATTGAGCCTCTTGTAGGGCAATATCGAAGGTTGTGGAGGATTTTCTTAAGAACAGGTTTAGGTTTCTATAACTTAAGACTTTCAAATCTCATGAGCCGTGAGGGTCCCATAAGAGAATTCTCCTTACGAGTCGTGAGGATCTCGTAAGTGTATTTTCTCCTTAGGAATCATGAGGATCCCTAAGTGTGTTGCTCCTTTGTGAGTCGTAAGGATCTCACGCAGGTGGTTTCTCCTTACAAGGTCGAGAGGACCCTACAAGTGTCTTTTAACGAGGTTGCGCCCTTTCGGGTTTTCACAAACACTCGTCGGTAGTCCTGCTGTTTTTACTCACGGAGCCCTTTCGGGTTTTCATCCGTGCCCATTTTGCTTATGGACATACCGTTTTTTTTTATTCTTTACCACTTTTTTTTTACAAGGTCGCGCCCTTTCGGGTTTTCACGAACACTTGCCGGCAGCCCTGCTGTTTTTATTCACGGAGCCCTTTCGGGTTTTCATCCGTGCCCATTTTGCTTATGGACATACCGTTTTTTCTTTCATTTTTTTTTTATTTTTCTTTTTCTTTTTCTCCCCCCTTTTTTTTTGTCAGCCTAAGGATGCTGCGGTAGTAGTTTAGGGACGTTTCGGTCCGCCGATAGTTTAAGGACGTTTCGGTCCGCCGATAGTTTAAGGACGTTTCGGTCCGTCGATAGTTTAAGGACGTTTCGGTTCGTCGCTATGGGAAGGCTGGCTGCTGCTTGTAAAGTCCGAGCCTAGGAAGATAGTGAGCGGACATAGTCATCGTCATCTATCATTGACCCAGGCTGTGGCTTATTAAGCATAGTATTTCTTTAAGAAGCGGCCGTTTATTGGCCTGAAAGGCCTTTCACCGTGCATGTTCATGAGTAGATAGGCTCCACCCTGGTAGACCTTGTCTATGATGTACGGGCCTTCATAGTTTGGCTCAAATTTTTCTCGCTTGGCACGATTGGGGATCATAGGTCTTTTGACCACTAGTACAAGTTCGCCTTGGCGAAATGTCCTCGGCCTGGTCAATCTTTCGTACGAGCGCGTCATCTTCGCTTTGTAGGCCTCTAGATGTTGTTGCGCTATGAGCCGGGTTTCGTCGAGGGCATCAAGCTCCTCAAGCCGAAGGTGAGCATTTTCTTCGTTCGTCAGCTCGTGGTGGACTGCTACTCGTAGAGAGGGTAACTCTATCTCGAGGGGGAGCACTGCTTCCGTCCCAAATACCAACGCGTACGGCGTTGTGTTCGTGGCCGTCTTGAATGTAGTTCGATAAGCCCAGAGGGCTTCTTGCAGCCTTTCGTGCCAGTCTCTCTTATTCCTGGAAACGGTCTTTTTTATGATCTTCGTCAAGGTCTTATTGAAGGCCTCGGCCAGACCGTTAGCTCGTGGATTGTAAACCGAAGAATATCTCCAGTCTATATTGTGCTGCTGTGCGAAGCGGCTAATCTTATGGCTTCGGTAGGCCGGCCCATTGTCGGAGACAATCCACCGTGGAGTTCCGAACCGATAGATGACATGCGTCTTGAAGAAATGGAGGATATTCTCCGTCTTCACTTCCCTCAGTGGTACTGCTTCTGCCCATTTGGAGAAGTAATCGGTTGTCGCCAGGATAAAACGGTGTCCCCGGGATGATGCTGGCTCAATGGGGCCGACTATGTCAGTCCCCCACATTTCGAATGGCCAACTAGCCACCGTTGGGTGCAGTGGATTCGGATGTTGGTGGATAAAGTCTCCATGAATCTAGCACGAGTGGCATTGCTTCACATACTCGAGGCAGTCCTAGATCATCGTGGGCCAGTAGTAACCCATCCGTTTAATTTTTAACTTCATCTTTGGGCCTGCTTGGTGAGAACCGCAAAGTCCGTCATGAACTTCCTGAATGACTCTTTCTGCTTCGTCAGGTCCTAAGCATCTCAGCCATAGAGAATCAAACGATCTCTTGTATAGAATATCGTTGACGAAAGCGAAAGATAGAGCTCGTTTCGTGAGCTGATGTCTTGAGGACGCTTCTTTGGGCATTCGGTGGGACTTAAAGTAGTCTATGAAGACTTCCCTCCAGTCTTCGGCCTTCTCATGGTCTTTTATTTGTAGGGTCGTCTGCTCAGTCACTCCCTTCTCTTCGGGTGATTCCGGAGATATTTCTGCCGGGGCGAGCACTCGACGGCTTTGTACCACGATTCTGACATCATCGAGGTTCTCGTCAGCCAGTTCTTTAGCAAGTTTAGCCAACGCGTCTGCTTTGCTGTTTTCCGCGCGCGGTATGTTCTCCAAAGTATAGGAGGGAATTTGGGTCAACAGTTGTTGCACCCTTTCGCCGTACTTCACCAACTCCGGTTTGCACGTCTGGTAGTCGCCATTTACTTGACTAATGACCAGCTGAGAATCCCCGTGTATAAGGAGGTCTTCAATTCCCATGTCGATGGCGATTTCGAGGCCTGCTATCAGAGCTTCGTATTCAGCTTCATTGTTTGTCCTCGGCTCTGTTAAAGAGAAGGCGAAGCGCATTATCCCTCCTTGTGGGGTTGCAAAGACGAGGCCTATCCCCGATTTGATTATTGGGATACCTTGTTTCTGTTTCTTTACAGAGGACGCTCCATCGAAATAGAGTTCCCATCGGGCGCTACCGCCGCCAATCGCATCAAATGCATGCTCGTCCGGCAGATCACAGTTCAGAGGAGAATCGGCCGGTACCGGGTGCTCAGCGAGGAGATCGGCAATGGCCTGGCCTTTCACTGCCTTAAGAGGTTGATATGTTATCGAGAACTCCATCAAGAGTAGGGCCCACTTAGCGAGTCGTCCCGTAAATATGGCTTTCGACATCAAGTACTTAAGGGGATCCACTTTTGAAATGAGGCGGACTTCATGTGCCAACGCATAGTGCCTGAGCTTTGTTATCGCGAAGATTAACGCCAAGCAATGTTTTTCAATGGGAGAGTAGTTGCTTTCTGCCCCCAGTAGAACTCGACTTAAGTAGTAGAGTGCTCTCTCTTTCCCCTGATCGTCCTCTTGTGCCCATAATGCGCCTAAGGAACCTTCGAGGGCGGTTGTATAAAGAATGAGGGGTTTTCCCTTGACCGGCGCGGCCAACACCGGAGGGTTCTGCAGGTACTGCTTGATCTCGTCTAGTGCACCTTGACATTTGTGATCCCAAGCGAATGGAGTTCCCTTTTTTATCAGGTGACTGTAAGGACGGCACTTGCCTGACAGGTTGGCGATAAACCGCCGGATATACGCGAGCTTCCCCTGGAGAGACCGCAGCTGTTTGAGAGTCCTTGGGGGTGGCATTTCCATGATCGCCTTGATCTTTGACGGATCTATTTCAATACCTCGGTGTCGAACGATGAATCCCGGAAATTTGCCCGAGGAGACTCTAAACGCGCATTTGAGGGGATTCATTTTCAAATTATATTGCCGAAGGCGTCGAAATACAGTCTCCAGATACTCTAAATGATCTTCGTATGACATGCTCTTTACTACGAGATCATCGATATAGCATTCGACGACGTCGTGTATGAGGTCATCAAAGATCTTTGTCATGGCCCTTTGATAGGTAGCGCCAGCGTTCTTTAGACCAAAGGGCATAACCCTGTAGCAGAATATACCCAAAGGGGTCCGGAAGGCGGTGTGCTTTTGGTTTTCGGGATGCATCTTTATCTGATTGTATGCTGACGAACCATCCATAAAGGAGAAAACCTCGTGAGTGGACGTGTTATCTATCATTAGCTCGGTTACTGGTACTGGGAAATCATCCTTTGGACAGGCTTTATTGAGATCCCTGAAATCCACGCATATACGTACCGTCCCATTCTTCTTCATTACCGGGACGATATTGGCGATCCAGTCGGGATATTGGACTTCTTGGATAAATCCAGAATCGATCAGCTTCTTGACTTCGGCGTTGATGCTCATTTCAAGCTCGAGTCGCATCCTTCTTGGCGCCTGCTTGACTGGCTTGATATCTGGGGATATTGCTAATTTATGCACAGCAATCTCCGGATCTAATCCTGGCATCTCGGAGTAGTTCCACGCGAAGCAGTCTTTATGCCGTAGAAGCACGTTTTTTAACGCAGCCACCCTTTCTTCGGGTAACAGCTCGCTGACAAATGTCGGTCACGGGTCGTTTGCTGATCCCAACTCAATCTTCTTGAGGTTATCTGCAGTAGTATGTATACCATCTTCTAATTCTTTCGGAGCGGGCGGAAATTCTGAGATCACCTCATCATCGCTGTTCTTAAAGCACCGAGGAAGGTCATCTACGTTCTCGGGCTCTTCTCTTAATATCGTAATCGTATAACAGGTGCGAACCCGCTCCCCGGACTGAGGTGGGCCCGGTTCTGCTCTTGCGGCCTTGAGTTCATGCTTTCGTGGCGGCGTTACCCTCCAGCCGTCGGATAAAGCAAATCTGCCTTGTTGGTACTGGCCCTCGACCCAGTTCTTGAAGGTGAAGCAGTCTTCGGTAGGATGTCCTATGGCTCGGTGATAAGAGCAATAGCTCGGATGAGAAGCCTTGTTAGCTTGCTCAGGATGTCTAGACTCTGGAAGCGCGATCATTTGATGTTTTATAGCGAGCTTGAGTAACTTCTCCGTCTTGTCTCTGGGGAAGGAGTACGCTCGACTCATCTTCTTCATGAGGGACAAATCAAAGCCATGCAACACCCGACCACGTAACCCTCTAATCCTGCGTCGTTGTTGTCGGCTCCTCTTTCTGCTTCTTGATTTATTTCCGTCTCTGCGTCGGGCCTTTCGTGCAACGGATTGACGAGGATAAGCGTCTTTGTCTTTTGCAGCATGTTGAAATAGACGTTGCGTCCTGGCCTTCTCGTAGATGGCCATTTCGCGGTTGTGGTCTTCCCGAGCTTCCTGACCCACTTTCCTGATAGGCTTGCCCATTCGTTCTTCAAACAACGGACTCGGCGCTTTAATCACGGGGTCTAGTTTTGATGGGGGTTGGCATCTCCTGACAGGGCGTCCTCCTCTTCATCAAAGATATATATAGCGTAGCTGCTGTGAGCCCGTTCCCGTTTTCCGGCTCTTGCGTATCCAAGCCCGAGTGTTTCCATTTTCCCGTTGGGCAATTTGCGTTGAGTCCCGGGGACATCCCAAATCCTGTTGTAGAACCGAGCCTGCCGAACAGTCTGTTTTAAGGGTACTCCTTGGCGTTTCAATAGCTTCTTTAATCCATTTGTATAGTATCTGGGCAGACGGATGGGTTGGAGCCTGTCAAGTGTAGCATCCGCGCCATGCCAGATCTCTTTCTCTATTTTTGACTCTGAGGATCGGTAGAATAGGATCACCTTCTCACCCCTTTGCCTGGGAGGGACGTAAAATGTTTGCAGGTCCTGCACATTGTGAGCTCGAAGCGCGTCGAGATCCTTGTAGTGTTCTCGCGGTACCATGGTGATTTGCAAACTATGGTCATCGCCAGGGGGTGCTTGTATTGACAGCCGATTGGAGAACACAGCATTAACTTCATCTTCTGAATCACTTCCGAAGACTAACGTGGGGGCGGGCGTCCCCAGGTTGTTGTGTTGAGATGGCCCTGCATAAACCATCTCTTCTTCTTCTTCGGTATCGCTCCCGAAAACAGGGATGGTGGCGGCGGTTTTGCTCTCCGGATTGCGACACCTTTCTGTATCCTCGAAATCTGGCAAAAAGTACTTCGCATCTTCGTATTTGCGGACTTCGTTCACGGAAAATGGGTTTAACTCACCTGTTACGGTGTACTCGAAACCATCCTTAAAGTACTTCATACACTGATGTTGTGTAGAAGGGATGATGTTGTATTCGTGTAACCAAGGACGACCGAGCAAGGCGTTGTAGCAGGTCTTGGCGTCAATGACATGGAATTTGATGTCTGTGACGAGAAGTCCAAAGCGTAATGTTAGTATCACAGATCCGAGAGTCCGCGACGATTGTGAATCGAAACCGGAGATAGTAATTTTGTCACGAGCGAGGTGTTGCACACTCATGCATATTTCCTTCAACACCCGAACATTAAGGAGATTGACGGAGGATCCATTATCCACCAGGATCTTGCCTATCTTGATATCATGGCAGTATCCGGAGACATATAGGGGACGGTTGTGGTCGCACGTCCCGAGAAGGAGGTCTTCATCACCGAAAGTAATGTCGGCCGTATGCACTTCCTCAAGTTCATCCTTCATCTTTTCAGTGGCGAGGAAGGCTTGGAATTGCTCAGGTTCTTGTAACGCCTTAATTAGTGAGTCTCGCGCTTCTTTTGATAATAGGAGGGCATCGAGAATGCTAAGCTGAGAAGGTAGCTTCCTTAGGTGCGCGAGGATGGTATAGTCCACCTTACCCTTCCTAGGAGGGTCTTTGGCAGCCAGCTCTCTCATGACTTGGTCATCTAAAGTGATATCTTCAGTGACCTTTTCCTTTCCCTTATCTTTTCTACTCGCAGGCCCGAGATTCTTTTCTGGGAGTGTGCGATTGCGCAGCTGAATGTTCTCGCAGGCCTCCGATTTCTCCTATTTCCCTAAAACAGATTCTTTAAAGAGAGGGCCCAGAGCCATTTCTTCATCAGAGTCGCTCCCAAAGGTGAGAACTTGTGACCCCCTGGCGTTAACCATGTAACAGTTGCCAGTAGTTCTGTTGTGCCCATCGACGGTACTTCTTCGCTCCCGACGGATCTTGCGTTTCATGCGCTTAAAATGTTGCCGATGAGCAACATATCCTTGCCACCATATCTTAAAGGCGTCGCACTCCTCCGTGGGGTGTGAGATTTTCCGATGATATGCGCAATAATCAGGGTGCCTCTCCACCCCATCATGTGTGTTTCCTTCCGAGGGTGGTAGCTTCATCTCCCTTGACATGGCTTTGGCAAACCTTTTCCTCGTCTTGAATATCTTCTTGTCTACTTTGGATGCTTTTCGCTCTGGCAGGGGTAGTTCAACTCTTTCGTTCAGTCGCCTGCGTTTGGCTCCTTCTGAAGCGGCCATCTCACGCTCCTGATCCGTTTTACTTTTTAGACGAATCTCGTCTAGAAAAGCGTCGATCATTTCGTCTGTTGGCCATGCACGCTCTGGTACAGGCCCTGCCTCCAGCTTCTTAGTGCCAGGAGTTTTCTCATCATCGGTAAACGAGTGGGAGATTACGTTACAACTCGCCACATATCCTTCGGATTCATCCGACGAGCTCTCTCCATCATCTTCCTCTTGAAAGATGTGGTTGAGGAACTCTTGCAGTGTGACAGGAGTTCGCGCCTTTTGATTGTACTCTTCCAGTGCGTCGATTTGCTTCTGCAAGTTCGTGTGCTCGTTTCCAGGCTTCACGGACTTCTTGGATTTCTTCTTCTTTTTCTTCGAAGATTTTGACGATTGGGCGTGAGTATTTGGGCTCTTATCGCGAGTCTTTGTAGTTGGGCGGCGCCTTAGCATCCCTTCGATAATTTGAGGTTCAAGAGGGTCCTTCCATTCGATCTCAGGGCACGCATGAAGGTCTCTCAGCATTCTTTTGGTTTTAGTTGATAGCACGACCTCCCATGGAGCTTCTTCAATAAAGGAGCAGGTTGCCCCCGGTGTATCTGCTTTCTTAGGAGTATGCGGTTGTGGTGGGTTCACCTTCCACTTTTCGGACAGTACAAACTTCCCCTGGAGGTATTGATCTTCAATCCATCCTTTGAAGACGAAGCAATCTTCAATCGGATGGCTTACCGTTTGATGGTAAGGGCAATAGTTAGGGTTATTCACCTCGGTGGGTTGCGGCGGTCGCCTTGGATTTGGTAGGCTTATAAGTCTGTTGCGTATTGCCAGCTCGAATAACCGTTTCGTCTTGTCTCGTGGGAACGAGTAGGGACGCTTCATCTTCTCATTATAATACCGACGTCTTTCCTCCAGTTGATCTGCCGGTTTCGGGGCGTTAGGTTGCTGTTGGGCATTCGCAACAAAGGTTGCCCTTCCTTTACCCTTGTCATTCCGAGGTTCCGACTTCGGGGGAGGTGGCCTATGACCCATCTGGTCCATCTGAGCCAACTTGTCGATTAAAGCCTGGAATGTGGTTGGCTTAAAGAACATCATAAACTGGGAGATAGTTGCATGGGGGTCTAGGGTTCCCACGAACATGCCCACTGCGGGTGCCTCCTCAATGCGTTGTTCACATCTCGACCACAAGTTCCGCCAGCGTATAGCATACTGGACCCAAGTTTCTCCCGGTTTTACCCTGACGTTAATCAGTGCAGTTATTAGAGTGCGTTCGCTGGCACTTGCGAATCGCTGAGTGAATAACAACTCCATTTCAGCGAACGTTTTGATAGAATCGTTCGGGAGTTCCGAATACCATTCGAACGCAGTTTCTGATAGGCTGCCCACGAACTGGCGGAGCAACAGTTTATCATCACCGCCGGTGTTACCGCAGAGGGCCCGGAACTGGGCGACATGTTGATGGGGGTTGCCGGTCCCCTTGTACACGTGGAATTTTGGTATCGTATAGCCTTGCGGATATTTGATTTGGTCGTACCAGCTTGGATACGGCCGTCCCGTTTTCACGACTTGACCAGCTGCCTCAGTCGCGTGATGAACCCGGATTTGCTGGGCTATGTAGTCAACCAAGTCCGCCTTAGAGATTGCCTCCTCCTTGGCCGTTGAGAGGGCTGGTGGTGGATTTGACGTTTCTCCTCGGTCGTCTTCAAGAACGATTGGGGGATCCTCGGCGGGTAAGTCCTGCTGGATCATCATTCCTATCATATCTTGGAAGAGAAGGCCTATACGTTGTATGTTGACCGCTTGTTCAGCAGCCTCTTTGTCCTTTTTCTCCAGTATCCGGCGAAGGAATTCAGCGTCGGTTTCTTCCTCCTGGCGCGCGTCTGAGGACGTTTCTGGGTTTTCTTTTGGCCCGGTAAGTGCGGCCATAGCATTCATCATTTCCTGAAGCTTTTGTTGCTGCTCCTGGGCTTTCGTCACGGATCGGGTTAGCGGTCGGTGGCCCGTAGAAGTGCGGCTTTCCTCCTTTCCAGAGGCCATGTAAACAGTGTGCACCACCATTCCCCCAGACTTAGGGCGTCTGGGCTCAGTGCTTTTAGTCGTCGTTGCATGCTGGGGGGTCTTCTTTGGCCTCCTCCTTTTATGAGCCAGTTGATCAACAGCCTTTTGAGGTTTAGCCTGGTGACCAGCTTCCGGTTGGATTTTCAGCTTCTTGTGCTGGCGGGAGAAGTTTGGATCGATGATCGAGTCTCGGGCCTGCCGCCAAACCTTATAGATTTTAGAAGACAGCCGTTGAGGAGATCGGGGCTGCTCTGGTTTTATTTCCACAACCTTTTTTAATGGGGGAGGAGACCTCTTCAGCACTGCAGTAGGGGAATTCCTTCGCACCTTATTTAGCATTTCGAAGCTGTTCCCAGTTGGAACAACAGCATTAACTTCTGCCACCGGGGCTGATGGAGTCAACCCGGAGGGGGAGTTGCCCCCAGCCTTCCTTACTCGGCGCCAATGGCGACGTCGAGCGTGTCGAGCGGACGGCGTAGGGTCAGCGGTAAGAATGGTTTCGTCTTGCCCCCTGTCTGGGTGGGGGGTCGCTGTTGGTATTAGCCTGTTAAAGACCGATGTCCTTTGGGCAGCAGGAGCGGGAGCTGAAGCCGTCAATCTTGTAAAGACCGACCTTTTGGCCGGAGAAGCTGCCTTGACGACTTCGGGGGCAGGAACGGCCACTTTCTTAGAAGCAGCCTTCTCTGAGATTGTAGGCCCCATGATGAGTTCGCAGGATTTCTGGCCCAATCTAGAGAAGACCGAGGCGTTGACGTTGGGTGACTCGTTGAGAGGAGCCGTGGCAGGGGTAAGACGATCAAAGACCGACTTCTTGAGAGCTTCCGTTGTCAGCACTGGAGCGGTGAAGCTTGTCGGCGGGAGCATGGTCCCAAAGAACAATCCTGTGGTGGCGCGAGTGACCTGTTCCACGGGCATTGTGAATAGCGAAGCAGCGTGGGGTCCGTAGGCTATACCTCCTGGCGAGGCAGAGCGTTGGTCGCAATTGCAGTCTGAGCAGTTGGAGAATTTCGCAGAAGTAGAAGCCATCGATCCTTTGCTTTCTGCAATAAGCGAGACGCCAATTCTTAGTATCTTGAAACCCAAGGGCAACCAATAGCGAACCGCGATTGGTTCGCGAGTCACGACACACGAAGTGTGGAGTGGAAAGAGGAAAAGATCCCACCGGGCGTGCCAGAATCTGTTCCCCTCCGAATGGCGGCGCGCAGGACTGCGATGTCCTGGCACTGAGACTCGGGGCAGATGCTAATTGGTGCTATCCGTCCACCTCTCCGAAGATGCCAAGTTGATTTATGGCACCATGTATCGAAGGTTTAGATGGATGCGTCCGATGTAGCAGACTTCGTCAGATTCCCCCTCGTTTGAGGGGGTTTTGATTGTGGGGACGCTCTTCCCTGCAGGCGCAAGCCCCTGCAGTTAATTACGCTACCGCATTGCGGTAACAACTTTCTCCTTCTCCAGATGGTCACTTCGTGTCGTGGGTGTTTGTTTTGTGCTTTGTTGCCCGTGAATTGTTTACGGAGACTGAGTTATGTCGTCGCCCGTAGGGCGTGGACTAGTCTAAATCCGTATTATCTCAGATTTGGGTTTGGGGGTTTGGTTTGAGGATACGTCAGCCATACTTGAGGCTAAGATCAACTCAAACGTTTGTTAAGGATACGTTAGTCTAGCTTTGAGACTAAGATCTACTTAACGGGATCGTTTAGATCCGACAAAGGAGCGTTTGGGCTCTATTGTTCCAGTTTAGGGACATAGTGGTCCATCGTATGTATGGCCATCGGGACCCGTCACCTCTCTGACGACGTTGAAGGATTACAACGACGGATGTCAGAGGAGTTCAGAGATGTACCCTTGAGCCAGAGTTAATTGGGGGGATTTATAGTCCACTCTGTTTGAAGGTTTAAGGATACGTTAGCCATCTTTAAGGCTAAGATCAACTTAAACGGGACCGTTTAGATCCGACAAAAGAGCATGCGGGGGCTCTATTGTTCTAGTTTAAGGAAATTGCGGTCCATGGGTAGTTTAAGGACGTTGCGGTCCATTGGTAGTTTAAGGACATTGCGGTCCATTGGTAGTTTTAAGACATCTCGGTCAAGGTTAAGGACGTCGTAGTCCATGGGTTTAAGGACCCCACAGTCCGGTATGTGCTCTGGATGCTTCACACGGGTTCACTGCCGTGCTTGGCGAGGACCAGGCTCCGCTCTGGACGTTTTCCGCGGGGTCAAAGAGTGACGTTATCCGCATTCCACGTAACCAGGAATTTTGCATTAGGTACGGGTTTAAGGACCCCGCAGTCCATATCAATGTGTGGTCGTCGGGACCCGTCACCTCTTTGAAGACATTGAGGGATTACAATGCCAAATATCAAAGGAGTGAAGAGATGTACCCTAGAACCGGAGTGGATTGAATAGTCCTTGGCCCAATTTGGGATCAAGACCAATTAATTATGTTATGAGCCCATTAGCCCAGTTGATTATGAATTGAGGACTTATGGCCAGCTTGGGCTAAGTCCAATCAGGAGAGGCTTTGCCTCTATCCATTTAGCCAATTGGACCAATGTCTAGTGTTAAACACTAAAGACCAACCAGTGTCGAACACTGAGAATGAAGCTGACAAGTTAGTGTTTGACACTAAAAGATAATTGGTGTTAAACACCAGCAACAGGGCTTTTCAAATTAGTGTTAAACACTAAAACAGATCAGTGTTGAACACTGGCAATGGAGATCTCAGATTAGTGTTAAATACTAAGGTAATCAGTGTTGAACACTGCGAATAAAGCTCTTTGATTAGTGTTGAACACTAAGGCCCAACAGTGTTTCAGTACTGGATTCGATAGTTCCAATTTAGTGTTGAACACTAAGGAAAGAGGGGTCACGCGGCAACACGTGAGGGCGCCCTCCCTTCATTTATTCTGCTGAGATTATCGCATCTTTCAGAGCATCACGTGCCATCACGTGACTGGCATTCAAGTGCTTATATGTTAAAGCTTCTGCCGAGGGTCACGTGGGTCACGTGGGGTGCTGCCTCAAAGGGGCTTTCTGTAGATCTCTTGGGGGGGTCACATGGTGGCACGTGACCCTGCCTCTATGTATGTTGTTTAGAGGATCTGTTAATCTTTTCCAGGAATTAAATTCCTTGTAGGGTTAAACCCTGACAATAATTTCAGAGGAATTAAATTCCTACTTCCTTTTGAAGACTTATATTCTGAATAGAGTTGGACCCTGAATTTTCTGTAGGAATTAAATTTCTCATACATGTGAAGAACTAAATAGGGTTAAACCCTAGTAAAAGCTTTTGAGGAATTAAATTCCCATTCTCTGTTAAATTATGATCAAGGGAATTAAATCCCCGCTGTTCTAACAGAACTAGGTTCTTAATTAGGGTTAAACCCTGTTTCTTTTTGTTCTGAAGGAATTAAATTCCCATAACACAGGGTCAAGCCCTAGTTTTATTTTAAAGGAATTAAATTCCTTTAGTTCTGTGAGAATTAAATTCTCGTGCTTCCATTCCCTCTCTATGTTTTGGATCTGCATGGCAGGATCTCAACCCATTGAGAATTAAATTCTCAGCTTCAAGGGGAGATGTGCACTTTGCAGATCCTCTATTAAAGAGAGAAGAAATATGTTCTTCTGTTTTATATATCAAAGTTAAACTCTGTTGAGAATTAAATTCTCTTTTCTTTCAAGGAGCCTTCCCTTTCTTACCTAGGGTTTTCTTTTGCAGAAGATCCAAGTTCCTCGAAGTATCAAGGCTCTCTCTCCCTTTCTTCTCTCTGCGTGTATCTCTATATCCCTCTCTCCCTGTGTCTCTTGGCTCCTATTTATAGGAGAAGCAGCCGAATCAATTAGTTTTTGACGAATCTTCATTGAGAGGTTTGATTTGCATCCATCATTCGTTCTGGACCTTTGGATTATTAGGTGAATTTTATTCACCATTGGATTTCAAGTCCAGGGATTCTCCTTTGTTATTTCGGTTAGATTTAAAGGGGAAATCTTTCCAAACCCGAGATTTTCCCATAGATAAATGATATTCAATCATCTTTAAATCTTTAATTCGATTGGTTCCAGATAATCGCTTTCCTTTGGAACGATTCAAATCTCTTTCAGAATTTAATTCTGTCAACGAAATGGGCTTTGAAAGCCGGTCACGTGTGGGCACGTGACCCATGGTCACGTGTGGGCACGTGACCCCCTTTGGAATGAGCCTTCTTCTTTCTTTCTGCGCTCTGTCTTCTGGTTGCTGCTTAACCGTCACATGCCACCACGTGACCCCTGGTCACGTGTGAGCACGTGACCCTTGTCTGGACTCTTTTTCTTGATTCAACTGGAGAACAATTCTGATGTTTTGATCATCATGTGCCAACACGTTACCCTGGTCACGTGGGAGCACGTGACCTCTTCTGAAGCTTTTTCCTTGATTTGATCAGGAAGCGTTGGGTCTTTGCTGCTGCTTTTAAATGTCTCGTGCCGACACGTGACCCAGGTCACGTGGGAGCACGTGACCCTTACTGAAGCCCCTCTCTTTGATGTAGTTGGGAAACTGAACTTGTTTTGCCGGTACTTTTGGGTGTCACGTGCCAACACGTGACTGCTGGTCACGTGTAAGCACGTGACCCTCTTCTCAAGCTTTTTCCATAAGTTTTCCTGATTTTAAATCAGGAAACACTTGATTTTAGTCTTGAAAAATCCTGCACAACATGGAAAAATTCTGCACAACAACTCAAATAATATTTAGTAGACTTTGTTCTACTAGGATTTGGTCAATGATATTATTTGCATACATTTTCCTACCAAATGCTATTTATAATATATCAACACATGGAAAATATTATTTTTACAGATAAACCCTCATATGTATGATATATTATAATAAAGACCTTTTAATATGAAAATGGTAGGGAAAATGTAATAACAAATGTGCAGTTTTATCGACTGAACAGGGCCCAAGGAGATACCTCCTCAGGGACGCTCGTCGGCAAACAACTGCAGTCAGCTCGACGGGCGATCGTTAAACAAAAGGCCAACCTGACATGAAAACACAACGGCGCAAGTAAAATATCCCAAGCGAGTATTCCTCACAAACAGGCGCCAGAAAGGGAAATTTCTCACAGCTGAAGAAGAAAAACTTTTTTACTACCAAAGTTAAGTTCTTACAGAAGGTGTTTTCTGGCTCCTCGGCCTTACAAAATTCAAAGAGAAAAACAAAATGGAGATAGGAAAGCGGGGCTCTACACCTCAGGCCCGGGCACGACCTCGGGGTCCTCAACCTCTACCACTGGGGGTGCCGGGTCCTCGGCCCCCACCTCGCCGGGAGCCTCTCCCCCTTGCCCGTCAGCGCCCACGAGGGGGAACTCGGCCCGGAGATCCGTGTCGTCGAACTCCGGCATCTTAGACTTCACGGCGTCGAGGGCGTCGTGCCAGATGCGGATCGTGGCTACGGTCAGGTCGTCATAAAAATCCCTCAACCCCTTGTAGCTCGCCACGGCCTGCGGTCCGGCAAACTTAAGGGCCTCGGCAGACGCCCCCAGCTCCTTTCGGAGGGTCTTCACCGTCTTCTTCAAGGTGCCGGCGAGCACCTGGGAGTCCCCAAGCTTGCCCTCGGCGATCGCGGCAGCCTCGCGATGCCGGGCGGCCTCCCTTTTCCCGGCTGCAACCTCGCCCTCCAGGGCGGCGATCCTCGCCGACATCGCCTCCTGCTCCCGCCTGGAGCTTTCTTGCAACGCGGCAAGCTAGCCCGCGGCCATCACCGCCGGGGCTACCACCTCGGCCTCCACGCGGAGGGCTAGGGCCACGTGCTGGAGGGTCTGGTAAGGCACAAAAGAAGAAGGGTCAGAAACAGGAAGGAAGATACCAAATCTCACCGTGCAATGGGGGGCTTACCTGCACGGCTTCCTGGGCGATCGACGCCAGCTGAGCTTTGAGGGTCCCCCCACGAACCCGACCCCCAGCCGAGGTCTCTATCTCGTGGAGGAGGCTGTCCGCAACTGACAGCCCGGACGGCACCGCGAACCGAAGTCCCCCTTCCTCAACCACGGTCGGCGAGGACCGGCCCCGGGAAGGTCTCCGGGAACTCCTCTTGAGCGGCTCCGAGGGGGAGCCAATCTCCTCTTCCGAAGCCGAGTCCTCCACAACCAGGGCCCGCTTCCGACCCAACGCCCTGCTGGGGCCCAGGGCAGGATCCACCGTCGGACGCCTCCGGGGAGCCGTCACCGGGGCAGGAGGAGCGGGGGAAGGTTGCGCCTGGGAAGAGCTGGCACCCCCGGTCCTGGCGGGCTGCCTCGGTTGGCGCATAGCATCTCGGAGAGAACCGAAGTCCATGGATCCTACACGAAACAAACACCCAACTTATCAGCAACGCGAGGAAAACATGAACTCAGAGAGCAAGCCTAACTTACCAACGAATTCGACGGGGCTAAGCCCGACCCAGCTCAAAACCCTCTCGGACAGCAACACGTCGTACCGAAGGATGGGTTCCCACGACGCCACTCTCACTGCGGCGGGGTCATCGGACAGGTTCCCCGGCAGAGTCTTCTCCCTCGACCACTTGGTGGGCACCGGCCAGTCCTCGCCTTCAGGAGGGGAGACGAAGAAAAACTTCTTCTTCCAGTCGTGAATGGAGGAGGGCAAGGCCACGACCCCAGTCCCGGCAGCGACCCCGGGCCGCTTCCTAAAAGTAAAATAAACCCACATCGGGTCGCCAGCTCGACTGCCGGGGTGACTCTTAAAAGCAAGGGAGGAATCGAGAAGGGAAAGGCTGAAAGGAACTGTCTGCAGCTTCAGGCGGATCAGGAACCCAAGGAGGATCCTCCATGTGTTCGGCACTAACTGGCCGGGAGCCAAGCCGAAGAAATTCAGAGAAGCGACGACCTCGGGAGAGAAGGGCAAGCGCATTCCGCCCCAGAACGCTTCCAAATACAGGGCAATCTCCCTGCCCCGTACCTGGTCTGCCCTCTCTCCCTCCTCGGCCAGACGAAGCGTGTAGCGCGGGGGAATATGGAAGCGAGCTCGAGCATTGACGAGCTCGTCCTCATGCCTCACCCAGCACGGGGTGCTGGGGGCTACATCTACCGCCTCCTCCCTGGAGGCGGCCCCCGCCTCACGGCCTCGGGGAGAGGGCCCAGCCCCTGCTCCCCGAGAGGACTCGGACACATCTAAAGGAACCCTCACATCTACTCCTACAACGTGTACTGATCCTACAGGGGAAGACATCTAACCTGGGAAGGAAATTCTTCAAAAGTTGGAAACGAGAGAGGGGAGACGAGCGCCGGGCAGCTGGGGCTAGAGAATGAGGAATATGAGATAGTAAGGGCCCTAGGGCGGGCCCCACCTGTATTTATTACCGCATACGGCCTCATCCAATGGCGCCCATTGTCTCCCGCCGAAACGGCTCCTTGCGCCCAGCGGCTCCGATCGCTCCACGTGGCAGCCCAGCGATTGACCGCGTCCCGTCAGACGCCGCAGACCTGTGCATGTCACATCAGCCAGTTGGCGCTCGACACGTGGACCGCCGCTTCGACTGCAGAGTGCACGAACCGGTGCACCCTCCTTAAATGCAAAGATCTCGCCTCGATTCGCTAGCGGAAAAGACAACCGACGGCTCAAGGACTCATCCCGGCATAACCCTGAGAAGGATCTTGCCTCAGGAGGCCCGGCAATCCACTCCTGGCCCGACCACTATCTGGTAACGCTTGATATTGGCGACCTCCAAGATCAGGACACGTGGCAGATGACGTGTCGCAGGGCTCAGAGGAAAGGGCCCGCAGGGGCCGACGAGACCACCCGGAGCCCGACCTGCAAGCACAAACTGGCTCTCCTCGGGGGCCCCTGCAAATTAGCCTCCTCGGCCCCTCAGCTCGCCCCGAGCTGCCACAGGACCAAGACTTCTCGGCCTCCTCGCTCGTCCCCGAGCCCTCGGCCGAGGCCGTCTTCCCCGGCCCTCCGACCAACTCCACCACTCACAGGCGTAACCGCCGCTCCGCGAATCTCGCCATGCGCAGATTCTACGCTAACAACATCCCACGTTCCACGCCCTCACGATCCCCATTAATGGGCGAACCACTCTTTACGCGGGCGTGACGTCGGGAGCGTAACTGCCGGCGAGATTCTCACGCCTGCTGCTGCATGCTACCACCGCTATATAAACCCCCATCACAGAGGGGTCAAGTAAGCCATTCTTTACACTTACGCCGTTACTCTGCTCGGATCTTGTCACTGACTTGAGCGTCGGAGGGTCCTCGGTGGTACCAAACCACCCCGGGACTTCTTTGCAGGTACACGGCAGCAGCCTCCTCATCCCACTTTGTCCTCTCAAAACCCATTGAGACCCACACGCACCGAAGGGCAATCAACCCAGTTCACCTCGAGATCAACGGAAGACAACATCTGACGGAGGTCCGAAAAGGAGCTCCATCAAGTCTCGAAATTGACAGGTTTTGGGGTCCTAATGTAAAGTATGAAGTCTTAGAGGTTAGTAAACAGGGGCTAATAAAGGCTTGGTGACTTAAGAAACATCCACTAAGACTTCATATTTGTTAAAACAACCACCAAAACTTCAAAATCAACAATTTGAATCCCTAACAAAAAAATGCAATCTAAAACCGGGTTAAATCTAATATCATACGAATATTGTTAAAGTACGAGTGGAGCAACCAATTGTTTCTATATTCTTACATCCAACGAGAAGAATGGACTTCACATAATTTCATAACCGGTATGGGTTAACCACTTGTTTTCTAATTTAAATTGCATTTCTTTATTTCATGATGCAGCAACCGCAACTTAATCCAAACTATTTATCTTGTATTTTGTGTGGTTTTAACTAAATGAAACCCTAACTACATCTAATCAAACAAATTCCAAGCGAATGGACACTAGACCGTCTTTTTTAATTTTTGGGATATATTTCAGGATATATTTCTTGGGTGTAGACGGTAAATTAGTATCTACATATAAGATAATAAAGGATAAACTAGACAGAAAAACAAAAAAATACCGACGGAAATTTGATCCATCGATAATATGCTTTACAAGGATACCTTGTATGGATGTATGGGCTTTTTTCTTCCCCCTGTACAAACAATTAGGAAAAAATAGCGGGATCAATCATCAAAAGAAGTAGTGGAAAGTGGCATGTCAAGTTTGATCAAGTGACGTAAATAACGAGATGGGGAAGATATATTTCTAAAATTCTAAAATCAACGCGGATGTTCTAGGATAGGAAAGAGGGTAGCGGGCCTAAAGGACCAAGGCCCTTTTGGATAATCAAAATGATGATAAAGGCCAACTTAAGATTGCATTAGGAGAACCGAAAGAATAGCGCTATGGATGCAACACACATTCTTTATGATAGTTTGGACTTTTCTTATGAAAAATTATTGTGTTGCAATCAGCTCATAAGTACGATGTCATTAGCATATATACTACGCAAGCCCTTTTAAAATATTGGAGAAAACTAAACCGGATTTGAAGTTGATCAAAAGAAATCATGAGAAATAAAATCTAAAAATGAACTCTATATTCACTCATAATCTATCTGTTATCTCAGATCGAGCATGCTACAAACCAATATCATCTAGTTCATCTTCGCTTAACCTTCCCATTCAGAAACAGTTCTTCCGTACTGATATGAACGGACATAAAACGTCTCATGGTGATTGGTGCATAACCTCGGCATACAATAGATTGATTATCTTGATCGATTCTTCAGAATATAAATATTGAATTTCGTGTGGTTGTTTCTTCTGCCACTTCTATGTCCATTAAATTTAGGATCTGAATGACAGCCGGTATATCACATAAGTGATGCACATGGCTTATAAAATAGAATCACTTTTTGATGAGATAATGAAATATATTGTTAAAAACTTACTTTTATTTTGGATCATAATTCAATGACGGTGGCCTTTTCCCTTCCTTTCTGAATTTTGCATTATTTTTCATGCATCACAACAGCAAACATCTAATCAGCATCTAAGGCCCAGTTAAAATATGAAAATGAAACAAAGAGTATGGGATTGTCAGACATAGAGTTAATCAAATCACACCATTAGAAAAACAAATAGCTAGATTAAATAAAGATCAAACCTGTTGTATTCAACAATGTATTGAATATTCATCTTTTCCAGCCGTTTAGTTAGTTTCCTGATATGCATCCATAATGTTAGATCAATGTCTAATCCTACATGATCTCTAACAACAGTTGTTTGGTGTCAGTGCCGACAACGAAACGAAAGGCTCAAAGACAAAAAGAGAGTTTTGTTTCATACCAGCTTTGTTTGTCTTGGCCATGCATACCAAGATGGTTTACTGGTTGCATTGATTGTTAGGCTGTCTTTGGATTGTGTGAGAGTCAACCTTATTCAACCTGATTACCTCCTTATTCTAGCGGAACAATTGTCAATATTTTTAAAGGCTAAATTTCAACTTATAGATGCGAACTATAGACACTTTTTCTAAATAATTCCATAAAATTTCAAAATAATATATTAATATCATGAATTTTAAAGCATAAAAAAAACCTCTTAATGGAGTTAACGAAAAACTACAAAATTACCATAATACCTATCATTTTTGGCAAATGCAGTCTTTTTTATTGTATAAGAGGGGCATTTTGGTAATTTTGTGATTTCCCGTTACATTTGAAAGCTCATGGTATCAATCCTTAATTTTGAAAGTTCATGATATCATTTGGGAAAAATGCATATGGTCCATGATGTCTAAGTTGAAATTTAGCCTATTTTTAAAAACAAACAAAAATCTTTTATGTGTAATTAGGAATTTTTTTATGATTATTAGGTGACAAGTGCAATAAAATTAAAGTTGCTATCATCTCAGTTTATGGAGTCTCATCCAAACTTATATTATCAGGAATAATTTTGAAACAGGGGAAAAAAGTAATCTTATAAAAAAAAAAGCCTTGATTATATTGTTCTAATCCATTTTGCATGAAAGAAGAATCATTTCTTAAAGTTTAGTATCATATCTTAGAGTTTGACAAAAACAAACCTGAGACCATCAACTTTCCATACAGCTCTCTCTCTCTTTTTTTTATCTCACTCTCGTCGTCTTCATCCTTTCTTTATCCCCTGGGCGAAACGAGTTTCATTCGAGACCCTAGATACGTTAAAAAGCTTCAATTTTTCTACAATCAGAGGAAAAATTAAGGGACTAGGGTTTTGGGGGAGGAAAGTGGAGAAAGCAATGGGCGCCACAGGTTCGAAACTCGAGAAGGCTCTCGGCGATCAGTTCCCTGAAGGCGAAAGATACTTCGGGCTCGAGAATTTCGGCAACACTTGCTACTGCAACAGCGTGCTTCAGGTTTGGCCATTGATTTTGGGCTTTAAAATCGAATCTTGTGCCCTAATTGGACGAATTGAGATTAATTTATAAACTAATGTTCTAGGTTTTTGAGGTTTTTGTTCTCTTTGATTGGAATTTGATTTGAGCAGCTAGAATTGTGCTGATTTCATCAGAATTGCGATTAGAGATTTTCCGTCGACTGTTTCTCAAGCAAGCGTATAGTCAGGATTTCTTTTCATATTCCTCTTATGATTCTATTTAGGTTTGCAACTTGATTCATTTGTGTAGAGATTTCATTAGAGATCATAACGTTTAATGCCCCAAAAACTTGAACTAGATGTTCCATGAGACAGTGTATTAAAAGTTCTTACCCCTTTATTAAAAGTTCTTACCCCTTTGTTTATTTGGTTGGGTTAGTTCATGCTCTTTGTTGATAAATTTCTTTTCTTGTTCATGCCTACATTCTTGATTTTTCTTAATTATTTTTGGCATTAGAAACTCAGAGTTGCCAGCATTATGCACCAATTTCATTTCAAACATATAACTATGGCTGTGGGTGTTTAGTTAGAGTTCACACTTCATAGAGTTCTAGGGTTGGGTGGGAGTTCAGATATCTCTACTGTTATAACTGACCATAAGAGGGGCATTCAACATTTTTCTCAATAAAATAAGTAAATATAAACCTAGAAATTTCTGTACCATTTTCTTGATTCTAGAGATGTCACCTCAACCCTATCTCTCTCTAACTTATTACTCACAAAAAGGTTAAAAAAAAGAAAAGAAAAGAAGACAAGGCATGCAACTTGAAATTGAAGAATTTATACCCAACCACCCTTGAAATCTTTCTTTTGGCACACTTTATAAAATTTTCATATCTACTTTGTTATTTTAAGAGGGGGTTTCAAATTGAATATATATTATTTTGTTGCAACACATATTTTCATAACTAAGATTAACTAAATTTGAAAAAAAAACATTGATAATTGCTCAATTCATCTCAAATATTTAAGAATAATTGTAACTCGGTAACTCCGTAACAGACAGGGACGGAGCCGGGATTCTAATATGGGGCTATGAAAACTTTCTTCGGAATATAAAGTAGGAAATCAAACAAGTTATAAACTCATATATTCATGAGTATTCACTTAGTTTGGACAAGTTATAAACATTGTCCTAATTATGGGTATAGATATGTAGCAATGGTATTGGATGTAATCTTTGATTGAAACCACATGATACCATTATTTAAAATGAAAAGCAGGGAAGGTAATTTGGACAAAAATCGAATTCATTAATTTGGGAAAAATATTAAGAAGTTAAATGAGCGAAAGCGAATCATTAATTAACAACCGACGATCTTTTGATTGGAAATAAAAATCTAAGAAAGATGAAGTACTTGCAGGCTTGCAGCAAAATACATATGATTTGCAGTTTCTTATTGTAAATCAAATTTATTTTTCTTTCGACAATTATATTAACTTTTTTATAAGATATAATTTCTGAAAATTATTAAAATTATTCTTCCCTGATTTTATAATTGGTCGCAATTGAATATTAATTGATTTAATAGAAAATCAAAACTAATTTTGGAGTTGTAGATCGATATGTTAGGATTCAAATATAGCATATAATACAATCACTAGTTGTACTTTGTAATTTAGATTTAAATAGATAATTAAGTGGGCCCAAGCCACTTAAGAAGAACCAAGAGATGTGAAGCAATTATGATAGCACATAGCCACAAAAAAC
This sequence comes from Agapanthus africanus, assembly GCA_030015575.1. NCBI lineage: Eukaryota > Viridiplantae > Streptophyta > Magnoliopsida > Asparagales > Amaryllidaceae > Agapanthus > Agapanthus africanus. Next base: position 738,223,448 of record CM057340.1, read on the forward strand.
AGGGGCAATGCATCACCATAAAATCAGGGGGCTAGGGGCGGTTACTATTGAAATATACATACAGATAAAACCAAAGGGGAACGGCCGCCCCCGCACGCCCCCTGCTCCGTCTCTGGTAACAGACCTTCAAAGTATTATTGGTTTAACCAAAAAAGTCATATTGTATGCTTGTAATTATGCATATATGTATGTATGATTGTATGTATGTATGTGTGCATGCATGTATATGTGCATGCATGCAGTCATGTATGTATGACGTGCAGCGCACATGCAAAATTTCTAGTTAATCATAACCCTAAGGTTTCTCTATTGTTTTAGACAGACTTCTTCTATACTATTACAACTAGTATTCAGCCACTATATAAGTGGGCCCATGTTTCCTCGAGCTGTATCTTTGATTCACATAGAAAAATCCTTGCTGAAAACTTTATTATTTCGTTCCCTTGTTTTGGGGGGAAAAAAGACTTCACTTTCCTTTTCTCTTTTGAAGAAAGTTGAGTCAGAGTTCATCACCTTCTTAGGCCCATTCACACATTATAGCTAATGCAAATGCATTTTTATGGGGTGGTTGGGTATTCCCATGCTTGTAATAACGTTATTGAATTACCTGCCATTCTACCAAATTATCTCTGGATTGATTGAGTTCACAGTCTTTCTTCTTCTTTTTTTCCCCATTTTGTAGAAAATGCTGAACCAGAATCTATCACCTTCTTAAGGTTATTTAGTCGTTACTGCTATTTCCAAATGCCTCATATTCTTTTTGGCAGCAGGCAACTTTCATTCTTGTTACACTGTTACTTGCTTCACTAACATCATATCTTAGAATTGTTTAAATTCCTCCTCCCCATTATGTTTGTTGGTGACAAATCCTCTGTAAATGACTATGGTTTCAGTCGCACTTCTACACAGCTATTTCACTTACAATTACACGATTTAACCAAAACAGATAACTACGTAGGTTGTTTTTCATTGTTCTCAGACCTTTCATGTTAAAATTGGGTACATATACGGCCAAAGCTTTATGATTTTTGTTCTACTCAGTCACCTATAAGTTTATTCCAAATTTCTGCCAAGGCCACCTATATAATGCTTACCAAGTAAATATTTGAGATTATTGGATCAAAGACCATTGTATTTACTAGCTTTTACATCTAGACTGTCTAATATATTGTTTTACTTTTATTGTTTTCTATCATCTCTGGAATATATTTTGTTGAAGTTGGTGTGTGGACTGTTATGTAAGTCAGGCAGCATACGGAGAGATTCTAGAAGTTTAGCATATCATGTCATGTCACACCTGTTTGCTCAAACAGTACAATGGCTAATATGTGTTCAATAAAAATAGAGTAGTGAGTTGTTTTCACATAAACTTAAGTTCCAACAAGATTATTTATTATATAACTCAGGCTACAAGTAGTATGATCTTGAAAAATATTGAGTACAAATCATCAAATTTAAACGAACACTATGACCCCAGTACTAGACTTAGAACTGCTAGCTAGCTAAAGTCAATTTCATCAATAGCCAATTCTCAGACAGTTTTCTTGTACTTTTAATTGAAGAGTAGTTTCTCAATATGCTTGTCATCTTCTTTTACTAAATACTGGTTTTTAAATACTAATTTATAGATCATTTTGGTAGCATATATGGGGTTCTCGAAATCCCCATATTAATTTATAATTGAGAGTTGTATGATGTTGGATAAGAGAGGAAGCAAGAAGGGAACTAAAAGGCTATTATAGCAGTAAACAATTAATAGTCCACAGACCACAGGCGTTATCCGCTGACTGTTTCCACTATGAATACTTTTGACATTTGTGTACTGGTTGCTTGTGATGGAGTCCTTTCATTTGATTTCATGGTTATAAATAGTTTTCGGGTCATTAAGAAGTTACAGCTTACAAGTGACGTTCTACTAGCAGGCAATTCTTTTAAGTTTTGGATCTTGTAAAGCCTGTAAAAGAGATACAAGCATTTGTTGGACTAACCTTGTAGTTAATAAAGTCAGCCACTATATTCTAACAGGAAACTTTCAATATATTGCACTGAATTTAGCTATCTGCTACCTTTTTCGGTCAATATCATTGACATGCAAGCACAATAAGTTGGTATTAGGACAAAGTTTTCTTCACTATTCATTATAAAACAATATCTGGACTTCTTAGACTATTTACAAGTTGTGCGTCAATCTACATTTGTATAGAGAGCAAGTTTGATGCTAATGATATAATTTATCATAGTCTCGCACATGTTTAGATAGCTCAATATCTAATTATAGAACGCGGTTTAGGGGGTTGTACAATGCTCATTCAGACTATTACAAGGTTTTAATGAGGCTACATTTCCAAATCAATGTCTCCAAAGAAATTACACTGGTAAAACAAAATATAAAAAATTGATTGCAAATAGACAAATAGATTAGAGAGTAGAAGAGGTACCATTTGACAAACGTATAGCGAAACTTACCTGTATGTCGTGGTTTTCAATGCTAAAAAACATCATTGTGGGTGAAGACCTACAATGATTCCCTGATGTCTTTTTCGTACAATGAAATCAAAGAGGACCCTATCTTTTCTCCAAATATACAGCATGCCACGTCTGGCTTGACATGATTCTGAATTCATGGAAGTACAGTGCAAGGTTGTCATAAAAAGATGGGATAGAAAGTAATTTCACTACTGGGCTTTGCTAGAATATTGCTCCTTTTAAACAGAATTTCAAACAGATTTGTTTAGCTCTAATGTTTTGTTGCTGCTTTCGAAATAGCGTTTATTCGATTTTTGGGAAGGTTTTAATACCCTTAATATATCTGATTTCATCTGGAAAAAACTGTAACATGCAGAATTCTTGATACTTCTAAATTATCTATAAGACACTTCGTGCATCACCAATTGGTTAGTACTATTGTACAGTAGCATGAACATGACCCCGATCATCTTCAGTAAGCCTCGTCGCCTCTTTAATATTGGTTGCCTACTTTCAGCTGTCTTCCATATAATCATGTTCATAAATGAGCATTTAATTACATTTTTTCCCTTGTCTTTGAAAGGAGAGTTGAATAAGGTCAAGCCGATTCCAAGTTTACTTTTATTTGGTCTTTTTGTGCAAACTTTGTTCTTTCCTTTTTGGTTTAAGGTTATGGTTACTGTTTACTTGCAGGCACTCTATTTTTGTGTCCCTTTCAGAGAGCAGTTATTAGAGTACTATGCAAATAACAAGAATGTGGGAGACGCCGAGGAAAATCTTTTGACATGTTTGGCAGATCTATTTACGCAGGTACCAACTAAATTGGCCTATATTGTAGTTCAACCTGGAGTGATAGTGTTTGACATTCTGTTTTATGCAAGGTTTGAGGTTTCGTCCGAAACCACGGATATGTGAACGTTTCGTATAGGTTTCGGTGGAGACCGAGGCCAAAACCTGATTATATGGTTGGTATCGTATCGGTCTCCACCGAAGCCTATAAGAAACGATCACGTATCGGTGGTTTCGGACGAAACCTCAAACCTTGCATAAAACAGTATGGGCCTTCATCGTTAGATCTGGGGTGTTTTCGTGGTGAGTAGTCGCTACTTGCTCGCCAAAGACGGGAGAAAGCTATAAGAAAAAAGAAAACCCATCGAGTTGATATACAACCATCAGTCATCGAATCTAGGAAAACAATATCTATATTGCATCTTTATTCTCTTAGGCTCCTATCCGAGCCTTTATTCTTTTTTGAAACCTGTATTTGTAATTTCTTTGTATGCCGCTTAATAACCAGCTAAACCTGTCTTGTCAACTTGATGTAGGCATATGTTGTATCTTTTAGTCGAATCTTGTAGTGTATAAGAAAGACAGCATGACAACATTTGGCTCATGAGATCAGTACTCAAGAGTACGCTAGCTGATTGTGATGTTCAAGTGGGGGTTTTGTATTGGGTAAATTGCCAAAAACCCTTGGCCAACTTTTCCGCTGTCCCCAAAATTTTTGTCAAAAAACCCCTGACCAACTTGTCGCTGACAAATCCTGGATGCAATATCTAGTTAGTTTCCTGAAATATCGAGTAGTTGCTTACATATTACATGAAACTATACAGATATTGCAATTGACTGCATACATATTACATGAAACTATACAGATATATTGCAGGATACTAGATATTACAGGAAACTAACTAGATATTGCATCCAGGGGGTTTTTGTCAGCAGAAAAGTTTGTCGGGGTTTTTTGACAAAGTGTTTGGGGCCAGGGGTTTTTAGACAGCGGAAAAGTTGGCCAGTCTTTTTGTTTTTGTTTTTGTGTGTGTGTGTGTGTGGCAATTTACCCTTTTGTTTATTATGTTATCTGAATTCTGATTGTAGGCACTGAAAGCCTAAAGTCTGTAGGTTTAAGAATTTCCTTGAAGAGCTTCTTCTAGATTACCAATTCCGAACCGACTTTTTCCATATGACATGTGGTACACACATATTTATAAAATTGTTTTCTTCTGTTTTATGAGTATCCGATAATACTGCATAAACCCTTCTTCATTTATCCATCCTGCAATGGTTACGAAAATTCGTCTTAGATCTTTCAAATATCAATCTAGTTTCTTGGAAATAAACTATGCAAAAACCTGCTAATTATTCTAATGAATGTTCTCATATTCTACATAGTTAACATAATCCTACTCCTGCATTGGTGTCCCCTTGCTATCTTATAACCTTTTAGTATATTCCTAGACTCGATGACTGATGCAAACTCGTAGCACACTTTTGCTCACTTGCCATAGCACTGGCATAGCGTTAGCGAAACAGATCGAGTTCAGGTTAGGATATTACTCTTAATTGCTTATCATTGCATTGGGCTGTGACCGACTCAAGTCATCTCATGAGATACCACAATATGCGTTCTTTAAGATTTATTTAATATTTAGTAGAGTTCTGGTTAAGTTTTGTTTAGCCTTTAGCCATAAAAAATAACCACTTTCCTTTATATTGGCTAAAACATGTAGGGAAAGGCTAAAAGCATTAGAAGTTAAAAGGTCAATTCTAGCAAAGAATGAAGCATGATGCTAATCTGGATGATTTTAGCCTTGGTTAAAAGGCTAAAATCTGTATTTATCTAATTAACTTGATAGTAAAACTAGAAAAGGTTCCACATGGGAATCGAATCAATGCCATTGATGGCATACACTCACTCAATATTGGCCCCAAAAAAAATCCACTGTATTTGGTCCTTTTTTTTGAATAATCTGGATGATGATTTAAAAATTGTGCTTGTTATCGTACTAATAACTTAATTATTAAAATTATAAAGAAAGCTATGAGCTGGAAATCGAACAAAATACAGCTAGATAGCTTCACCAAAGGTAACATGCGGAAGACCACCACTCCTATTGGAAGGTTGGCTGAGTAAGTAAGTTACAACATCTTATGTAGTGAATATTGGGCTAAATGGATCAGAGTGTTAACCTGAACCTGGCCTGTATATAAATCATGTCGCTGAAGTTAAAGCAATTACAATTCCGACTTAAATATAGACAACCCATGCTGGCTAGCTTTGAGTAGTATGAAAATCCATATTGTATCAAATGATAAAGCAAATAAATAAAGCCTTTATATTAACAAGTTTATATTTTAATCTTAATCCTACCAGATGAATGAAAGTCCATTCCAAATCCCAGTTTAGTACAAGCACATAATGCCTCTTACTTACATATTTCAGAGGTGCTTACATTGTGTTACAACAAGCTAACAACATCCAGCATTAGCCAATGTTATTTGTTTCTTTAATCATCTTTAGAAGTTCTTTAGTAGTTGAGATGGTTGTGACACATGATTCTTTTGTTCTTTTAAACCTACCGTGTGGTAGTTGTCAGATAGGTGTTAGGCCAGTGTCAGACATAGGGACATTACCCCCTTTAAAGTTTTTGTGTTGACTGTATGTAAATGCCGAAGCAAATTTGTTCTATGTCCTTCCTTTACTATGTCTTGAGCATAATTTAATTTGTGTTTTTAAAACAGTGCTGGGTTAATCTTAGTGTTGCCAGGTTGATGCTTTTCAAAGATTGATGTGAGTGTTTCCTGCAGATAAGCTCCCAGAAGAAGAAAACTGGTGTTATTGCTCCAAAAAGATTTGTACAAAGAGTGAGGAAGGAGAATGAATTATTTCGCAGTTACATGCACCAGGTATATTAATCTCCTCCTTGATGTGCTGCGATATAACTGACGAGTACAAAAGACGGTTTTTTGACACGCTAGTTGTTTGATAGATCATGCTTAAAAGCAGCAATTCAATTTCTGTGTTTTTTAAGATCTGGGCTCCTATTTGTTGGAGTTATCAGGAAATGGCTTCAATTAACATTAATAATATCCTATGTTGTTTCTAAACTAGCAATTGGTCTGCACAAGTTTGATTTTTCCTTCTAATTGCTAGTTACGTTGGTAAGGATTTTGTGAACTGTCGCATCTATGTCATACCTTCTTGATTGTTTTAGTAGTTAGCCAATGATTTTTTTTAATCAAAACAATACACATGTATGCCGCAAAATGTATATATGTATACATGCATGAGTCTGTTTGATTCATTCTATAACCTTATACAATATTATGTTACCAATTTTGCAGGATGCACATGAATTTTTAAATTTCTTGCTAAATGTGCTTGTTGATATTCTGGAGAAAGAGTCAAAAACTACAAAAGGTTCCCCTGAAGCATCATCAGCATTAGAGAAGGTTCCAAATGGTCCATCCCGCCCCCAAGCCAATGGTATCCATAAAGAACCTCTTGTTACATGGGTCCACAAGAACTTTCAGGTTATCAAGTTAACTCATTTGATTATTCATAAATGGCAGTATCTTTTGATGTATTATTAAATCTCATTTTAAATGCAGGGTATCTTGACCAATGAGACAAAATGTTTGCGCTGTGAAACTGTCACCGCAAGGGATGAGACCTTTTTAGACTTGAGCCTTGACATTGAGCAAAATAGTTCTATCACGAGCTGTCTCAAAAACTTTAGTTCGACAGAGACTTTGAATGCCGAGGATAAGTTCTTTTGCGATAAATGCTGCAGGTTTCTTTCTCATCTTTTCTTTTTGTTATTTATCTGCATTTTTGGCTTCTTGCTTGGTAACAAAATTTAATCAGTCAATTATTGGTCTTTGATCTTGTTGACTTAGTGCTAAGGATCGATGTGCTTAGATTCCCCACAGACATTAAATTTCTTCAATACTATTCCTCTAACTTGTTCATTTAGGTGCAGTTTTGGTGCTTTACCTCAGACATTAATCTTAGCTCATCCACAAAAAGGCGGTTTGAATATAAGATAAAGAGAGCAAAATGTATTTAAAGTGTAAGCGCTGAATAATTACAGAAAATAATGGATTGGATCTTTTCTTTGTCACACTTGAACTCCTTTAGAATCTTTGGCTGTTTTCTTGTGCATATCTGTCCTTGTCTACTCAGAGAATGTGTATTCTGACCTAAGTCACTTAATATATTAATATATATAATATACCTTGTTTGATAATTTTTACAACCTTGAATGCATATTAAAACAGAGTTTTCCTTTTAACAGAAGTGTTACGACTTCCATCAATATGCAATTATCAACATACATGTAATGATTTATGAAGAATAGGACTTTAACCCAAGAAGCACAAACACTTTTATTTGCTCTCCATGTCCGTGTCCGTGTCCGATAAGCACACTCAGACACTCCGTTTGAGTCGGACACGTATCCGACATACTTCACCCAACATAGCATAGGAGGTTGAGAAACAAGAATGTGAAACATGTGTGGCAATTTTGATATATTTGAGAATACAAGAATATTAAATATTTAAAACCTCTCTCATGATGGATTACAACTAGAATGAGTGAAGGTCCAAATTGATGCAAATGATGAAGTCGGGTATATAAAGTTGGCTTCATTAAAAAGGGGTTATTTTGTATTTCTCAATTCTTGTAGATTGTACTCTTAGTTTTACATATGTATTCATAATGGTTTTGGATGGAAGTTATAACATTTATTTTGTTTTTATTGTACTTTTAAAAATTATGCTAGTACATGTTTCTTCATGTATGTATTAATTAAATTTATAATATCTTGTTTAATACATATAATTAAATGTTTAGTATGAATGGCATTATATTAAAAGATAGGAGAAGAAATGAATGTATCCATAACAAGTAGATATAGCTCCCATAAAAGATAAGATACCAGAGAACCGATCGAGATGGTTTGGACATGTGCAACGGAGACCAATCAATACCCTGATTAGAAAAGGTGACAAAATTTATAGTCCATGGTGCAACTAGGTGTAGGAGTAGACCTAAAAGAACATGGATAGAGACAATTCCGAACGATATGTTAATTGTTAATTTAACCGAGGAGATGGTATTTAATAGAGCCGAATGGAAGAGTTGGATTCATATAACCGACCCCAAAAAATTGGGATGAAGGCTTGTTATATAATTGATATATCTGTGTCACCATATCCTTTTTACAAACTTGCCATGCCCTGTATCAGCCGACCCCAAAAATTTGGGTTGAAGGCTTGTAATATAATTGATATATCTGTGTCACCGTATCCTTTTTACAAACTTGCTATGCCATGTATTTGTGCCCGTGTCCGTATCTCTGTGTCCGTGCTTCATAGACTTTCTAACTTATTATTAAAAAAGTCAATTTAAGTTTAGTATATTAATGTGAAGTATCCTAGCAAGAAAACTATTATTTCTGTGCATTTATACTTTCTCAGATTATAATGGGGTTAATTTGCAAGAAAGACGAGGGGTCTGAGAAAAAGTTCAGCGTAAAACTTAGGATCCCAAGTCCCATGGTTTGAACTTTGAAATCTTGGATGACCGAGATTCAAGATGGTTGATTCCGATCCCAAAAATGACATTCGAGTTCCGAGACCTCGATACCGTCTGATACCAAGTAATATTGTGTTTATCATTTTATAACGGGGTTTTTGTGTTTTTTAATGATTATTGGGTTTACTATTGGGTAAATTGGTTCATTAATGATTTGATGGGTTATTACGATTTGTTTGATTTAATAGTACGACTTTGGACATCATATATTTTGAAAGAATTTGATAAATTTGTTTATAGTTACTTTAAATGTTTTTTAAAAAAAAATAGAATTTATTCTCTCGAGATTGCCAATTCCGATCCAAAAAATGGCCGTTCTATTCACCATCCTATCCTGACGCTGATCCTAATTTCGAGACTTTAAAGCTTGGTCCTGACATAGTTGTCCCATATTTTTAATGCACTTTCAGAAGCTTATCTCTTGTTATTTTTGTAACTGAACTGACTTAATATATAACAACATACATCATCTCTGAATTCCAATATACCCTATGTATGCTATAAATAGGCTTATTTACTAAAAAATAACAGCAGGTTTGAGCCATTTTAACAAAACTTCTATTACCTTTAATACTATCAAGAAACTAGCATGAGTTAACGCTTCAAGTTAACAATGTTAAAATTCGCAGTAAAGGACCATTTTGCCCTTCTCATAAAACAAATAATTAATTATTAACTATATTAATAATATTTTTATATAATTATTAACTATTAATTAAATAGATTAGGTTTTTTTGGGGGGGTGGAGGATCGGAGACGGGCACGGGAGGTCGGGCTAGTGGTGGTGATGGCGGTGGTGGTGATTTTTGGGGGCTAGAGGGAGGGGACGGGGTTGAGGGGAAGGGAGGGGGAGGAGGCGGGGAGGGGAGGGGAGGAAGGGGGCCGGAGTGGGGAAGAGGGAGGGGAGAGGAGGGGGAGGATGCCGGCGGGGGAGATGGTGGTGGTGGTGTGAAGAAGATGAGGAAGAAGAAGAAGATGGTGGTGGTGGTGTGGATGATGATGATGGTGATGGTGATGGAGGTGGCGAGTTGTAGTAGAGGAGGAAGACGGTGATGGTGGTGTTGATGATGGTGGTGGTGGTAGCAGCGATGAAGAAGGTGGTGATGGTGTTTTTGTTGTTGACGATGGTGGTGGTGATGGCGGCGGCAGTAGAAAGAGGAGGAAGGAGGAAGTGGCGGTGTTGATGGCGTTGTTGTTGTTAATGATAATGGTGGCGGCGGCGAGGTGCCACCATCGTCGGCGGTGATGTATAGGAAGGATGGGTTAGTGAGGTTTTTTTTATTTATGTATTTTTTTTATTTTTTGAAATTAGGGTTTGGGTTAGAATAGGGATAATTTGAGGTTTTAAAGAAATATTGCTAACGTAGCAACTTAAGTGACGTGGTGGTGACATCGTACAGACGGTGCTGACGTGGTACCATTAACTTTGGTAGTTTCTTGATAGTTTTAAAGGTCATGCGAGTTTTGTTAAAATGGTCCAAACCTGTTGGGAGTTTTCAGTAAATAAACCAACAAAATAGCTATTGTTTTTATGGACTCTACTGTTTCGGATTTGAAAAAATGGGGTTTATAATGCACAAGAAAGATGAGGGTCTGAGAAAAGGTTCAATGTGAAACTTAGGGGTTTAGAAATATTTTGCGCATATTTTTGCGTCAATAATGCACTTCCAGAAGCTGTTATATCAACAAAATAGCTTCTCATTTTTTCTCTTTGTATGTGAAATTTGAAATGAGTACTATATAACTGCAACATTCTCTGTGTTCTTCCAAGTTCCAACATACCCTTTTTTTGTGTTGATGAAACAAGTTCCAACATGCCCTATGCGTGCTATCTTATGAAGTTATGATACCTCGGTGTTTGGGATTGGTTCCATGTCTGACACAAAAAATGGACTAAAAGTTGATTAGTTCATTTCGACCCATTTGCTTAGAAGGTGTACCCAGCAAAAATTGAATACCACATTGCATTCCTATACTTGAATCCTACAATAATGGAAAAAAAAAAACTGAATAACTGAAGTTACTGAATTGAAGAAGACAATTCTGCTGATATCCCTTTTGGAAGATCTCCATATAAATGTACCCTATTGTTGAAGTGAAAGTGTACAATTCCGTGCATTTGTTGAAGTGAAAGTGTATAATTTCATTCATAAACCTCTTGAATAGTGTCATATAATCGAATTATGTGTCATATAATCGGATTACATGGAATTACACAGAAAAGACTTTAATATGCATAAGGTGATTAGAAGAACCTGGAAAAAAATGAGAAAAAAACACATGTGCTTGAATTAGTCTTTTACGATGTGCTTGAATTAGTCTTTTCTCTCATATTTTGTGTATGACCAATTATGCAGTCATTTCAGTACCAAAAATAATTATGCAGTCATTTGATCTTTTAATATTATGTGAAGTGGTTGCTAGCCAAGTGCTGATTAATTGGCCTTTAAACTCTGTTTTGCGACGCTGGTCCCTATGAGTCTTTATCTCATCATATCTGAGAACAGCATCTAATGCTCAAAAAATCATCTCCAACATTTTCCTTTCAAAAAATGTTTGAAGATTACTTTTTTTTTAAATTATGGTTCGGAGCAATTCAATCAATTTAGATGTCCTCAGACATTAACTTTGCAATTACGTTGGTGGAGCCTTTCATATTGATGTTCTAAACCAATAAGCTTTTTCTTTTGGTGTATATTTTCTGGTCTCTTCTGAAAAACAAACTCAATTTCTTTTCCGCCATCTTAAATATTAATCTCTTTCATACACCTTTCAATATATACAAATTTGCATATGTTCCTATCGCAACTTCTAACTTTGAAATCAATATAAGATGGGTGAAAGTGAAGTCTAAGTTGCAATAAAAAGGTGAGAATTACATATCGTGGAAGGATGACTCCATTATTTTCTTCTTTTTATTATTTAAAAGCACATTTTGAGATCTCACATAGAAGCAACCATCATGGTCATAATAAACCATCTACAATAAAGCTTCTTAATGTCTCGCTTCATTATACCTTATAAAAGCATCCAACACCCCGCCATTTACCAAAAAATCATATCCAGCATTTTCCTTTGGCTAAATTACACTAAAATACCCTTAACTATCAATATTTTTCACCAAACTTCCTTAAATTTAATAACTACAGTAAACTACCTTAATAGTTGTTTTAAGGGAGTCCCCCCCCCACCCCCAAAAAAATTGAAAATAGGCTTAAATCAAGCACTTTAGTGGATCTTATGTAAGAAAAATATTTGAGGTTATTTAGTGAAAACAATTATATTTTTAAGGGTGTTTTAGTGCAATATAGTCTTTTTCCTTTACAAAAATATGTGAAGATTAAATTCTTATCGAGCTACCTAATCCAATAGATATCCTCAAGCATCTAAGATTGCATTGATGTAGGAAGTGCCTTAAGATTTTTCTGAAACATATTTCCCTTTCACTATATTTTTCGATCAATTTGCCTCTAGAAAGAAACATCTTTCCATGCAGTTTGCAGGAAGCTCAGAAGCGAATGAAGATAAAGAAGCCACCCCACATCCTAGTCATCCACCTTAAACGCTTCAAATACATCGAGCAACTCAGCCGCCATAAAAAACTCTCATACCGTGTCGTTTTCCCAATAGAGCTTAAACTCAGCACCTCTATCAATGACGCCGACTCCGAGTACTCCCTCTTCGCGGTGGTGGTCCATGTCGGCAGCGGGCCCAACCACGGCCACTATGTGAGCCTCGTCAAGAGCCATAATCATTGGCTGTGTTTTGATGATGAGAATGTTGAGATGATCGATGAGTCGACAATGCAGAGCTTCTTTGGTTCGGCTCAGGAGTATTCGAGCAATACTGACCATGGATATATCTTGTTCTATGAGAGCACCAATGCTAAAAGTTGAGAGATTGGGATTTCCCCCCCTTTTTTCCGAGATCTTTTGTAATGTACAGAAAATAAAAAAAATGTCAATGTACATGATTGAGAGTTGCAGGGGATATTTCTTTATTCTTCACCAGTGTTGAATATCGATATATGGGAAATGAAGGTGCACCTTAGAGGAAATCTGTAATTGTTTTTTAATTAAATAGGTGTTTTAAATTCTGTTGTTTATTTTATTTTTTTCATTATTTGAACTTGGAACTACAATATAACAGTTTTGTGAATGCCTTGATTAGAGCTGAAGGGATTTTGATGTGATTTTGTTTTGTATTGTTTGATTTTATATGCTTTGGAAATTTGCACGTGTTATTTACGTGTTATAAATGTACCATGTTCCATTTTGTTGTGAGAATATTCCTCATCAAAATTCATAATTGTTATTTGTATTTTTACCTTGTTCGTTAAACACACTGAAGGTGCAGCCGCCTATCTTTCTTACATAATTTTACCTGATTCGCCAGATATAAATCGGAAATAGTGTTATGCATTTAAGTTTGAATTTTGATTCGCCATTTATAATTCTGAAATAGAGTATTTCTATATTATGGTTCGAATTTTCTGACTTTTAGTATGTGGACCCAAGTGACGGCGGCAACAACAACAATTGAAGAAAGTTACTGTTATCAATTGCATACCATAAGATCATGTGAAATATAACTGTTTATTAATCCAATGCAAATCTAAATCGGGAGTAATTGAGAATCGAAAGCTAGGTGTTCTATTGGCATTGTCAAAATTTAAGTATGTTTTGGACAAACATAAAAAATTTGCTGGTCTCCTCACTAATGTTCCTTAAGTCTAAATTTCACTAATACCTTGAATTGTCAACATTTTTCAGATAAATACAATATACTTACAAGTTTAAGTTGTTTATCACAAACTTTCAATATTTTTCTATTTAACACTGTATTTTAATTGCAATTGGCATTTAACTTGAAGGTAAATCTGAAAAAGCTTTGAATTTTGAATTGCGAAAAACATGAAGTTTATTTTTCAATAGATTTAGCTCGTAATAATTATTTGCAATGTATTTTGACATTTTCAAAAAATTGCAGATAATTTCATAGAATTTTAGTAAGTTACACTAAAATACCCTCAACTATCATGGTTTTTCGCTAAAATGCCGTAAGCATTTTATTACGGTGAAACACCTTAAAATATGTCTTCCAAGAGTTTTTATTTCACTAAAATACCCTAAAAGTAGCACTTAAAGGTATTTTTCTGTAAGGAGAAAACTTTAAGGTATTTTAGTAAAAGATCATGATAGTCAAGGGTATTTTAGTGTAGTTTACCCTGAAAAATGCTCCAAAATATGGGAGGTATGCTTACCGGAGAGTAGCCCAACCTCAAGTATCCAAAAAAAAAAAACACATAACTGCTCAAAAGCATTATCCTTTCTCCAATCCACAAGCAATCATAAAATTCAACAGAGAGATCAGAAGAAGAAGAAGATGATGCTTCTCCTTGGGGTCTCATCACCTCCTTGTTCTTCCCCTTTCCTTCCATCTTCTTCTTCTTCACCCACATCTAAACTCCCATCCCTCACCTCCTCCTTCAATGGCCTCAGAATCAGAACCAGCATCTCAACCCAAACCCCAATCTCTCATAAGAGAATGGTTGTTCAAATGGCGAAGAGGGAGGAAGAGTTGAAGGAGATAAGGGCAAAGACCACAGAGGAGATCAATGAGGAAATTATTGATCTCAAAGGGGAGCTCTTCATGCTGAGGCTTCAGAGGTCAGCGAGGAACGAGTTCAAATCCAGCGAGTTCGGTAGAATGAGGAAGAGGGTAATGATTTTTCACCCATTTTTTAAGAGACCCATGTTTTGTTTTCTTAGTTTTTGCTATATTGCTGGTCAAAATTGAATCTTTGGGAAGAAAACCTATTGTTCTGTGCTTAAGCTTATGCTCTTTTAATAGTCAAAATTTGGTTTTGTTTGAAAATGTTAACCAAAGACGCATAGTAGAACTATTTATTAGGTAGAGATATAGGGTTTGTAAGGTAGAATTTGCTAATGGTACTGGATATGTTTGGCATTGAGGTTATTGGTATGGTAAATTTAGTCCTCGGCCGATTTTAGACAACTCTAGTTAGGTTGAGGTAAGTCCAGTTATCTCAAGTGGAATAGAAAGTTGTACAAGGCGGAGTTACAATTTTTGAGTTAAGTTACCAACTTTGAAAAGTCTAGTCCATGCCCAATAGAAGCCTCAATTTTAGATTAAAATTGGGAAAACTATTTTTTAATCTTAATATCATGTCCTTTGATTTTCCTTTGTATTTTCCCATAGAGAAATCTATATAACTTGTATAATTTGGTTCTCATGCTAATCCCAAGACAATAATTCTAATCCAAATGTGGGGATGGTTGAAGAATTGAATTTTTGCTGAGGAACTTGCATTTTCGTTATAATGTATGTCTTAATTCTTGCTTCAATTGTGGCTAACGCTGGATATTTGTTGATAAGAAGGTTTCCTCTCTTCTTTCTAACATTCACTCCTTGTTTTAAGATAAGAATCAACAAAGTCGATCATTTTGAATTCTTTTTCCGCTCTGGCTGCTATTTGGATTTTACTTCTGATATATTTCTATGCTCTCCTTTGAGTACTTATTTAAAAAGATGAGAACTTGATGAGGCCAATAGGGAAAAGAGATAAGAATTTGAATGCTTTCTTACTTGAACTAGTACAAGATTTGCTACTAAATTTAATACTAAGATCTTTGGGTCCATGAGAAATGGGGTTTTCTCATTAAATTCTGAAATATGGTTTTAATGATCTAGTGTTGCTTAATTGTGATATGTTCTTTTAATAGGTTAGAGTTTTTTTTTTGTTTTTCTTTAAATAAAGATATTTGTTGAATTCTTAAATTATGAACTCATGCTGTATTAGAATATAAAATATTTTCCTTGACCATCGTCTGCCCACCATTAACTTATGATTTATGGTGATTTATGGTGCAACAACGCATAGTTGAAGATGGCATCAGCATATCACTGTATCAGATCAACCCACACCAAAATCACATTAAAAAAGGCACTCTAACTGCAAGGAATTGTTAATGTACAAGAACGTTTTTCTTAACCCCTGTCGTAGTTTTGGAGTTTTGTTGTCGTGCAACAACAACTGAGCCTTTTATCCCAAGCATAAGGGGTAGGCTACATGAACCAACATGAGAATCACGCCGGGTTCAGCACATGAATCCTCCACCTCCACTCACTCCTATCGAACGATATACTTTTATTGAGGCCTTTGGCAACTATATCTTTTCGTATCACCTCCATCCATATTTTATTCGGTCTCCCTTTCGTCCTTTTGACATTGCCTATATCTAGAGTATCCATTCGTCAAACCGGTGCTTCCACAGGTTTGCGTCGCACATGACCAAACCATTTTAGCCGGTTTTCCCGCATCTTCTCCTCCACAGGTGCCACACCAAATTTTGCACAAATAGACTCATTTCGCACATTATCTTTTCTAGTGTTGCCACACATCCAACGAAACATGCGCATTTCCGCTACGTGCATGTTCTGTGTATGATGCTTCTTAGGAGCCCAGTATTCTGTACCATATAATAAGGCATGCCGAATAGCGCTCCGATAAAACTTCACTTTCAAGCTTAATGGAAATTTATGATCGCACAAAATTCTTGTTGCACTCCTACATTTCAACCAATCAGCTTGGATACTTTGATTGACATCGCTATCGATCTTTCCATCTTTTTGGATGATGGAACCTAGATATCTAAATTGATCGCTCGGTGATATCTCTTGCTTATCCAGTGTTATACAACTGTAGTCTCGACTTCTCTATTTGCTAAATTTGCAATGCATATATACTGTTTTGGACCCGCTCAATCCGAACCCCGAGATTCCAATGTTGGTCTCCATAACTCCAATTTGGTATTAACCCATGCATTTGTCTCATTTACTAGAACAATATCATCACAAATAACATACACCAAGGTACCTCATCTTGGATAGCTCTAGTAAGTTCACCCATCACGATGGTACACAGGAATTGACTTAATGCAGATCCTCGATGTAAACCAATTGTAATCGGAAAATCACTTGTTAGGCCGCCGCAAGTTCTGATATTTGCCAATACTCCATCGTATATGTCATTGATTATATCAGTGTACTTGACTGGGATCCCCTTTTTCATCATTGTCCCTCATAATACCTCTCTAGGTCCTTGTCGTATGTTTTCTCTAAGTCAATAAATATCATATGCAAATCTCTTCTCCTCTCTCGAAAACGCTCGACAAGTTGAAGCAAATGAATAGCCTCTGTCGTCGATCGTCCAGACATGAGCCCAAACTGATTCTCTGTTATTTTAACATCCTTTATAAGCTTGTTTTCAATCACTCTCTCCCAAAGTTTCATGGTGTGACACATAAGTTTTATAACACGGTAATTTGAGCAACTTTGAATGTCATTTTTGTAGATAGGTACAAGAATATTTTTCCTCCACTCATTTGGTATCTTTTTGGTCTCCCAAATCTTATTAAACGGATCTGTCAGCCATTTAACGCCTATCTCTCCCGAGCATCTCCAAATCTCGATAGGAATCCTGTCTACCAACCGCTTTTCTTGATTTCATTCCCTTCAAAACCTTTTTAACCTCATGTATTCTTATTTTACGCATGAAATCACGGTTTATATCTTGAGATTGAATGACAAGTCCATCCAAATTCTTAGTAAAGCTCTCATTGAGAGTTTTGTTGTAGTGCATGGACTTTTAAGTGGTTGATTCAAATTAGGGAGATGATAATTTCCTTTATCTCCATTTTTTTAATTCTTCTATGTCTAGTTTAAAAGGAAAGAAAAGAAAAGAAAAATCCGCTTGAACCTGAATTTCTTATCTGTATGCATTGACTTGAATCCTACATGCTTTTTGGATAGTGTGCTCTGATCGAATTTAGATTTTATATGTATTTGATCCGAACTTAACCTACATCTTCACTGATCACACTTAAGCAAGGAGTCTAGGAGCTAGACAACCTTTTTTTAAACCAATATAACTGTTTGTGTGCTTAAACAGTAAATTTCAATCAATGACTAGAAATTTGCTAGATTAGATGGTAAATTTTATTTAATGGAAGAGTTCAACTTGCACATTACAGAGCTCACTACTTGCAGAAAGTTCAGATTCGATGGTAAATTTTATTTAATGGAAAAGTTCAACCTGCACATGACAGAGTTCACTAATTTGCAGAAACCTACATGCATACTTGTGCTACACACTGCTGTATAGAAATAGAAATTCTCTTGGACTGTGCAGATAATCCAACTGCCTAGTGCCTACACTCATATATCTTGAGTTCTCAAACTGTGTCATGCCAGAGCCCATTGCTGTATGCATTTTAAGTTCAGGAGACACTGACTATTTGATAACATTCTGAACACACTTTAGATCTGCCATCTTTAACTTGGGATATGGTGAGTTTTGTATTTCCCTCCTATATGGAATCTAGACCTATGGTGAGAACAACTATGGTCTATGGTATTTCTTTCAAGGAACCGATTTTCCAAGTTATTAATCGGTATTGATCTAACAAATTTGGATCTAATCCCGTAAAATCAGTGAACATAAGTTTTAATGATATGGCCCTAACCCTAAAAGGATGGCCACAACCTGATTGTCTTAATAGGTTGGATTCGGCTCTAAAAACCGATGGCCCCGAAGCTAATTTTGACATTTCCAGGTGAAGCTTAAGTCTGCCATATGCACGCTTGTCTTTGATGGAAGGACAGTATAATTAATCTATTTTTAGTCCACACCAAATTCTACTCAAACAAGATATTTTACCTTCTTGATCATCGTATGAAATTATTTTTATTTACTAATAAACTGTTATTATGCACTCTCTTGAATGCAATCAAAATAAAGGATCTTGCAAGCTTAACCAGAGAAAAGACGGAACGCCGGGAATACTATTTTCTGCAATATATTAGCTTTCGACCTCTGGGAGGTCGATCAGCAACATCCTATCAATTAAAACACAAATTACACATTTCAACTCTGATAGATTGTATAAAAAGATTGTAATATCACTGACCGCTCTAGACCTAGATGCATAGTTTGCATTGAGATATTGATGATTGTTGCACGTTGCCACACTAAAAGTTTCTTTAAACTAATCTGACTTGCAGGTTTAAAACATAAATTTAAAGCGAATATAGGAAATCAAGCTTAGGTTAAGGCACTGAACATATATACTAGATGAATAACATTGGAATGCACGCACAAAAAAATATTATGGAGTTCCAGTCCCAATATTTCCATGTTAATAGCTTAATACTATGCAAATGATTGTTATTATAAAGTTGAAAAGCAGTGAAAAGAACCACACACTTGCATGGTACTGAAACCTTAGCATTTATCTGAAGCGGCTATATCACTGGTTGAAAAATTATATAATTATTAGTTAAGGTCATTGACATCTGTCTTGATTCCGGTCTTTGTAGGGACTTCGAGTTTGTGTCTGGGGTTTAATAGGCCTCTTATTCGGTTCCATGGGTAACTGAGGGTGTTGCGCTTCTATTTTAGGTTTTTTTGCGGCCTTCATGTTAATTTACTTTAACAATTTTACCTTATAGTATTTGGTCGGCCACCTGTGACTCCATCTTTATTCTCAAAAAATAGTCATGAGAATGGAAAAGCTGTTCATGCTAAAGTTAGGAAGATAGAACTGCCTGACTTGCCTACACATATTAGAGATTACTGGAGGCTTAACAATTATAGCTCTAACCGACAGAAGGCTGTGTTTGGTTACACAACTGAGGTAATGAACATTAATTGTATCTTGTGCTCGAGTTTACTAGGCCATGTATAGTAATGTCTAACAAAAGTTTCTAGTGAACGTGACCTCATATAGATCGGAGAGGAGATGACAGATTGTTGTTTATGGGAATAATTATTATAATTTTTTAAATTACCTAATTTATTGTTTTTGATATGTGTTTCCTCTCTGTATTCTAATACTCATTTGGAAATTAGAATAATATACTAGATCATTTACTGTATACTCTATTTTGTTTTCATTTCCCACTAAATCTAACAAATCAATATTAGAGTTAACACTTCGATTATTAAGTTATGTGGTTGGAAACTTGTGTTTAAGCTGATCCTAAGCTTCATGAGTGCAATATCTGAAGGAGATGTGCCAAGGTTGAGTGTTTATAATTAACAATGATTATAGGAGTTCCAAAGTTGCGGTGATATATGATTGCTCTGTATATTCCAAATTTCCGATATACATCCCTATTACATGATAAAATAATAAAGCAATATTTATCAATGGTAAATTTGTTGCACTTTATCGTGTCAAGAACGTTGCTCCAACAGTTATATTGTAAGCTAACCCTAAACTAGATGAGAATTTCATCACCCTCACTAGAAGTCTATGATCTGACTGCAAGTATATGGATTAATTGATATGATCAGGCTCTGATTATTCACTTTTAAAATTCAGGTACATGCAAAGAAAATAGTCGTTGAACCTAATATATAATACCTGCGTTTGAGAATGATATGCCTATAAAATATGTCGTGGTTCTATTGTTAAATTTATTTCCATTAATTATCTGCAATATTCTCCTCTTACTATGCCAATTACAGTACCATTTATTTAACTTTGCAACTTAGAAATTTTTATGGTCAGTTGACATAAATTAACTCTATGGACTTCTTTTATCTTTAGATTCAATTCTTGACCAAGTCTTTCCTACCTATTCTATAGGGTGGGGGGTGGGGGTGGGGAATTCTCTATACCTTATGTGAACTATCTTCGAGATGATGATGGTGTTGTTGGCACTATTTTTTGCTGTCAAATTTTCTTCAGGTTATATATGTTTACTTGTGGGATGCAAAAGTTTATTTCTATGGTCGTGTGCAAATTAATATATGCGGCAGCTCATTAATTACAAACACAAAGTCTCTTTCTTATTTTAAGTGCAACCTATTGGGTTATTGGCTTCAGGATTCTTAATATACCCTTGATGATGCTTATTATTAATTAAACGTCAACTAATGTGCAAATCCCATTCCTTACATCATCTCCCAGCCATTCTTGTTAGATTTGCTTATAATTCCCATTCCTTGTGAATGAATTTCCTAGCGCCTTCTGAACCTTGTTAATCTCGTGAGAAAGTCCTGATACTTGGTCGGGTGACAGGAATTTTGTAAGAAATAAATTTCTCTACCACCTTGCCCTTAAACTTTGGTATTAACGAAGCCCCCCCCCCCTAAAATACCCTTAAGTGTAGCACTTAACGGGTAGTTCAGTGTAATTTAGCCCCCCTTTTAATCGTATTGCTGCCACAAAACCGTAACTGAGCATACCCTCGATTTGTTTTCTGCATTCATTCAGGTTGCACGAATGCTCACGGTAAGAAGGGAAAGAGAAATCGAAGACGGAATTGGGAAAAGGCTATCGCGAAAGCTCGACCGTAAATGGAAGAGGAGCATCGTGGTGAGACCGCCCCCGTCTCTGAAGAAGAAGCTAGAGGAAGACAAAGCCAAAGCTGCTGAGTCCGAGAAATCTGCGTAATATAAATTTTCATGTACTTTTTCTCGTTTCGTCAATCTGTTTATGTATGTTCCTGGGTTTTTTGGCTTTCAATCCAATGTATGTTACTGAAATGGTTAAATGTCAAACAATTTCTTATCTGATACAGTTTGTGTTGAATGTCGGACATTTTTCATAGATATTGACTGTGGATGTGTAAATGCTGTCAAATTATTGAACACCATACGTTTGGTTATTCGCTTGGGCGAAAAGGATGCTCAGGCCTGTAAATTTATTCGCTTGGGCGAAAAGGATGCTCAGGCCTCTAAATTTATGGCGGAAATCATTCGACAATAATTCATCTGAATCTACAGTTGACCCAACCAAAATCTTGTAGTGTTTCTTCTTGCATGTTTGGTTCAGATACAAAAATGTAGTCATACTGCAGTGTTCTTTTGTTGTATTTTCTTTCTGACTACTGCAACCAAGCGCCGCATTATGTGAGTCATAGTTTCTTTCATGCCAGGATATATTAGAGATAAATTTATTGATTCTAGAAGTTATCCCATTCTCTTCAATTCAAGTCTCAATGAGTAGAATTATATACAAAAGAGTCCGATGCTTTTTAGAAGCTCACACATCCAACATTATTATCTTTTACATCTAAATTGCAGTGAGTTTACAGGATTTCAGGTCAATTTAGAATCCGATACCGAGCCAATAGTCTTGCAGAAAAATAAAACTAAAAGCAAACCAATTCATGTAAACACTATTATCTGTAGTTTTCTCACCCGTCTCTTTTTCTAATTTACTATTCGTAGAGTTGAGGGAGCGATGACAAGTGGCATCATTAGATTAAGTTCAGTTCCTAATATATTTAAATTGATGGAAGCAACTGTGATTCTAAAGAATCTGTTTTGATTACGTGAGCCTCGAATTTAAAAAAGGAATGTTGTATATTCTGAGAGAAATATTGGAATGAATCCATTTAAGTTGTGTTAAGTGAATGATAAAGAGGACAAAAAACTTCCTCGTCATTGGTCTTAAGCTTACCTTTTCTAGTGCTTAGATTAAGTGAGACCTGGTCCAGATTCTTTAGGCTCTTTGTCTTCAAAGAAACAAACGAAAAGAAAACTGAAAAAAATAAAGAACTAATTTCATCAGAATCTAGGACGATGAATATGAACCTTGTTCACTTTAGATACATACATACAAAACATGCAATCGAGCACAGCAGAAATACATTGTATCTATCCTAAAGGTTTACCGATATACCTGATCTGATTTGAATAATTGTTCCTCACCCACGTCACGTTGTAGATCCAAGTGCTTTCGTCTCCACGCAACGGCTAGAGAGAAACCACACTTGGAAGAAGCGAGAATTCCCCACTTGATCATCCCGCAAGCCAACCCTTAGTAGAAGAGAATGAAGAAGGAGACGAAGGTTCTTTAGTTTTTCTCTCTAGAAATAACTCTCTATTTCTCTTATGTCTCATGCATCATAACTCATATCTTATGAAAACCTAGCATACTATATATGAATATATAAGGTACCCATTCATATGGGCGGATATTAGACCGGATCGGACCCAATGGCTAACAAACCTCTTAATGCTTGCTGGTTTATAACTTCATAGTTTCGATGCTGTGCTAGGAGACTGTGTTCACATTTCATGTCTGGATACTCTTTATTCTAAGGGTTTCAGTACAAATTTTATCAACATTTCTTCACTGATGGCATATACAACTAGGGGTGGTAATTGAACGAGCCAGCTCGGGTTCGATTAAGGTTCGGCTCGGTATCGGCTCGTTCAAATTCGGTTCATTTATTAACGAGCCGGACATGAGCCAGAAAGCCTGGCTCGTTTATTAAACGAGCCGGACTCGAGCTCAGCCGGCTCGTTCGGTATTGACTCGGGTTCGGCTGGGTTACACAGTTTGAAAAAAAACAGTAATATGTAATATATAGCAGATTCTATACAACTCTCAGAACACTTAATTCAATTAAATGACAGTATATAAAGTGTACTGAGATAAATATAAAACCCAGCACTTAGACCCATTCAATGCTCTAGATGTTAATGTTTTTTAATTTTTCCATATCTCAAAACCCTGAGTTTTAAGCATTATTGTTAATTATGTGTTTTTCTTAAAATACTATTAATATGAGTAAATGAGCTGAAAACGAGCCGAGCTCTAAACGAGCTCAGTTGAGCTCGGCTCGTGAACTTGGCTCGTTTAGTTAATGGGCCACAAATAAACCGAACACGAGCTGGGCATATTTAATCGAGCCGGACTCGAGCCGAGCATCTCTAGCTCGATTAACTAAACGAGCCGGACTTGGGCCGAAAAAAAGAACCACGAGCCGAACTTGAGCCGAGCTTGGCTGGCTCGAATTCGGCTCGTTTACACCCCTTAATACAACATAGGACAAAAAATTTGTTAGATTTTGTATACCATCACTTTGAAATGTTTGATCCTGCAGAATCATGTTTATAAGATTGGCGTGTTGATTATCCCAAACGACGTTGACATCCATTAGTACCCAATTGAAATTTTAATTAAAAAAAATATAGAAGAAAGAGAACCATTTCGCCAATAAAATTGGAATATATTATGTATAATTTTTTCTTTTACTATAAGATTCCTAGACTGAGGTTTCATGCTATTCCAAACAATAGCTTACATTTAATTGTTTTTGTTCTATATAAACTTCTGGGTTCTGGTTTCTCTTGTGCTTAAAAGTGTTAACTGCTTTTGTTATTACGATATGGCAAAAGTTGTTTCCCCTTCATTTGAGATATCCGAAAATATTCCATCGGCAACATATCCTTCTCTAATGGAGAAGGAAGATAGTTCTCCTGTTGAGGAAGAACTCGAGATTCCTCCAACAATCGTTCAAAAGGCATAGCCCCCTCTCTCTGTGCACACGCACAACCCCCCACCCCACCCCCACCCCCCGCCCCGCCCCGCCCCTTATTTTAACATGAAAGCTGCTACCTCTATATGAAATGTAATAACATCAGAAAGCTCGCAGCATTTCAGTTCTCTCACATTTAGTCCGCAAATATCTTAAATCATTCTCGTGCTTTCTTTTGTTTCTTTCATTCGTTTATAATACAGTAACATACTCTTTTCTTGAAACTGTACATATCCATGTCTCAAAATACTTACCATTGTGTAAAATGAAGGTAGATATCGATTGAAATAGACGTGGCCAAAAGAGGAGTTAAAATCTTTTACCAATCGTAACATAATGACACAAGTTTCTAAGCTAGCAAAATGAAATTTTATCATAATTCTATTATTTTTTTTATGAAAAAATTTGTTCTTGTTGATCTATTATAGGTTGTAGCAGAGTTTATGGGGACTTTCATACTTCTCTTCATTGGTTGCGGATCCGCGTACATAGACCAGAGGCACAATATCACAATAGTGGGGATAGCGTTAGCTTGGGGAGTGGTTGTTATGGCTATGATATACACTTTAGGCCACATTTCAGGAGCTCATTTTAATCCAGCGGTCACTGCTGCCTTCGCTATCGTTCGTCGATGTCCTTGGAAAGAGGTAAAGGTTAATTAGGCATCAAAGGAGTTTTCTTTCTATTTTAGTGAAAAGTCCCTTAAAATTTTTCTTTCTTACCAATTTTTCTCCGGTGCGATATTGCCCCCCCCCCCCCCCAACCAACACCCCGGCCCCAAAACAAAAGACAAAAAACAAAAAAACGCATGACTAGATTCATGAGCAAAGACGGTTTACAAGATATTTGACGTATCTAAGATTTTAGGCTGTGGAGGTCAACATGGACAGCATGTATCTCCAATCATATAATGGAAAGTGGACCTTTCATTATAGTAAATATCAGGGCATTCTTCTTGTGACATGTAAATTTAATTGTCACTTTTTTTTTGGTTATTTATAGAATTATAATTTACAAAGTTACATTTCTATTTGGTTTCTTCCTTGTTATATAGGCTATTTTCTATGTGGTGGCTCAACTTGTTGGTGGAATTCTTGGGTGCCAGAGCCTCCGGTGGCTGTTCAATGAAGATCGACCAGAAGTGATGCTGACACTCCCTGCAGCCAACACCGACGATATCACAGTGATAGCATGGGAGATCATGGCATCATTCATACTCATGTTGGTCATTTCTGGAGCTGCCTCCGATCGTAGAGCGGTAAGCAATGTTCAAAATAGCGATAACGTGTAGTATAGCGTTACATTATTTATTAGCGATGACCAGAAGCAATGTTCAGAATAGCGAAAAACACAAATAGCGTTGCGCATAGCGTAGCCTATACGAATTATTAATTATTACTAATTATTATTATTACCATCTTATTTGCAATAAATTATATATTATAAAGATATAGAATAAGCAACAATAAGTAACATGACATTATTTTCTAAATTTTCAATCCCGGATTCATATGTATGATTCATAATTATATTAAACGTATCGAAAATCAATCAAATAATGTCCATTTGAGAAACATGTCTACTAAATTTGATTTCAAATTGAAAGGTTAGAACTTCAATGAGTCTGTCTTCATATAGTTTAGAATTAAATACTGAAATCTTAAGAACCTCAATAGAAAATCTTATATTAAAATAACGTACGCATAACGGAGCTTATACTATTTGTTAAAAAAACATATGCTATTTAAAAAAATATATATAAGTTATTTTGTATTTAAGCTATTTTCTGATGCTGTGTAGCGAAAAGGTTAAGTTACGCCACATAGCGCAAAATAGCGAGCCATACAGCGAGCTATTTTAAGCATTGGCGGCAAGTGTGTTTATTACATTAATATTGATACCACATTACAGCTATAACGCTGCAAAAATGGGCTTGTTGTATAAGGTTTTAAAGATTTAACTTGTACTACTAAAAAACTAACAGATATATGCTTGAATATCATTTTTACATTTTTATTCTTGATGATGCCTATTTTTTCCAACTTGCACACATGTACTTTTGAGTTGTTCTTGCAAGTATATTTATTCCTATAGCAGTTGATTTGTAATATTTTCTTAACACGTTCCATGCATTTCTGAGTTTCTCAGATTTCATTTTTAAAAAAAATAATTCTGATGGCTAAGCTATGTGATAAAACAGAATGGTATCATATTTCAACTTCTATCTACGTTCGTGCCAGTACCCTTATGAATTATTTCGGCTACCTGCATGCAGATCAAAGAGCTCTCAGGAGCAGCAGTGGGAGCAGCATTATTCCTCGACGTTCTCATCACCGGGTAAGCTTACATCGTCTAGGTATCTTATTATTTATAAATTAATTTATATGCAGATCACTTACAAGCTCTTTGTTTTAATTGTTGCAGTAAATTAACAGGAGCATCAATGAACCCTGCAAGGAGCATAGGACCTGCCATTGCAGCGAAAAACTTCCATAAGATCTGGATATATATAATAGCCCCAGTTATCGGTACCGTTGCTGCAGCTGCGCTGTATAATCTCCTGCGATCCCCTAAAAAACTTCAGAAGAACAAAATGAAGAATATAACTAGCAAAATCAAGAGCACTCTCAATCCGGCTTATAATCCAGGTCTCTTATTGCTTAATTTCTATAAACTCTCAACACTATTTTAAGTTAGCAATTTTTTCCCCTTTTCCAGCCGGCCCAATTTCTGTTATTCTGCAAATTTCCTCTTCCAACGTGAGAGGTTGCAAGTCCGATCCCTGAAGGGGGTTAATTTCAAAAATAATTCGGTTATTCTGCTTTTTTTTTTAAATTAATTTTGGTTTATCTTTCTTTATTTTCTTTCTTTTTTTCCTTTCAGGAAAGGAGATGGAGCTCCCATAAACCCTATCCTGATTTGCTTGGAGACGGTCAGTAAATGAGTTACCTATATTTCGTACAAATACAAACATATTGTTCATATGGGGAGGGAGAGCTTCATAGGAGAAAATTGGAAGATACTAAAGCCATAAATGGCCGCTTTCCATGAGAATGCAAAAGATAATATGCTCTACTACTCACTTTGTACACTCCATTGTAAGAGAACTGAGCATCTTCATTGTTCAGTTGAATGCACTCTTGCTTATTTCATGAGAATCGTCTTTGTTCAAGTATACGGATAATTTAAAAATATGTAGTGATATCGAATGTTGATCTACCCCTTTTATCTATAAAATGTTCAAATCTTTACCAGTTCAAAAGCTTCCTTGCATCCTTGAAGACCTAAACCAAAAACATTTTCCACCTCCATAAAAAAAGAGAGGAAGAAAAAAAGGGGAAAAAATGGAAAACCTGAAAACACAAAATGCTAAAATTCTAAGCTTTTACCCAGATCATTTACTGTTCTTCCTGTTTTTCATGCTTGCATGCACCTACGCGCACACACAGGTCTCTAAGTAAAGGCGGCATATGGATTTTCGAAAGCATGTCAAGCAAAGTTAATAATGTATGTGAGATTAAATGAAATGAGTGATACTTGACGCACAAACCCCTATGTTCCCAGGTACACGGAACGTTCCAGTATGTGGAACGAAGGACTTATACATAATGGTAAAAGTAGCTTTACAATATAGACTGTTTCTTGGACCCTTTGTATATGCAAATGTATATGTTAGCATGTAAGTATGTATCATACACATGTACATAAAATTCAAAATCTTAAATGGAATACACAAACTGTTGCTCATAAATAAAAAAATTACATCAACTCCAGTTATTCATCCAACCTTTCGACCGGCGCCGACGGCTCTGATGCGTCCAAATTGCTCCGTACTTTGCATACTTGTCCCTTCAGACCCCCTCAACTTTTTTGCACTGTTTGATTTCTCTGCAATCAAACAGAGCCCATTCATTTCACCATATAACATCATTTTAATGTTTTTAA
Source organism: Agapanthus africanus (assembly GCA_030015575.1). NCBI lineage: Eukaryota > Viridiplantae > Streptophyta > Magnoliopsida > Asparagales > Amaryllidaceae > Agapanthus > Agapanthus africanus. The sequence continues at coordinate 738,251,604 of CM057340.1, forward strand.
TCCAAAATTTTAATTCCCAAATCCTAATTCTTCACTATAAATACCACCCCATATTTTAGCTCTTCACCTTTCTGAAATTCTAGCAAAAATTCTCTTAAAAAGTTACTAAGTGCAAGTGGAGTTAGCGACCAAGCTTTTCTCGTCGAAGATCGAAGCCGATTCCGGAGCTCCCGCGGCGCCACGAAGCCCATCTCTTCTTCATTACTCTTTCCTTGAGATTTTCAAACCGTAAGTCCCTCCCAACTCTCTTTTTTTCATCGAAATTTATCTCTAAATCATATATCGGTAAAGTGGAGTTATTCTCGATACCTTTTCTTTTAAAACCTAGAACTCCCTTTTCTTTTAAATCTTGGTCAATATAATTTTACCACACTATTGTAACTTTAATTACCAATATTTAGATTCAAGTTTAACAAAAAAAAATCATGTGAAACGAACATAATTGAACTTTTTCATTAAAATACCTTGAACTTTATTATCATCTCTTTTCGATTTTGTTGAAATAATACATTTAGGAAAAACTCACAGGCTAACGACCTACCCCATACGCACACTTAGTTTCATAGCACGATGCCTATATACATGTATAATTGGTTCAAAGAATAACTTTATAATAAAAAACCACATCTTTTAAAAATCGGGTTTCTTTTAAAACGGTATTTTGAAAATCCTTGGCAAATACGTCTCTACAACTCTCGTTAGAAGACCCGCTAATGGATGGTGAGGATTATCGCACATCCTTAGGATAGTAGAGCGAGATGCAGAACTCCTCACGGAGTATTCGATCTCGAAAGGAAATAAAATACGTTTTTTTAAGAAATGTGACTTTTCTAAATAAAAATATTTTTTTTAAAAAAAATTATATAAAATTATAAATACATATTTTCATCATATTATGAAACTATATTTTTTCTAAAAATGAAAGATTAAAAAATGTTAATAAAATACCATTAAGTTACCAAAAAAGACTAGTTTTCAATAAAATACTATAAACTTTTAAAAACTAAGTATTTATCATTAAAATACCCCAATACTTAAAATACATGTTCATGAAAATCCTAAGTAATACAAATCAACTCGAGGTTTATTTTTAAACTATATTAAAATATTTTTTCATAAAACCCCCTCGAGATATACAAAACAATATTTTAATAACTTTAGTAAATATAGATTTAAGCGGGATCAATTCTCTTGAGCCCAGAGAGCCGGAGAAAGTGAGTGCTTGTCTATTCAGGTTAGACAACTTAGCGGAGTTATCAATGGCAATTGTCTTGGAAAAAGACACAAATCCTGCCATCCATATACAGCAGTTGCCGATTACTTCCGAACCTAAGAATTCAAGAGTTAAATCAGTTTACAAGTGTCTGATTTAATCTGAGTCCAAACTCAAACCTGAATCAAAAATCAAACACGAACTTGAATACTTCATCATGAACATGAATAATCGATCATGAACATAAATACTCGAATTCAAACATCAAACTCAAAATTGATTCGACTTGACCGAATCATGGTTATAACTTGACATGAACTCAACATGATTACTTGAACACATGATTATATCCTGAACATGAACCTGAACATTTTATATCCATAGTTTCGGCCAAGACCTGTAAACAAATCTATACAATATATTACGCGGGATAAAAGGGTAGATTGGTACGGAACGTATATCGTGGTATGAGAGGTCACCTAAAAGACACCTACATGAATTCACGTGTCGTTGTCCCGTGGGTTATGACGGGGCCTTGTACTACATATTACCATAGTCCACGAGGTAAGATGGACTCCTTTCGTATACATGAATACTTTTCTTATCAAACTACAAATAACCGCATTAGATTAACTATTTTATACCAGTGAACGATCATATACAATTTTACCTGTTCACTTCACATTATATATTATCTTATATTTCTTCTTTTGAGACTTACCGAGCGCTAGTTCGCTGACGACATTCCTTTCTGTTTCTTTCTTTAGAATATTCGTCAGGAGGACTGGACTCTGAGAAGATAGAGCCGAGCGGGGAGGACCTGGATCAGCTTACAGCTCATCCTGACTACTAGTTCTTCTTGCACTTCTTTTCTGTATGTCATTGTTTAGGCATTTGTTTTATATCCTTGTATGTTTTTATTTTCAAACGGTTGTATGTAAAGTTGATGTTCCTTTTATTACTCTTGTCATTCTTATTCATTTATATATTGCTTAATTACGCTTAACGTATTTATTTCATTGTAAATACGTTGCGGGCTTGCCACGTCACCGTTTCCGTCTATTGGGAAGCGGGGCGTGATATGTTTTGTTGGTGGCCCATGTAGGTCGGTTCTGCATGAAATCTTAAGCAATATATTACAATAATTATAAGAATCGGCAACTATACATTCCTTGCATTTCAAATTCCTTGAATCTATCCTAACTTTCCTTTTTCTATCAAGATAATGGACTCTTCCAACAACACCAACACCAATGTCAATGGCAACACACCGCCACCTACTTTACCATCTCCCCCTACTGTTATTGCTCCGATTAACGAATAGACCGTGCTTCTAGAAGCTATCAAAAGTCTTCTGGATAGCCAGCAGCAGCATAGTGCTATTCTTATGAACCGCCCGAAGCCGAAGCACCTGGAGTAAAGCAATTCCGTGCGTTGCATCCTGGGAACTTTTCAGGGAAAGAGAGTCCTCTGGAGGCTGAAGAATGGACCCAGAGTATAGAGGACGACCTGGCCGCAGCACAGGTACCAGACATAGCTTGGGTTCGTGTGGCTAAGCTCCAGCTCACCGACAAAGTAAGAGTCTGGTGGAAGGCTGAGAAAAGCCGTCTCACACAACCCATAGAGTGGAAGACGTTCTGCGATCTGTTCGATGCAAAATTGTTCCCGAGATTGCCCGTTTCGAAATGGAACAACAGTTCATCCACCTACAACAAAGTTCTATATAGGTAAAATCAGTGGATGAATACGATGCCGAATTCATCATGCTTAGCAGGTAAAGAATTCGTATCAAATTCTGCTCCGTAAAATACATGTTCCCCTCCGAAAGACAGCACGGCGTGGGGACGTCTCGCCTGAGATTCGGGGCAGATGCTAATTGGTGCTATCCGTCTACCTCTCCGAAGATGCCAAGTTGGTTTATGGCACCGTATATCGAAGCTTTAAACGGATGCGTCCGATGTAGCAGACTTCGTCAGATTCCCCCTCGCTTGAGGGGTTTTTGATTGTGGGGACGCTCTTCTCTGCAGGCGCAAGCCCCTGCAGTTAATTACGCTACCGCACTGCGGTAACCACTTTCTCCTTCTTCAGATGGTCACTTCGTATCGTGTATGTTTATTTTGTGTTTAGTTGCCCATGGATTGTATACGGAGACTGAGTTATGTCGTCGCCCGTAGGGCGTGGACTAGTCCAAATCCATATTATCTTAGATTTGGGTTTGGGGGTTTGGGTTTAAGGATACGTTAGCCTCATTGGAGACTAAGATCGACTTAAACGTTTGTTAAGGATACGTTAGCCTAGTTTTTAGACTAAGATCGACTTAAACGGGATCGTTTAGATCCAACAATAGAGCAATTAAGGGAGCCCTATTGTTTAGTTTAGTGACATCACGGTCAGTAGGTAATTTAAGGACATTGCGGTCCATAGATAGTTTAAGGACATTACGGTCCAATGTTAGTTTTAAGACGTTGCGGTCAAGGTTAAGGACGTCATAGTCCGTGGATTTAAGGACTCCACAGTCCGATATTAGTTTTAAGACATCACGGTCAAGGTTAAGGACGTCATAGTCCGTTGTTAGTTTTAAGACATTCCGGTCAAGGTTAAGGACGTCATAGTCCATGGGTTTAAGGACCCCACAGTCCGATGTTAGTTTTAAGACATCCCGGTCAAGGTTAAGGACGTCATAGTCCATGGGTTTAAGGACCCCATAGTCCGTATCAATGTGTGGTCATCGGGACCCGTCACCTCTTTGAAGACGTTGAGGAATTACAACGCCAAGTATCAAAGGAGTGAAGAGATGTACCCTTGAACCAAGGTAGATTAAATAGTCTTTGGCTCAATTTGGGACCAAGACCAATCAATTATGTTATGAGCCCATTGGCCCAGTTAAGTTCGGGTTGAGGACTTATGGCCATCTTGGACTAAGTCCAATCATGTTTGGAATATTGGCTTTCTGTTGGTCCATTGAAGGAGAGGCTTTGCCTCTAGAACTTAGCCAATTGGGCTGAAGCTAGTGTTAAACATTAAAGACCAATCAGTGTTGAACACCGGGAATGAGATTGACAAGTCAGTGTTTAACACTAAAAGATAGTTGGTGTTAAACACCAGCAACAGGGCTTTCAAATTAGTGTTAAATACTAAAACAAATCAGTGTTAAACACTGGCAACAGAGATCTCAAATTAGTGTTAAACACTAAGGTAATCAGTGTTGAACACTGGTGACAGAGATTTTAATTTAGTGTTGAACACTAAGAAAATTAATATTAAACCTTGTTAACAGGGGTTTAATTTAATGTTAACACTAAGAAATTCAGTGTTAAACACTGCAAATAAAGTTCTTCAATTATTGTTGAACACTAAGGTAAATCAGTGTTGAACACTGGATTCAGAGGTTCTAATTTAGTGTTAAACACTAAGGCAAGAGGGGTCACGTGGTAGCATGTGACCCTGCTCCTTTGCATTTTTGTTTAAGACTTAAATTCTTCATTAAATCCCTATTTTCTTGAAGAATTATATTCTTAGATAGAGTTGAACTCTAAATTCTTTTCTGTAGGAATTAAATTCCTCATATATGTGAAGAACTGGATTCTATCATAGGGTTCAACTTTAGAGAAATTAAATTCCCACTTTCTCTTAGAGAATTACTCTTAGATAAAGTTAAACCCTTAATTTATATTCTGAAGAATTGAATTCCCATATATATGAGGAATTAGGCTCTGTCATAGGGTGAAACCCTAATTTCTTTTTTCTTAAGGGAATTAAATTCCTGTTATTTTGACAGAATTAAGTTCTTAACTGGTTCTGTTCATTTCGAAGTAATTAAATTCCTATAACATAGGGTTAAACCCTAATTTTATTTCAAAGGAATTAAATTCCTATAATTCCGTGAGAATTAAATTCTCAAACTTCCATTCCCTCTCTATGCTTTGGATCTGCATGGCAGGATCTCAACCCAATGAGAATTAAATTCTCAATTCATGGGGAGATGTGCACTTTGCAGATCCCCTACTAAAGAGAGAGCTAAGTCCCTCTTTTTAATATAAGAGTTAAACTCTTTTGAGAATTAAATTCTCTTTTTTTTATAAAGGCCTTCCCTTTCTTACCCAAGGTTTTCTTCTGCAGCAGATCAAATTCTTCCAAAGTCTCAAGGCTCTATTTCTTTTCCTCTCTATGTCTCTGTCCTTTTTCCTGTGTATCTCTTGGCTCCTATTTATAGGAGAAGGAGCAGAATCAATTAGTTTCAGTGAATCATTCATTGAGGGATTTGATTTGTATTCGTTAGAGATTTGATTTGCATTCATCATTCATTTGGACCTTTGGATTATTAGGTGAATTTTATTCACCATTGGATTTTGAATCCAAAGATATTCCTTTGTTATTTCGGTTAGATTTTAAGGGGAAATCTTTCCAAGTTCAAGATTTTTCCATAGATAGGTGATATTTAATCACCTTTAAATCTTTAATCCAATCGGTTCCAAATAATCATTCTCCTTTGGAAAGATTTGAATGCTGTTCAGAATTTAATTCTGTTAAATAGACAGGCTTTGAAAGCCGGTCACGTGTGGGCACGTGACCCCTGGTCACATGTAGGCACGTGACCCCTTGGAACGAGCTTTCTTCTGCTTTCTGCGCTTTGTCTTCTAGCCGCTGTTCAGCCGTCACGTGCCAACACGTGACCTCTGGTCACGTGTGAGCACGTGACCCTTTCTGGACCCTTTCCTTTGATTTAATCAAGGAGCTGAATCTGCCTTTGCCGCTGCTTTTTAATTGTCACGTGCCAACACGTGACTGCTGGTCACGTGCTAGCACGTGATGCCTTCTCCGTAAACTTTCCTGATTTTAAATCAGGAAACAAATGCCCCCACAGCGTTGTTCTCACGTGTCTGCACGTGAGTGCAACGCTGTCACTTTTGTGACCATTGGATTCCTCTAGGGATTTGGGGAGATGAAGCGTCTCCATCTCATCCTATAAATACCCATGTCCTTTCAGAAGAGCCTCCACTTTGCTCATCTTCTTCCTTTGAGAACTTTTTCCTTGAGAATTTAATTCTCGTTTCCAGAGCTTAGTTCTCTGTCTTGAAACATTTTCAGAGTTTAACTCTGTTTGAAAAGACTCTCTTTCCTCAGGTAATGGTGATCGGTGCGCCTTCATTTTGATAAAACTCACTGGATTTTAAATCCATATCAAGGGTTTCACTCCTTTTTTAACAAAGAACTCATTTTTCTTCGAGTTCTTTAACCAAAATATGAGACCACTTAACCTTCAACAGTAGATCTCTTAGGGTTTAGATGATCTTTAGGGAAATAATGGTGGCGGTTAAAATCTATGGAATTTAATTCCATCCCAAAAAAGTTTCTGGGAATTTAATTCTCTTTTCTTAATAAGGAATTTAATTCCTATGAAGAACTCGGTTTCTTCACATGGAGGCTTCTTAGGGTCTCTTTGCCCGAGGTTGTCCTTCTGCAATTAATGGAACAGAAGCTTGCAATGATATCTTCTGTGGGAATTTAATTCCCTTGATCCTGTTTGATTTGTTGTAGAATCCAAGGTAGATTTGTCTTCTAGGGGATATGTAGGGCCGCCCGCAATCCACTTTTTATTTAATGAGGGTATCTCCTTTGTCTTATTACAACTGCTTGGTCTCATTATTAACGAGCCGTCATCTTGATTCTGTGGGGCCCATGTGTTTTGTAGCCAATGGTCCTAAAACTGTTGTTGCTTTCTTCAACTAGTCTTCATGTTCATGCATGGATATATATATTGCTGATTTTGCTTTTGACGGTCTTCTTTCATTCGATTTCAGGTGCGATGGCTTCTGCTCCGTATTTTCCCTTTACTCGTTCGGAGGCCGCTTTCCCTCAATCACCATCCGATGAGGAAGCGATGGCGATGGTCCGGGCTCATGACCCGAACTGCACCAACTTGCTTGTATGGGGAACTTGGTACAGCCATATTATCCGGGGTCGCCGGAGTTTCCTCTGTGCAGTACCGACAGAGCCTACTTTCCCATTCTTGCCGATGGACCCTCCGAGAACGGTTTTTGCTGTGGAGATGCCCAACTAGACTCCAACGGGGAGGCTCGAGCCTTCGACGACAGGTATCCCGAACCATCCGGTCCCCGCTATAGATATCCTGGGGCGTCGCATTTGTCAGGGTGAGGCCCACCCATGGGGACAGATTTATAAGATAGGGCTTACTCCTCGACACCCCACGGGCTACCTTCTCTGGGCTCGTTATATCCTTGCCACCCATCGTGCACGGCTGCAGAAGGTCGGGCTTTACCAGGCAATATACGCGTCAATCTTCCATTATAAGTCCCCGCATGTCTGGTGGATTAGGGCATTCTTGAATCAATGGAATCTCCACACCAACACTTTTATTTTAGGAGATCGCGAGGTCTCGATTTCTCTGGCAGAATTTTATGTAATCTCGGGATTGCCAATCAGGGGTACACTGTATGAGGAATTGTTGTCTCCTGACGAGTACGTCTTCGAGCCCGAGCCTGCACCGGTTGACGGCTTGTCTGCTGAGAACGCCGTTTGCCACAAGCGTCCCAGCTTGATCAAGGCGCTAGGTATCTTTGACCGATTGTTCACCGAATCTGAGGAGCAGGGCGTTACTTTTAAGAGCTTCATTGCCTACTTCCTTCGCGAAGACGTCGTGTCGAAGACAGCTCCGAAGTTTGCCAACATCAAAGACCCCTTTGGGTTTGGTCCGAAGAAGCTGCCGACCACTGAATTGGATCTACCTCGATACTATATCCCCATCATGTCGCCGATGTCTTTTGAGTCCATTGCAGCACCCGGTATGGATGAGGAGACATTCTTCGTGGGGTTTGTCAGTGTCTGGCTCAGTTGGTTTGTTATCCCCATGCATCGCCGCTTCATGAGAGCCTCGGTTATCTACCCGGCTCATTGTATTGCTGAGGGGACGCGGTTGGCTATCGGCATCCCGGCGCTGGCGCATCTTTACCACGGGTTGGGCGCTGCGGCCAACACTTCCAGCCCTGGCGTAGACGTGGTGAATTTTTCGCTTCATTACTTCACATCCTGGATCGAAATGCACGTGTTGGGGGCTTTCGCTATGCATCAGAGGCTCACATTTTACGATGCCTACCCCTTCCCGCGACTTATGCGATTAGTGGATGCTTCTGCCGCCAACCCGACCCAATTTGGGGCTATTCGGGTGCTGATTTCTCCTTACGCTGCCGCTGGCGGGCTGGTTTTTAATGATCGGGTCTTGTCTACTCTCTCAGGTCCAGTTCAACAACTTTGGGACCAGTCAAAAGACAACGTATCTTCTTTGAAGCCCCGGGAGGCCGCGCACTTGTATACAATTAGACCGGGCTACTTGGTGTTTCGCCAGGACAGTGCAGCTCTTTTCATGCGGTACAACTCGCATCGATTCGCCCGACAGCTTGGATACGACCAGGGTGTTCCTTTCGAGGTTTTCATAGTCGCACCGGTCCCTTCGCTTGATGCCGTTCGTAATGCCGCTCATCATTTCGTGAGGCTAAACATCGGCTCCCACTTCATGGTCCCTGAAGCTGAGTACATGCCCCGGTGCGTGGGCTCGTTTACGGGTTGGAATCTCCATCGGATCAGCCCAATTATTCTTGAGGAAAGGAGGGTGCTTCTGGGTCATGACGCACCTCCTCAGGTTCCGGGAGCTAAGCTGTGACCGAGGGCTCCGGTCCGCTTCCCTCTAAGGGATACCGGCATCGCGCTCATCCCAGAAGAATCGGGGGTAGACCTTACTCCAACAGCTGGTATGTCCCTGGGTTCCTGATCGCCGGGTAGACGGGCCCCAGTAGTAGCACCACCGCCTGCGGCAGCACCGCCCCCCGTGGCATCGACAATGGCTGTGTCATCCTCGGTTGTGGCACCGAGCGAGGGTAATAGGGATGAGGGTGTTGAAGGCGACGTGGGTCGCCGCCGTGCCAAGGCTCCACGGGGAAAGAAACGGTCGTCTTCGGCGGCCGGTTCTGGATCTAAGAGGCGGAAGAGGGTGGCCACCAACCTACTTGATTCTTTAACGGAGTCGGAGCCCATACTTCCAGATGAGTCGCTGGCCGTGCAAGAGTCGGACGCTGGTCTTCTTTTCCCGGGTTCGGCTGCCGAGGAGGCCGCACAATTGGCTGAGGCTATAAGACGTTCCCAAGATGAGTCCCAGAACGTCAGGGTTCCAAAGAAGCCCTATCCTACCGTAATCTTTTATGAAGACCCTTCATGGATTCGGCGGCGGTTCATTGGCCCTTTGGAGGAATGGGGAGAAAAGGCCCTGAAACAGGACGCTCCGGAGGATGCTGCGGACGCGCTTTCCTTGTGGACCGGCGGCCATGAGTCTACCTCGAACCCCGGCGAGCACGCCTCCTTGAGAAGGAGTATCAGCTTGAAGAAGCCATACTGAAGGCTTCCCTGCGCATTGGTATGTTTTTATATTTCTTTGCAGTTCTTCAGATTGCTTATGCTTGTATATATGTATCCTTATTTTGTGCGACTTGTGCAGAGTCTTCGGCGATGGGAGAGATCTCCACTGGCTTGCTGCAGCTAGAGCCCGTTGACATTCCCGATGCAGCCTTACTCGATGCGGATGGGGCCGACAATGCCATTCCTCTCGCAATAGAACCTCCGGTGGCGGCTCTTGATTCCAGGGTACTCGCTCCTTTGGGAGAGGTTCCCTCGGTGGTCGCCGTCCCAACGACTCTACCCGAAGGCGGCCCAGAGGTTGAGATGGAGGTAGTCGGGACTACCCTCCCTTTGTTGGAGCCTGAGGTCACGACAGAGGCCGTTGAAGCTGCTATCCCCCTGGCTCAGAATGGGAGGAGTGTCGAAGGTAACCTTCCACGTTTTGAGCTAGTAATCTTTCTGTTACCTGAACTCTTTGTCTTTCCAGAATTGCGTGGACTGGCGGCCTCCATTGTCGATCTGTCTCCTTGGCAATCCTTCCAGCGTCTTTTGGAAATGGCCGCTCCGCAGGTGATATCTCCTCAACGCATCGTCCTCTCATCTGGACAAGGTGAGTGTTGTTCATCACTTTTCATAGCATCGTTGTTATTTTGCGTATTGATATTGATGTTCTCTACAGTTTTGGAGGCCGATGATGAGGTCGAGGTTCTCGAAGGGCCAGGGGAACCCTCAGCTCCTACTTGCATGACCGTAGGTAAGTGACATTCCGGTTTAGCCTCACTTGTTCCTTTGCTTAAGAGTCTTACTAATATTTTTCAACTCTGAACAGCCTTGCCAGCTCCAATAGCGTTGGAATCGCGATTCGTCATGCCGCCCGGCCCTTATGCTTTGAGAGCTTCAGAACGCTTGGCCCAATTAAGCCTTGTCTCCCTGTCGTCATTGATCGAGGAGTTTCGTGCTGGCAGTGCAACCACAGCTGAAGCATTTGCTGCCGAGGCTAAGGTTCTCTTCCTTTTCTTGCTACCTACCATAGCGAAGAGGTGGTGCGAGTCTGGATGGAGTTCTGTTGGCAAGTGGAGGCTTGCTTGCACGCACTTGAATGTTCCCGTCTTTCCTCGGAGGTCATGGCTGCAAAGGCGGACTTGCGGGGGCTGATAGCGCGGTGCGCGGCAAACATGATATCGTACGAGAAGAGGCTCGGCCGTAAATTCTCGGAGAGGGAGCTGGCTTCTAAAGCGCTGAGCGAGCTTCAAGCGAGTCTTACTGCCAAGGCCAACAAAGCGTATGAACTCTGGCGGGTGCTTCAAGAGTCTATCAGGGAGGTGGTGACTCTTGATAAACCTGCCACGTTCACTCGTGAGAGGGTCGAGGCTCATAAGGCCACCGAGAAAGAGCTTGAAGGCCGACTCGCTTCGTATCAGGCCCAGCAGGCTCAGGCGGAGGCCCATCTTCTGGCGATCCTGAATCATGAAGCTGTAGCCCAGCAAAAGCAGGATGAGCTAGCGAAACTGCTAAATCGCCCGCCGGCTTGAAAAACTTATATCTTTTCCTTTCTTTTTGTACATACTCTTGAGCAAGAGTATTTTCTTTTTGTTCTTTCATGGATTGTAGTTTGTATCCATCTTGGTTTATAAATAAAAGATACAATTTTCCTCTCGATGGTGTGTCTCTTTTCATTGAATGTGTTTTGCGGACAATTTATCTTGATCTCTTTGCAGGGCAGCGATGGCTTAGGATTCAGGGTTAAGATCTGCTTCCTAAGACTTTTGCACTTTATGAGCCACGAGGGTCTCATAAAGAGTTTTTCTCCCCATGGGTCGAGAGGATCCCATAGGTGTAAGTTCTTCTTAAGAATCGTGAGGATTCTTAAGCGGGTTTTCCCTTGAGAGTCGTAAGGATCTCACAAGAGAGTTTTTCTTCCTTACAGGTCGTGAGGACCTGCAAGTGCTGGATGTGGTCATCCTTATCCGTGTTTCACGGGGTCAGGGGTTGCTCAAGGCGTCGTAGTTTAAAGACGTCACGGTCAAGGTTAAGGACATCATAGTCCGTGGATTTAAGGACTCCACAGTCCGATATTAGTTTTAAGACATCACGGTCAAGGTTAAGGACATCATAGTCCGTGGATTTAGGGACTCCACAGTCCGATATGAGTTTTAAGACATCACGATCAAGGTTAAGGACGTCATAGTCCGTGGATTTAAGGACTCCACAGTCCGATGTGTGATTGCGGGGACCCGTCACCTCTTTGAAGACGTTGAGGAATTACAACGCCAGGTATCAAAGGAGTGAAGAGATGTACCCCTAAACCAAGGTGGAATCAATATAGACTCAGGGTGGTTGATCGTTAGTTTTAAGACATTACGGTCGAGGTTAAGGACATCATAGTCCGTGGATTTTAAGGACTCCACAGTCCGGTGTTTGCTATGGATGCTTCACACGAGTTCACTGCCGTGCTTGGCAAGGACCAGGCTCCGCTCTAGATGCTTCACACGGGTTCATTGCCGTGCTCTGCGAGGACCAGGATCCGCTCTGGATGTTTTCCATAGGGTTAAAGAGTGACGCTATCCGCGTTCCACGTAACCAGGAATTTTGCACTAGATGCTTCACACGGGTTCACTGCCGTGCTCGGCGAGGACTAGGCTCCGCTCTGGATGCTTCACACGGGTTCACTGCCGTGCTCTGCGAGGACCAGGATCCGCTCTGGACGTTTTCCACGGGGTCAAAGAGTGACGTTATCCGCGTTCCACGTAACCTGGAATTTTGCACTAGATGCTTCACACGGGTTCACTGCCGTGCTCGGTGAGAACTAGGCTCCGCTCTGGATGCTTCACACGGGTTCACTGCCGTGCTCTGCGAGGACCAGGATCCGCTCTGGACGTTTTCCACGGGGTCAAAGAGTGACGTTATCCGCATTCCACGTAACCAGAAATTTTGCACTAGATGCTTCACACGGGTTCACTGCCGTGCTCGGCGAGGACTAGGCTCCGCTCTGGATGCTTCACACGGGTTCACTGCCGTGCTCTGCGAGGACCAGGATCCGCTCTGGATGTTTTCCACGGGGTCAAAGAGTGACGTTATCCGCGTTCCACGTAACCAGGAATTTTGCTGATTGTATCCGCATTTCACTGAATGGAGGTTTGACTGTTGGTGATGTGTATATCGCCGAGCCATAGAACTAGGGGTTGCTGCTGCTCTGCTTTGTTTGAAGTTGTGTCCGTCGTTACGAGACGAGTGTTGGGATGATCTCTAGGTCGCTTGCGGCCCGTCGAGATTTAGCTTCTTTCTTTGATGGAACCTGGAGGGAAGTATGATCACTTCTTTGTTTACGCCCTTGGATTGTATACAGGGTGTAACGGAACATCTCCTGTAGGGCATAAATAAAAAAAAATTTATTTTATTTCATTTCTCTTTCCGCGATGCTCCATCATTTCAGCTTTTATATCGCGAAGGTCGCGATTGCCCTATCATTTCGGCTATTTTTCGCGGTGCCCAATCATTTCGGCTATTTTTTATTATTATTTTTTTTACTCGCTACTTTTTATTGCGAGTTGCCTCATCATTTCGACTATTTTGCGTGCATACATTTTTACTTGCTGCTTTTTACTGCAAGTTGCCCCATCATTTCGTCTATTTCGTATGCAAGTGCGGCCTACTGGCTTTTCGCCATAAACCTTAAATTAGACACCGATTTCGGTATCAGCACCGCTACAACTGGGATATGGCCAGGAGCGAATCATCATCTGCCTCTGTCGATGTTGAACAAGGTTGGCTTAGCAAACAGGGTTAGGGTCCTGTCGACTAAGGCTTTTGACTTTATGAGCCGTATGGGTCTCACAAAGGTATTTCCCCCTACAAGTCGTGAGGATCTTGTAGGTGTATTTTCTCCTTAGGAATCGTGAAGATTCCTAAGTGTATGTTCCTATGTAAGTCGTAAGGATCTTACAAGAGGGCTTTCTCCTTATAAGTCGAGAGGACTTATAAGGGTTGTTCACCATAGGGACATACCTCTAGTCACGGGTTGGATTTTGCTGAGGAAATGTTTATTCGTGCCCGTGGATTGTATACAAGGGTCAGTATAAGCCGCTTGTAGGGCATTGTCGAAGGTTATGGGGGATTTTGCTTAAGCACAGATTCAGGTTTCTGTAACTTAAGACTTTCAAGTCTTATGAGCCGTGAGGGTCCCATAAGAGAGTTCTCCTTGTGAGTCGTGAGGATCTCGCAAGTGTCTTTTCTCCTTAGGAATCGTGAGGATCCCTAAGTGTGTTATTCCCTTGTGAGTCGTAAGGATCTCACGCGGGTGGTTTCTCCTTACAGGGTCTTGAGGATCCCGCAAGTGTCCTTTAATGAGGTTGCGCCCTTTCGGGTTTTCACAAATACTCGCCGGTAGCCCTGCTGTTTTTACTCACGGAGCCATTTCGGGTTTTCATCCGTGCCTATTTTGCTTATAGACATACCGTTTTTTTTTCTTTTTCTTTTCTTTTTTTTTACGAGGTCGCGCCCTTTCGGGTTTTCACGAACACTCGCCGGTAGCCCTGCTGTTTTTACTCACGGAGCCCTTTCAGGTTTTCATCCGTGCCCTTTTTGCTGATGGACATACCGTTTTTATTTATTATATATTTTTTTTTATCTCGTCAGCCTAAGGATGCTGCGGTGTTAGTTTAAGGACGTTTCGGTCCGTCGTTAGTTTAAGGACGTTTCAGCCCGTCGTTAGTTTAAGGACGTTTCGGTCTGCCATTAAGGATGCTGGTTACTACCTAGAGTTCGGGCTTAGAAAGATAGCGAGCGGACATAATCGCCGTCGTCTATCATTGACCTAAACCTTGACCCGTTAAGCGTAGTATTTCTTCAGGAAGCGACCGTTCACTGGCCTGAAAGGCCTTTCACCGTGCATATCCATGAGTAGATAAGCTCCACCCTGGTAGACCTTGTCTATGATGTACGGGCCTTCATAGTTTGGCTCGAATTTTCCCCGCTTGGCGCGATTGGGGATCATAGGTCTTCTGACAATTAGCACAAGTTCGCCTTGGCGGAACGTCCTCGGCCTGGTCAATCTTTCGTATGAGCGCGTCATCTTTGTTTTGTAAGCCTCCAGATTTTGTTGCGCTATGAGCCGGGTCTCATCAAGGGCATCAAGCCGAAGGTAAGCATTTTCTTCGTCCGTCAGCTTGTAGTGGACCGCCACTCGTAGAGAGGGTAACTCTATCTCGAGGGGGAGTACTGCTTCTGTACCAAATACCAACGCGTACGGCGTTGTGTTCGTGGCCGTTTTGAACGTAGTCCGATATGCCCAGAGAGCTTCTTGCAGTCTCTCGTGCCAGTCCTTCTTATTTCGGGACACCGTCTTCTTCATGATCTTTGTCAAGGTCTTGTTGAAGGCCTCAGCTAGGCCGTTAGCTCGTGGATTATAAACTGAGGAGTATCTCCAGTCTATATTATGCTGTTGTGCGAAGCGGCTGATCTTATGGCTTCTGTAGGCCGGCCCGTTATCGGAGATAATCCGCCGTGGAGTTCCAAACCGATAAATGACGTGCGTCTTGAAAAAGTGGAGGATATTCTCCGTCTTCACTTCCCTCAGCGGTACTGCTTCTGCCCATTTGGAGAAGTAATCAGTCGTCGCCAGGATGAAACGATGTCCCTTAAACGATGCCGGTTCGATGGGGCCGACTATGTCAGTTTCCCACATTTCGAATGGCCAGCTAGCCACCGTTGGATGTAGCGGATTTGGATGCTGGTGGATGAAATCCCCATGGATTTGGCATGAGTGGCACTGCTTCACATATTCGAGGCAGTCCTGGATCATCGTGGGCCAGTAGTAACCCATCCGTTTAATTTTTAACTTCATCTTCGGGCCTGCTTGATGAGAACCACAGATTCCGTCATGAACTTCCCGAACGACTCTTTCTGCTTCGTCAGGTCCTAAACATCTCAGCCACAGAGAATCAAACGACCTCTTGTACAGAGTATTGTTGACGAAGGCGAAAGACAGAGCTCGTTTCATGAGCTGATGTCTTGAGGATGCTTCTTCGGGCATTCGATGGGACTTAAAGTAGTCTATGAAAACCTCCCTCCAGTCCTCAGCCTTCTCACGGTCTTTTATTTGTAGGGTCGTCTGCTCAATCGCTCCCTTTTCTTCGGATGATTCCGGAGATATTTCTGCTGGGGCAAGCACCCGACGGCTTTGCACCACGATTTTAACGTCATCGAGGTTCTCGTCAGCCAGTTCTTTAGCGAGCTTAGCTAGCGCGTCCGCTTTGCTATTTTCCGCGCGTGGTATGCTTCCCAAAGTATAGGAAGGAATTTGGGTCAACAGTTGTTGCACCTTTTCACCGTACTTCACCAACTCCGGTTTGCACGTTTGGTAGTCGCCGTTTACTTGACTAACGACCAGTTGAGAATCCCCGTATATGAGGAGGTTTTCAATTCCCATGTCGATGGCGATCTCGAGGCCTGCTATCAAAGCTTTGTATTCGGCTTCATTGTTCGTCCTCGGTTCTGTTAAGGAGAAAGCGAAGCGCATTATCTCTCCTTGTGGAGTTACGAAGATGAGGCCTACCCCTGATTTGATCATTGGGGTACTCTGTTTGCGCTTCTTTACGGAGGACGCTCCATCGAAATAAAGTTCCTATCGGGTATCACCATCGTCGACCGCGTCAAACGCATGTTCATCTGGCAAATCGCAATTCAGAGGAGAACCGGCAGGTACTGGATGCTCAGCAAGGAAGTCGGCGATAGCTTGGCCTTTCACTGCCTTAAGAGGCTGATAGGTTATTGAAAACTCCATCAGGAGCAGGGCCCATTTAGCGAGTCTCCCTGTCAATATGGCCTTTGACATTAGATATTTTAGGGGGTCCACCTTTGATATAAGACGGACTTCATGTGCCAATGCATAGTGCCGGAGTTTTGTTATCGCAAAGATTAACGCCAGGCAGTGTTTTTCGATAGGGGAGTAATTGCTTTCTGCCCGCAGAAGAACTCGGCTTAAATAGTAAAGTGCTCTCTCCTTCCCTTGGTCGTTTTCTTGCGCCCATAATGCGCTTAAGGAACCTTCGAGGGCTGTTGTATAAAGAATAAGGGGCTTTCCCTTGACCGGAGCAGCCAGCACTGACGGGTTCTGCAGGTACTGCTTGATTTCATCTAGCGCGCTCTGGCATTTTTGGTCCCAGACGAACGGAGTTCCCTTCTTCATCAGGTGACTGTAAGGATGGCACTTGCCTGACAGGTTGGCGATAAACCGCCGAATGTACGCGAGCTTCCCTTGGAGAGACCGCAGCTGTTTGAGAGTCCTTGGCGGTAGCATTTCCATGATCGCCTTGATCTTAGATGGATCTATTTTGATACCTCGGTGTCGGATGATGAATCCCAGGAATTTATCCGAGGAGACTCCGAATGCGCATTTGAGGGGATTCATCTTCAAATTATATTGCCGAAGGCGTTGAAATACGGTCTTCATGTCACGACCCGCTTCCCAGAGTACGCAAGATTTGGGCACGTGACATAGCCAACCATGCTACCTGTGGGTAGGAAGTATCCATCCACAGTCACATTACGGTTGTACAGATATCAAGAACAGTAAAATAAACTAAACTAATACATGTCCAAATCCATAATAACAAGAATCAATAAACAATAAGTGCGGAAGCTAATGATCCAATACAATGAATAAACAGTATGTCCCATAATGCGGGCTCACATCTGGAAATGAAATGACATAAATGAACTAAACTCTAAAGAACTCACAGTTCAGCCTGCTGGCTGAAGTACTCCTGCTCGGTCGACGACAAAGGTACGGAATCTGGGCCATGCAAAACCCAGACGTCAGCGCGTCATGATATCAAGTATATAGCATAAACATGGTAATAAACAATGCAAGCATGAACATGAATAAGGCAGTAATAAGAGATAACAAGCAGGGTGAGGTGCAGTGGTGACTAAACTGTCCTATCAGGTTTTCTACTCTATAGTCTTTGAAACCAATTGATGAATCGTCGATGTAACTCAATAGTATCCCGTGCGTGCCCGGGACCACGGTCATGATTCTCGGGGCTGAATCCGAGACGTGCCGCTAAGCAGTAAAAGGTAGTAGGATAGATGAGTGATGTCAGCATCAACACTCCGGAGCTGGCCAAGCCCGTAAGACTGATCAGAACAATGTGTCGAACTGTTGAGTTACAAGTCGGTTTCACCTTTGATTTCCCCATACCCCCAAGCTATGTATGTCAGGTCAGGTATTCAGTAGTCAAGGACTAATGCCAACACAAGTCAAGTAAAGGTAGGTCTGTCTGGATCGACAGCAGGAATGGTTAGGTTTGTCGGCATTAGGCATGAGATCAGGTAACAGGTCAGGTTACTTTCAACAGGTAGAGTCGATATGTACAGGGTGTTGTGTCCGGTGTATCAGTACATGAGTCAGGTGTATCAAGATTGGTCAATATGTAATGCAATCAGGTATATGATGATAACAGGTATAGTAACAAATAATGAACAGTAGCAGGAAACAGTAAATAGCAATTATTATTCTATGTGAACATAGTGATGTTTGTATTTCATATTAATCCGGTTCACGCACCTTTGAGGTGCAAAAGCCACAAGATAAAACAATATCGATAGTATACATAATGGAGTTTCAAGAATTTGAACTAAGTATAATATTTACCTCATGAGTGGCTTTAACAAATGAAGTGAGGATGATCTAGCAATTTAGGCAAGGATGTGCCAAATTGGTTAATTAGTTAAGGTGTTTGATTAAAAGCATACCGATTAACTACAAGTAGCAACTACAATGGTTTAACATTACGGATGATTGTAATTGTCATCAAGTCGTGTGGTTATAACAGATAACATGATTATTAAGTTTGTAGCATGTTAAAGCAAGTATTCGGATACTTGCCTCGGCGGTTCCGCAAACCGAAACGCGGATGCGGTGTCGGTAGAAACCACGATACGGAAGCACGGGCCACGGATCGAGTCCCGACAGAGGTCAACGGGATCACACGGACCAGGGGACTTCGCGCGAAGCGACAGGGTGCAAACACGATGGCTCGACGGCACCGGATCGCCGGCGAGGCGACGGCGGCGGCTGCAGCAGGGGGAAGGATCTCGGGTGTGCAGGGTAGTGGGCTGCGGCGAGTTGGAGAAGGGTGTGGTCGACTCAGGTGGTCGTGGGAGAGGGAGAGATGGTCGGAGGTGGCGTCTACGAGGTCTCCGGCGCGCTTCTCCGGCGAACAGGGAAGTTGCAGGCGAAGGATGAGGGGTTGGCTGCAGGTCGGTGGTCTGGCGAGGGTGGAGGGAAGGCGACGACGAAGATGCGACGAAGAGGAGGAGAGGGAGTCGCGGCGGCGTCGGCGGCTGGAGGCGACGTCGACGACGAGGCCCTGCAGGTTGGAGGCGAGGCCGGGCTGCACGCAGGTGTGGGCGAGAGGAGGAAGGAGGGAGGAGGAAGGCGCGGCTGACCCGGAGGCGTCGCAGGCGGCGACGGCGAGGTCGCGGTGGCGACGGTGGTGAGGTCGCGGTAGGCTAGGGTTAGGGTTTGTGGGTTTCTCGCGATGGAAAAGGTTGCGTGAAGGCGGCTGCTGCATGCGAGAGAATATATAGAGGAGAGAGAGAGAGATGAGAGAGAGAGATTGAGAGAGAGATTGAGGGAGGAGAGAGACAGAGAGAGAGATGGAAAGGAGGGGGCCCACGAGCTCGGTTGTGAGCTCGTGATTGGCTGAGGGTGTGTGAGTGGAAGTTAGAAGAATACTTAAAAGATTTGAAAAGAGATTTCCAGGGGTTAAACTGTGTAAGGAAATATATACGTATAAATTATAGTTTTAGATATTAAATTGAAATGGGCCCTTTTTGGCGCGAAATGAAACATTTCCAAATCGCGCCCGGGTTGCGCCCAAATGTTCCAAATTCAAATTATAGGATTTTAAGCGGGTTCCAAATTTTGAAAAGAGGGGTTTAGTGATTAAAATGCATGCCCCCAAGTCGGACACTTGCACGCGCGCGTAGTCGCCCAAACTTGCCCGTTTAGCCAAACGGAACGGAATCTCGACACGCGGACGCTACCACGCGACTAGTGGCGACGAGTAGGCTAACATGGACATCTTAAATTTCATTTTCGGAGTTAAAATTTGTTATGTGCCAAAATGACTTAACCGGATAAAATTTAGCAATAAACACCAGAAAATCAGGAAAATTGGAATGAGCAATAAATAACCCTCAACTAGTAATATACATAGTATTATTGGGCTCGGGTGTTACATCATACCCAACTACAAAAAGAATTTCGTCCTCGAAATTCCAAGAATACAAGATAGCTAACTACTGGAAAAGACGAGGGAATTTCTGCCGGATCTCGTCTTCTCGCTCCCAAGTGGATTCTCCATGCGATCGGTTACCCCAAGAAACTAGTACAAGAGGGATAACCTTGTTCTTAAGAACCTTTTCTCTTCGATCCTTGATCTCGACTGGTCGCTCCTCAAAAGTCAGGTCTTCCCGAACGGTCAACTCCGAGTGATCCAAAACATGGGTCTCATCACGAACATACCTCCGTAGTTGAGACACATGAAACACATCATGAACTCCTGCTAATGACGATGGTAACGCCAACCGGTACGATACCTCTCCAACACGCTCCAATATCTCGAAGGGTCCAACGAATCGAGGACTAAGCTTTCCCCGACTTCCAAAGCGAATCACCCCTCTAGTCGGTGATATCTTCAGGAATACCAAATCGCCCACGGCGAACTCTAGAGGTCTTCTTGACGTGTCGGCCCAACTCTTCTGTCTGTCTTGAGCTGCCTTCATATGCTTTCTGATTGTATTCACCTTCTCGACTGTCTGCACCACCAAATCTGGTCCTAGTAACCTTCGTTCACCAACATCGTCCCAACAAACAGGTGAACGGCACTTACGACCATACAGCGCCTCAAACGGGGCCAACTGAAAAGTTGCTTGGAAGCTGTTGTTGTACGAAAACTCCACCAGGTGTAGATGATCTTCCCAAGAACCTTTGAAGTCCAACATGCAAGCCCTCAACATATCTTCAAGGGTCTGGATCGTTCTCTCTGATTGTCCATCAGTCTGGGGATGATAAGCTGTGCTGAACTTCAATCGAGTCCCCAAACTTTCTTGTAAACTCCTCCAAAAGTGCGACAAGAACCGAGTGTCCCGATCGGACACGATGCTTACCGGTACTCCATGTAATCTGACAATCTCCTGCATGTACCGTTCTGCCAAGGTCTCTGTCGATTGACCAACCCGAAACGGAATAAAGTGAGCTGCCTTGGTCAACCGATCGACAATCACCCATACTGCATTGTTGCCCTTTGGACTCCGCGGTAAAGCCGTCACGAAATCCATGGTTATATGGTCCCACTTCCATTGAGGAATCGGAAGTGGTTGCAACAAACCAGCAACCCTTTGGTGTTCAGCCTTGACTTGCTGACACACCAAGCACTTAGCCACGAAGCGAGCGATTTCCCGTTTCATACCTTCCCACCAGAAATGCTGTCGAATATCTCGGTACATCTCTGTCCCTCCTGGATGTACAGAGTAAGCTGAACTGTGTGCCTCCTTCATAAGCTCTTCACGCACATCTCCTTTTGGCACACATAGACGGCTACCAGATCTCAACGAACCATCCTCATGGATCAGTAGATCGGTTCGTAGTCCGGCTCCAACCTGCTCTCGAAACTTTTGCAGTCTAGGATCCTGCGATTGCGCCGCTTTAATCTTCTCAACTAAGGACGATTGTACTTGTAACTGCATCAACTGTCCTGTAGCACGCGGTAGCACAACCTCCAAGTCAAATCTCCGAAACTCCTCAATGATCTCCCTCTGTGCAGTCAATAACTGAATTGCTGGTAACCGACTTAGCGCATCTGGCACGACGTTAACTTTTCCCGGATGGTACTTAAGATCAAGGTCGTAGTCGGCCATCAGCTCCAACCATCTGCGTTGCCTCATGTTCAACTCCTTCTGAGTGAACACATATTTCAAACTCTTGTGATCCGTAAAGACTTCAACTCTCTCGCCCAGAAGGTAGTGTCTCCAAATCTTCAGGGCGAAGATCACGGCTGCAAGCTCCAAGTCGTGAGTCGGATAATTCTGCTCATGAGTCTTCAGCTGTCTCGATGCGTAAGCGACGACTTTCCCATTCTGCATCAAAACACATCCCAATCCCTTTCCAGATGCGTCGCTGTGAATTACCAGTCCTCCTGAATCATCCGGTACGGTTAGGATAGGAGCGGTTATCAACTTCTGCTTCAACGTCTCGAAGGCCAATGCACATCCACCTGTCCAAACAAACGGTACCTCCTTACGCGTAAGCTTGGTTAACGGCTCAGCTAGACGAGCGAAGTTCTCCACAAATCTTCGGTAGTAACCGGCGAGTCCAAGAAAACTTCTTATCTCTGCAACATTCTTTGGAACAAGCCAATCTCGAACTGCTGCAATCTTCTCGGGATCAACGGCGATTCCATCGCCCGACACGACATGCCCCAGAAACTTCACTCCTTCCAACCAGAAATTTGCACTTACTCACTTCGCGAATAATTTCTCCTGTCTCAGCGTCGGCAGTGCGATCCTTCTTCTTCACTAAGAGAACTGGAGTTCCCCACGGTGAGTTGCTGCTTCGAATCCATCCCTTCTCGAGTAATTCACTCACTTGTTTCTTAACTCCCTCTAACATTACTGGTGCCATTGGATAGTCAGTTTTTGATACTGGCGTTGCACCAAGAGTAAGGTCAAACGCAAACTCCACATCTCGCTTCGTTGGTAAGCCCGAAATGTCTTCAAACACTTCCATGCTGTCGCGGACGACTGCCGGCTTTTCATCACTCTCCACTACCATAGCCACAATAACACTGTTCGTCGGCCTAGCCCTAAACTCGACTGGCCCGACAGAACTTCTTTCTCCAATGAAAGTAAACTTAGGATGTCCGGGAATCTGGAAATTACCCTCCTTGCCCTACATCCAATGTGGGCGTGGAAAGTGCCAAGAAAATCCATCCCCAAGACAACCTCGTAGCTGCTCGTATCTATCACCAAGAAGTCTGCAAAAAGCTCCCGTCCGCAAACGACAACTGTACGATCTCTACTATCCTTACTAGCTATAATTTTCCCATTCCCAGTGTGTATGTCCCATAAACTAGACAGGGTCGTGCAGTTGATCGAGTGTGTAGTTATAAATTTGGATGACATAAACAATGGGATGCTCCGAAATTAAGTAATGCCAAAGCGGGAAAACCATGAACGAGTAAATTACCTGAAACCAATTCTCCCGATGCCTTAGCTTCTTCCGTTGTCAACACGAACGCTCGAGCCTGCTGTGGTCCTTGAGTAAGCGGTTCCGGTCCTTGGAACGGTCCTTGCGGAGGCTTCTGAGTATCATCCTTTGTGCGAGGCTTCGACGGACAAGCATCAACGGTGTGATCTGCCGCTCCACATCTAAAACAAAGTCCCAGCCTCAAACGACACTCCCTTCGCACATGTCCGGGTTTATGGCAGTAACTACAGATCACGCTCCCCTTCCGATCACCCATATTGGTTTTCTTCATTGGTGCTACGTTGCGCCTGTTCACTGGAATACGTCTACGTACGGACGTGGGGCCCATTGTAAATGCTGGTTCCAGCTCGAGTTGTTCCTTTAGTTTCTCCATCAATCCCCTTATCACTCTTTGCCTGGCGGCTAAGACCGCATGCCCTGGTTCCATCTCCAAATTCTGATCGGCCATATCCCTGGAAATCAAAGTACCCAACGTTAGCATGATGATAGTTTTCGAGTATAGATCAAGGCTAGAACTCCAAGATACTTAAATAGAGTGCAGCATTGTAGCTATGCCGCGGTATCATAGCCGCAATTACTTAACTCCACCCAAGTCGCCTAAATCCTAGAGATAACAAGAAGTTAGGTTTTCGAGTTAACAATGCAAAGTAAGTTTGCATGTCGACATGATCTGGAAGAATGATTCAAGAACGGTAAAACGGTCAAGATGGCAGGACATGTTTCCTAATCACGGGTATTATGATTTGTGTATCGGGTGCGATACCCAACTACAAAGAATCAACCCAACTAACCTATGTCTCTGATACCATAAAACCATGTCACGACCCGCTTCCCAGAGTACGCAAGATTTGGGCACGTGACATAGCCAACCATGCTACCTGTGGGTAGGAAGTATCCATCCACAGTCACATTACGGTTGTACAGATATCAAGAACAGTAAAATAAACTAAACTAATACATGTCCAAATCCATAATAACAAGAATCAATAAACAATAAGTGCGGAAGCTAATGATCCAATACAATGAATAAACAGTATGTCCCATAATGCGGGCTCACATCTGGAAATGAAATGACATAAATGAACTAAACTCTAAAGAACTCACAGTTCAGCCTGCTGGCTGAAGTACTCCTGCTCGGTCGACGACAAAGGTACGGAATCTGGGCCATGCAAAACCCAGACGTCAGCGCGTCATGATATCAAGTATATAGCATAAACATGGTAATAAACAATGCAAGCATGAACATGAATAAGGCAGTAATAAGAGATAACAAGCAGGGTGAGGTGCAGTGGTGACTAAACTGTCCTATCAGGTTTTCTACTCTATAGTCTTTGAAACCAATTGATGAATCGTCGATGTAACTCAATAGTATCCCGTGCGTGCCCGGGACCACGGTCATGATTCTCGGGGCTGAATCCGAGACGTGCCGCTAAGCAGTAAAAGGTAGTAGGATAGATGAGTGATGTCAGCATCAACACTCCGGAGCTGGCCAAGCCCGTAAGACTGATCAGAACAATGTGTCGAACTGTTGAGTTACAAGTCGGTTTCACCTTTGATTTCCCCATACCCCCAAGCTATGTATGTCAGGTCAGGTATTCAGTAGTCAAGGACTAATGCCAACACAAGTCAAGTAAAGGTAGGTCTGTCTGGATCGACAGCAGGAATGGTTAGGTTTGTCGGCATTAGGCATGAGATCAGGTAACAGGTCAGGTTACTTTCAACAGGTAGAGTCGATATGTACAGGGTGTTGTGTCCGGTGTATCAGTACATGAGTCAGGTGTATCAAGATTGGTCAATATGTAATGCAATCAGGTATATGATGATAACAGGTATAGTAACAAATAATGAACAGTAGTAGGAAACAGTAAATAGCAATTATTATTCTATGTGAACATAGTGATGTTTGTATTTCATATTAATCCGGTTCACGCACCTTTGAGGTGCAAAAGCCACAAGATAAAACAATATCGATAGTATACATAATGGAGTTTCAAGAATTTGAACTAAGTATAATATTTACCTCATGAGTGGCTTTAACAAATGAAGTGAGGATGCTCTAGCAATTTAGGCAAGGATGTGCCAAATTGGTTAATTAGTTAAGGTGTTTGATTAAAAGCATACCGATTAACTACAAGTAGCAACTACAATGGTTTAACATTACGGATGATTGTAATTGTCATCAAGTCGTGTGGTTATAACAGATAACATGATTATTAAGTTTGTAGCATGTTAAAGCAAGTATTCGGATACTTGCCTCGGCGGTTCCGCAAACCGAAACGCGGATGCGGTGTCGGTAGAAACCACGATACGGAAGCACGGGCCACGGATCGAGTCCCGACAGAGGTCAACGGGATCACACGGACCAGGGGACTTCGCGCGAAGCGACAGGGTGCAAACACGATGGCTCGACGGCACCGGATCACCGGCGAGGCGACGGCGGCGGCTGCAGCAGGGGGAAGGATCTCGGGTGTGCAGGGTAGTGGGCTGCGGCGAGTTGGAGAAGGGTGTGGTCGACTCAGGTGGTCGTGGGAGAGGGAGAGATGGTCGGAGGTGGCGTCTACGAGGTCTCCGGCGCGCTTCTCCGGCGAACAGGGAAGTTGCAGGCGAAGGATGAGGGGTTGGCTGCAGGTCGGTGGTCTGGCGAGGGTGGAGGGAAGGCGACGACGAAGATGCGACGAAGAGGAGGAGAGGGAGTCGCGGCGTCGTCGGCGGCTGGAGGCGACGTCGACGACGAGGCCCTGCAGGTTGGAGGCGAGGCCGGGCTGCGCGCAGGTGTGGGCGAGAGGAGGAAGGAGGGAGGAGGAAGGCGCGGCTGACCCGGAGGCGTCGCAGGCGGCGACGGCGAGGTCGCGGTGGCGACGGTGGTGAGGTCGCGGTAGGCTAGGGTTAGGGTTTGTGGGTTTCTCGCGATGGAAAAGGTTGCGTGAAGGCGGCTGCTGCATGCGAGAGAATATATAGAGGAGAGAGAGAGAGATGAGAGAGAGAGATTGAGAGAGAGATTGAGGGAGGAGAGAGACAGAGAGAGAGATGGAAAGGAGGGGGCCCACGAGCTCGGTTGTGAGCTCGTGATTGGCTGAGGGTGTGTGAGTGGAAGTTAGAAGAATACTTAAAAGATTTGAAAAGAGATTTCCAGGGGTTAAACTGTGTAAGGAAATATATACGTATAAATTATAGTTTTAGATATTAAATTGAAACGGGCCCTTTTTGGCGCGAAATGAAACATTTCCAAATCGCGCCCGGGTTGCGCCCAAATGTTCCAAATTCAAATTATAGGATTTTAAGCGGGTTCCAAATTTTGAAAAGAGGGGTTTAGTGATTAAAATGCATGCCCCCAAGTCGGACACTTGCACGCGCGTGTAGTCGCCCAAACTTGCCCGTTTAGCCAAACGGAACGGAATCTCGACACGCGGACGCTACCACGCGACTAGTGGCGACGAGTAGGCTAACATGGACATCTTAAATTTCATTTTCGGAGTTAAAATTTGTTATGTGCCAAAATGACTTAACCGGATAAAATTTAGCAATAAACACCAGAAAATCAGGAAAATTGGAATGAGCAATAAATAACCCTCAAACTAGTAATATACATAGTATTATTGGGCTCGGGTGTTACACTTCAGATGCTCTAAATGCTCTTCATATGACATGCTCTTTACTACGAGGTCGTCGATATAGCACTCGACGCTTTCATGTATGAGATCATCAAAAATCTTTGTCATGGCCCTCTGATAGGTGGCACCGGCATTCTTTAATCCGAAGGGCATAACTTTGTAGCAGAATATACCCAAAGGGGTCCGGAAAGCGGTGTGCTTCTGGTCGTCGGGATGCATCTTTATCTTATTGTACCCTGATGAACCGTCCATGAAGGAGAAAACCTCATGAGTGGATGTATTGTCTATCATCAGTTCGGTGACCGGCACTGGGAAATTGTCCTTCGGGCAGGCTTTATTGAGATCTCGGAAGTCCACACATATGCGCACTGTCCCATTTTTCTTTATCACAGGACGATGTTGGCGACCCAGTCAGGATACTGTACCTCCTGGATAAACCCAGAATCGATCAGCTTCTTGACTTCGGCGTTAATGCTCATCTCCAGCTCAAGCCGCATCCTTCTCGGTGCCTGTTTGACTGGCTTGATATCCGGGGATATTGCTAATTTATGCACCGCAATCTCTGGATCTAATCCTGGCATCTCGGAATAGTTCCACGCGAAGTAATCTCTATGCCGTAGAAGCACGTCTTTTAACGCCGCCACCCTTTCCTCAGATAGCAGCTCGCTAACGAATGTCGGTCACGGATCGTCTGCTGATCCCAACTCAATCTTCTTGAGGTTATCGGCAGTAGTATGTATGCCATCTTCCAGCTCTTTTGGAGCTGGTGGAAATTCTGAGATCACCTCATTGTCATTGTTTTCGAAGCACCAAGGGAGGTCATCCATATTCTCGGGCTCTCCTTTTGATATCGTTACCATATGACAGGTACGAGCTCGCTTCCAAGGCCGGTGTGGATCTGGTTCTGCTCTTGTGGCTTTGGGTTCGTGCTTTTGTGGCGGCGTTACCCTCCAGTTGCTGGATAAAGCAAACATGCCTTGCTGGTATTGGTCTTCGACCCAGTTGTTGAAGGTGAAGCAGTCTTCGATAGGGTGTCCTATAGCTCGGTGATAAGAGCAATAGCTCGGATGAGAAACTTTGTTAGCTTGCTCAGGGTGCTTAGACTCCGGAAGTGCGATCATTTGATGTTTTATAGCGAGCTCGAGTAACTTCTTCTTCTTGTCTCGGGGGAAGGAATACGCTCGACTCATCTTCTTTATGAGGGACAAATCCGGGCCGCGCAATACCCGATCACATGACTCTCTAATCCTGCGTCGTTGTTGGTGGCTCCTATTTCCGCTTCTTGACTTACTTCTGCCTCTGCATCGGGCTTTTTGTACAACGGGTTGACAGGGAGGACCATCTTCGTCTTTTGCAGCCTGTTGAAACAGACGTTGCGTCCTGGCCTTCTTGTAGATGGCCATCTCGCGATTATGGTCTTCCCGAGCTTTTTGATCCGCTTTCCTGATAAGCTTGTCCATTCGTTCTTCAAATGGCAGACTCGGCACTTCGCTTGCGGGATCTGGTTTTGATGAGGGGTTGGCATTGCGGGACAGGGCATTTTCCTCCTCATCGAAGTTATATACGGCGTAGCTATCGTGGACTCGCTCCCGTTTCTCGGATCTCACATATCCAAGCCCAAGTGTTTTCATTCTCCCGTTGGGCAATTTGCGCTGAGTCCCAGGGACCTCCCAAATCCTGTTGTAGAACCGAGCTTGTCGAACAGTCTGTTTTAAGGGTACCCCTTGGCGCTTCAATAGCCTCTTTAGTCCATTTGTGTAATATCTGGGCAAACGGATGGGTTGGAGCCTGTCGAGTGTAGCATCCGCGCCATGCCATATCTCTTTCTCCACTCTCGTTTCTGTGGATTGGTAGAATAGGATCACATTTTCACCCTTTCCCCTGGGAGGGACATAAAACGTCTGCAGGTCCTGCACATTGTAAGCTTGAAGTGCGTCGAGATCCTTGAAGTGTTTCCGCGGCACCATGGTGATTTGCAAATTCTGATCATCGCTAGGGGATGCTCGTATTGACGGCCGACTGGAGAACACGGCATTAACCTCATCTTCCGAGTCACTTCCGAAGATCAACATGGGGGCGGACGGTCCCAGGTTGTTGCGTCGAGACGGCCCAGCGTAAACTATCTCTTCTTCTTCTTCGGTATCGCTCCCGAAAACAGGGATGGTGGCGGCGGCTTTGTTCTCCGGCTTGCGACACTTTTCTGTATCCTCGAAGTCTGGCAAAAAGTACTTTGCATCTTCGTACTTGCAGACTTCGTTCACGGAGAATGGGTTCAGCTCACCTGTTACGGTATACTCGAAACCATCCTTAAAGTACTTCATACACTGATGCTGTGTAGAAGGGATGATGTTGTACTCGTGTAACCAAGGACAACCGAGCAAAGCGTTGTAGCAGGTCTTGGCGTCAATGACGTGAAACTTGATGTCCGTGACGAGCAGTCCGAAGCGTAATGTTAGTATTACAGATCCGAGAGTCCGTGATGACTGGGAGTCGAAACCGGAGATGGTAATTTTTTCACGAACGAGATGTTATAGGCTCATGAAGATTTCCTTCAACACCCGAACATTAAGGAGATTGACGGAGGATCCATTGTCCACCAGGATCTTGCCTATCTTGATATCATGGCAGTATCCAGAGACATATAGGGGACGGTTGTGGTCGCACGTCCCGAGGAGAAGGTCTTCGTCACCGAAAGTGATGTTGGCCGTGTGCACTTCTTCCAGTTCATTCTTCATCCTTTCTGCGGCGAGGAAGGCTTGGAATTGCTCGGGTTCTCGTAACCCCTTGATTAATGAATCTCGCGCTTCTTTTGATAATAGGAGGGCATCGAGAATGCTGAGCTGAGAAGGTAGCTTCCTTAGGTGTGCTAGGATGTTGTAGTCCACCTTACCCTTCCTGGGAGGGTCCTTGGCAGTCAGCTCTTTCATGACTTGGTCATCTAAGGCGATATCCCCAGTGACCTTTTCCTTTCCCTTATCTTTTCTATTTGCGGGCCCGAGATTCTTTTCCGGGAGCGTGTGATTGCACAGCTGAATATTCTCGCAGGCATCCGGTTCTTCCTCTTTCCCTAAGACGGACTCTTTAAAGAGAGGGCCCAAAGCCATTTCCACATCAAAGTCGCTCCCAAAGGTGAGAACTTGTGATCCTCCGGCGTCGACCATGTAACATCTGCCGGTAGTTCTTTTGTGCCTGTCGGTTGTACTTCTTTGCTCCCGACGAGTTCTGCGTTTCATGCGCTTAAAATGTTGCCGGTGAGCGACATATCCCTGCCACCATATCCTAAAAGCGTCGCACTCCTCCGTAGGGTGTGAAATTTTCCGGTGATATGAGCAATAATTAGGGTGCCTCTCCGCCCCATCGAACGCGTTGTCTTCCGAGGGTGGTAGCTTCATCCCTACTGACATGGCTTTGGCAAACCTTTTCCTCGTCTTGAACACGTTTTTATTCGCATCGGATGTCTTTTGATCTGGCGGGAGTGCTTCGACTCTTTCGTTTAGTCGCCTGCGCTTGGCTCCTTCCGATGCAGCCATCTCACGCTCCTGATCGGCTTTACTCTTCAAACGAATCTCGTCTAGAAAGGCATCGATCATTTCATCTGTTGGCCATACAAGTTCTGGCTCAGGCTGTGCCCCCAAATTCTCAGTGCCAGGAGTTTTCTCATCTTCCGAGTGGGAAATCACATGACAACTCGCCGCATATCCATCGGATTCATCCGATGAGCTCTCTCCATCATCTTCCTCCTGAAAGACGTGGTTGAGGAACTCTTGCAGCGTGATGAGAGTCCGCGCCTTTTGATTGTACTCCTTCAGCGCGTCAATCTGTTTCTATAAATCCGTGCGCTTGTCTCCAGGCTTCACGGGCTTTTTAGATTTCTTCTTCTTTTTCTTCGAAGATTTTGACGGTTGGGTGTGAGTATTCGGGCCATCACCACGAATCTTTGTAGTTGGGCGCGGCTTCAACATCCCTTCGATGATTTGAGGTCAAGCGGGTCCTTCCATTCGACTGCCGGGCACGCATGAAGGTCCCTCAGCATTCTTTTGGTTTTAGTTGACAGCACGACCTCCCATGGAGCTTCTTCAATAAAGGAACGGGTTGCCCCCGGTGTATCTGCTTTCTTAGGAGTATGCGGCTGTGGCGGGTTCACCTTCCACTTTTCGGATAGTGCAAACTTCCCCTGGAGGTATTGATCTTCAATCCATCCTTTGAAAATGAAGCAATCCTCAATCGGATGGCTTACCATTTGATGGTAAGGGCAATAGTTGGGGTTATTCACCTCAGTGGGTTGTGGCGGTCGCCTTGGATTTGGCAAGTTTATAAGTCTGTTGCGTACTGCCAGCTCGAATAACCGTTTCGTCTTGTCCCGTGGGAACGAGTAGGGACGCTTCATCTTCTCATTATAATACCGCCGTTTTTTTCCAACTGATCCGCCAGCTTTGAGGCACTGGGTTGCTGCTGAGCATTCGCGACGAAGGTTGCTTTCCCTTTACCCTTGTCACTCCGAGGCTCCGGCTTCGGGAGAGACGGTCTGTGACCCATCTGGTCCATCTGGGCCAACTTGTCGATCAAAGCCTGAAACGTGGTCGGCTTAAAGAACATCATAAACTGGGAGATAGTTGCATGAGGGTCTAGGGTTCCCACGAACATGCCCACCGCGAGCGCTTCTTCGATGCGTTGCTCGCATTTCGACCACAAATTTCGCCAGCGTATAGCATACTGGACCCACGTTTCGCCTGGTTTCACCCTGGCGTTAATCAATACTGTTATTGGAGTGCGTTCGCTGGCGCTTGCGAATCGCTGAGTGAATAGCAACTCCATTTCAGCGAACGTCTTGATAGAATCGTTCGAGAGTTCCGAATACCATTCGAACGCTGTTTCTGATAAGCTGCCCACGAACTGACGAAGCAACAGTTTATCGTCACCGCCGGTGTTACCGCAAAGGGCCCTGAACTGGGCAACATGTTGGTGGGGATTGCCAGTCCCCTTATACATGTGGAATTTCGGTATTGTATAACCCGGCGGATATTTGATTTGGTCGTACCAGCTCGGATACGGTCGCCCCGTTTTTACGACTTGACCAGCTGCCTCAGTCGCATGATGAACCCGGATCTGCTGGGCGATATAGTCGTTCAAGTCAGCCTTAGAGATTGTCTCCTCCTTGGCCGTTGAGAGGGCCGGTGGTGGATTTGACGTTTCTCCCCTGTCGTTTTCAAGGACGATCGGAGGATCCTCAGCAGGTGAGTCTTGTTGGATCATCATTCCCACCATGTCCTGGAATAAGTGGGCTATTTGCTTTATATTGGCCGCTTGTTCCGCAGCCTCTTTATCTTTCTTTTCCAATATCATCCGGAGGAACTCGGAGTCGGTTTCCTGTTCTTGTTGCTGATCCGAGGACACCTCGAGGCTTTCTTTCGGTCCAGTAAGCGCGGCCATTGCGATCATCATTTCCTGGAGCTTTTGCTGTTGCTCCTGAGCTTTGGTCACCGACCGTGTAAGCGGTCTATGACCTGTGGACGCGCGGCTGTCTTCTTTCCCCGATGCCATGTATACAGTGTGGACCATCCTGCCCCCAGCCTTAGGGCGTCTGGGCTCAGCGCTTTTAGCTTTCGTTGCAGGCCCGGGGATCTTCTCTGGCCTCTTCTTTTTATGAGCAGCGGAAGTCGAGGGGGGGCATTGAGGTGGGCACCCAGACAGTCTTTCGTGGCTTATCCTAGTGACCGACTTCCTGTTGGATTTTCAGTTTCTTGTGCTGGCGGGAGAAATTTGGATCGATCACCGAGTCTCGGGTCTGCCGCCAGACTTTATAGATTTGGGAGGACAGCCGTTGAGGAGATTGGGGCTGTTCTGGCTTTACTTCTACAGCTTTTTTCAGCGGAGGGGGAGACCTCTTTAGCACCGCGGTAGGAGAATTCTTACGCACCTTATTTAACATCTCAAAGCTGTTCCCAGTTGGAACAGCAGCATTAACTTCTGCCATCGGGGCTGGAGGAGTTAGCCCAGGAGGGGAGTTGCCTCCGGCCTTCCTCACTCGGCGCCAGTAACGACGTCGAGCGCGTCGTGCTGATGGAACCGGCTTGGTGAGGGCGATAGTCTTGTCTTGCCCCCTGTGTAGGTGGGGGGTCGCTGCTGGTGTCAGCATGTTAAAGACCGATGTCCTTTGGGTAGCAGGAGCGGGAGCTGGAGCCGTCAATCTTGTAATGACCGACTTTTTGGCAGGGGAAGCAGCCTGGACGACTTCAGGAGCAGGACTGGTTACTTTCTTAGGAGCAGCCCTCTCTGGGATTGTAGGCCCCATCGCGGGTCCACAGGAGCTCTGGCCCAATCTGGAGAAGACCGAGGCATTGGTGTTGGGCGACCCGTTGAGAGGAGCCGCGGTAGGTGTAAGCCGATCAAAGACCGATTTCTTGGGAGCTTCCGTTGTCAGCGTAGGAGCGGTGAAGCTCGTTGGCGGGAGCATGATCCCAAAAAACAACCCTGTGGTGGCTCGAGTGACCTGTTCCACGGGTATTGTAAATAGCGAAGCAGCTTGGGGTCCGTAGGCTACACCTCCTGGCGAGGCAGAGCGCTGGTTGCAATTGCAGTTGGAGCATTTCGCACAAGTGGAAGTCATTGATTGTTTGCTTTCTGCAATAAGCAAAACGCCAAATCTTAGTACCTTGAAACCCAAGGGCAACCATTAGCGAACCGTGTTTGGTTCGCGAACACGACACACGAAGTGTGGAGTGGAAAGAGGAAAAGGTCCCACCGGGCGTGCCAGAATCTGTTCCCCTCCGAAAGACGGCGCGGCGTGGGGACGTCTCGCCTGAGATTCGGGGCAGATGCTAATTGGTGCTATCCGTCTACCTCTCCGAAGATGCCAAGTTGGTTTATGGCACCGTATATCGAAGGTTTAAACGGATGCGTCCGATGTAGCAGACTTCGTCAGATTCCCCCTCGCTTGAGGGGTTTTTGATTGTGGGGACGCTCTTCTCTGCAGGCGCAAGCCCCTGCAGTTAATTACGCTACCGCACTGCGGTAACCACTTTCTCCTTCTCCAGATGGTCACTTCGTGTCGTGTGTGTTTATTTTGTGTTTAGTTGCCCGTGGATTGTATACGGAGACTGAGTTATGTCGTCGCCCGTAGGGCGTGGACTAGTCCAAATCCGTATTATCTTAGATTTGGGTTTGGGGGTTTGGGTTTAAGGATACGTTAGCCTCATTGGAGACTAAGATCGACTTAAACGTTTGTTAAGGATACGTTAGCCTAGTTTTTAGACTAAGATCGACTTAAACGGGATCGTTTAGATCCAACAATAGAGCAATTAAGGGAGCCCTGTTGTTTAGTTTAGTGACATCACGGTCAGTAGGTAGTTTAAGGACATTGCGGTCCATAGATAGTTTAAGGACATTACGGTCCAATGTTAGTTTTAAGACGTTGCGGTCAAGGTTAAGGACGTCATAGTTCGTGGATTTAAGGACTCCACAGTCCGATATTAGTTTTAAGACATCACGGTCAAGGTTAAGGACGTCATAGTCCGTTGTTAGTTTTAAGACATTCCGGTCAAGGTTAAGGACGTCATAGTCCAGGGTTTAAGGACCCCACAGTCCGATGTTAGTTTTAAGACATCCCGGTCAAGGTTAAGGACGTCATAGTCCATGGGTTTAAGGACCCCACAGTCCGTATCAATGTGTGGTCATCGGGACCTGTCACCTCTTTGAAGACGTTGAGGAATTACAACGCTAAGTATCAAAGGAGTGAAGAGATGTACCCTTGAACCAAGGTAGATTAAATAGTCTTTGGCCCAATTTGGGACCAAGACCAATCAATTATGTTATGAGCCCATTGGCCCAGTTAAGTTCGGGTTGAGGACTTATGGCCATCTTGGGCTAAGTCCAATCATGTTTGGAATATTGGCTTTCTGTTGGTCCATTGAAGGAGAGGCTTTGCCTCTAGAACTTAGCCAATTGGGCTGAAGCTAGTGTTAAACACTAAAGACCAATCAGTGTTGAACACTGGGAATGAGATTGACAAGTCAGTGTTTAACACTAAAAGATAGTTGGTGTTAAACACCAGCAACAGGGCTTTCAAATTAGTGTTAAACACTAAAACAAATCAGTGTTAAACACTGGCAACAGAGATCTCAAATTAGTGTTAAACACTAAGGTAATCAGTGTTGAACACTGGTGACAGAGATTTTAATTTAGTGTTGAACACTAAGAAAATTAATATTAAACCCTGTTAACAGGGGTTTAATTTAATGTTAACACTAAGAAATTCAGTGTTAAACACTGCAAATAAAGTTCTTCAATTAGTGTTGAACACTAAGGTAAATCAGTGTTGAACACTGGATTCAGAGGTTCTAATTTAGTGTTAAACACTAAGGTAAGAGGGGTCACGTGGTAGCACGTGAGGGCGCCCTCCCCTGCGGAGTTTTTCAGGGGTCACGTGGTAGCACGTGACCCTGCTCCTTTGCATTTTTGTTTAAGACTTAAATTCTTCACTAAATCCCCATTTTCTTGAAGAATTATATTCTTAGATAGATTTGAACTCTAAATTCTTTTCTGTAGGAATTAAATTCCTCATATATGTGAAGAACTGGATTCTATCATAGGGTTCAACTTTAGAGAAATTAAATTCCCACTTTCTCTTAGAGAATTACTCTTAGATAAAGTTAAACCCTTAATTTATATTCTGAAGAATTGAATTCCCATATATGTGAGGAATTAGGCTCTGTCATAGGGTGAAACCCTAATTTCTTCTTTCATAAGGGAATTGAATTCCTGTTATTTTGACAGAATTAAGTTCTTAACTGGTTCTGTTCATTTCGAAGGAATTAAATTCCTATAACATAGGGTTAAACCCTAATTTTATTTCAAAGGAATTAAATTCCTATAATTCCGTGAGAATTAAATTCTCAAACTTCCATTCCCTCTCTATGCTTTGGATCTGCATGGCAGGATCTCAACCCAATGAGAATTAAATTCTCAATTCATGGGGAGATGTGCACTTTGCAGATCCCCTACTAAAGAGAGAGCTAAGTTCCTCTTTTTAATATAAGAGTTAAACTCTTTTGAGAATTAAATTCTCTCTTTTTTTTAAAGGCCTTCCCTTTCTTACCCAAGGTTTTCTTCTGCAGCAGATCAAATTCTTCCAAAGTCTCAAGGCTCTATTTCTTTTCCTCTCTCTGTCTCTGTCCTTTTTCCTGTGTATCTCTTGGCTCCTATTTATAGGAGAAGGAGCAGAATCAATTAGTTTCAGTGAATCATTCATTGAGGGATTTGATTTGTATTCGTTAGAGATTTGATTTGCATTCATCATTCATTTGGACCTTTGGATTATTAGGTGAATTTTATTCACCATTGGATTTTGAATCCAAAGATATTCCTTTGTTATTTCGGTTAGATTTTAAGGGGAAATCTTTCCAAGTTCAAGATTTTTCCATAGATAGGTGATATTTAATCACCTTTAAATCTTTAATCCAATCGGTTCCAAATAATCATTCTCCTTTGGAAAGATTTGAATGCTGTTCAGAATTTAATTCTGTTAAATAGATAGGCTTTGAAAGCCGGTCACGTGTGGCCACGTGACCCCTGGTCACGTGTAGGCACGTAACCCCTTGGAACGAGCTTTCTTCTGCTTTCTGCGCTTTGTCTTCTAACCGCTGTTCAGCCGTCACGTGCCAACACGTGACCCCTGGTCACGTGTGAGCACGTGACCCTTTCTGGAGCCTTTCCTTTGATTTAATCAAGGAGCTGAATCTGCCTTTGCCGCTGCTTTTTAATTGTCACGTACCAACACGTGACTGCTGGTCACGTGATGCCTCCTCCGTAAACTTTCCTGATTTTAAATCAGGAAACAATACATATCTATCCTGACATCAATATCTTATCAGGTTCGCGGCACATTTGATCCCGACCAATGATATTCGGGTTAGACGATTCCAACAAGGCTTAGACCCGGAGATTCATAAGGCATTAGCCACAGGCGACTACCCAACTCATGAACTCGTCCTAAAGGCAGCACATCGTTATAAAGCTGTGATCAAGAAGAAGGGTAAGCCCCAAACAGCCAGAATCAAACGCCCTGCTACCCAGATGACAGGAGGGGCCTCTTCTATGCCGGCTTTTGCACCCAAGAGACCAGCAGGATTATTTAACCGGTCCAGTCCAGATTTATGTCTCTACTGCAAGAGAACTGGACACCTAGCGAATGACTGCAGGCATGCAAATGGTCTGTGTTTGATTTGTGGCACATCCACTTATGCGATAGGAGCATGCCCATATCGTATCAACACAGCACCAGCACCTAGACCTGCAATCACAGCCCCGTAGAGGCCAGCTATCCATGCACTTGCACCTTGCCTAGCTCTTCCTGCACCAGCTCCACGTGGACTACCTGCATAGCCTCATCATCAATTCCATCAGGAACAGAGAAACGTGCCTCAAGGGCAAAGAAATGTGCCCTAAGGACAGAGGAATGTGCCTCCAGCAAGGAGGATTGTACCGAGATGTCAGACTTTTACAATGACGGTCGAGGAGGCCGAAACCACAGGACAAGTCATCACTGGTAATTCCCCAATCCTTTCAACCTTTCAATCCTTGTGTATCACTATACTTTTCTTATATCTAAACCCAACCCCACACAACTTAGGTACTATACTAGTAGCCACCCTTCCTGCACTCGCACTTTTCGACAATGGAGCATTACACTGCTTCATGTCACAACGATTTGTGAGAACGCATGCGATTCCCGTGAAGCCACTCATTTCAAGATGGAATATCAGTTCCGGGAATGGAGTCTTGAAGGCAACTTTGGGGTATGATCAATGCCCAGTTGTAGTTTGTGGTCGAGAATTCTACGCAAATTTCAAAGTACTGGACATACCAAATTTCGATGTTGTGTTGGGAATTGATTGGCTGGAAGTATTCTATACTACTATTGACTGCCATCAAAGGAGGGTGGTATTTGAGATACCAGATCACCCAGTCTTCTATTTCAAAAGTGAAGATAGAACTTTGGAGCCAGAAAGCTACCGTGCTAAACCGAAGAATGCAGAAATGTTCTCTCTACTGGCGGAAGAAGAAAAGCCCGAAGTAGTTCGAGAGTTCGAAGATGTGTTCCCTGAAGACATATCAGGTTTGCCTCCCGATCGAGCTCTTGAGTTCAGTATTGATTTACAACCTGGTGCACAACCTGTAATCAAAGCTCCGTATCAATTAAGTCCGGAAGGATTGAAGGAGATCCGCATTCGGTTGGACGAACTGCTGAAGAAAGGTTGGATCCGACCTAGTACTTCGAGCTGGGGATCCCGGTACTACTGGTGAAGATAAAAGAAGGTTCTTATAGGATATGTGTGGATTATCGAGCTCTGAACGAAGTGACGATTAAGAACAAGTATTCACTACCGCGTATCGATGACCTTTTCGATCAGTTGAGTGGGTCTTGTGTCTTTTCAAAACTAGATCTTCTTTCGGGTTACCATCAGGTGAAGGTCAAAGAGTCCGACATTACGAAGACGGCGTTTAGAACTCGTTATGGTCATTATGAATATCTCGTAATGCCATTTGGAGTGACCAATGCACCTGCCATCTTTATGAACCTGATGAACTAAGTTTTCCGAAAGTACTTAGACAGGTTCGTTGTCATTTTCATCGACGAAATCCTGGTGTATTCAAAGAATCGGAAAGAACATGTCGAGCACTTACGGATTGTCCTGGAGACATTGCGACAACATCAGCTCTACGCCAAGTACAGCAAGTGTGAATTTTGGCTAGATCAAGTCAGATTTCTCGGACATATCGTTTCAGGCGAAGGAATCTCAGTAGTTCCAGCTAAGGTTTCTGCTGTCAGTGAGTGGCCGACACCAAAGACGGTGAAGGATATACGAAGTTTCTTGGGCTTAGTAGGATACTACCGACGTTTTATCGAAGGATTTTCAAAGATCACAGCACCCCTGACCAAACTCACCCGTAAAGATGAAGCATTCGTGTGGTCAAAAGCATGTGAAATAGCTTTTGTAGAACTCAAGTTGAGGTTAATCCCTGCACCTATTCTTATAATACCGGATCAATCTGGAGGATTTGTGGTACATTGTGATGCGTTCGGTAAAGGATTAGGATGTGTTCTACACCAGCATGGAAAAGTTGTGACTTTTGCATCAAGACAATTGAAGGTTCATGAGCGCAACTATCCAACACATGATATAGAATTGGCAGCCGTCATCTTCGCACTCAAGATTTGGCGCCACTATCTTCTAGGAGAACGAGTGAATATACACACTGACCACAAGAGTCTGAAGTATGTATTTACACAGAAGGAACTAAACATGCGGCAGAGAAGATGGCTAGAACTCATGGAAGACTTCGACATCAACCTACAGTATCATCCTGGGAAGGTGAATGTAGTTCCCGATGCCCTTAGTCGCCAGCCATTAGCAATGAACCTCACCGCTCAGTGGAAGCTACAACAAGAACTGCATGGATTGGAGATCAAAGTAGTTGTGCTAGATAACGCTTCATATTTGATGAACTTAGAAGTCCAGTCCACTCTTGTAAATCAGATCAAGGCAACTCAAGTAAGTGATGACAAGCTACAAAAGATCCGAGAATAAGTAGAAAGTGGATTTCGAACTGATTTCATCATTCACGAAGATAGATCCTTGCAATATGGAAGCCATTTAAGTGTACTAGTCGGCTCTGTTCGAGAAGAGTTGATAAAAGATGCTCACAGCTCTTCTTATTTGGTACACCCCGGTGGTACGCAGATGTACAAGGATCTACGACAACACTATTGGTGGAATGGAATGAAGCGTGAAGTAGCTAGAAGCGTAGCCAAGTGTTTGGTGTGTCAGCAAGTGAAGGCTGAACATCACAGAACTGCTGATCTACTTCAGCCGTTACCAATCCCAAAATGGAAATGGCAGCACATTACCATGTACTTCATGTCTGCCCTCCCTCGCAGCACGAAGGGTAACGACACAATTTGGGTTATTGTGGATCGACTCACCAAGTCGGCTCATTTTATTCCATTTCGAGTTGGCCAATCAACAAGATATTAGCAAAGAAGTACATGGAGGTGAGCATAAATCTAAAGTAAGATTTAAACCTTCAAGATATACCATATTTGATACCCATAAACTCATGCAGGAGATCATGAGATTACATGGAGTACCTGTTTGCATCGTCTCCGATCGTGATACAAGATTCTGATCACAATTTTAGCAGAGTTTGCAAGCTAGCCTGAGAACGAGTCTGAATTTCAGCATGGCTTATCATCCACAAACGGACGGACAATCCGAGCAAACAATTCAGATTCTGGAAGACATGCTAAGAGCCTGTATGTTAGACTTCGGAGGTTCGTGGAAAGATCATCTACACCTTGTGGAGTTTTCATACAACAATAGTTATCAGGCAAGCATTAGGATAGCACCATTCGCAGTACTCTACAGACGGAAATGCCGATCACCACTATGTTGGGACGACGTTGGAGATCGTGAACTCCTTAGACCAGAGATGATCGTGGCAACTGTGGATGTAGTTCGCACGATCAGGGAAAGGATGCGCATAGCCCAAGACCGACAGAAGCATTGGACAGATGCAAAGCGTCGACATCTGGAGTTCCAACCTGGAAACCATGTATTCTTGAAGATCTCTCCCAAAAGAGGAGTGATCTGTTTTGGCAAGAGAGGTAAAGTCGGTCCAAGATACATAGGATCGTTCGATAAAGTCGAACGAGTTGGAGAAGTGGCATACCGTTTAGCATTACCACCCTCATTGGAAGGAGTGCACAACGTGTTCTACATATCCCAGCTACGACGATATATGAGCAACCCCAGCTACATACTTGATGACTCAGAACTCACAGTACAGACTGACCTAACCTGCAAGCAACAACCAGTTGAGATCCTGGACCGAAAGGTGAAGACATTGCGGAATAAGGAAGTAAACTTGGTCCGGGTGATGTGGAGAAAGGATTCTCCAGGAGAATCAATATGGGAACGAGAAGAAGATATCCGTACAAGATACCCTTATCTTTTTGAAAATTAGTCCCTATGTAATTGTAAATTTCGAGAACGAAATTTTTATAAAGAGGGTAGAATATAACGACTCTGAAATCTCTGTACAGAAATTTTCCTGTTAATATACAGAAAAGAGTATTACAGCCTGTGTAAGAATTAAAATTTACTTTAGTTAAATAAAAGCAAAAAATAACTTGTAGCTCACCGGTAAAACCTCTACACTACTGTGACGTAACATATGTAATTGAATCCCATCAGACGCAATTATTTTTTTCTGATTTTTCTTTTTAATTTTTGGAAGCCCAAGAATTGCACGTGCAATACACGGGGAAATGAAAAGTTTAGAAAAATCAAGCAGGCACAATGAGGTGTACACACCCTAAAACCCATGTGGCACGAATCTCGAGACCAACCAACGAAATCCGGCCGGCCATTTCATGGTTTCGACCGGCGCCGATGGCTCTGATGCACCAAAATTGCTCCGTACTTTGCACACTTGTCCCTTCAGCTCCCCTTAACTCCTCTGCATTGTTTGATTTCCCTGCAATCAAACAGAGACCATTCATTTCACTATTTAACATCATTTTAATGCTTTTTAATCCAAAATTTTAATTTCCAAACCCTAATTCTTCACTATAAATACCACCCCATGTTTTAGCTCTTCACCATTCTGAAATTCTAGCAAAAATTCTCTTAAAAAGTTCCTAAGTGCAAGTGGAGTCAAGTGGAGTTAGCGACCAAGTTCTTTCCGTCGAAGATCGAAGCCGATTCCAGAGCTCTCGCGACGCCACGAAGCTCGTCTCTTCTTCCTTACTCTTTCCTTAAGATTTTTAAACCGTAAGTCTCTCCCAACTCTCTTTCTTTTCATCGAAATTTATCTCCAAATCATATATTGGTAAAGTGGAGTTATTCCCGATACCTTTTCTTTTAAAACCCAGAACTCCCTTTTCTTTTAAATCTTGGTCAATACAATTTTACCACACTATTTGTAACTTTAATTACCAATGTTTAGATTCAAGTTTAACCAAAAAGTTTCATATGAAATAAACATAATTGAACTTTTTCATTAAAATACCTTGAACTTTATTATCATCTCTTTTCGATTTTGTTAAAACAATACCTTTAGAAAAACCTCACGGAGTAACGATCTACCCAACACGCACACTTAGTTTCATAGCACGATGCCTATATACATGTATAATTGGTTCAAAGAATAAGTTTACAATAAAATACCATATCTTTTAAAAACCGGGTTTCTTTTAAAACGGTATTTTGAAAATCCTTGGCAATACGTCTGTACAACGCTCGTTAGGGGACCCACTAATGGATGGTGTGGACTATCACACATTCTTGAGATAGTAGAGCGAGATGCAGAACTCCTCAAGAAGTATTCGATCTCGAAAGGAAATAAAATACGTTTTTTTTAAGAAATGCGACTTTTCTAAATAAAAATAATTTTTGAAATTTTTTTTATATAAAATTATAAATCCATATTTTCATTATATTATGAAACTATATTTTTTCTAAAAATGAAAGATTAAAAAAATGTTAATAAAATACCATAAAGTTACCAAAAAGGACTAGTTTTCAATAAAATACCATAAACTTTTAAAAACTAAGTATTTATCATTAAAATACCCCAATACTTAAAATACATATTCATGAAAACCCTAAGTAATGCAAATCACCTCGAGATTTATTTTTAAACTATATTAAACTATTTTTTCATAAAACCCTCTCTAGATATACAAAACGATATTTTAAGGATTTTAGTAAATATAGGTTTAAGAAGGATCAATTCTCTTGAGCCCAGAGAGCCGGAGAAAGTGAGTGCTTGCCTATTCATGTTAGACAACTTGAAGGAGTTATCAATAGCAATTGTCTCGGAAAAAGATACAAATCCTGCCATCCATGTGCAGCAGTTGCCGATTACTTCCGAACCTAAGAATTTAAGAGTTAAATCAGTTTATAAGTGTCTGACTCAATCTGAGTCCAAACTCAAACCTGAATCAAAAATCAAACACGAACTTGAATACTTCATCATGAACATGAATACTCGAATTCAAACATCAAACTCAAACTTGACTCGACTTGACCAAACCATGGTTATAACTTGACATGAACTCAACATGATTACTTGAACACATAATTACATCCTGAACATGAACCTGAACATTTTATATCCATAGTTTCGGCCAAGACCTGTAAATATAATCTATACAATACATTACGCGGGGATAAAGGGGTAGATTGGTACGAAACGCATATCGTAGCACGAGAGGTCACTTAAAAGACACCTACATGAATTCACGTGTCGTTGTCCCGTGGGTTATGACGGGGTCTTGTACTACATGTTACCATAATCCACGGGGTAAGATGGACTCCTTTCTTATACATGAATACATTTTTTTATCAAACTACAAATAACTACATTAGATTAACTATTCTATACCGGTGAACGATCATATACAACTTGACCTGTTCACTTCATATTATATATTATCTCATATTTCTTCTTTTGGGACTTACCGAGCGCTAGTTCGCTGACGACATTCTTTTCTGTTTCTTTCTTTGGAATGTTCGTCAGAAGGACCGGACTCTGAGGAGATAGAGCCGAGCCGGGAGGACCTGGACCAGCTTACAGCTTAGCCTGACTACTAGTTTTTCTTGCACTTATTTTCTGTATGCCATTGTTTAGGCATTTTCTTTATATCATTGTATCTTTTTATTTTCAAACAGTTGTATGTAAGGTTGAATGTAAATAAAGTTGTTGTTTCCTTTTATTACTTTTGTCATTCTTTGTTTATTTATATATTGATTAATTACGCTTAACGTATTTATTTTATTGTAAATACGTTGCGGGCTTGTCACGTCACCGTTTCCGTCTATTGGGAAGCGGGGCATGACAAAGTGGTTTTGCAAACTTATAGTTATGTAAACTTTCGCCCAAGAGCGAACTCCTTGTGTAGGGATTAAGGCTCTTTCCTCATCGACTGAGGTGCGTAATATTCCTAACCGAATACTACGATACAAAGCATACAATACGGCTATAGTGTTTGCAAGTTTATAGTACCACAAAATTTTGCTCAAGAGTGAACTCCTTGTGAAGGGATCAAAGCTCTTTTCTCTGAGTTGCAGGATATTCCTAACCGAATACCTCTATGCAAAGCAAAAGAATCGACTATAATATCAATTTTAGTGATACAAACTTTTACTCAAGAGCGAACTCCCCGTGAAAGGATCAAGACTCTTTTCTCATCGAATGAGCTACATGGCATTCCTAACTGAATGCCTCTATGCAAAACAAAAGAATCGACTAAAATATCCTTTTAGAAAAAGTTTAGTTCCTACAATGTATAAGTTTGTTTTACTTTGTATTAATCCAATTAATACGATCCCAACTTCTAGATAACCATTATCTAGCATTTTTCTTCTCACACAATCTTAGAAAAATTATGGAAAGAAAATAGAATGCACATCTACGCCATCCGCATTCGCCATGGGACCCCAGGTCTTCACCGTAAGGTTACTTAACTTACAGCAGGGCGAGGGCAGAGCTAGTGCAGGTGCAAAACGTATATAGAATTTATTTATATATACCATATATCACATATATCAATATATCATCGCATGCAAATAATTACATTACAGCATGCGGGAAAACAACATCAGAGAATTGGAATGGTCGGATCACCTAGGAATCCCGCGTTTCGTTCGAGCCAAAAATGAAACGCGACATTCCCCAGTCGCATGAATAGCCCATGTGCAGCCAAAAGCAATATCCCTGCGAGCACGGCGAACCATCTGTCAATCCTAGAAAATGAGGCAGCATGCCTCATAGCTGTGAGTGTGTCACCCAACACTTTCTTGAATCTGGTAGCTCGGGCACTCCATCATGAATGCACATGTACCCTCTACAAGCACGGCGTGTCATCCTCCAA
Source organism: Agapanthus africanus (assembly GCA_030015575.1). Lineage (NCBI taxonomy): Eukaryota > Viridiplantae > Streptophyta > Magnoliopsida > Asparagales > Amaryllidaceae > Agapanthus > Agapanthus africanus. The sequence goes on from CM057340.1 coordinate 738,296,042, forward strand.
TCCTAGAACTAGGCGGTCCGGTCTCAATTCCTTGAGATGGTCACCCGCTGCCTTCTAGAATCCGATGACACGGGTGCTTCACCGCGGGACAATCCTAAACCTGTATTATTTACAATGGAAACAACGACCGCTCCTAGGTCGTGTTCCAACAAAATAATAATACAATAAGCGGAAACGGCGGCCACAAACCGGATGCTCGTTCCGAATGAATATATATTATCTTTTGCACATGAATATAAAGACTATATACAGTACATCACACAATTCCGCACGGGACTATTCATTTCGTGACAATCCGAATCGTTCCAAGCACAAGATATGTAAAACAACATTATCATCACAAATAACTACTGTGAAATTTTGTCTAATTGACATATAGCAAATAGACGACATCACATATCATTAAATGCGAAAAAACGACGCTACAGTTTCGATCAAAAAACTTTCCGAACACCCCAAAAACCAAACAAAATCAAATCTCAAACCTGGGGAAAGCAGACAATGCTAAAAATCCAATTTCCACATGTTTAAGCCCCGGAAGAAATTTAGGAGCAAGAGCCCCTACCATGGCCATAAACAGCGGCCAAAACAAATAAACCAGCAGACTAGGTAGGTCTAAATGCCTCTAGGTTTCATCCTTGTTCATTTCAAAGCACAAACATCACTCTGCAACCGTTTAAAAAAATTTCAGGTGAAGTTTTAAAATTCGAACAGAGACTTAAAAACTGGAATTGAAAATCGGTAAGTTTTGTGATCCGACACCGTAATTTCGTATAAATGAAAGCTATGGTCTATGGCTGGTTCTGATACTACTGTAAGTCAGACAATGCACCCCATCCCATAAGGTCGTCGTGGCACCAACTGATCCCTCAGAACTACTTTTTACACATCTCTCCTCACAATGGACTACAACTCGTTGAACCTTCCGTATGGAACACCCTGAAGGTAAGAGCCTGCGCTCTGCCATACTATCACACAGTGAGAACCTCCCATGGGTCGACACTGTCTAGTAGCTCCGATACCACTGTAAGGATGTCGTGCTCGCTTGAAAGGATTTTAGGACACAGCGGAATCGACAAACAAAATATTCTAGTGAACAAAACATCCTAACCCTAGAATCTACCATAAACACAATAGCTTGCAAACCACAAATAGAGCTAGAACAAGGAGATACAACCTTTGTAGCGCATTGGCCACCTCTCCTTGGACTCCGGCTAAGCTCCGCGTGCTCCAGATCGTGCTTGGTTAACGATCGACTTGGTCGAAGATGATCCACGCAAGGGCTTCCAATTCTAGATTCAACTTCAACACCTTGAAGTAACTCTCATTTCTATTTGTTAAATATGAAGATAAAAGAAGATGTAGTTTGTAGAATGCTCATCTTTCTTGCTCTCTCTTCTTCTTTTCTTTTTCTTTCTCATTTTTCTCTTATGCGCCCTTGGATGAGAGAGTGTGTAGTGAATGTTATGGCTAGAACAATATATATTCCTTTCATATCATATATTCCTTATCTTTCATCCAAGTGTTATGTGCATGAGAGTGGAAGCTAAAAGCTTCCACCTCATTCCCATTTCATGTATAAAAAGAAAAATTAGATTAAAATAAAAGACACACACATGTGTGTGTAAGTATGATGGCCATCATACAAATCAAATATATGTACATGACATGTAGCCTATAAAGAGAGCGCATAAGAGCAAACCAATAATACTAGTTTATATATGCATCATCATATAAAAGTAATATCATTAGATCATAACTTGATTTAATGACCCGGTCCAATCATAAACCGGCTAGTATTATTATCCGTCCGATTAATACACTTAGTATCACATACACATATTTAATTGGACTCCCGCATGCATCGCCATACGTGCACTACATCATTTTGCTAGAACCGGAAAACCCTCTGTGTGGGACTCTAAAGACTCGACAATACGCCGGTAGTAGGCCAGGATCATATCCGATTGATCCGAAACACATTCAGATCAACCCCCCACTGGGTTAACCTACAATCACATCGGCGGTATTAGCTGTCCGTAACGGCTACCCAGGTATTGAATGAAAAACTAGTCGACAAGAAAGCCTATCCATACCCTATTAGAGCCTATCAGTTACACTCACCATACAGTCCGGTCTTTTCGTCTAAGACTATCGCTGTTGGGGTCGAAAATTGCACATCGGTTGACCAAGTAAAAGTCAAGGTCAACCCCAAGCCAGCGAGCTCAATCCCAGCTCAAGTGGGCCCATGCCCAACTCGAGCCCCGTGGCCAGCCCCCCTATGCCAAAATAAAAATCATGTAATAAATAATTTTAATATAATTTTTTTTATGCATGAATGTAAGCAAAATGGGCATAAACCCAAATTTTTGTAAAGTTCATGGCTCATGTGCAAAAGAAATGAGCACATGAGGCATGGGATGGGCAAAATGCCATTTTGTAAAGCCCAAGGGGCTATATGTAAATGTGTAGGCTTATATAAGACAACATGATGATGAAATAAAAAAATCCATTCACTCAAACTCTAGGGTTTTTGTGTCTCCTTCCTCTTCCTCAAGGTTCTAAACCTTCTTCTTTTTTAAAATTAAATCAAAAGTTTCACTCTTTCTTTTCCAAAAATAGATAGTTTTTCACCACAAAACCTACGAAGTGAAGCCCAGATCTTCCATCCAATCTCCAAAAGGAGAGATTTTTAGATCTCACCATCTTTTCCCCAAGAGCCAGCCAATAAAGAAGAGGAAGAAGGAGACCCACTTCCAAGAACCCCACTTTGGGAAAGATCCAGCGCTCAAGGGAGAAGCCCTTTTCATCAGCTCCAAAAATATCTTAGTAGTTTAACTCCTTAAAATACACACACACACACACACAAAATAATAAATCTTTCTTTTCGGGAGCACAGCTCCTAGTGCAGGGAACAAGTCCCTTTTCCTGCTGACGCCCAGCACCCGCGTGCCAAGCACGTGGGGCGCTGGCGCCCAGCGCCCGCGTACCACGCACGTGGAGTGCTGGTGCCCAGCGCCCGCGTGCCACGCACGTGAGGTGCTGGCCCCCACGCGTCATTTGGACGCTTTTTCCCCTTTTTATATATATGTATATATGTATACACACACACACACACACACACACACACTCCACGACACTGTCCCCGTTAGAAAAAAATTTCTAGCGGGGCGCTGCCCCGCACCCCGCAAAGGGGCTGCTAGCCCCCTTGACCCCAAACCCGCTATCCGAGTAGCGGGACCCCCGTAAAAACTCTGCGGGGCCCTGATATATCCAATTCCCCTCCAAAACAGAAACACTGCACATTGAGTTCGCATGACCCATCAATCGGAGGTTCCCTCGCTCCAAAGGTGAGGGGTAATTAACGGCAGCTTAGTCCGCGGCTGCCGGAGATTCGGATCCCCACAATCAATAAACCCCGGTCTACCCTAAGTAGGGGGAATCTGTAATGCGCCTGACAAGCGCGCGCCTATTCCCATCTCAATGGAGTGACGAAAAACACCCTACAGTCGCATGCCGGGTCTGGGAGGTGGAAACCGTCAAACTCCTAAAAACTCGATAAGTCGTGCCGACGTCAGGCTCATGACCACCAGAGAAACTACTGATAACACTTATCAATAAATCTCGTCTGCCTGGGCCAAGGACTTATAGTCATAACCAGCTATGCACTATGCGATATCAACTCTCTATACCGAGAGAGATTAATTCTCTCGATCGTTCATTGCTTCCATGTGCTTCAGGACTGTACCCAACTAAAACATGTTTGCATGGCTCTTTAAAACAATGGTAGTGTAGTAATCAAAGTACAATGGGAACACACACAAGACACTATGGCGATCTCGGGTCTAGGGACTACTCTGTACTCATGTCATCAAAGAACTGCTATCTAACGATTGGTATAATACCATGTAGGAGTTCTCGATGAGTCTGTCCAGTGTAACTCATCCAATGAGCACATGTATATAATCTTTGGTGTCAAACACCAATGGCTATGAGATCAACCATCGCCTCTTATGGGGTCAAGAAACGTATACACTAGTCTAAACTAGAATACCGATACCCGTTCTCGATACTCCTACGACTTGGGACTTTTAAGGACGTGCTTATAAACTACCTAAGCTCCACTAGTATGATCCCTATTATCTCAGACTCATTCTGAATTAACACCAAACCAAATATCTGCGATTTATAATGATTGTCACGCCCCGCTTCCCGGTGTACGGCGAAGGGACGCAACGAGGTCCGCTACGTATTTACTCAGAAGCAAATATGCTAAGCGTAACTAAGCAATATAAAAGTAAATGCACAAAAGATAAGATATAATAAAGACAGCAACTTTATTTATTAACATTCCTTTGTACAATACATGAAAAGGAAATACAACTGAAATAAAAACAATGCCTAAACAATGGCATGACAGGAAATTAAAGGTATTGAATAGAAAATGTACAATGTCTAGAGCTCAGGGTCTTCGCTGTACTGATCCAAGTCTTCTGCAGTTGGCTCGATCTCTGACGGATCCAAATCATCTGACGACATTCAAAGAAGAAACAAATAGAATGTCGTCAGCGAACAGGTCGCTCGGTAAGTCCCAAAGATAAGAGGAAAGTAGAATAGACAGAATAAGAAAGTATCTTTTAAAGTTGTATTATATTGCTGTAATGTTGTGTTAACGCTGTTGTTTGTAGCTTGGTACAGAAGGATGCCAATGTATACGAGAGGGGTCTCTATATGCTAAAGACTAGGGCAAACGGAATGTACAAGGAACCGTTAAGCCACGGTACAACAGCAACGGAATATAGGTTAGGTGTCTTAATCTTACCGTCTCGTGCCACCTTTAACACCTTCCATACCAATCTACCCCTTAAACCCCGTAGTGTTTTGATTGTTTTGTTTGTCTTGTATTGTAACTGTATAAATTGTATAATTGGATGACTGACCAAAACCATGATATCAGTAAACGGATGTAACTGGAGAATCATGTATGTAACTGGAGAATCATGTAAATGGAATGTATATCCATGGTTCGGTTAAGTCAATATAGATTGAATAGTTTGAATATATGGATTCATGGATTCATGTTGAATTGTAGATTGTACTTGAATCATATTCAAGTCAGATTATACTGAGACTCAAACTGAGTCAGACAATTAGAAAAGTAAATTGAAGTCCTGATTGTTTTGATGTTATCGGTAACCGCTGCACATGGGCGGCATGATTTGTGTCTTTTTCAAAGACGATTACCGTATTGATAACACCGTTGTTAAGTTGTCTATCTTAAATAGGCAAGCACCTACTTCTCCGGCTCCCTGAGGCTCAAGAGATTGGTCCCGCTTAAACCTATGTTTACTAGGGTCTTTAGGGTAATTTATAGAACTTGAGGGGGTTTTATGTAAAAATACTTTGTATAATTTTCAAAATACAACTCAAGTATTTAATTATCGTCTTTATATACATACAACAATTTAATGATCAAGATAAATATGTATACATGTTCGAATAGTATGAAATGAGTCAAGTATATTATTCAAGTAACTACCATAAACAATGCTGTAAACAAATATTATGTACGACCAATTAATCAAGTCAATCAATTTCTGAATATAAACAAAAATATAGATCTAAGTGTTGTGCACGTGTGAGCTCTAGTCGCGCCTAAATACGACTACCGTTTTGGGAGATATACTCATTTTCGTTTTGTCGCGCAGAACAGATCAGAATTCGTCCAGCACCGTCGCATATTTTTAAAACACAGTTTGAGTTAATTTCTATCGGATTTCAGGTTACAAAAATTATTATAAAATTGGTCTTTCGATGTACTTATCCAAAACACCAAGATTCACACGATTTGGATTTCTTAAACTATAGTTATGATCATTTTAATATCAATGTTTAAAACAGAAATTCAGATTTCTGGACAGCAACTATATATTGTATTGCAAAGCCTATATTGGGGTGTTTCATGCATTTCTAAGTAATCAAGTATACATAAAATTATAGTTCTACCAATTGTACATCTACACATCTAAATTTTTTCACGAACGGACATCAGGAGTTTGAGTTATGTCTAATTTAAAAACAGTGTGCGAATCAGGACAGATTCTGTCCAGATCCGTCACTTAATATTGTAACACAGTTTTCTTTATCTTAGATGGGTTTTCAGTAAAACTATAAAACTAAGAAAATATAGATCATTCGATGTAGATATCAAAAACACCTGAGTTTGCTCAATTTGGATACCGGTATACGAAGTTATGTGTCCTAAAAGTTGACCGATAACTGCAGTTTTCTGTTTTACGATCAGTGAAAAAACGATGTAATTTCTAAACTGTTATGCGGTTCGATCTAAAATTTTTACAGCGTGTACGAAATAATATATTCTATCATATGTAAATTTCCTAAAATTTGCAGAATTTAAAATTAATTTATAAAAATTATTTTAAAACTAAAGGTATTGATATGTCATATGTGAGAAATGAGAAAACCATGGTATTTATTCGTAACTTCAGTTTTTTTTTTACAAACATTAAATAATGTGATTTAAAATAAAACAACAAACATGCAATCCTAATTTGTCACTATGAAATTTTAACATGTGAATTGAGAGTAATGAAAAAGACTTTACAAACTATATATGTGTGTATGTTTGTGTGTTCATTATTTTTATACGTATCCATTTAATTAATTATTTAGGAACTATGATATATCAAGGGAAGTTTTTCATGGCAATATAAAACAATAGAAATATAAAGAGAAAAAGAAATAGAGGGAGGGAGGGAAAGAGAGAAGAGACTTACATACACAAGCCGGTATTGTCACCGGGCTTGTCTATCCGCCGATAGCCTCGCGTTACTAGCGAGAGTTTCTTGAAGACTTCTTTATATTCTTCTTCTTAGACTCTAGGTGAAGAGGGAGAAGTGAGAGATAAAAAATGCGAGAAAGGAAAAAATAGAGGTGGACAAATAAAGATGGTGTAATGGTGAATAATAATATATGCATTTAACATGAGAATTAAAAGAGAAATGAAAGGCCACCATTCATTTTGGAAATGAAAGGTCTCATTTGCAGGTCATGAGAAGAATAAAAAATGATAAAAAAATAATTGCAAGAATGAGAATTTGAACATGTGACTTATGGAATAACAATGCAAGGACTTAACCAATAAGCTACAAGGTTGTTCATGCACATATTTAATTAGAATTAAATATATGTTGTTGCTTAAAAAAGAAGTAGGCTTTCCAGATGGGCTGTAGAGAATAAGAATAATGGATTTGGGTTAATATTTATGAAAGAAAAATAAGAACGAGTAGTTACAAACTTAAATATAAGAAAAAGAAATTGTACACAGAAAAATACATAATAGATTGAGGAATAAAATAATAATAAATTTAATAGAAAAAGAAAAATACCAAGTACAAATAAATACGGTATATTATTGAAGAGGGATAATACAAATGTATAAAGATTTTGGGGTCATTACAATGATGATTAATACCAATGAATAGGGCGAAGGGCATTTGATATTTGTTCTTTCGATACGTGGTGTCAAAAGTAATTGCATCACCAAAAGCTGTATAGGAAGATTTTGAGCGCGTATCGACGGATAAGAAGGTTTCGATATGATTTTCTTCATTATATTTTACTATACAAGTAAAATTAGACTTCTCAACTTGAATGGATTGCAAATAAGCTAAAGTAGTTTGGGCATCCGATACATCCATAAATTGATGTCAACGTATTTTTCTTAATTCATTCTTTATATCGTTTAGCCCGTAACCAAGATTCTCTATCCCACCATGATCTTGTCATAGTATCGTATATGTTTTGCTTGTGTAAGTAGATACTCGTGCTCATGCCGCTAAGTTGCGGTCAAGGAGGAATACAAAACAAAAATTTCTAAATAAGATCACGAACTTTTACGACCTTGAATCGAATCCAAACACTAAACTAGCAACTAGAAGGAGTTTAACTACTCGGAGAGAATTTAGCTACCATTGTAGTTGTGTCCTTCGTCTTCTATTCACCTTCTTAAGCTCCTAGGAACTCTAAGAACTAGCTTAGGAGTCGGTCTTTCTTATTGAAAATGATCCACCTAAGAGAACCCTAGCTAAGGCTTTAGCTTCACACTAAAATAACAAGGGAAGCAACTAGTAAACAAAACTTGCTAGGAATTGATCATTAGAGATGTAGTGGCGTTAATTTCTAAGTTTTCTCTCCTTTTCTTTTTTCTTTCTCTACTATAAAAAACTCAAAAGAAGAGGAAGAAGAAGCTAATGATGATGGTCAACCAAAATGAGCATGGATACTAAAAATCTTTTCTTTCTTTTCTACCCTCTTCATTGCTTTTAAAAAATGGCGTGGATGGAATTATGACTCGCAGGATGAGTCACAAGCCCACACTATTCTTGAAAAAGCATGAAGAGATGAGAAAGAAAAGAAGGTCACCTTATTTGTACACATATACATATATATGAATACACACACTAATACATACACCCGTATTCGTATCAAAATACATACGCTCGTATTCGTATAAAATATGAACATCCGTATTTGTATTAAGATACAAATACTCGTATTTATATCAAGACACAAATACCCCTTATTTATACAAATACCCGTATCCGTATAAATATTGTATTCATGTTAAAATACAAATTCCATAAAAAAGAGATACTAAAAGAGATATATATAATGCTAACTCACATTTTATCCAAATGTGATAATCTAGCTATCTTTCAAGACGGCTAGTATTAAAAAAATGTCCGATTAAAAGTACGTGTGCAAAAACACGTATTTAATTGAACCTGAGTATGTATCGAAATACATACACTACATCGTTTCGCTTAAGCCGGAAAACCCTCTGTGTGGGACTCTAAAGACTCGACAATACGCTGACAGTGGGTTTAACCACAAGCACGTCAGCGACACTAGCTGAACGTAACTGCTACCTAGGTATTGAACGAAAGGAAGGTCGACAAATAAATTCGTTCGCATCCCTACTGAGCCTGAAAGTGACAATCTCTATACAGTCCAGTCTCTTCGTCTGAAAGTATCACATATCGGGTCTACGGGGTTGGAAAATGTCAGACCCCGAATAACCTGATAAGCCGTGTCGATGTGATTCAAAACCATCCCGAGAAACTACTGATCTCACAATCAGTAAATCTTAACTGTCTTGGCCAAGGCCTTATGGTGATGACCAATCGAACACAGCGCGACATCGACTCTCTATACCGGGAAAGACGAATCCCTTCTATCGCTCACTACCCTCAAGTGCTTCGGGACTGTACCCAACTAAAATCTGTTTGCATGACTCTTTAAAGCTATGGTGGGGTAACAATCTAAGTACAGTGGGAACACACTCGGGATAAATGACGATGTAAGTTCTAAAGATTAACATGTACCTATGTCACAAGAGAACTGCTATCTAACGACAGGTATATTACCATCCAGAAGTTCTCGGTGAGTCCGTCCAGTATAACCCATAACCTAATGAGCACCTATATATAATCTTTGGTGCTGGACACTAATGGCTGTGGGGCTGGACACTAATGGCCACCTTCCCTCTCGAGAATAAGAAACGTATACACTAGTCTACTCCGGAGTATCGATACCCTGTCTTGAAACTCCAACGACTAGGGACAATTTAAGGATTTGCTTATAGACTACCTAAACCCCACGAGTATGATCGTCATCACAACTCTAATAGTTAAGCAAACATCCCACAGGCTTTACCAATATGTATTCGAGATACGTAATATAAATAGAACATATACACATGTTCAGGTAAAGACAAATCAGATAGCATACTATCATATCGAGTAAGATTGTCATATACATATATATCCCAAGCATCCACATGTAATATACAATCATGTACTATACAATAATGGCCTCTAGGGCATATACATCCAACAGCTTGGACCAATCCCACTATGTTTCAAATTACGGATTTGACTTCTGTCGAATTTGGAAATACTTTTATAACAAGATAGGTATTGCACTATTGATTGCGGTACAAATGGATGGTTGTGATTTCTCTTGTAAGAAGTTACTTTCCATCGATTGTTCTTTTTAACAACAAACATATGAGCTTCGCACTTGGATCTAATATAATACTTCTCCAGAACGCCGAAAAATATATTTTATGTTTTACATCATGCTTGAAATGTTTAGGTTTTGCGACCTTGTTGCTTTAAGCGGCGGTTAAATATCGACCATTGGATTTTAACCGCTTCTTTAAAAAGCAGTTAGCGTTGAAAGGTCTTGATGTGTTGGATAAATTTTTTTATCCAACGTTGGACAAGGACTGAACCCACACACACATACGTGCGCGTACAAAGTTGATTCTATGAGGCCGGACCTCATTTCTTATTTTGAGGCCAGACTTTCTAACACACAACCTGTCATGTTTTTCGCTGATCCTGTAACGACCCTAAAAGTCCTATACACTTTTATTGATCCAATATTAATAAAAGAATGTATTTCTATCCTAGTTTCGAGTTATAAATTATTTCTGATAACTTATGTATAAAAAACTCCTTATAGCTCACTGGTAAAGCATCTACAACGTTGCGACATAGCCCGTGTGTTTGAATCTTATCAGACCCAATTATTTTTTAAGATTTTTCTTTTTAATTTTTCGGAAGCCCAAGAGTTGCACGTGCAATTCACAATTCACAGAGAAACGAAAAGTTTTAGAAAAATCAAACATGCGCAATGAGGTATACACACCAAACTTGACACGTAGCATGAATCTCGAGACGGATTATCAAGATCCGACCGCCCATTCCATCAAAAGGGCAGGCGCTGACGGTTCGATTGAGCCCAATTGCTTCCATGCTTTGCACACTCGTCCCTTCGACTCCCCTTTAACTCCCCTGCACTGTTTGATTTCCCTGCAATTAAACAGTGATCCTTCAATTCATCGTTTAACACCATTTTAATTCTTTTAATCCACATTTTTAATTCCCAAATCCTAATTCTCTACTATAAATGGCACCCCATCCCCTAGCTCCTCTCCATTCTGAAAATTTCTATCAAAATCATCCCAAAAGTTTCTAAGTGCAAATAAAGTTAGCAACCAATCTTTTTCCATCGAAAATCGAAGTCGTTTCTGGATTTTCCGCGACGCCGCGGGAATCCCCTCTTTTTTAACTCTTTCCAACACTACACAGCGAGTAAGCCTCCCTTCTCTCTTCTTCTTTCATCTTAAAACTATCTTCTAAAAACATATCGGAAAAGTGGAGTTAACTTCGATATGTGTAGTTTTAACCTTTGTACTCCTCTTTTTAAAGCAAAATAGGTCAAAATAACTTTCTCACACTACTTGTGACTTTGTTTACAATCATTTAGTTTTGAGTTTAACCAAAATTTTCATGTGAAACAAACAGATAACGGACTTTTCATTAAAATACCATGAACTTTAGTATAATCTTTTTTGATAACTAGTTTACCTATTTTTACGAAAACTTCACGGGGTAACGACCCGCCCCATACGCAAACTATGGTTTCATAGCACGGTATTCTAAACACATGACTAATTTAAAGAATAACTTTTACATTAAAATACCTCACATTTTCAAAACGGGTTTCTTTTAATCGGTATTTTGTAATCCTTGGCAATTACTTCTCTACAACCCTCGTTAGGGGACCCGCTAATGGATGGTGCGGATCATCGCACATCCTTGGGATAGTGGAGTGGGATGCAGAACTCCTCACGGAGTATTCAGTCTCGAAAGAAAATAAAAATACGGTTTTTAAGAAATACGACATTTTCTGAACAAAACAATCTTTGAAAAATTTATATAAAACTACTAATCCGCATTTTCAAAAAAAAACTTGTGAAAATATATTTTTAAAAAGAAGATTAGAATTTTTAATAAAATACCATCAAGTTTCCAAAAGAGTTAGTTTTCATAAAAATACCATAAACTTTTAATAGCTAGGTTTTATCACCAAAATACCATAACAATTAAAATACATGTTCATGAAAACCTTAAATATTATAAATCACCCTTGAGGTTTAATTTTAAACTATATTAAAGTATTTTTTATAAAAAACCCTCGAGATATGCGGACAATATTTTTAAGGACTATAGACTAATATACGCTTAACTGGTATCATTTCTCTTAAGCCCTGGGGAGCCGGAGAAAGTGAGTGCTTGCCTATTCAGGTAGACAAGTGTAACGGAGTTATCAATGGAAATTGTCTTGGAAAAAAACACAAATCATGCCGTCCATGTGCAGCAGTTGCCCGATTACTCCCGAACTTAAGAAATTTAAGAGCTAAATTATTTCATAAGATATTTACTCTAATCTGAATACAAACTCAATTAGGATCCAAATTTTAACATAAACTTGAACTCTTGATCATGAACCACAACACTGGAACTTGAATATCCTAAAACTTGAATACTAGAATACTATGACTTGACATGAACTTAACATGAATATCAGAACACAATGGCTGCTATTGAAACTGACTTGACTCGAACTATGAATACAACTAGACATAAATACATGAACACTTGACACAAATACTTGACATTGATATGAACTCAATCCTACAACTTGATATATTCATGGATTCGAGTAAGGCTGGTAATTTTAACTATAATTTAGGATACATAGGGTGTTGGGGTAGTTCAAGTGCGAATCCAACGAAATCACAGGAGTCCCCTAGATCATGAATCCATTCTACTAACACAAGTAAGTTATCATGAGGGCCCGCATTTCCTTACTCCTAAATTATAGCCTGTTGAGTTTGGAATACTTCAAAACTAGTTGAAGTCCTGTTACTAACACTTTATTCGGGCCCATGGTTTCTTACCCCTAAATTACAGCCTGTTGGGTTCAAGAACACTTTTGAGATTGGTTGACATTCACTCTTAAACTTATGTTAAATTAGTTTACCCATGTAGAGAACTTTTAGGACACTTACATGCACTTCATGTTCACTATACCTACACTGCACGGCCATGCTATACTATATTTATGTTATTTTTCCATGATATATATAGAACTACATGTTAAATAGAATAGTCATGCTTACATAAAATGACATGTTTAAACACCATATCTCATAGTCCATTACTTCATGATATCCATTTTTCTTTGTCATTATACTTTTATACTTCACATCCTTTTTGTCACGCCCCGCTACCCATAGTGCGCTAAGATCAGCACGTGACAGAGCCAACCATGCTACCCGTGGTTAGGAAACATCTCTCCATAGTCACATTACGGTTGTCTATAAGATATCAAGAACAAGAAAAAATAAAATAAACTATCTAGTACATGTCCATATGCCAGAATAAACGAGTCAAGAAATAATATACGGAAGCAATAAATCCAATAAACAATAACATCTGGAAAGTACGTCCCAAATACGGGCTCACATCAGGAAATAAAGTACGGAAATAAAACTAAACTAAACTAACAAGATTCTCACTGCTCGGCCTGACGGTGAAGTACTCCTGATCAGCCTGCGAAAGATATAGAGGATCTGGGCCATGCAAAACCCAGATGTCAGTGCGTCGTAATATCAACAATAATAAATGAACAGGATATAGGAGATATGCAGGCATGAATATAAACGATGACATGAATATAGAAAGTAAACACGAAAATGAAACAGTGAGGTGTATGTACATGTGGCGTGCAACCTATTTCTGGACTCTAGGTTATCTAATCTACAGTCTTTGAAATCAATTAATATAATTCTCATCATAACCCATCAGACCATGCCCCGTTCATTCCCCACGGGACCACGGTAACAATATATTCTAGACTATCAGTCTATGCCCCGTTCATTCCCCATGCGACCACGGTAACAATATAATAGCCCTTTGAGTTACGTTCGGTTATATTCTTGATTTCCCCTTACCTCCAAGGTTATGTGTTCAGGTCAGGTATTGATAAATATGAAGCTAATGCCAACACAGGATCAAACATGTACAGGTTTTGTCTGAATAGACAACAGGATATGTCCGTCGGGACAACAAGTCAGGGTCGTCGGCATCAGTAACAAGATCATGTATTAAGTCAAGCAGTGGTGTATCATGTCATGTCAGGTGGTGCACCGTGTATCAAATGGATGCCCAACAGTAAAATGTAGCAAGTATCGAATCACGGTAAAACACGGATGCACAAGTGTTTATCAGGGATCACATCTACAACTCAATGACCATGTAGGATGCATATTATCAGGCATAGGGTGCTAATGTAACAGTAATATGAAATAATATGATCTGGCATGCAGCTAGATGTATAATAAATGATACGGATACGAACGGGTATCGTAAAACAGTAGAACGGTAACATGGGATGCATAACGAAATAAACATGCAATATTTTTATTCATATGGATGCAAAATATGTATCATAGCATGGAGCAAGATAAACTTGCATGCAACTAGATATGTAATAAATGATACAGATGCGAACGGGTATTGTAAAACTGTAAAACTGTAACATATGATGCACGATTCAATAAACATGTAATACTTTTATTTATATGGATGTAAATATAATAGTATAGCATGTAGCAAGATAAACTTGCCTGATTGTATCTCACGACGGGGTGCATACGCCACGTCCGATGTCAGGTAAACGTCGCAATACACACATGTGCGTATAGAACTGAACCAAGCAAAGCAAGAACGTGACCACGCTGTCTGGAATGTCCACTGGGTTTTCCGGATCTTCGGCGACGAGCACGGCTCCGGCAATCACCAGGAAACGGAATCAAGAAAGTAAAGAGAAGAAAAGAAGAAGAAGAAGAAGAAGGAGAAGGGCTGGGGTTTGGTGCGGCTCTGGGTTTGGGTTCTGGGGTAGAGAAGAAGGCGAGGGGATGACGACGATGGGTCTTGGGTTTTTCGGTGAGGTTTCACTGCAAGGCAGTGGGTTGCGGAGAGGTCGTTGGGGTCGGGGTTTAGTGCAGGGAAGAGCAGGGGGGCGTGGGCTTGCAGGGAGAGGATAGGAGAGAGGAGAGAGGGTGGTGGTGAGGCGAGGCTGACAGGGTGATCGGAGCTCCGGTGAGAGTTCAGGCGGGGTTGCAGGGTTCGGTTATGTGCAGGGAAGAGGAGCTCGGGGTTGGCTTGGAGTGTTGGTGAGGAGGAGGGAAAGAGATGAGGGTGGTGACGAGGTCGACGAGGGAGATCGGCGGCGAGGGCGAAGTTGACGGAGATGGGTGCGTGGGGTTGCAGTGGGTTCGAAGGCGGGAAAGATGACGAAAGAAGAAGAGAGAGAGAGGACGTGGGTGAGGACGAGGAGGGAAATAAAGAATTAAAGAAATATGTATATATAAAGTGTAAAGAGAGGATGTGAGTTAGGATAGAATATAAAATATTTTTAGTTAGAATATGCAGAGAAAGAGGCAGACAGAGGAAATAGTTAGGATTTGGATTTGGTGAATATTTAAAAAATATATATTTTAGTTATGAAGGAAATTAAAACGTGTGTGTGTGTGTATATATATATTAACACTTAGAAATATATTATAATATAATATTAGTTAGTTTTGAGTTTCAGGCTAATACAAAAATATTCCAAAATATGTCCGGCTTGGGTCTAAAATTACGGTTTGAAAATACGGATAATATACGTGTTAACCAAAACCAAAATAGAATATCCGGATAACGAAAATGCATACCCCAAAAACGGATACACGCAGTGTGCACGTGTCTATCTAAACGAGTCCATTTCATTAAACGGAACGGGAACACGATGTACGGATGCCGCCACAGAGTTAGGGGTATCATGCACGCTATGCTAGATATTTTAAAAATATTTTATTAGATTATAGTTGTATTATTAAAAATGCAGATGCCAGATATAATGCAGGTATACAAGACATACAACATGAAACTGCACGGATCCTCATAACTAGCAGGGATAAATCACAAATAGGAATCAAGACGGGTTTTCAGTATGCTGGTCTGGTCGGATGCAAACACAGATACCAATTACACTATTCGCACCCATAACAACAATAAATCAAAAAATAGACACTCGATATATAAATTAATCAACCAAGTCATGGTATAATGAATTAGGGTGTTCCACTTTTTCTTAGGGGCTTACCGAGCGAAAGTTTGCTGACGGGCATTCCACCCACTTTTATTTCTTGGAATGTTCGTCAGATACTGTGGAGGTTGAAGATGTGTACACCACCGAGGAGGAGCACGATCATATTGTGACTCAGGTCTAGACTAGTTATCCTCCCTTTCAGTTTATGTATACCACCTGTTTAGGCATTTCTTTTCTTGTATTTTTTTTCCTGTTGAACTCATATATTGTAAATGTATCAAGTTGAATGTATATAAAGTTGTTGAAGTTTAAATCCCATGTTAAATTCTTGTCATTTTATATTGCTCAATTACGCTTAATGTATTTATTTCGGAAAATGATTTTCTCGAAATAAATATGTCGTGGGCCTCGTCACGTAGTCGTTTCCATCTATTGGAAAGCGGGACGTGACAGATCCGTACCGTTCATTTTGATATACATGTTTTAGATAGTCTGTGTATAAATTTTCACTAGATTTTGAGACCTTTACCACATTCATCAAGCATACCAAAAATTCATCGGCTTTTCGGTGAATGAAAAATGCGATCAATTGATGGTTTTCAAATTTCATGAAATCTTTTATACAGCCTATCTAAAACATATAGATCGAAGTGAACGGTATGGATTGGTGAAATACACATTGGGTTATGTGTTAGAAATTTTGGCTTTAAACTAAGAAATGAGGTCCGGCCTCAAAGAATCGACTCTCCCCCTCTTTCCACACACACACACACACACACACACACAAGGAGTCAATCCCATGAGGTCCAGCCTCATTTCTTATTTTGAGGTCCAGTTTTCAAATAACCAACCCTCCGTATTTTTTACCCAACCGCTTCGGCCACCGTGATCTACATATGTTAGATGGACTATGTATCAAATTTTACGAGATTTGGAGATATCTAGCACACCCATTAAGCGATCTTGTTTTTCATGCATCATAAAGCCGTTGCTGAATGCTGGGGGATTATTAGGTCCCACCGCCAAGGGATTATAAGGTCCACGGTGTAGGTCCTTCAATAAAGAAGCATTGTTGAATGCCGAGGGGAAAATAATAAAACAATAACGAGGGATTGCTGGGATTCCCTTGGCGTCCTCCCAACCTTTTCCCGCATTAATATAATTTCTTCACCCTTTTTAGGGCCTCTTTGGTTGAAGGATTTCGCAGGATTCTTGAGTTTTGGATTTGAGAATCCTAGAATTCTCAAATTTGTGTTTCGTTGACTTGGATTACAAATATGGATTTGTATAGATTGTGTGATGGAGCCCATTAAAAAGATGGATCCCAAAATCCTTCAAAAATGAAAGGATTCTCGAGGATTTCTCACTATTTGGTGGCCTCCGCTTGTATCTTATTTATTAAAAAATTCCTCCTCTCTCATCTCCCTTTTTAATACTCAAATCTAAATCTCATCTATTTTTTTCCAACCAAACAAGCATTATAAGGATTTACAAATCCAATATAAGAAATCCAATACCAACCAAACACAAAATTAGCTAATCCAGATATTTTAAATTGTACTATTTAGGAATCCAAATTTCACAATCCAGCAAGCCTCTCAGGGCCTGTTTGGTTGCAGGATTATGGGTTTGGATTTGGATTTTGGATTTTGGATTGTGGAATCCTAGAATTCTACAATTTTGTGTTTGGTTGCAAGATTAGGATTTCTAGGATTCCTTTGTTTTGTATGGGGGCCCACCACAAAAGAATGATTCATGAATCCTAAACATTTTCAAGGATTCTCAAGGATTTGGCACTATTCATTGTACTTTTAGATGGGGCCCATGCACTTTATTTATTTAACAATCCTCTCTCTCTATCTCTCTCTAAAATCCTCAAATCCAAATCCCATTTTTTTCCACCAACCAAACAAAGATTACAAGGATCTACAAATCCAATACTAGGAATCCAAAACCAACCAACCAACAAATTACCAAATCCAAAAATTTCAACCGTACTATTTTTTGAATCCAAATTCCATAATCCTGCAACCAAACAGCCCCTTAGGACTTGTTTAGTTGTAGGATTTAGATGGATTTGGATTGTGGAATCCAAGGATTTCATAATTTTATGTTTGGTTGGAGCATTTGGATTTGTAGGATTCCTTTGTTTTTTATGGGGGGCCCACCCAAAAACAAGGATTCTTGAATCTTAAATTTTTTTAAGGATTTGGAAGGATTTGACACTGTTCATTGTACTTTTAGATGGGATCCGTGTACATTATTTATTTAATAATTCTCTCTGTGTCCATCTCTCTCTAAAATCGTCAAATCCAAACCCCATATTTTTTTCACCAACCAAACAAATATTACAAGAATCTAGAAATCCAATATTAGAAATCCAAAACCAAACAAACAATAAATTATCAATTTCCAACCCTCCTGTTTTGGAATCCAAATTTCTAAATCCTACAAACCAGCGCTTAGTCCTCCTAATCCAAATATCTCAAAAACTTTCTCTATTATTGGTCGACTCCTCGCAAATATTCTCAAATTCCAAAGCCTAGCCTCCTCGCCGCTGCTCGACTCCTCGCAAATTTCTCAAATTCTAATGCCCTAAGACTCTCGCCTGCGGCTCGACTCCTCGGCGCTGCCCAATCCCTCTGTAATCTCTCTCTATGTTACTCTCTCTCTCTCTGTGTGTGTGTGTGTGTGTGTGTGTGAATCGATTCTTCATGATCGGTGGGATAATTAGGGGTTTTGTTGAATTGTTGCGGTTTGGTTGAGGAGTTGAGATATTTTGTTGGGTTTTGTTGAATTGTTAGAGTTTGATCGAAAAATTGGGAGGTTTGTATAAATATTGGTGTTTTTTGTTAAATTGTTGGGGTTTGATCGAAAAATTGGGAGGTTGGGAAAAAAATAGTAGGGATTTTGTTCAATTAACCGTGTTATTGAATTTCAGAACGAGTGGAACCTTGGAGGATGCATTTCTGAGGGCTGAATTAGAGGGCGATGCATTTGACTACTGAGGAAACAGATAATCACGTGAGTTTTTTCCCCAACCAACTGAGATCATGCGAATTTTTTTAATGATATATGGATATCTTACAAACTGTATGCTCATTTTCTTGTTTTGAGTATTTTTGCAAACTATATGCCCATCTACAAATTGTATGTTCATTGATTCAGTGTAAACATATCAAGGAATCTCTTTCCTTGTACATTTGCCACCTTCATCTAAAAACCCTTCTCCTCATCTTGTCCTTTAGATAAACTAAGCATTGCTGATGAAAACTTGACTATTTATCTGCTCATTCCTTGTACAGCACAAAAACATGGTAAAGAGTGGAGATTGATAGGAATCTTTGTAACATATATAGCACAAGATTTTAGTAAACTTTTCATTAAGGTGAAGTATGCTGTGATTTTCATAAAGAAAGGCGAAGCATGTAGTAGGAAATTTTGTTGCTTTCTATCTCTTTTTGTTTACATTTCCAAGATTTTATTTAATATTTAGGTAAGTAGCCATGGGTTTTGTCATATCTTAAGTAACCACTACAATTGCAATCAAGGAGGTAGAAAATTCAAAAACAATCTCAAGGTCATCTTAATCTCTTAAAGTAATAACTAGTTCTATGAGTTAAATTGCTTTTACTTTTGCCATTTAATCTGTTGAAGATCGTTTGTAAATTTAGCTCATTTAATTGCCTAAAGTTAATCATAAAATATAATCAAAATGCTTTGCGTGAATCCATGAGAGCTCAACTTATACCCAACTATGTGCTAAATGAATTGACATGATGCTATCTCCACAGGCAATACCCTAAATTGTACAATTATTATTGTAGCGTTGCTGGATATGAATTATTAACCTATTAACATCCATATATATTTCTTGGTTGGAAAACCCAGATGAACTTGTGCAGCGTATTACATGAACTTGATATGCCATCTTAATTAAGGTATAATTTTTGCCGGCTTACGACTTATATGACCACTTTATATGATCCATTGTTACATTTTCAGGTGATAATTGCAAATTGTTGTGCTCATACACACCACTGTTCATGTTCACTCTGCATAAGGTATTAATATTTACAGATGTATCCCTATAACGCAGTGCGCACATTATTGTCGAATAATTTGATGTGGTTATGCTCCAGGCTGAATGTAAAGGAAGAATACATTTATTAATCTTATTTACATAGTTTGTGCAATGTTTTATATGTTCTATTTTTCTAGAGGAAAGATGTGTATCCCGTGGAGCGGTATGAGAGCTTTTCAATAAATTAAATCCTGGACGCGAATTGGGGTGCTCCTTAAGATGAGGATGTAAGTTCTTACTGCTATTTTTATATCTTTTCAATGCTGGTTGCTATCAGTATCATTCTTCTATGGAAACCGAACAGCTCGGATTATATGTAAATCATGCCTTTAATTCCTTTTTTTAAAAAAATAATCTTTGCAATGCTAATTTTTTTCACAAGTACTCAATGGTCTCAATATCTGTAGATTCTCGTTGTTGGCCCAGTTGAGATTTTGTTTTAGAACAACAATTTACATTCAAAAAATTCTAGAGTGTTGATTTCTATCAAGAATCAACCATATGAATATTTCTTGCTATTATTGCGCCTTTTTTAAAATTGAAGATTATTCGAATTAGGATTTAGTTTGTGCAATCTAAAGATCGTTCATTAAAATTATGATTTAATTTAGCGTAGTTAATGCAATAGGAGGAAAGTTCGTTCTCAATTTCATCTCCTTAACATTTTGTTCATTCAAACCTCCAACAGATTATTTGTAGTCTGCTTTCAATGGCTTTATCTTTTAAGTAATTCTTTAATAATTTATTTAATCGTGTTTATGATACTCTCCTTTCGGCCCCACTAGTTCGCGGTACTCTTCAGACTAGCACTAGTTCATCATGTAACATCCTTCTTTATTAGGTACTGTGATGCTCTTCAGACTAACACTAGTTTGGCATGTGACATCCTTTCTCACGTTATTTCATGGCGTGTCAGTGGAAATGAGGTACATCTAATATCTCCTGAACCGAAGTAACATGGGGTTATTTGCAGAGATCAAATCAGACATTGAGTTACCTATGGAATCTAATAAACATGGTTTTGCTGCTACAACATTCTAATTCTTTTCTCCCCTGAATTTACAATGAAAATGCATTTTAATGATTAAAAATGGAGGATTACGGAGAAGTTTGTAGAGTTTTTTTTTTAAAAATAAGGCAAGCCTTTTTTAACCGGAATTGAGATGAATCTCCAAATTCAGCAGGTCTTCTCCCAGTCATTTGGTTACCTGCAATTTTCATGCTCGAGAGATTTCGACAGTTTGCCTTGCCCAATTTGACGAAAGATCATGCAATCGATTATAGCTCAAATCAATATAGTTAAGAAGCCAATACATCCCAAAATTTGAGATATATTCCCACTAAAGTCATTTCTTTCAAGACAGACTCTGATCAACCTAGTTCAATTTCTTAAACTCCTTAGGATAGGTGGATTGGAGTGATCCTCCTTTACATATAGCAGAAGGCAAATTACCATTGAAGCGATTGGCTGACAGAGCTAGGGAAACAATGCTTGTAATATTTGGTAGTTCATGAGGCAAAGAACCGGAAAATCAATTAGTTTCAATACCCAGATTAAAAAGATTCACCCCAATTCCACATGGGATAGTTCCTTAGATGTAATTTTTGGGTAAGGTAAAAAGTTTGAAGCTTTGTCAAGTTTCCAAAGCAACCAGGAATGGGGCCTGTTAAGAATTGTTGTCAATTTCTAAATCAATAAGGTTCACCAGGTTTTCATTTTCATATGGGAACATATCCCAAAGAGGTTATTATCATAAAGCTAAGTTTTTAAAAGTAGAAGGAATGAGGCCGGTTAAGAGATTTAAGACAATTTCAAAATCAATGAGGTTAACCAGATTCCCAATTATTTCACATGGTACAGTTCCAACGATTTTATTAAATTAAAGGTACAAGGTTTGAAGCTTTGGCTGGTTTCCTAAACTATAAGGTATGAGGTCTGTTGTAACATTGTTGCTGATTATTAAATAACGACGGTAGCAAGATTTCCAGATTTGGATGGCATGGTTCTGGAGTTGTTATTACAGTAGGGGTACAATGTTTCTATACTAGAAGATCTGTCAGGTTCCTAAACTAGAAGGGATGGTGCTGCAGAGATTATTGCTATCGAGATACAAGATCTACATCTCTTGGTGAGATATCGTAAACTGTAAGATATGGAACCATTAAAAATAAACTAACAGGTATCCCAACTCCATATCCAAACAGGTCCAAGAGGCGCATCTCATAAATTTGGGAGTGATTGCATACAGAGAGTGACAAAGTACCCAACATCCTGTTTCGAGACAAACCAGGGGAGGTGAGATTGACAAGTCAACCAATGCTCGTTGGGATGGGCCCAAAGAGGGAGTTGCGCCTATGGTTGAAGTAAGTTATAGAAGGAAGTGGGAACAAGTGAGGGAATCAATCCTACCTACCAAGCTAGCACTAGTCAAATTAATCTTAGTGACAATACTTCCTCCACACACTATTCCAAACCATGTGCATGGTTCCATGTGGCGAGTCCAGGAACTGATGCTACCATTGTTTCGAAGAGTTGAGTTCCAGTGGAGGAGAGCTCTAGCATCAGACCCTAACAAACAAGTATTCGATGAGTCTACTACTGAATGGATGTGAAACAAGGAACAAAAGAAAAAGAGTAGGCAAGGATACTGGCATTGAGATTAATGGTTGAGAAGGATGATCCATAGTCATAAAAGAATAACTTCAAACTATAGGTTGTAGCTGTTGGGATGAGATTTAAAGGCAGATGCTGATTTGGCTTTTATAGAATTTCTAATTCTGCCAACTCTATTAACCGAAACACACAACAGACAATAAAAATGTGTAAATTTGAATACATGAATTATATTATGAGTGATATGGTAATAAAGTTTGATGCTTTGACGAGTTATCCAGCTACAACCAAAGTCTCCCTTATTCAATTTCTAACAACTTGCAATGTTTTCTTCCAAGTCACTGTCTCAACAAAAATTTGTTATGTTGTTGCATAAGAATTTAGATAATAGAGAATCTACACGAACATGACATGCAATTTACAGTAAGAGCAAGAAAGAAATTAAACTACAGCACAACAATAATTAAATTGTCAACATCCTCAACTAATTGATGCCATCACTTAAGATGCAAACGGGCACTAGGTATCATGAAGGAACATAATTATGTTACAAAAGTACATCAATTTGCAGGCCATTGATCTCTTTGTGAAATAGCATATGAGAAATTTCCAAATAGTTGAGAAATTTGAATGATTGGATGAAAACTAGTTTTACAACAAAATAATGATGACAAGTTTGTGATGGGGGAATGTCCTCCATTAGTTTGTCTCATGAACTTTTAAGTTTAGAGCTAGAGAAATCATATGATTTTTTTATAACTACGATTGAAATCATATGATGTAATTATAGCTTCACGCTATCGCCATTTTCAACATTCATGTAATTATAGCTTCACTTGATGTAACTCTGATGATACATTTTGAGACTCAAGGAAGTACAAAATCCTTGATCTATATGATTGAAAGAAGCTCAAACTTTTACATCAAAGTGTGTTGCATTCATGGTTTCAGATGCTTAAAATCTTAAATTGTTTTCTAACTAAAGATTGATGAATGATAAATACTTCTATAAACTATGACAAATAACTCGAAACCTTAATTTCTACTCAGTATGTAAGAAATTAAGCAAAAAATAACAATAATAATATTTCAAGATCTTGAGAAATTACGCTCATTTTGAAGTGAATTCAAAGGACGGTCAAAGAACATATGTATTGAAAAGACAATCGTTTCTATTCGGAGTAGAATCGAGCGATCGAGAGCACTTTGGATCTTAGAGAGGGGGAGAGTTTTCTTGGGAAGTTTTTGTGGGTTATTGAGATATTTCTCGTTATGTAGTCCTGCATTTGTGGGCTAAAATTTCCATATAGAAAGATAGATTTTAGCCTAATCAGTACCAAATGAAATAACTTTTACAAAAAATTTGTAGTTGTAAAATGATAAGTTAGGCATATGTGATGAAATATGGACTTTAGCCCAATCAGCTCCAAATGAAATTAAAAAAAATTGTATTTTAGAAAATTGGTGTTTAGGTAACCGGAGTTTTATGAAGTTATCTAAATTTAACTCCAAAATCAAGCTCCAAATGAAATTTTAAAAAATTGTATTTTTAGAAAATAGGTGTTTTCACAACTACAAAATTTTTGTAAAAGCTATTTCATTTGAAACTGATTGGGCCAAAATTTATCTTTGTAAATGAAAATTTCAGCTTACAAAAGTTGGCTTATGGTTAGCCCACAAAAACTTCATAATAAAACTCTCCTCTTTCTGAGATCCAAAGCGCTCTCGATTCCTCGATCCGACTCCGAATAGAAGCGATTGTCTTTTTTAATACTTGTTTTTTTGATCAGCCTTTGAATTCGCTTCAAAATGAGGGTAATTTCTCAAGATCTTGAAATGTTATTATTTTTGTTGCTTAATTTCTTACGCACCGAGTAGAACCTAAGATTTTGGGTTATTTGTCATAGTTTATCGAAGTATTTGTCATTCATCAACCTTTAGCAAGAAAATAATTTAAGATTTTAAGCATATAAAACTATGAATGCAGCTCCCTTTGATGTAAAAATTTGAGGCTCTTTCAATCATATGGATCAGGGGTTTTGTACTTCCCTAGGCCTCGAAATGTACCCTTTTTATTATTATTTTGGCAGAGTCAAATCAAGTGAAGCTATAATTACATTAATATTTAAAACAGCGTAAAGCATAGCGCTTCAAGTTTAAATCGCGAAAGACGCAATTAACTTAGCAACAAGTGCAATCTACACTATTATTAACATTTTGATTTAAAAAATATAACTGTTGTTTTAAAAAAAATAAAAATAGTAAATATATTCTACAACACAGTAAAAATAGTTAACCATCACTTTAAAATAAACTCAAAGCATAAACTCAAATGCTAGTAGCATGGTAATTGGCCTCAGAAGCTAGCTGGTGGCTGACTCTATATGGCAGCAAAAGCGTGCATATGGACTGACGGGGTGAGATGTGGTCACGTGGCTGCTAACGGTGGTGGCAGGGAAGGGGGAAAGAGGCATGCCTTAGGCGAGCCATGAGTGTATTGGGAATCATGGTAAGGGTTTTGGGCTTTTTAATTATCGGGTGAACGGGTTTGGATTGTACTTTTCATAAAATATTGTTGCACTATACTGTTAGAAAGCCTAAGTATTCCCGCACTACGCACCGTAGAGGCGTAACCTAAGTTGTTTACACTATTTCAAAAAATTGACTATGCTACAATGTGTTTGCGCTATTTACTGTGCTACATAACGAAATACCTCGCGCTATGTATTGTGGCACGCTATTTTGCTCTAGATGCACAGTTTTCTACGTTGAATTCCAGATGACAAAAGATATCTGGCGAGGCATTTCTTACCTCCTATCTATTACTGATTTCTTTGACCTTTTCCATTAAAATCGAAGGGATAATGGATTTTTGGCTTAGGCTTTAGTTAAATTGTAAGGGCAATGCTAAATGTTAAATGCATAAATACAGAATGGGGTCTGTTGTAGGTGTACGAAACTCATAGTTATTTTTCTAACCATATTCTATATCCGATTTGCCATTTTCAATGTAGCCTTCAGATTCATAGAGAAAATAATACAAATAAAAACTTGTTATACATAGTCAGCAAGATTGAATTTCTGATGTTAAGCTTCGAATATGATGAAGATGATGAAAAAAACAGTATCTATTATCCATCTAAGTTCGAAACCAGACTCGATAATATTTACTTATGGACCTTCCATCATTTTTTGATGATTACACTTTTAAATATTCAATCAAAATCGATATCATCAATTAATTTGTAGTGTTTTGGTTATCAATCAATGTTGAATATATTGTTTGCATTCTTGAGACAATGCTTTACAATGTATGACTTGGAGATTCCAGTTTTGGGCTGGTCGAAGAGGCGCCTGATAAATAATGTGGTTTCGATGTTCTAACAATGTTATTATAAACAAAATTATTATGCATGTCTGTTAGGCATGCTCGAATTAATTTGCCATATCATATATATACAACATTCCCTGAATACAAGTTTTTGATAGTTTAAAAGGCAAAGCTTGGAGGATCTTAATGGACATTCCACATGAGGCTTCAATAGAAAAAAAAATAGAATTGATTTAAAAAAAAAGAGTAGATGTAAGATGCAGCAAATATTTTTGTCAAGAACATTTGTTTTTAATTGAATTTTTTTTAAGACATGTGAGATAAAAGACGACCAGAAATTATCCTTTCAATTCATAATTTTAATTCCTTCTGGTATCTGGGTGGTGCTTTACACCTTCATATTCTGTCTTTGATTATTTTCTTAGAAGGTATTGCTCAATGCAGAGCCACTCCATGTACCATGTGGTGTTATATGACTTAATAGGCAATGACTATTGAATTTTTTTATTTTATCTCAGGACTTGATATATTTAACTCACACACTAACTGCAAAAACACGCTACTGTTTTTGTAAATATTTAGCTGTAAGGGATGGGACTGTTTGTAGTCTTTCAGGATTAGATTTAATCATTTTGTGTTTTTGTATCATAAGTATTCTTTTTGTCTAACTAGACTAATAACATTTTTCTTTCTTAAAAAAATTAGAAGAAAGGTAAAAATCAAACTTTTATGGATTTGCTGGTTGCAAGTTATTCTTTACATACTCATTTTGCATTATTACGTCGAACTTGTTCTAGTGGTTAAATGCAATCTCTATCCCCTACCTTTGTGCAGAACAACAGAATGTATTGACAAGCATACAAGCTATTGCTGAGGTTTCTGCTTCCCTTTCCTCTGGTGACGCATATTCAAATTCTTCTCACGTCGAGACAAGTCTTGCAGGTAAAATTAAAATTCTGCTCTACGCTACCCAAAATTATTTTTCCATTTTGTTGGATGTTAGCATGTTACATTTAAAAGCAATTGTTGACACGGTGATCAAGAGTTTGAGCTTTTGGGTAAAGTGATTGCCATCATGGTTCAGATAACCATCTAGTGCACACTCAAATCTTGTCCTAAGGGTTAAAGAAATAATTTGCTCATGTTTGCTGTCTTCAACGTGCATATAAAATAGTCGCCTCAGTTGTTGTATGTATACTGTAGCATGCTGGTAACCACCTCACCTAAAGCTTAAGCTCTTAAGTGGTGGGCTCATAATTAATTTATCCCTCGACACAACACTATCCCTCATGTGGTTAGAGAAAACAAGAGGAAATATTTTGATGTCGGTGGTGGAATTTGACAAATGAATGATAACCACTTATGCTAAGCATAAGCCCTTGAATGGAGGTCCGACAATTATATTTACACTTTAACATGCAACACTCTTAATATTCTATGAATTAATTCCTCACTCTTGAAGCTTTATCAAAAACAGTTTTTTACTCTCGACGAAGCCAACAGAACTGCCTCAAAGGACCGATTTTGAATCAATATTCATGCATATATGGGCTGTCAAGGTTGTATTGTACTAATGTTGGAATCTTCTGGCAGGATCAAAATTCCACATAGGGGGCTAACACGTGATTTTGTTTTAGCGGGGGCAAAAATCTAGTCTTAGTTGTGCTAAAGCATAGGAGGTAAGGCATATAGCTTCAATTTTTCTTTTCACCTTTTTTTTGTTTTTTTTTTGGGTTGGGGGGGGGGTGTTTGGCGGGGGGGACCACCTCCTTATTTGTATAGTAACTTCCGTCCATGGAAATACGTAACTTAGGAAAATTGACTTGATTGCATTCTCCAATAATCTTTTGAGGGGTCCTGTTCCTTCGAGCTTATCGAATGTGACCACATTGTTACAGTTGATTGCTTGGTTCCTTCATACAATCAGTTCTCTCTTTGTTCCTCGTGAACTCTGAAAAACTAGATAACCTTATGGTATTAGAGATCACAAATCTCCTAATAGCCACACCCTTCTAGTTTAGGAAAACTGATACAACTTCACATCTTAAGTCTCGCCAAAAATAACATGTCAGAAACCATCAACTTGACGGATAATCAAATATTGAACTTAATGACAACTATATATCTGGAACCATCCGTTTTCCCTTTTGGTGATACGAGAGCCCCTAAACATTGCAACTTTTGATAATTTATTTTCTGGTCCATTGCCTCTAGAATTGACAAATGCAACAAATCTTAAAGCATATAGGATTTGAATGACAACAGCCACACTAGATGTATGCCACTTGATATATGTAAAGAGAACTCCGAAGCTTCACTATAGGTAACAACCATTTCATGTGACCCATCCCCAGAAGTCTGAGAAATTGTGCTAGCTTGGTTAGAGTTTCTCTTTATTCTCCGTTCTCTCTCTCTCTCTCTTATATATATATATATATATATATATATATATATAGGGGAGTGATCTATTGCAAACTGGTCCGCGTTTTTAAAAAAAAGGGAACTCTCGATCTATGGCATATTTTAACGACCCGATTCGTTCAAGTTGATCACCAAACCCTCAAATGCATGTGCATGAAAAATCAAAAGATTAGAACACCTTTAACCTATGCATCGGATGTAGTTTATATTGCATAATCGAAAAACGTTTATTTTTGCACCCATCGATGCATAGGTTAGTGGTCTTCAAATCCTTTGATTTTTCGTATACATTTATTTGAGGGTAGGGTGATCAACTTGAACGGAGCGGATCGTTGCAATATGTTGTGGATTGAGAGTTCCCGTTTTTAAAAAACGCGGACCGGTTTGCAATAGAGCGCTTTCCTATATATATAAATTTAACAAAATCCATTAGAGAATGACAATTTATGGTATTAGAGCAAGGCTGGACCTTGGAAAAATCGGATAAGACTAAAGGAAAACTTAAAAAGAATCGTTGTGAACAATTAAAATAAAGAGAAACCAAACCAAAATCAATAAAACTTCATTTTCTTTACGATATTATCAGAAGATGGACCTCGAAAAGGAATTAGAGAACATCAGGATAAAAATAAATCCCTACCTAAACATAGGATCTATATATCTAGACCTTAATAAAATAATCATAATAAAAGGAGCAATACCTGGATAATATATAATCATATTAATACTTATAATCAAGCTAGATTAGCAAGAATTATACATCCTACTGAGGAGTCGGGAGATTCTGAAAACTTAAATCCCTATAATAAACTAGAAAAGCTTATAATAGACTTAAGTAAAAGGTTAGGAATAAATTTTAACCAACCTACTGAACAAATAGGCCTACCTGCTATGGAAGGAGTATTTAATATAAAAATGAATATTGAACGGACTAAATATAAAGGATATTCATATGAAGAACTCGAAGCCCTATGGAAAGACGCTCCAGGAGATGAATTAAGAGAAATTAGTAAAGCCATGGCATGTTTTACAATACAAGAAAATATGAAAAGTACAAATGAAGGACAATCTTTAAATATAACAGAAGAACCTTCAGTTACAAAACTGGTTAGAGATTATAGAAATAATGAAGTTTCTATATCATACTCAAATCCCTATGAAAATATTGAACTATCCGGAATAACATATAACAAAAAAGACCTTATAGTCAAACTAGAGAAGAGTACGTACCAAAAGAAAAAGAGTTAGTTTTTATGAGACCTAATGGTTTTATTCTAGATAGATTGTGTTAAAAATCCCGAAAAAATTATAGACATGTGGGCATAAGCTTTAATTTATTAGGCCCGGAATAAAACATATACACCAGAACAAATGATAAAAATAATTGAAACAAAATTAACTGGAATAGTTAATCTATGGTATAAAGCTCTAACAAGCAGTTCAAAAAGATTTCTATTAACATGATCAATTTATGGTGAAAACGTATTAGAAACTATGAAATTAATAGAACAATTTAAAAAACAATTAAACATGAATTCTTAGGATATATTTATGATGAACCAGAGGTAAAAAAACATTACATACTAAAAGGCTATTAGAACATTTATCGATATGTGATATGTGTCAATTTGACGAATACACGTGTGAATTTCAAAAATATTACTATCAAAATAAACCTATAGAAGAACAAATACCTATATTAGAATCATATTTTCTTAAGCTTCCAGAACCTTGGGGAAGTCGTCTCCATAATGGTTACGTAAACCAAATAAAAATAAAGTACATACCTTAGGGAAAAGAATACATTATGCAAAAAGGAAAATTAACGAATGGTGTTATAGAAAGCCAATTAATGGTAAGATCTAAAAGAATATATAAACAAGATTTATGTTAAAAATATCAGAACCAACCCAGTGGGGTTGCAAACCCTATATTAGAAAACGATACAAAAATAAGAAACAAGATAAAAAATATAAGAGAAAGTTTAAAAGTAAATATAATCCTAAAAAATATAAATCCGTAAAAAGTAAAAGATATGAACCTTGAAAATCTTATTTTAAAAAGAAAAACACGAATAATCCAAATGACCCTAAAAAATATAGGTGTTGGACATATAATGAGGAAGGACATTATGCGTATGACTGCTCTAATAAAACAAATCATAAAATGATAAGATTACATGAAGAATTCAAAGAACAATATGAACTCATAGAAAAACAAAAAGATCTTTAAAATGAATACTATGAATTAGTAACCGACAAATCTGAAGATGGGTCGTCAGAAAGTGAGGAATCATATTCTTCAAGTTCGGATGATATATGTTTATAGCTTCTATAACCCCCATTTTTCTTCAGGAATATATATATATATATATATATATATATATATATATATATATATTCCTGAAGAAAAATGGGGGTTATAGAAGCTATAAACACTAAAGATTCGAATGAAAAAAAGAGTTAATATTTAAGAGCCCTAAAAAACTAACTAAAAAGTAGGTCTACGATCATGATAAATACAAAGTTAAAACTAAAAAGAAAAATGAAAAAACATTTACTATAGTAAAACCAAAAAACTATGATAACAGTGAAATCCCATCCACTGGGTCTGAAAAAGATTCTATTAGATAAGGAGAAGATGGTATTGTACGGATGGAATCAACTGTAGCATTTCAAACAAAAAATTCTAATGAAGAGTCTACAGAAATAGAGGAAACAATAGATAATCAGCTAGAGTTAAATAGAACATTAATAATTGATGAAAAAAAGTATCAACAAATTAAAAAGAAAGATTTTAATTTAATCTCTGACAATATATTCCGTACCGCTAATTGACTTTAAAAGTGAAAATAAATATATAATTAGGCATTGGGAAAGATCAATAGACATTAAAACAATTAAACGGAAAACCTCACCAAACTTTTAACAAGGGATATAATTAATAAAGAACTAAGATCTATAATTAATAAAGAACTAAGATCTTTAAAAAAACTTTATAGATTTGGTAAAATGTTTACATTTAGGAGCAGTACAAATTCTTAAAAAATCATATTTTAGATAGGAAATAAATATACCAATAAAAATATGGGTTTTAGATCGAATACAGATACAAATGATGCTCTATTAGGAGTATTATATGGTAATCTAGTATATAAAAAATTATTATTTACTATCTTTCCCGACTTTGAAGTCTTCAAGTTCAGAATATAGACTTAACATTATCTTCAGGATATCAGTTAGATAATATATAAATGTCACCGGGAAGTAAGGTGTTCAGTATAACAGCAAGTCTTGCTTATGCTTATTCTACGAGTCACCATATAACAACAAAATATCATAATAATAAAATATATATCTAACCAATATTTGATAATGTTTGTGAAGCTGTGGAGCCAAGAAAACTAAAAGGCTCTGAAATAGATATCTCACAGGAAATAACAATAAGTAGAACAAGTAGGTCAAATAAAAAATAAAGAAAATCAATATCAATCAACACCTACAGAATTGAATATATCAAGAGGAAAACAAAAAATATGCGAGATAATAGACCCTCCAAGAAAATCGATTAATCTATTGAGGAATTATAAACAATGCTATATAGAAGGATATTTAGAAAGACAAAAAATTAAGTTATTATTAGACACAGAAGCCCGTCGTTCTCATATACATCCTAGATACATACCTCAAGAAAAAAGATTTGTAGTCCCACCTAACAAATTAAAAAATTATGAAGGAAATGTATATACGCTAACAGAAAAACAATAATACATTTAATGATAATAAATATAAAAGGGGAACCTCATATTTATGAGATACAAGTATATATTGATAGTAGAATAGAAGATGTGGGAAATAACTTATTACTAGGAATGAATTTTATAGAACAAGCAGGACCACTATCGGTTAGTATTCAAAACATAAAATTAGGCGAAAAAACTATTTCTAGACACGAAGAATTAAATTATACGCTTGAAAGACTTGGTATTTCAACATCTACAAACTCCACATATATAAAAGTAGCTATCATATGTGATTACTATAAGCCTGTAACAATTCATGCATATATTGATAATGGGTAGGAATGTCTTTATTACAACCATCATTATTACCCCCAAGAAATATGGCAAAAAGACCCTACTAAAAAATTATAGGTCTAGATATTAATGAAAGAATAAATGAATGTAATACATTTATTGAAAATCGATCATTATAAGTCGAGAAAATGCAAATTAAGATACCAATGCTTTGGCAGTTCTTTAGTCTAGCACCAGATATGTTGTTAAGGAAATGACTTCCTATTAGCATTTTCACCTTTTATACAAACCATAGAAAATATAACGACCAGAACACTATGTGAAAAACATATAACTACACCACGATTACATCAAGCCCATTCTATAGCAAAATCATACATCCCAATTTTGTGTGCTGCACAGCGTGGCGATATCCCTATAAAAATTGATAAAGAACCGTTATTAGTAGCACAAATCTTAATTTTTGAAGATATAGTAAGAAAATTGAGCTTATTATGAAAATCCTTTAGTAAAATGGAAAAAGAAAAAAATGCTATAATAGAATTAATGGATTCTACTAAAATTATTTAAGGTAAGCCTATGAGATATACTAATGAAGATATAGAAGAGTTTAACAAACAAATTCAAAAACTAATTAATATGAAAATTATTCAAAAAAGCAACAGCCCTCACAGCAGCTCTGCCTTTTTAGTTAAGAATCATGCGGAGCAAGTCAGTGGAAAAACTAGAATGGTAATTAATTATAAAAAATTTAATGAGGCAACCGAGTTTGATGGATATTACTTATCTAATAAAAAAGTATTGCTTAATTCAATCTAAGGATCTAAATTAGATTGTAAGTCTGGGTTTTGGCAAATAAAGTTAGAAACCAGTAGTATTCCCTACACAGATTTTAGTTGTCCTCACGGGCAATATGAATGGAAATTCCTTCACAAATATTCCAAAGAAGGATGGATAATGTTTTTAAACTCTACAGACAGTTTTGTATAGTATATGTTGATGACATACTAATATTCTTTAAAACAGAGTTTGGACATGCTAAACATTGTAATTTAATAGTGGAAAGATATATAGAAAAAGGTATTACATTGTTTAAAAAGAAAGTAGAAATAAATACAAATAGAATAAACTTTCTTGGAATTTAATAGATAAAGGAAAAATATAACGTCAGCCTCGTATATTAGAAAAACTAGCCCGGTTTCCTGATAAGTTAGAAGATGCAAAATAGTTACGGCAGATGTCTAAATTATGCAGAGAATTTCATAGAACGCTTAACAGCTTATAAACAAAATCTACAAAAGAAATTAAGAAAAAATTACAAATGTCAATGAACAGATACCGATTCCAAAGTTTGTATTGAGAATTAAAGAAATATGTAAAATGATGCCAAGACTTGCTATACCACTAGAAGACGATGAATTAATAATAGAAACGGACGCTTCTGATACGGGGATCAATATTATTATGTAAGCGATAAAATTAAAAAAAATTGTAAATATAAATCAGAAACGTTAAAGAAAGTGAGAAAAATTATCATAGTAATGATAAAGAATTATTAGCCATAAAAACTTTTGAAATTTTCATATTATAGCTGCAGCTCGAATAAGGAACATTATTGCAGATACTGAACCAAATAAAAGACTGATTCAATGGCAAGGATGGTTCGGTCACTATAACTTCATCATTTCTCATATTGCAGGGAAAAATGATATATTGGATGATTCACTCAGAAGAGAAATGGCGTATATGAACCAAGATACTCCTTTGTTAAAAAGAATACTAAAAGAACTCCAAACAGTTCGTAGTGACATGGCCAAGTTGACATTTCGGCTTAACAAAATTGAAGAAACAATACAAAAAGCTATCAAAGAAGAGATACGAAATATTATAGAAATGGCTATTACTGAACCAATAGCTGCAGAGCCAGTAGATATTGCCAAAGAAAATACTACAGAACGACGATATGATTTCATTAAAGATTTTACCAAATGGCATGAATTATGTTCCCTGACTATGAAAAATGACGAAGGATGGTTTCTCGGAGCTCGTGGATATTACTATAATTCTTCATATATTTATCAAAACGCAGATCCCTCTGTGGTAAATTCTTTATATGATTATGGCTTAATCCATATAATATATACCTCGGATAACTTCTGAGAACTAGATATACTACAAGATCTTAAAAATCCAGTCACTCAATTCTGTAATATTATAAAGCATAAAAAAGTTTGTATCAAAATTCAAAGCGCAATTCCTGAAGAATAAGGAGACTTCGGAGCAGTGTTACTAGCTCTACATTTAGTCAAAATCGGGATCAAAAGTTATCTATTCATACCAAATTTCTCTAAAAGGAAAATAACAAAAGATTCAGATCTACAATAAGAGCTGGGAGATATGGAATCTCTTAAAGAATGCTGCCAGCAAAGAGCTTGGAAGTTTTTGGGTTTATGAAAGTACAGAAGATTTTATCATAGCACCTACCAGAAACATTAAAAATGCCGAACATGAAGAAAGAAGAAAAGATTGGATACATATGATATACGGAGGAAGAAAGTTGGCCGACTCCACAAAGATAAAGTTAAGAAAGATATTGTGGACCAGAAGACATAAAGTTAAGAAAATTATTAGAAGAAAATTAGTAACGTGTCGAAGACACGAAAAAAGTAGAAGGGCCCATCTCTTAAAAGCTTAAAAGAGAAAGTGATTACCCCGGTATTGTAACAGTAGCCCATGGTTTCGTAACAGTAGCCCATGGTTTTGAAAAAAAGGTATGTAGAAGCTCTGAGAATATGATGAGCTGTAAAAAAACCTTTTGAAGAGGCATGCTTCTCATATAAATGGGGACACCCTCAGAAGAGGTAGAGGTTTTGGAGAGAGAAACTTGTAAGATATTAAAGTTTGTGAAAGACTTTTTGAGTACTCTCTATTCAGTTCTATTATTTTCAATCTACTTCAGTTCTTTTTCATTTTTCTGATTTTCTGGAGGCAGTATAAGTCCCTAAGTCCTAAGGAGAGACAGTTAAGCAATTGCTTGAAAAAAGTGAAAGAAGGGAAGGGTGCTGGACCTAGACGTAGTTTATTTAGTTAGGTTACAGGTATAATCTCCGAAACTTGTATTTAACAATATCCATTAGAGACGGACAATTTATGATATTAGAGCGCTCTATTGCAAATCGGTCTGCGATTTTTAAAAACGGGAACTCTCGATCCACTACATATTGTAATGATCCGCTCCGTTCAAGTTGATCACCCTATCCTCAAATATATGTGTACGAAAAATCAAAGAATTTGAAGACTTCCATAGGCTATGCATCGGATGGAGTTTATGTTGCTATATTGAAAGACGTTTATGAATATAGAGGAAAAAGGAAGATTTTTGATATTATAATATGTTTACAGTTAACAATATCCCTTGTACGTATGTTCACTTAAGTAAAATGATTCCAATCAATGCTAAGTTTTTAACATGCTAGCCGTTTCAAAATACCATTTTCATTAGACGAAAATTATAAAGGTGATAATGAACTCCTTATTTCAAGTAAAATGGTTAGTCTAATTATCACTGTTATAAAATGCATTTTATGTGAGGCATATGCATCCGCATATGCGATATGCACCCTTGTTGCGCATATAATTGAGTCGCATGACTTATTATGCTGGCACAATCTATTTTTTAAAGCTAAAAAGGTCCATGTGAGCATTGTTTAATGCAATAAGGTTGACCTACTATACAAACAATTAAACTATATAATTCCTAATTTCTTCATCTACTTTTTCTTTCAACTCCTCTTTTGAGGTTTAATATGTTTTTTTCCCATATATCTCAATATTTCGTTTATCTCCGAGGCTCCCTTAATAATGATTTGTTATCAATTTCTTTCATTATTCCCATTCCTTTTCTTCTTTCTTCTATTTTCTTATTTAGATAAACGATACCGCATATGCAATATATATGGTATGCACCACTCAACTGCATAGTGGTGCATACCGTATCCTATAACCTTGCTAATTATCATATACTTAAAACCTGATACTTGGTTGATGTACCCCTTAATTTTCCGTTTCAGCCATGCCTCAGTGAAGTAGAATCCGATAGTTAAGTTTGCATATTTTCACAATGTCATTTTATTAGCATTCGTTATAAAGCATGCTAAATTTTATCAAAAGACGCTCCAGACTAAACTTGTTTTGCTTTGCAATTCTATTATGTCAACCCTCTGCTGGATCATGAATTGCCAAATCTGGATGCAAGTAAATGTGGCATTGTTGGAGATATTTATATGAAAGTTTTGATATTTCTTTATAGGGTCCGCTTCTAGATACAACGTTGGATAAAAAAATTTATCCAACAAATCAGGACCGTTGGACTTTAACCGCTTCTTTAAAAAGCGGTTAAAATCCCACAGTCCTGATTTAACCGCTACTTAAAGTAACGGTTAATATCAAATGTATTTTATCTAACAAATCTGAACCGTGCAAATTTAACCGCTACTTTAAGAAGCAGTTAAGATCCAACGGGTCTTAGTTAATCGCCATTTAAAATAGCGGTTGAAAATCAATTTTTAACTGCTACTTAAATAATTTTTTTCTGGCGGTTGAGGACCATATCACCTGCTTCTTCCTCAACGAAGTTTTTCGAAGTCATCTGTCGATTTTGGAACCTTAGCTTCCGCCAAAGCATGTCGATTAATGTAGTTTATCAGTGGACTATTCCTAATTATGAAGAAGAAGATGAATGATTAGCAGCGGAAACAAACACAGATGAATGCTTGAAAAAATTTATTATTCCTATCGACCTAGCAACTCTTGAAGGAAAAAATGCTGAGTTTATATCGTCAACTAGTGGAAGTAAATGTACGAATGTTTCGTCTCCTAAATTTGAGTTTATATCGCCAATTAGTGGAAGCAAATGTAAGAATGCGCCGTCTCCTAATGTAAGTGTTGATGAGAGTAACGAGAGAGATGTAACAAGTGATTTGGTAGGATCTGAAATTGGCATGATATTCAATGCACTAGATGATGCTTATGAATGTTATTCGGCTTATGCTCGAAACATGGGATTTGCTATCAGAGTTCGTTCTACTCGTTGTGCAGTTCGCAGTATTAAACCTATCTCCAGACTATATGAATGTAACAAGGTCGCAAAATCTGAACATTTCAAGCTCGATGTAAAACGTAAAATATCTTTTTCGACGTTCTGGAGAAGTAATTATATTGGATCCAAGTGCAAGCTCGTGTGTTAAAAAGAACGATCGATAAAAAGTAACTTCTTACAAGACAGATCACAACCATCCATTTGTACCGCAGTCAATGGTGCAATACCTATCTTGTCACAAAAGTATTTCCAATTTCGACAGAAGTCAAATCCGTAATTTGAAAGATAATGGGGTTGGTCCAAGCAAAACATAGACGATATGAGGACAAGGTCATGACGGGATAGAGAATCTTGGTTACGGGCTAAATGATGTAGAGAGTGAATTAAGAAAAATACATCGAGATCAATTTATAGACCTATCGGATGCCCAAGCTATTTTAGCTTATTTGCAATCCATTCAAGTTGAGCAGCCTAATTTTACTTACGTAGCAAAATATGACGAAGAAAATCATATAGAAATTCTCTTATTCGTCGATACGCGCTCAATAGCTTCTTATATAACTTTCGGTGATACAATTACTTTTGACACCACGTATCGAAAGAACAATTATTAAATGTCCTTTGTTCAATTCACCATTATTAATCATCATTATAAACACAAATATTTGGTTTGGCGTTAATGCGAAATGAGTTCGAAGAGTACTTCACCTGGTTGTTTCAGCAGTGGTTAATTACGATGAATATTAAAGCACCGCTATCTATAATCACCGATCAAGATCATGCTATGACAAATGCTATTGCCAAAGTGTTTCTGAATACAGGACATCATTATTGCATACGGCACATTAGTCAGAAGTATCCGGAGAAATTGCAGAGTTTATATCATCAGGATATCGGTTTTTGAAACGACTACAAATGTTGCGTAGATAAAAGTTTGACAGTTGAGGAATTTGAAGACAAGTGGTCTGTGCAAGATGAAAAGTACCAAGTTAGTAGGCATAAATGGCTTTCAATAATGTATGGTTTACGGTAGAAATGGATACCGGCTTATACATCAAGAAACTTTTCTGCAGGAATGCGAACAACCGGACGTAGCGAAAGTATGAATGCTTTTTCTGATGCCTATTTTAAGTGGAACACCACAATTAAAGAGTTATGAAAACAAGAAGTGCACTACGGATACAATGTGAGCACGAGAAAAGAATGGATTTTGATAAGAATCGTATGTGTGCCATAAATATGCCACTGGAATTAGACACTTCCAAAGTTTACACCAAAAGCATATTTGGATTTTGACACCTCCAGAAATTTCAATCATTTAATATAGAGAGTTTCAAAAGTTGACCGGACAACCAGATATAAAGCTCATAACGTACTTCCTGGTCTGAAAAAAGACGAGCGAAGAGTATGTTATGTCGAATTTACGGCAAAAGGGCTTTTTTCCTTAATGCATTTGCAATCATTTTGAATCAACCAGACTAATTATGTAGGGATATATATTAAGAGTTTTTGTATCAAACAATGTGAATAACATACCGTATCAATATATATTGCCAAGATGGATGAGAAATGTTAATCAAAATATTGTCATGACGAGTGTCGTTCCACTTTCTGTACAGATGACTAAAACGATGCGGTATAGTCTTTTATGTAACGAGTTCAATCTACTTACCGTGAAAAGTGCTGCGTCGGAGAATGGATACAAAATTATATGCTTGCAGAAATGTTTAATTTGCGATACGACCATCTAAACTTCCAGTTGAAATACCGAGTGTGAAAGAAGACTTGGTAGATGAAGCAAATTTGAAATCGGTGAAAGATATTTCAAAAATACAAAATCCTTTGCAATCTAACACTAATGGTCATAAAAAAAATCGGATTAAAACTTGGCTCGATAGAAAAACGGTGAAGGGAAAAAGCTGAAGAGGGTATGCACAGGATGCGGCTAATTAGCATTCCATAACAAAAGATCTTGTCCGAGGAGACAACACATGTAGAAGATATACATTCTGGTGAACCAAGTCCGTCATAGGACTTAAACGAATCGTCAGGTTATTCAGAATAGTTTGTTGTAAATGAATGATATTTGATGTAAATGAATGATTTTTGATGTAAATGAATCATGTTTATTAAACTATAACAACAATTTTTTGTGTGTAGATGAATGACATTTGTTGTAAATGAATGATATTTGATATAAATAAATGATACTTGATGCAATATTCGTTGTTGATATTGGCTGTGTGAATTAATGAAGTTGTTGATATTGGTTATGTCAATCAATTGTTAAATTTGTTGGTGTAGAAAATATAATCTCTATTTTAACTAGTGGTTACATATGTGTTTAAAAAATAACCGCTTCTTAAATAAGCGGTTATATAATCAGTGAACTCAAATTATTATTAGGTCAAAAATTAAACCGCTACTTAAACTAGCGGTTAAATAGTGTGCTATTTGTGAGCTCCAAGAATAACTGCCCCTTAAAGGGGCGGTTAAATTGTCGGTCAGCTTAAATTATTTGTAGGTCAAAATAAAACTGCTACTTTAAGTAGCGGTAAGATATTTTCTGGAGTGGTCAAATAGTCAGTGAGCTAAAAAAATAGCCTAGTGTACTTACAGAAGCGGTTAAATAGCCACTGAGCTCAAATAATTAGTTGGCCAATATTAAACCGCTACTTAATGAAGCAGTTAAATTTCTACTAGAGTGAGTTCAAAATATAACTATTTTAAGTAACGGTTAAATATTTAGCTCAAATGTATTACATTTTCTCACAAATTTTCATCTACAACAAATAAATATCAGACTAGATGCAAACATTATCACACTTCATATGTACAAAACATCAACAAACTTCAATACACATCAT
Source organism: Agapanthus africanus (assembly GCA_030015575.1). NCBI lineage: Eukaryota > Viridiplantae > Streptophyta > Magnoliopsida > Asparagales > Amaryllidaceae > Agapanthus > Agapanthus africanus. The sequence goes on from CM057340.1 coordinate 738,336,528, forward strand.
TATATAATTGAAGAATAAAAAAGTATATTTATTATATCATTTGGGTAGTGTCTGTGAAATCAAAAAATTCATTGACCATCATACAGCCACACATAATATACACATATACAATCTAAAATTTATTACATCATTTTGGTGGGTCCAGGTATAGCTTTCTTTAAGGTCTGAAGCCTGTCTTTTTATCTCTGGTTTGTTAGCCGTCTTTTTGTCGGTTCCGGTAGAAATCGCCGTATAAGCCGTGCCATTTGCTTCAGCTGGCGTTTTAAATGAAGGGACACCATCTTTGTATGCGTTTGATTATCATTTCTCGTATGTCTTTTTTTAGAGCAGAGCTCGTTCAATATCGGTTACTGGTTCAATGAACCAGTAACCGATATTGAACGAGCTCTGCTCTAAAAAAAGACATACGAGAAATGATAATCAAACGCATACAAAGATGGTGTCCCTTCATTTAAAACGCCAGCTGAAGCAAATGGCACGGCTTATACGGCGATTTCTACCGGAACCGACAAAAAGACGGCTAACAAACCAGAGATAAAAAGACAGGCTTCAGACCTTAAAGAAAGCTATACCTGGACTCTAAACATTAGGAAGTCAGAATGAGTGCTCAATTTCAGCTACGTCACAATATATAGATCATTCTTCTTGAAGAAATTTGGATGCAAAGATATCGGTGATGGATTGAAATGCTGGAAGGAATATTACCAGTCGCAGTTCTCTGGGGTATCTGACTACATTTCATTAGCAAGAACCACCCCTGGCGGGCTCTCAGGCCTAGTCGATTCTGGGGCTCATCAGAGAAACTGGATCAAGATCATTCTTCGCGAGGAAGCCAAAATGTGCACTCTTCTGACTTTACACCACATTTTCCAGATCATTCTTCGTGAAGGAGAAACAGTTCTCAATTCTATTTGCATGCAACAAGAAGAATCGTTTCATGTTTTGAATGTGAAGGATGTTTAATGTCGGTTATTGGATTCATTTCAGGTAGCCAGTATGAGCGCTTTATTGCTGGATGTGTCCTTCATAAGTAGTTTGTCCCGAAGCCAGAATGAGCCTTTGAATAGAGCTCCATGGTACCCAAGCTTTGTAGGAAACACACAGCAGATATTAGAATGGAAAGGACGTTCAATGTCGGTTACTGGGTTCGGTTGAAACTGCAGAGAAACACATAGCAGAGATTAGAAGGAGAAAGTTCTCCACAGGAGTCGGTATACTTAACAAAATGATGATGTTAGTCAAATTCTTGATCCAACATCAGCCTCTTTCACAACAGCAAGTCCTTTCACCTCCAAGGAATATACTTAGTAAAATTCCATAGCCCTAACAAAAATCCCCAAAAAAGCCCGTTAATCCCAATTTAGAACTGAAAACCTGAACAAAAATCCCCTAAAAATTAGCAAACCATAAGACCAAGAACCGGATTGTGAATCGAAACAAAAAATAAAAACTATCATAGTTGTAAAAAAAAATCAAGGGAAAAATTAGCATATCCCAATTTAGATCTGAAAATCCTAACAAAAAATCCACCAAAAATTACCAAACCAAATACTAATTAAAGTAAATAATTACCTTATGAGATTGATCCACGAATTAAGAGAATTCCAGCAAGAATCATAGTAAAAATCACCGCAAGTATCGCAGTAAAAATAACAGCAAGAGTCGCCATAAAAAATGAGCAAACCCTATGCTCCTTATATTAAATAGGAACCACTGTTTAAAGTAGCTGTAAATCTGAACCGTTAGATCTCGCTACTTTAAATAGCGGATAAAATTAATGGTTCAGATTTGTTGGCAATAATACTGGATCAAATTTCAACCACTTAATGAACCGACCGCTACTTTAAGTAGTTGTTAAATCCGAGCCGTTCGATCTAACCGCTACTTTAAATAGCTGATAAAACCAACGGTTCAGATTTGCTGGAAATAATACTGATTCAAATTTCAACCACTTAATTAACTGGGCTCAAAATATAACGGCTACTTTAAGTAGCCGTTAAATAGTCAGAGAGTCAAAATTTAACTAGCTCAAAATATAACCGCTACTTAAAGTAGCGGTTAAATAATCTGCTCGAAATATAACCACTTTTTAAACTAGCGGTTACTTAGTTTGCTCTCTGTACCTGCAGTTTAAATAATCTGCTCAAATTTTAACCGCTACTTAAAGTAGCGGTTAGTTTTTTCTTGAAGAATATAACCACCACTTAAAGTAGATGTTAATAGATTGCTCTCTGTTCATTTAAAATTTGCACAAAATATAACAGCTGTTTTAAGTAGCAGTTAGGTTTTCTTAATAATATAACCGCTTCTTAAACTAGCGGTTACTTAGTTTGCTCTCTGTACCTGCAGTTTAAATAATCTGTTCAAATTTTAATCGCTACTTAAAGTAGCGGTTAGTTTTTAAAAAAAATATATAACCGCTACTTAAAGTGGAGGTTAAATAGTTTGTTTTCTTTTCATTTAAGTTTGCACAAAATATAACAGCTAGTTGAATTTTGAGTAGAACCAAAAAAATATACTTCAGAAATCTTATATCAGAGCTCATATTCATAAATGTACATCAATTATACACAAATGTAGATCATTTACAGCCAAATGTATATCACTTTTTCACAAATTTACATCATTTACCACAAATCTAAAATGTCATACATAGATTGAAATTAGCGGTTTAATCTGTCAGTTAGATGCAGATGTTTCGATTTATGTATGACAATTTAGATTTTATATTATTAGAAACATTTTTACTTTGAAATCTGAAAAGAATTAGCTGAACAAACATGTAGGTTCAATTTAAGAAAGGTTTCAAAAATTAGCTGTTACCGCTGAATAAAATGTGGCACAGCTCGAACAGCTTCAGCACTGTTTCGGTGGTTAAAGGTTTATGGATCCAGATCAAAGGCGATTTTTGCTTTGATTTCAACCGCGATCTTGCTGGAATTCTCTTCATTGATATATCGATTTTATCATGTAATTAATTTAGTTTAATTAGTATAGGATTTGTTAATATTTATACGATATTTGTTAGGGTTCTTAAATATAATTTGGGGCTTTTTTGGATGAAATCATGTAGTTATAATGGTCGGTAAACGAAAATGTACACCCAAGAGGCCTGCGGCGAAGAAACCCACACATAAAAGGGCTACACCGACTCTTCCGTTTCCGCCGCCAAAAAATATTCGTAAAGAACTTTTCGAAGAATGTAGCAAAAAAAGGAAAATCTAGTCAAAAGAGAATGTACTTAATTCTACACGGCTATCAGCATCCCATGCATCTCAGCCTTCATCAATTCAATACAAGCCTGGCCCCGTGAATAATATTGTCTTGTATAATCAAGAAAATCACATTTCCAAAGCTATTTGGAGTGGTAAAGATAGGGGATCTCTTACGGCACTCGAATCGACGAGCATATCTACGCACTGGCCTCTGACTGAGCAACAGATCTAAATATTGGACAATTTGGATTTTGGTGTGTATCGTAAAGTTGACCACTAACAACATGACCTACAGTTGATATCTGCATTAGCTGAGAGATGGCGACCCGAGACGAACAGTTTTCATTTATCCATTGGAAAGGCGTCGATCATACTTGAAGACGTATTATAGATTTTCGGTCTCCCGGTCTCAATTTCTTCGATTGTTTATGAAGGATGCATGACTTCTTTCTTACATTTTGACCCCGTACTAGGAGTTGAACCCCCGAAGGAGAAGAGGAAAGACGGCGCCGTACCTGCGACGTGGGTGTATGGGACTTTCAGGTCTCTCGAGACCGATGCCGCATACGAGAAAAATGTTCGATGTACAAAAGCTTATGTTTTGTACAACATTTGCATGGCATTATTCCCTACCGTCCAAGAACCTATTTCATCTTAAATGAATTAGATTTTTGACGGATGGGGAATGCATATCCGGGTATGCTGGGGGTTAGGGTTTTGGCCTATTTGATAAACGGTTTGAACAAAGCGGCCTTGTCAAATACGAGAGCTATAAAGGGTTGTTTTATCGTTTTACAGGTATTATATTAGTTTTTAAATCATTTTCCTTTATAATAAAGATAATTGTAGCATATCTAAAATTTAATTTTTATTTAGTGTTGGGCATATACTACGATATCGGTAATTCGACCAATGCCCCATACTAGCATCAATAAGATTAGACCCCTTGCCAGACATGGGGTGTACGCATACATCGAGGTCCGCAGCGTCATAAAACTTTCATCCGGGGAAGGCTTGATAATTTGAAGGAGCTACAGGTAATTACTATCTCATTACCTAATTTAACATTTGTTTAATTTTTTATGAATAATGTTAAATATTTTCAACCGTTTCTATACTCACAGTTCACATGGGATCCGTACAGTGAGTATGTCGATGCATCCCAACAATTTTTCGAGCACAGTAGACACGCTGGACTGTTACACGTTCCTTTCATATGTTTCGATATTGTCCAGTGGAAATATCCTGATAGGATAATCCGACAGTTCGGCGGTATTTAGAAGGTATCCTTTGAAGTTCATCGTATACAAGCTAAGAAAGAGAAGCCAATCAAGAAGAGGCAAGTATACAATATGGTTTCAGATTATATCAATTTGTGGCTTGCAGTTCAAAATGATACCGCGGAACAAGGAGTTCCATCTGAGGCTGCTACAGCGGAAGGTTAGAATATGGCTGAGGACTACATGGCTTGGTACGCTGGTATTACTAGGAAGATAATACACCACCAGTCAACCAACTACGATCTACGAGCCTAACATCGAGATTAACCGTCAGTTACTTCTTTATTATGCAAGTATTGTTTATGTTTTGTTTTATATCACCTTTAACATATTCGATCTAATTATTGATATTTATTACTTATTATTTGTAGGTGAACGAGGTTGGTGGCAAGAAATCTTTGTTGGAATTCGACAATCTCAATAAATTACACGAACAGATCAAAAGAGTGCTAAAGGGTGAGATTGATGAGAAAGGGGAGGCTGTTGATCAAAATGCGGGGGAGAAGATCGTCGGGGAGGAGCCAATGTTGGGGGATGAAAATGTTACTAAGACGGTTAGAAAAACAGTGGAGATGGGGACCGTTATTGATCCTAGGTTTGAGGTTCAAATGAGTGCTGGTTGGGATGAATACTTGTATGCTAATTTGGGAGATATAACCCCCGGAGTTGAAACAGAAATACCTTTTGAACAAATCGAATCAGCAGAGATAATTCGTAAGGAATTACCGATCGACAAACCTCGTACTATTGTGAAGGAATTGACGACCTCGGTCAGTCGGACAGACGGTGCGGAAGTAGCGAAAGATGTTGATTGTACTGAACGTTTCCGTACAATGGTTGTAGATCTGACCAGTAAACTGGGGCAAGATCTTTTAAGAGGAGAAATTGCAAATGCGAAGAGAGAAGAAGCCAAGTTTTTTCTTGATCTCGCATTACACAAATCCATACGAAAAGAAAAAGAAAGGAATGAAGCCCGTACGAGGAATGAAATATCACATTTCGGATTCAAAAAAATAGTACGTGGAGGCGAAACTTTGGATTGAACAAAGACGAGAAAAGGAAACCATGGTTTGTCTAATTCTAATGAATTAACTATAATTTCATATTTAAAAGTCAAATACTAAATATTAACGTTTTGATAACCCCCAGAGAAGCTGAATGTGTTCATACAAACGAACTGGAGACAATTGTATATTATTTCGACTTTCTCTTCTGCAAATTGGGGAGTGCGTTAGAGGAGAAATGATAACTGCTTATATCAAGACCGCTTATATCAAGAGGTTACGCATACACGAATCATCCGCCAATAGCTTCTTTTTTCCTGAATTTTGTGCAAATCATTGTTATTAACTTTCATTTTGCACATCAGCTAAATAATATTCATTATCGTGTTGTTCATTCTACTTTTTATTCTCTAGACGTTGCTCCGTTATTGTTTTAACGAATACAAAACGAAGAAACTAAAGAGGGACCATAAGTGCCGAGGTAGCTTACTGGAATGGGTTGAATCGAAAAATCCTTTCCAGAAGAGTGTGACACGGTAAGTCTTTACTTTATTTATCTCATTTTCTTTTTATTTGCAACAAATACGATTTATAAAAATGAACTAAAATTTTAATCCCAGATTTATATCTCCATGCATCATGAAAATCATTGGATTTTGTGTGTCTGACATATTACGGAGAGAGTTTGTATTATATGATCCAATGTACAAAAATTTCGGTCATTTGCATAAGGATGAATGTGATGCACCAGTTAGTCCAATTTTATAACGATTACTATTTTCATTTGTCTATAATCTATAATAATTTTTTTGCAGCAAAATTATTTTGTTAAGTACATGCTGAGGAAAGTATCCAATCCCCGCAATATTGTTTTAGGAAAGGGTTAGGATTGGATTGAGAATAAGGGTTATTCGAGACAAGACACCAGATCAGTCGATTGCGTTGTATTTGTAAAGAAATATATCGATTGCTTGTCGCGCGGAATTGCACTGAACGACGAAAAATGGAACACAAATACTGTAAATAATTTTAGATATAAGATTTGTTATGAGGTAGCTAATTAGAAACTACCCAAATGATGTAATAAATTATAGATTTCGTTTTTATTGTCCAACTATATAGGATGTGTGCTGAAATTTGCTTATATGATGTGTGGTGATGTTTCTATCCGATCTCTGAAATTTGTTTGCTGTAAATTACGTAAATTTGTGAGAAAGTCGTGTACATTTGGCTGTCAATGATATACATTTGTATGTAATTGATGTACATTTATGTATATGAGCTTTGATATAAGATTTTTAAAGTATATTTTTTTGGTTCTACACAAAATTCAACCACAACTTAAAGTGGCTGTTGTATTTTGTGCATTTAAATGAACAGAGATCAAACTATTTAACCTCTGCTATAAGTAGCAGTTGAGCAAACTATTTAATAGAGAACAAACTAAGTAACCGCTAGTTTAAGAAGCGGTTCTATTTCATGCAGATTATTTAACCGCTACTCTAAGTAGCGGTTATATTTTGAGCTAGTTAAATTTTGACTCTTTGACTATTTAGTCGCTACTTAAAATAACGGTTATATTTTGAGCCCAGTTAATTAAGCTGTTGAAATCTGAATCAGTATTATTTCCAACAAATTTGAACTGTTAATTTTATCCACTATTTAAAGTAGCGAGATCGAACGGTTCAGATTTACCGCTAAGTAGCGGTCCCCATTTAATATAAAGAGCATAGGGTTTGCTAATTTTTTACCGTGACTCTTGCTGTGATTTTTACTGCAATGATTTTTACTGGGATTCTTGCTGGGATTCTCTTGATTCGTCGATCGATCTCACAAGGTAAATTATTTACTTTAATTAGTATTTGGTTTGGTAATTTTTGGTGGATTTTTTGATAGGGTTTTCAGATCTAAATTGGGGTTTGCTAATTTTCCCTTGATTTTTGTTACAGTTATGGTAATTTTTATTTTTTGTTTCGATTCATAATCTGGTTCTTGGGCTTAGGGTTTGCTAATTTTTGGGGGATTTTTGTTAGGGTTTTCAGATCTAAATTGGGGTTAACGAGCTTTTTTGGAGGATTTTTGTTAGGGCTATTGAATTTTACTAAGTATAGTCCTTCTTGGAGGTGAAAGGACTTGCTGTTGTGGAAGAGACTGATGTTGGATCAAGAATTTGACTAACATCATCATTTTGTTATGTATACCAACTCTCTTCTAGTCTCTGCTATATGTTTCTCTGCAGTTTCAATGGAACCTAGCAACCGACATTGAACGGCCTTTCCATTCTAATCTCTGCTATGTGTATCCCGCAGAGCTTCGGTAACACGGAGCTCTATCCAAAGGCTTATTTCGGCTTCTGGCTTTGGGACTAACTACTTATGAAGGACACATATAGCAATAAAACGCTCATTCTGGCTTCCTGAAATGAACTCAGTAACCGACATTGAACGCCCTTCACATTCAAAACATGAAACGGTTCGTCTTGTTGCATGTAAATAGTATTGAGAACCGTTCTCTTTCGTGAAGAATGATCTAGATACTGTGGTGTAAAGTGAGGAGCGCTCATTCTGGCATCCTAATGTATTCGCGATGAATGATCTAGATCTAGTTCCTATGATGACCCTCAGAATTTACTAGGCCTGAAGGGCTGCCTGGTGTGGTTCTTACTAATGGGATGAAGCGGTCAGATACCACAAAGGAATGCGACTGATAATATCCCTTCCAGCATTCCAATCCATTACCGATATCTTTGCATCCAAATTTCTTTGAGAAGAATGATGTAGATACTATGACGAAGTTGAAGTTGAGTGCTCATTCGGACTTGCTAACGTTTAGAGTTAAGGTATAGCTTTCTTTAAGGTCTGAAGCTTGTCTTTTTATAGCTAGTTTGTTAGCTGTCTTTTTATCGCTTGTAAAAATTGCCGTATAAACCGTGCCATTTGTTTCGGCTGGCGTTTTAAATGAAAGGACACCATATTTGTTTGTGTTTGATTAACATTTCTCGTATGCTTTTTTTAGAGAAGAGCTCGTTCAAGGTCATGCATCCTTCATAAACAATCGGAGAACCCGAAACCGGGAGACCGAGAATCTATAATACGTCTTCAAGTATGATCGACGCCTCTTCAATGAGTAAATAAAAACTGTTCGACTCGGGTCGCCATTTCTCAGCTAATGCAGATATCAACTGTAGGTCATGTTGTTGGTGGCCAATTTTACGATACACACCAAAACCCCAATTGTCCAATATTTAGATCTGCTCCTCAGTCAGAGGCCATTGTGTAGATATGCTCGTCGATTCGAGTGCCGTAAGAGGTCCCCTATCTTTACCACTCCAAATAAATTTGGAGATGTGGTTTTCTTGATTATATACAAGACACCATTATTCATGGGGCCTGGGTTGTATTGAATTGAAGAAGGCTGGGATGCACGGGATGCTGATGGCTGTGTAGGATTGAGTACATTCTCTTTTGACTGGATTTTCCTTCGTTTGCTACATTCTTCGAAAAGTTCTTTATGAATATTTTTTGGTGGCGGAGGCGGAAGAGTCGGTGTAGCCCTTTTATGTGTTAATTTTTTTCGCTGTAGGCCTCTTGGGTGTACATTTGCGTTTAGCGGCCATTATAACTACATGATATCATCAAAAAAGCCCCAAATTATATATGAGAACCCTAACAAATATCGTATAAATATTAACAAATCCTATACTAATTAAAGTAAATTAATTACCTGATGAAATCGATACATCAATGAAGAGAATTCCAGCAAGATCGCAGTTGAATCACAACAAAAATCGCCTTTGATTTGGATCCCTAAACTTTTAACCGCCGAAAGAGTGCTGAAGCTGTTCGAGCGGTGCCTCCTTTTATTCAGAGGTAACTGTTAATTTTTCAACCTCTCTTAAATCGAATCTACATGTTTGTTCAGCTAATTCTTTTCAGATTTCAAAGTAAAAATGTTTCTAATAATATAAAATCTAAATTGTCATACATAAATCGAAACACCTTCATCTAACTGACAGATTAACCGCTAATTTCGATCTATGTATGACATTTTAGATTTGCAGTAAATGATGTAAATTTGTGAGAAAGTTATGTAGATTTGGCTGTAAATGATCTACCTTTGTGTGCAATTGATGTACATTTTTGTATATGAGTTATGATATTAGATTTCTGAAGTATATTTTTTTGGTTCTACACAAAATTCAACCGCTACTTAAAGTAGCTGTTATATTTTGTGCAAATTTAAATGAAAAGAGAGCAAACTATTTAATCTCTAATTTAAGTAGCGGTCATATTCTTTAAAAAAAAACTAACTGTTACTTTTAGTAGTTGTTAAAATTTGAGCAGATTATTTAATATGCAGGTACAAAGAGCAAACTAAGTAACCGCTAGTTTAAGAAGCGGTTATTTTCTTTAAGAAAACCTAGCCGCTATTTAAAGTAGCTGTTATATTTTGTGCAAATTTTACATGAACAGAGAGCAATCTACTTTAAGTAGTGGTTATATTCTTTAAGAAAAATCTAACCGCTACTTTAAGTAGCGGTTAAAATTTGAACAAATTATTTAAACTGCAGGTATAGAGAGCAAACTAAGTAATCGCTAGTTTAACAAGCGGTTCTATTTCGAGCAGATTATTTAACTGCTACCCTAAGTAGCGGTTATATTTTGAGCTAGTTAAATTTTGACTCTGACTATTTAGCCGCTATTTAAAGTAGCGGTTATATTTTGAGCCCAATTAATTAAGTGGTTGAAATTTGAATCAGTATTACCGTTACTTTTATCCGCTATTTAAAGCAGCGGTTAGATCGAACAGTTCAGATTTAACAGCTACTTAAAGTAGCGGTCAGTTTAGTAAGTGATTCAAATTTGATCCAGTATTTTTCCCAACAAATCCGAATCGTTAGTTTTATCCGCTATCTAAAGTAGCGGTTAGATCGAATGGTTTAAATTTAACAGCTACTTAAAGTAGCGGTCAGTTCATCAAGTGGTTGAAATTTGATCCAATATTATTGCCAACAAATCTGAACCGTTAATTTTATCCGCTATTTAAAGTAGCGAGATCGAATGGTTCAGATTTACAGCTACTTTAAGTAGCGGTTCCCATTTAATATAAAGAGCATAGGGTTTGCTAATTTTTTACGGCGACTCTTGCTGTGATTTTTACTGCGATACTTGCCATGATTTTTAATATGATTCTTGTTGGAATTCTTTTGATTTGTCGATCAATCTCAGAAGGTAAATTATTTATTTTAATTAGTATTTAGTTTGGTAATTTTTGGTGGATTTTTTGTTAGGGTTTTTAAATCTAAATTGGGATTTGCTAATTTTCCCTTGATTTTTGCCATGGTTATGGTACTTTTTTTCGATTCATAATCTGGTTCTTGGGTTTAGGGTTTGCTAATTTTTAGGGGATTTTTATTAAGGTTTTCGGCTCTAAATTGGAGTTAACGAGTTTTTTTGGGGATTTTTGTTAGGGCTATGGAATTTTACTAAGTATAGTCTTTCTTGAAGATGGAAGGACTTGCTGTTGTGGAGAGGCTGATGTTGGATCAAGAATTTAACTAACATCATCATTTTGTTAAGTATGGCAACTTCTATGGAGAACTTTCTCGTTCTAATCTCTGCTATGTGTTTCTTTGCACTTTCAACCGAACCTAGTAATCGACATTGAACGTCCTTGTCATTATAATCTCTGCTTTGTGTTTCCTGCAAAGCTTCGGTACCACGAAGCACTATTCAAAGGCTCATTCTGGCTTCTGGTTTTAGGATCAACTACTTATGAAGGATACATCCAATAATAAAGCGCTCATTCTGGCTTCCTGAAATGAATCCAGTAACCGACATTGAACGTCCTTCGCTTTCAAACCATGAAATGGTTGGTCTTGTTGCATGTAAATAGTATTGAGAACCGTTTCTCCTTCGCGAAGAATGATCTAGATACTGTGGTGTAAATTCAGAAGAGCGCTCATTCTGACATCCTAATGTATTCGCGAAGAATGATCTAGATCCAGTTCCTCTGATGGGCCCGCCAGGTGTGGTTCTTATTAATAGGATGAAGCGGTCAGATACCACAGAGAAATGCGACTGATAATATTCTTTTCAGCATTCCAATCCATCACCGATGTCTTTGCATCTAAATTTCTTCGAGAAGAAAGATCTAAATACTGTAACGTAGCTGAAGTTGAGCACTCATTCTGACCTCTTAATGTTTAGAGTCCACGTATAGCTTTCTTTAAGGTCTAAACCTCGTCTTTTTATCGCCAGTTTGTTAGCCGTCTTTTTGTCTTTTCCCGTAGAAATCGTCTTATAAACCGTGCCATTTGCTTCAGTTGTCGTTTTAATTGAAGCGGCATCATCTTTGTATGTGTTTGATTAACTTTTCTATTATGCAATTTTTAGAGCAGAGCTCGTTAAATTCGGTTACTGGGTTCATTGGTGCCGCTTCAATTAAAATGGCAGCTGAAGCAAATGGCATGGTTTATACTGCGATTTCTACAGGAAACGACAAAAAGACGGCTAACAAACTAGCTATAAAAAGACGAGCTTCAGACCTTAAAGAAACCTATACCTAGACCCACCAAAATGATGTAATAAATTTTAGATTGTATCTGTATATAATGTGGCTGTGTGATGGTCAATGAATTTTCAGATTTCACGGACACTACCCAAATGATGTAATAAATATGTTTTTTATTCTCCAACTATATATGATGTGTATTGAAGTTTGTTGATGTTTTGTACATATGAAGTGTGATGATGTTTGCATCTGAAGTCTGATATTTGTTTCCTGAAGACGATGAAACTTTATGAGAAAATGAAGTATATTTGAGCTAAATATTTAACCGTTACTTAAAGTAGCAGTTATATTTTGAACTCACTCTAGTAGAAATTTAACCGTTTCTTTAAGTAGCGGTTTTATTTTGACCAACTAATGACTTGAGCTGACTGACAATTTAACCGCCTCTTTAAGCAGCGGTTATTCTGAGTTCACTGATATCACACTATTTAACCGCTACTTTATGTAGTTGTTTAATTTTGACCTAATAATAATTTGAGTTCACCGACTATATAACCATTTCATTAAGAAGCGGTTACTTTTTGAGCTCATATGTAACCGTTATTTAAAGTAGCGGTTATATTTTCTGTACTAACAAATTTAACAATTGATTGACACAACCGATGTCAGCAACATCTTTAATTCACACAATCAATATCAACAACTAATATTGTATCAAGTATCATTCCTTTACATCAATGTCATTCATTTACAACAAATGTCATTCATTTACAAAAAAAATTGATATAGTTTATTAAACTTGATTCATTTTCATAAAAAATCATTCATTTACAACAAACTATTTTGAATAACCAGACGGTTCGTTCAAGTACCATGACAGACTCGGTTGATCAGGATGTATGTCTTCTACATGTTGTGCTTGTCTATTTGGACAAGTTCTTTTGTTATGAAATGCTAATTGGCCACATCATGTGCATACCCTCTTCAGCTTTTTCCTTTCACTGTTTTTCTTATCGAGCCAAATTTTAATCCGATTCTTTTTACGACCCCTATTGTTAGACTGCAAATGATTTTGTATTTTTGAAATATCATCTTTTACCGATTTCAAATTTGCTTCATCTACCGTGTCTTTTTTCACACTTGGTATTTCAATTAGAAGTTCAAATAGTCATATCGTAAGTTTGGACATTTCCGCAAGCATAATTTTGTATTCGTTCTCCGACGCAGCACTTTTCACGGTAAGTAGATTGAACTCGTTATATAAATGACTATACTGCGCCGTTTCAGTCATTTGTACAGAAGGTGGAACGATACTTGTCATGACAATATTTTGATTAACATTTCTCGTCCATCTTGGCAATATATATTGATATGGTATGCTATTTACATTTTTTGATACAAAAACTCTGAATATATGCCTGCATAATTAGTCTGGTTGATTCAAAATGATTGCAAATGCATAAGGAAAATTGCTCTTTTATCGTAAATTCTACATAATATACTCTTTGCTTGTCTTTTTTCGGATCAGGAAGTACGTTGTGAACTTTATATCGGGTTGATCCGTCAACTTTTGAAACTTTCTCGATATTAAATAATTGAGATTTCTGAAGCTTTACTTGAATCTTTTTAAATATGTTCTTGGTGTAAACATTGGAAGCGTATAATTCCAGTGGCATATCTGTGGCACACATACGATTCTTGCATAGCGTATCAAAATCCATTCTTTTCTTGTGCTCGTATTGTATCCGTAGTGCGCTTCTTATTTTCATAACAAACTCTTTAATTATGGTATTTCAATTAAGATATGCATCAAAAAAGTATTCATGCTCTCACTACGTCCAGTTCGCATTCCTGCAAAAAAGTTTATTGATGTATAAACCGGTATCCATTTCTCCCGTAACCCATACATTATTGAAAACCATTTATGCGCACTAACTTGGTATTTTTCATTTAGCGCAGACCACTTGTCTTCAAATTTCTCAACTGTCGAACTTTTATCACGCAATTTTTGTAGTCGTTTTGAAAACCGGTATTCTGATTATATAAACTCTGCAATTTCTCTGGATATTTCTGACTAATGTGTTATATGCAATAATGATGTCTTATATTCGGAAACATATTGACAATAGCATTTGTCATAGCATGATCTTGATTGGTGATTATAGATAGCGGTGCCTTATTATTCACCGTAATTAACCACTGCTGAAACAATCGGGCGAACAACTCTTCAGACTCATTCCGCATTAACGCCAAACCAAATATTTTTGATTTATAATGATGGTTAATACCGGTGAATGGGACGGAGGGCATTTGATATTTATTCTTTCGGTATGTGGTGTCAAAAGTAATTGCATCACCGAAAGTTGTATAGGAAGCTTTTGAGCGCACATCGATGAATAAGAGGGTTTCGATATAATTTTCTTCGTTATATTTTACTACGTAAGTAAAATTAGGCTTCTCAACTTGAATGTATTGCAAATAAGCTAAAGTAGCTTAGATATCTAATACGTCCATTGATTGATGTCGACGTATTTTTCTAAATCCACTATTTATACCGTTTAGCCCGTAACAAAGATTCCCTATCCCGCCATGACCTTGTCCAAGTATCGTATATGTTTTGTTTGGACCAACCCCACTATCCTACAAAGTACGGATTTGATTTCTGTTGAATTTAGAAATACCTTTGTAATAAGATAGGTATTACACCATTGACCGCGGTATAAATGGATGGCTGTGATCTCTCTTGTAAGAAGTTACTTTCCATCGATCGTACTTTTTAATAACAAACATACTGTTCCCGCCGAAAATTTCTGCGCGAAAGAGCCCAAGGTATCAAATGGCGGCGATACGCTTAAGAAAATGGGAACCAGTATCTTCCGGGCTGTTTTTTGATAAACTCCCGAATGAGAAACAGATAAATTCTGATGGTATCGAAAGCGGCTCGAAAAACCCTTCGATTTGATATATTATGGGTTTCGTAATTCATCCGGGATCAAAAGTTATGAGGAATTACGTGTCCACACGTGATGGGCTTTTAAGAACCCGCTGGAGGAGTTAAAAGATACAATAAAAACTCAGAAAAGACCCCAATGGGGCATCACGTGCTCACACGTGACCATGGGTCACGTGCAGACACGTGATGGGCTTTTAAAGCCTCTAAAATAATGAATAGAATTTAATTCTAAAAGTCAGAAAATACCTCAACGAGGTATCACGTGCTTACACGTGACCAATGGTCACGTGTTGACACGTGATGGTTAAAACTGAAACATAAATAAGCGGCTGAGAAAGGAACCCAATTGGGGGTCACGTGCTCACACGTGACCAAAGGTCACGTGCCAGCACGTGACTGGCTTTAAAAGCATTATAATTTAATAGAATTAAATTCTAAAAGTTTCTGAATCTTTCCAAATGGAAAAGGGTCATGGGGAACCGTTGGATTAAAAATCCAAGGGTGATTAAAAATCACCAATTTATGGAAAAACCTTGGACAAGGAAAGATTTCCCTGAAAATCTCACCAGGATAACAAATAGAATATCTTTTGGATTTAAAATCCACGGTGAATAAAATTCACTGAATGATCTAAAGGCCCAGATTAATGATAAATATAAATCAAATCTCTCAACAAATTGAGAGATTTGCTAAACAAATTGATTCTCTTCCTTCTCCTATAAATAGGAGCCAAGAAAAGAAGAGAGGGGGATCTACTTTTTTGAGAGAAAAACAGAGAGAGGAGAATTTAATTCTCAAGAGGGAAGAAAAGAAAGGAGAATTTAATTCTCAACAAAGAAAACCCTAGGTAAGAAAAGGGAAAAAGATAAACTTCAAACAGAGAATTTAATTCTCAAAATCCAAGAGTTTAACTCTTATACAAAAAGAACTTAGTTCTTCTTCTGGTTGAAGATCTGCACAGAGCACATCTCCCCATAACTTGAGAATTTAATTCTCATCGGGTCGAGATCCTGCCATGCAGATCCTAAACTTAGAAGGAGAATTGAGTTTTGAGAATTAATTCTCCTAAAACAAAACTAGGGTTTAACCCTAATCAAGAATTTAATTCTTTTACATATCTGGGAATTTAATTCCTTTGAAAAGAAATCAGGGTTTCATCCTAAATAAGAATTCAATTCTTAAAAGATCTCTGTTCATGAAAAGAACTAGGGTCACGGGCCCCCATGTGACCCTTGAAAAGATCCCCTGCAAAGAACTTTGAAGCATCACCCCACGTGCTCCCACGTGACCCTCATTATATATGGAACAAAAGCAAAGGCAGAAACAATTCTGGGCGCTCTCACGTGTTACCACGTGACCCCTAATAAATGTTCTAATAAATCAGGGAATGATTATACATCACGTGTCCACATGTGATGGCTATGAAAATTAAAAGTGTTAAAACACTTGTTTGCAGAACAAAATAAAGTGGATCTGGCCTCACTTTTTGATGCCATCACGTGCTCCCACGTGACTCCCAAAACGCAGAAAGAAAAAGCAAAGGGAAATCAGGGCGCTCTCACGTGTCCACACGTGACCCCTCTCTCCTTAGTGTTTAACACTAATCTGAAGACTTTGTTCCTAGTGTTTAACACTGATTTGCTTTAGTGTTTAACACTAATTTGAAATCTCTGATTACCAGTGTTTAACACTGATTTGCTTTAGTGTTTAACACTAATTTGAAAACTCTGTTCCCCGTGTTTAACACTGATTATCTTTTAGTGTTTAACACTAACTTGCTAATCTTATTCCCAGTGTTCAACACTGTTGGTCTTTAGTGTTTAACACTAGCTTTAGCCCAATTGGCTAAGTTTCTAGAGGCAAAACCTCTCCTTCAATGGACCAGCAGAGAGCCAATATTTCAAACACAATTGGACTTAGCCCAAATTGGCCATAAGTCCTCAAATCATCTTGAACTGAGTACATCTGCTCTTCCAACCAACTCATTGGTTCAAGGGTACATCTCGGAACTCCTCTGATATTTGTCGTTGTAATCCTTTAACGTCTTCAGAGAGGTAACGGGTCCCGACAACCACACATCAACATGGACTGTGGGGTCCTTAAACTCATGGACTTATGCGTCCCTAAACCAAGATACGGACTGTGGGGTCCTTAAACCCGCGGACTTATGCGTCCTTAAACTAACGGACTAATGCGTCCTTAAACACACCCATATGGACTGTGGGGTCCTTAAACCCATGGACTTATGCGTCCTTAAACTATCAATGGACCACCATGTCCCTAAACTGGCATTGGACCACCATGTCCCTAAACTGGAGGTGGACCACCATGTCCCTAAACTGGCAATGGACCCCTATGTCCCTAAACTGGAACAATAGAGCCAATTGCTCTTTTGTCGGATCTAAACGATCCCGTTAAGTCGATCTTAGTCCCAAACTGGACTAACGTATCCTTAACAACCGTTTAAGTTGATCTTAGCCTCAAATATGGTTAACGCATCCTTAAACCTTCAAACAGACTTTAGTCCCAAATTGGACTCTAGATCCCCCGATCAACTTTGGCTCAAGGGTACATCTCTGAACTCCTCTGGCATCTGTCGTTGTAATCCTTCAACGTCGTCAGAGAGGTGATGGGTCCCGATGGCCATAAATTTAATGGATCATTATGTCCCTAAACTGGAACATTAGAGCCAATTGCTCTTTTGTCGGATCTAAACGATCTCGTTAAGTTGATCTTAGTCTCAAACTGGACTAACGTATCCTTAACAAACGTTTGAGTTGATCTTAGCCTCAAATATGGCTAACGTATCCTCAAACCCAACCCCCAAACCCAAATCTAAGATAATACGGATTTGGACTAGTCCACGCCCTACGGGCGACGACATAACTCAGTCTATATAAACAATCCACGGGCAACCACAAATAAAACAAACACCCACGACACGAAGTGACCATCTGGAGAAGGAGAAAGTTGTTACCGCAATGCGGTAGCGTAATTAACTGCAAGGGCTTGCGCCTGCAGGGAAGAGCGTCCCCACAATCAAAAACCCCTCAAGCGAGGGGGAATCTGACGAAGTCTGCTACATCGGCCGCATCCGTCTAAACCTCCGATACACGGTGCCATAAATCAACTTGGCATCTTCGGAGAGGTAGACGGATAAAACCAATTAGCATCTGCCCCGAACCTCAGGCAAGATAGCCCATGTCTCGGCCGCCGTTCGGAGGGGAACACATACGAGCTTCTCATTTGGATCTAATATAATTATTTTTCCGAAACGTCGTAAAAGATATTTTATATTTTACATTGGGCTTGAAATGTTTAGGTTTTGCGGCCTTATTACATTCATATAATCTGGAGATAGGTACAATACCGCGAACTGCACGACGAGTAGAATGAATTCTGATAGCATACACCATGTTTCGAGCATAAGCCAAATAACATTCATATGAATCATCTAGTGAATTGAATATCATGCCAATTTCCGGTTCTACCAAATCACTTGTTACACCTCGTCTTATTCTCATCAGGACTTACTTTAGAGGACGACACATTCTTATATTTGCTTCCATTAGTTAACGATATAAACTCAACTTTAGGAGACGAAACATTCGTACATTTTCTTCTATTAGTTGACGATATAAACACAACATTTTTTCCTTCAGGAGTTACAAGGTCGATACGAATAATAGGTTTTTTCAAATATTCATCTTCGTTTGTTTCCACTGCTAATTCTTCATCTTCTTTATTATCAGGGATAGTCCATTGATAGGCTATATTAATCGACATGCTAGCACATGTAAACTTAGAAGTAAAAAATTTACCACAACCACTTTGAAAATTTTCGTTGAGGAAGTAGATGCGCCCTGGCGGAAACTAGGGTTCCAAAATTGACAGATCATTTCGAAAAACTTCGATGAGGAAAAAGTGCCCTGGCGATCTTTAGGATTGAAAATCGAAAGGTGATATATTTTTCAACCACTAGAAAAAAATTACTCAAGTAGCGGTTAAATATTGATTTTCAACCACTACTTTAAGTGGCGGTGAAGTAAGATCCGTTGGATCTTAACCGCTTCTTAAAGTAGTGGTTAAATTTGCATGGTCCAGGTTTGTTAGATAAAATATCTTTGATGTTAACCGTTACTTTAAGTTGCGGTTAAATCAGGACTGTTGGACTTTAACCGCTTCTTAAATCCAACGGTTCTGCCTTGTTGGATAAATTTTTTTATCCAACGTTGTACATAGGACCAGACTCTTCTTTATATTCTATTTAAGCCTGTTCATCTCATTTCCTGCTGAGCTTTCGCAAACAGTAATGGTGACTAAAAGATGTGATGTGTGTTTCTAAAAGGTAAATGTGCCATGTAGTCTAGCAACTAAAAGACAACATGTTTCTTCTTAGAAGCTTAAATCCCAACCGTCATAATTTTATATTTGTTCTTTAATAAAAATTTTCCCAGTAGGTAGCGTTGTCATGCTTTGATAATGGTGCAATGTTCATATTTCTTTTTCTCGCTTTGGTCTACCAGTTCTACATTATCTTGGCAAAGCCTTAGTATTATTATCCTAATACTTGTGCAAGTTCAAAGATCTAGTATACCAAGTTGAGTGTATACATATTATCTGAATGTATGCTTCTTAGCTGCTACCCTTATATTGAAACTGTTGTCATGTTCATTAATTAAAATTGGTCTTGTGTTCCAACTCTATATACTATCTTTGTAATAGATTTTCAATAGTAGTTTTAAACATTCATATGATTTCAATGGCAGTTATAAAAAATCATATGATTTCTGTTGCTCTAACCTTAAAAGTCCATGAGCCAAACTAATGGAGGACATTCCCCTACCACAAACTTGTCATCATTATTTTGTTGTAAAACTAAATTTCATCCAACCATTCAAATTTTCTTAACCATTTGGAAATTTCTCATATGCTATTTCACTCACCAAAGAGATAAATGGCCTGCAAATTGATGTATTTGTCTACCATAATTATGTTCCTTCATGATACCAAGTGCCAGTTTACATCTTAAGTGTTACCATTAATTAATTTAATTATTGTTGTGCTGTAGTTTAATTTCTTTCTTGATCTTATCTGTAAATTGCATATCATGTTTGTGTAGATTCTCTATTATCTAAATTCTTATAGAACAATGTAACAAATTTTTGTTGAGACAATGACTTGAAAGAAAACATTGCACATTGTGAAAAATTGAATAAGGGAGACTTTGGCAGTAGCTGGATAACTTGTCAAAGAATCAAATTTTATTGCCAAATCACTCGTAATATAATTCATGTACCCAAATTTACACATTTTTATTTTCTGCTGTGTTTCGGTTGATAGAGTTGACAGAATTAGAAATTTTATAAAAGCTAAATCAGCCTCTACCTTTAAATCTCATCCCAACAGCTACAACGTATGGTTGGAAGTTATTCTTTTTATGACTTCGGATCATCCTTCTCAACTATTAATCTCAATGCCAGTATGCTTGTCTGCTCTTTTTCTTTTGTTCCTTGCTTCACAACCCTTCTGTTGTAGCCTCATCGTATACTTGTTTGTTAGAATCTGATGCTAGAGCTCTCCTCCACTGGAACTCAACTCTTCGGAATAGTGGTAGCATCAGTTTCTGAACTCACTGCATGGAACCATGCTTATGGTTTGGAATAGTGTGTGACGGAAGTATCGTCACTGAGATTAATTTGACTAGTGCTAGCTTGGTAGGCATGATTGATTCCCTTGACTTGTTCTCACTTCCTTCTCTAACTCGCATCAACCATAGGCGCAACTCCCTCTTTGGGCCCATCCCAACGAGCATTGGCTAACTTGCCCATCTCACCTCCCTTGGTTTGTCTCGAAACAGGCTGTTGGGAAAATTTACCACTCTCTGTACTCAGTCGCTCCCAAATTTATGAGATCACCTCTTGGACGAGTTTGGATATGGAGCTGGGATAACTGACAGTTTATTTTTAATGGTTCTGATGCAAGTATATTGGGCTAGGAGGTAACATTCAAATATAGGAGTTGGAGGGGCTATGAAGTAAAATATCCATTTTGGTCTCTATATAATCCTCTAATCAAAGGAAGGAAGAACTAAGCTGAAAAATGCTATGAAATTCTATCTTCTAAAATGTAATTCAAGTTCTTAGATATCTTAATTCCATGTCTGTTATTTTCTTGCAATTACTTTCGTTTAGCTAGTTGTTATTTTGCATTGATTAGGAATAGATTTATGCTAGAATTTGGCAAGATTCCTGGCGGAGATGGAGCTCCTACTCCATCTTCATCAATGGTATCAGAGCTCACGATACCAATATTGTTCCCTGCTTTCTCTACACAACCACCCTCCTCTTTACTCGCCACCTCCTTATCCACCACCACAGCATCACCCACAACATCAACAGTCCATGCCATATCAACTGTTCGAAGAAATGCCACAGACAATCCCTCCACAATACACATCACCACAACCTCACTACTACCAATCTCAACCACCATTTTATTCTCAACCTGAAGTTCCTCCTCATCCTCAAGCAATTCCACCACCTCAACCCCATTTCCGACACAATACACTCCTCTGCAACCACCTCCATTTCAATACTATCCAATCTCTCAACAGCCATAATAATACTATTCACAATTCCACGAATACATACCCACTCCACAACAATCCTATACTCAACAATCACAAACTCCCTACAACACCACATCACCTCTTCCCTACCCATCTTCTCATGACCACCAACCTCCATTAACCTTATCCCAAACATCATTTTATCCTCACCCTCCTTCATCAATTCAACATTGCATTGATCCATCTCAACCTCAACGCTGCCCACCACCTCCACCATCAGAACCAACTATCCATGAAGTAGGAAGAGGCTTGAAGATCATATTCATTGGTCCAGGTGAGCCACTGCATGGAATGGTTGCGTTTGGACCTCGGATTAAAGGAGGCCAATGACTATGAGAGAGCCATGTTCGATCACTCACCAGACGTTCGGTGTAATTCTGAAGTGAATACAATCCCTGAAATGATCT
Organism: Agapanthus africanus; assembly: GCA_030015575.1. Classification (NCBI taxonomy): domain Eukaryota; kingdom Viridiplantae; phylum Streptophyta; class Magnoliopsida; order Asparagales; family Amaryllidaceae; genus Agapanthus; species Agapanthus africanus. The sequence goes on from CM057340.1 coordinate 738,358,531, forward strand.
CACCTAGTTGCGCACAACCTGCTCGACCTAATGCTGATGTTGAATCAGCCCCAAACAGTAGTTCACCACATTGCCTACAACTTGTTCGAGAGAATTACATAATCGCTTCAGAAAAGATATTGGCCTCAGAAGTCAGTGTCTCACAACATCTACAACCTGCTCGACGGAATGTTCAAGTGCAAAATAGAGTTCATGTTACTGATTCAAGGCTCGATGTTGGGAAGTTAAAGGCCGATGTTCAGTCAGGAATGATGAGAGACAAGTTAGAGTTGAATCTCGGCATGAACAATGGCATTGATATAGTGAGTGTTGGATATAATTCATATGAAGCTTGTGCTCTTGGTATCGGCTCTTATTCAAGCTCGCCACCTGCTTGTCAAAATGCCCAACAAGAGCAGATAAACAATGAAGATGCTTTCAAGTTGCTAGTGAGTTCTAAAGATGAAGAGATTGCATATGGTGTTCCGGGCAAAGGTGAGCAAGATTTTGGTGCTCCATTGATAGCAAAGTATAGAAACAAGCACTCATTTCATTGGCCTATCCTAAAGTTTCCATCGTTCTTTACCTTATAATCCTTATCTCCTTCCTCACCATATTTTCGTAACACGGAGTCCATCGCTGCTAGTGTTTTATTGGCCGCTTCATTTGTATTCCAGCATTCACAACCTGTTCAACAAAATGTCAAGCCGATACGTGAATGGTTTTATTGGTGGGAGGAATATAGCAGTGGAGTTAGTAATGGTGCTCAACCGCCAACTACCCTAGGAAGTCAAATTATGGAATACCTTGATGATGGAGAAAGTGTTTTCGGATTTTTCAACTCAAGAACTGCTCCTGTCATGGTCTTTGGGTTGCCTAAACCGTTGACTTTTTATGACCCATATGATGTGTGCCCTGATCATGTAATTGTCGATTCTTTGATGATTGCGGATTCCTTAAATATCATGTTTTCAATGTTTAGAGCTTGAGAGAAGAAGGATACGGTGAGTGTTGCTAGGAGAACGATTGAGCGCGCTCTTGAAAATGGAAGCATTCCAGATGGTGGAGTTGAGTTCTTTTATGAATTAATCAAGCAAATTGACACAGCTTTATTCACAAAGGTGTCAAGTAATTTTATGGGAAGTGGATTGAGAAGAACGGTTTGTTATGATAACGAATTTGGAGAATTTATGCTTTACTGCGATGCAACTTTTTCTTCAGTGGAAGCTCCATTTTGGTTTCTTAATGATTCAATTTCACCTTGTGGGCTAAAGACGGTTATGGAATGGCTTATAGCATGGATTCATCACTGGATTGGTTCTAATTGTGAAAGCTGGGGGAGCTCAGCTTGGTCTATTATTACTAGAAATAGAGCTCATCCTGTGGAGAATAAAAGATGCTGCATGCTGCGCCCAATTCAATGACCTTACACAATTCATTGACCTTGAGGACAAGGTCAGTTTTAAGGAAGGGAGTATTGATGCAAGTATATTGGGCTAGGAGGTAAAATGCAAATATAGGAGTTGGAGGGGCTATTAAGTAAATCTCTAAATAATCAAAGGAAGGTAAGAACTAAGCTGAAAAATGCTATGAAATTCTATCTTCTAAATTGTAATTCAAGTTCTTAGATATCTTAATTCCATGTCTATGTTATTTTCTTGTAATTACTTTGTTTAGCTAGTTGTTATTTTGCATTGATTAGGAATAGAATTATGCTAGAATTTGGCAAGATTCCTGGTGGAGATGGAGCTCCTACTTTGTCTTCATCAGGTTCCATATCTTACAGTTTAGGATATCTCACCAAGATGTAGATCTTGTATCTCAATAGCAATAATCTCTGTAGCAGCACCATACCTTCTAGTTTAGGAACTTGACAAACCTTCAAACCTTGTACCCCTACTGTAATAACAACCCAAGAATCATGCCATCTGAATTTGGAAATCTTGCTAACGTTGTTGTTTAGTAATCAGCAACAATGTTACAGCAGACCTAATACCTTATAGTTTAGGAAACCTGTCAAAGCTTCAAACCTTGTACCTTCAATTTAGTAAAATCTTTGGAACTGTACCATGTGAAATAACTGGGAATCTTGTTAAGCTCATTGATTTTGAAATTGGCGTAAATCTCTTAACTGGCCCCATTCCTTTTACTTTGGGAAACTTAGCTTTATGAAAATAACCATTCTGGAATGCTCCCATATGAAATCGGAAACATGGTGAACCTTATTGATTTAGAAATTGACAACGATTCTTAACAGGCCCTATTCCTGGTAGCTTTGGAAACTTGACAAAGCTTCAAGCTTTTTACCTTACCAAAAAATAACATCTTAGGAACTATCCCATGTGGAATTGGGTCGAATCTTATTAATCTAGGTATTGAAAGTAATTGATTATCCGGTTCTTTACCTCATGAACTAACAAATATTACAAGATTTGTTTCCTTAGCTCTGTCTGACGATCACTTCAATGGTAAAGGAGGAGCACTCCAATCTACCCATCCCTAGGAGTTTAAGAAATTGCACTAGTATGGTCAGAGTCGGTCTTGAAAGAAATGACCTTAGTGGGAATATATCTCAAGTTTTGGGATATATTGGCTTCTTAACTACATTGATTTGAGCTTATAATCAATTGCATGATCTCTCATCAAATTGGGCAAACTGTCAAAATCTCACAAGCATGAAAATTGCAGGTAACCAAATGACTGGGAAAAGACATGCTGAATTTGGAGATTCTTCTCAATTCTGATTTCAAGACCTTTTTTCAAATCAACTGTTAGGTGAGATACCTTTAAAAACTAGGAGGTTTGATCTCTTTATCCGTCTTGAATCTGAGTAGCAACATGCTTTATGGAGCAATTCTCTTGGAAATTTATATAACTGAGAATATTGACTTATCTGAGAACTTTTAGTTGGAACAATACCCCTAACCTAAGGGGAGTGCCTCAGTTTACATGCTCTAAGCTCAAGTAGAAATAGGTTAAACTGAATTATTCCATTTCATATTTTGATGCTGAAGGATTCCAAGATTTACTGGACTCGAGTGATAATTCATTTACAGGTAATATACCACCAGCGCCAGGAAGTTTGCAAATGTTAATAACTTTGAATTTGTCCTACAATAATCTACCTACCATCCCCTCTGGGACTCATTCTGAGCTTGCTATCTGTTGATTTTTCATTCAACTATTTAGTGGGACATGTTCCAGATAGCAAATTGCTTGAGAAGGCCCCAAATGAATGGTTTAGCAACAACAAAGATTTATGTAGCGTTGTGTCAGGTTTTCCTCCTTGCACTTCATCATCATACATTATGGTTCCCCTTTCATGTGGCTTAGTTATTCTCATTTGAGCGTTGTTCCAGATAGCAAATTGCTTGAGAAGGCCCCAAATGAATGGTTCCCCTTTCATGTGGTTTAGTTATTCTCATTGCAGCCTTTTTGTTTTGTAAGATCGCTGGAGAAGAAAACCTTTGACGAAACATAGGGTTTGTCATACTTGGAGATTTTTTCTTAGCACTGAGGGTTGATGGCAGTGATGCAAATAATTACATCACGAAGGCTACTGAACATTTCAATGAAAAGTACTGCTTAGGGATGTGAGGCTATGGTTCTGTCTAATTGTTTACAAGGTAGAACTTCCTCCAAAACAAATTGTAGCTGTTATGTAACCCCATTCAATTGAAGGAGTGATATCAGGCTACAAAAGTTTTGACAATAAATTAGAAAAGCTGATTAAAACCTCCATCACAATATAGTGAAACTTCATGGATTCTGCTCTCATGCTCATTGCAAGTTTCTTTTTTTTATCAATATATCGAAAGGGGAAGCTCAAGTGCTATCCTCTTTGACAGGAAAGATCAGTGGGCCTAGATTGGAGCACAAGAGCTGATGTTATCATAGATGCCGCTCAAGCACTAACTTATATGCATCACGACTATGATCTACTTATTGTATATCGAGATATTACTTCCAACACAAGCATATATCTCAAAATTAGGCATTGCAGGATTTATGGTCGATTCAACAACTGGAGCACTCTTGTAGAAACTTGAGGATATGTTACACCAGGTAAGTTTGATAAACCATTTTTCCATATATGTAAGTACAAGTTACAGAAATGTTGGAAGGTGTCTTCATAACTATGGCTGAGAAACTGTATAAAACAAACAAACAAACAAACAAACAAAACCACTATCTTGAATATGAGTTAAATGATGTATATTAAGTAAATGTTATCTCTTATGTATACAAGATTGAAAAGCAGACGGATTCATACTACCGTAACTTATTAACATGTTAAATTGTCTGAAATGGTATACTTGTAGAAATCCAACGGGTGACAACAATATTTATATTTTGTGTGGCTAATATGCCAAAAACTTTCTTCGCCGGTCTTTTAAGCAATAATTTATTAGGGCATATTTGGATAGCATTCAGGGAATGTGAAGGCATGATTCCTTTTTTGGCTAAGGATTTGACCAATCCCAACAAAATGCTTGTATGGCTGTCAATTTGCAATGTTAAACCTGTGGATTGTAATACCCCAAACATGCCTACTCCTGACGCTTTGAAAATTAGCCAAGGGCTAAATTTTATTTTCCTGATCTCTCTCTCTCTCTCTCTCTCACACACACACACACACACACAAACATGGGCCCCCATTCTGTTTTTCTTCATCCAGGCCCTTTTGTTCTCCACAGGAACTTCACTACAACCTCTCCCTCTCTCCTCTCTCTCACACACACACACACACACTTGACACCTAGATCATATTTGTGAATGGAGATAAAGGATGTCTAGGACTCTCGATTGAATGGGTTTCCAGTAGGGTATTGTCTAATGGGTTGTAAAATTGGTCATGAAGGAAATGAAATATAGAATTGGTGTAGTAGAAGAAGATAACGAGGTTTAACCAAAATTAGTTGGTGGGGAAACAAGTATGACACGAAAAAATAATAGCAAGTATTTGGGGTTAATTAGATGAAGTAGATGAAATAGCAGACAAGGAGAGGAAAATGCTAGATTCTATGAGAAGTGGAAATGGATTTTATTTTGTTATTAGAAAACATGAATTAAAAAAAAGAGTCTGGGTCAAGTAAACGTTGGTTTCATGTGATGTTGTATGTCATCCAGAAACAATATATTTCAAATGTGGCTCTGAATTAGTTTCTAGTACTTAGAGGTTCATGGTCTCATAGAAGTTTTGCTAGTCTTTTGTTGTATGTGTATTTTTTTATAAAAAAATGAGAAAATCGATGGGTCTATAAGATGTAGCCTAATAAAACATTTCATTTAAATTATGAAATGAGATAAAATACAAATTACAAATTAAAGAGAAAACAATAAGTATGTTCTAGAAATTTTATCCCTCAAAAAAGGGACAAAATTGTGTGTGTAGAATAACTATAAATTATATTAATGTGTTGTCACATTGCAGGTGATGGATCGAGGGGGGATCTTAAAAAATCCAGATATTTACTGGATAAATAATTGCAGGTCTAAGTTCTTGTCTTGGTTGGTTGTGTAACTTTGATGTTGATGTGGATGAATACATGCATTAATTAGGAGTGACGAAGAGTTAGAGGTATGCCTAAATGATAGACAGCTAAAAGAAGATGTTAGCAGTCAATTTTATAGAGAACATGACCCTACCAGAGCTAAATGGGAGAAAAGAGATTCATGTCAACCACCCCAAATAGTTTGGGATAAAGCCTTCTGACTATTGTCTTTTGTTAGTAGACATGGCAAGTTAGATTCTATTAGTACTAGTCGGTGTGATGATTAAAAATTGAAAATATTATGAGTCTGGCTTTCAACATATAAATCATGTGGCTTAGTTACTTTCTTGATTGTATTTGTTTATGTTAGCTCCTCTTTTTTTATTTTTTGTTTTTACCAAATTCTACTGAATTTATGTGAAATCGTCTGAAGAATAGTGTGGAATGGCATGGTTGGGTTCTATCGAATATTCTCTTATTAGATGAAAGATTTATCATTTAGACTTCTATTCTTATACTTGAGGAAAAATTATTGTTAATTGCATGCCAACCATACTTGTTGAATTTTTTTCATTGATATTTTAGTATCGTCATATGTTACAATTGCAGCAGATATGATTCATTCCTTTTAGAGCATGATGGCCTTGTCTTGAGAAGTTCTGTTCTTGTTCATCTACCTGCTCTGCTCAAAGAAAAAAAGAAAAAGAAAAAGAAAAAGAAATTAGAGATCTGGAATTCATCGGTCATCATTCATATCATTCAAAGATCTAACATATGGATGAATTGATATAACTTTATTCAGAATGACTGCAGTCTAACACTCAACATATCCAAGGGATACAAGGTTTTGTATGAAAAGGGTGTGATTTAATGGATACATCTGGTGTCAACATGAATCCATTCCTTGCCTTGCTCTTGTACATTTGAATTCTGGAGAGAATTTAGAGAGTGAAGAGTGAAACCTTTGTGATTGAGGTTAGAGCCATGATTTAGGGACCATAATATGATCGAGCTAGGTGATCTTCCAAGTAATACGAAGATTGTGATTTTAGACACTTCTAAAAAGTTTGGACCATGACTCTTTCTCTTATTTTTGTTTAATTTGTTAGAATATGTTATGTGGTTTATTTGGATAATATTAAAAAAGAAAGGTTAATATTTAGGAGTTCTGTTTCGGAACATGGTTAAACTGTTCGTTTTTGTGTTATTTCTGAGCATGGCTAAATTGAGTACCATTCTCCTTCAATAAATTCTGGAACTAAAGTTAGAATATATCAATGAATACCATTTGAAGGTTTTTCTGACTCACAAGTCCCTTGCTCTGTAATAAATGGTTTCCCAGTTTGTTTGGTTACTAAAAGAGCCAATAATGGGGCTGTTTCATGGGTGTAATTCATATGCATGTACCTGGGGGTTTAAAACACATGAAGTATATCGATCCTTTAGCAAGTTTGCATTTTTTTATTGGCCATCACCATCAATGAGAACATCAAAGATCCACTAAAAGGCAAATTAGATTGAAAAAATAAAGTGGAATAAAGTGAAAGATAGGAAAATGATAAATTGCACCATTAATAAACTAAACATACTTATAATTAGTGATCTGTAATGTAGATGTGTGAAACAAGACTGCATGCTAGTTTCAAATCTTTTAAAGAATAATTAAACTCACAAGGTTTTATAGAGAGGAAGGAGAATGGTGATAGCAATTTATTTACTGACAAGAATAGGAAGGGAAATTTGAGAGAGAAAGGGACATTTTTTTTGTTGTGTTTTTTTTTTTGGGGCGGGGGGTGGGGTGGGGTGGGGGGGGCGAGTATAGCCATCCAAGACAACTCAACCAAAATATAATAGGATAGTAGGATGTATTGCAATCAAATTTTTACTTGTAGTTTATAATCTTCCAAGGGCATCACTTATAGTCATTGGCTGCTATTGCATCAATTGCTCCTGCACCACGCACCGCTGTAATTGTTGAGCCCTAGGGGCCACCCTCAACATACACCATTCTTCCCTCATCCTCCGTCGAAGTTTAGCTATCCCCCTTCTTTTGCCCCATCCATATTGGAACCGTATTCGGCGGATGTCTCGGCATTGCCGCTGCTTTTCTTTCCATGTTGGGTTGTGCTATTTTCTTCGTCTATCAACGTTACAAAGCAGAAAACAATCCTCCAAACAATAACAACGTCGAAGTTATCGCTGAGGAGACCAGTGACGACAACGTCATCGTTAATGAGTGTCACGTCCCGCTTTCCAAAATACGGAATACGGAAAGCGACGAAGGCCAACCGTGCTACCTACGGTAAGGAAAAATCCTTCCATAGTCATATAAGGCTGTCTAGATAAAGCTGTCAAAAATAAAATCCAATACCAAAAGGAATAATACTGATAATTATGCTGCAATGAAACCATAAGAAATCCTAAAAATGGGTCCACTAGATAATAGATGCAATTAAAGATCCAATACAATAGATTCGGAAATAAAATAAGATCCAAAAGAGATACATAAGTCCTAATGTCCCATAATGACGCACATGCTAAAAACTAACTGAAAAGGGAAAATAAACCTACGGTTTACTGATCTTCAGCAAAGTCCTGGTAGCCGCTCCGATTCTGCTCAGCCTATAAATCTGTCTCTAAATCTGAGATGGCAAATTTCAGGAATGTCAGAACATCCCAACAAGTACTCAACGTATAAAGTGTGTGTATGGTATAATAACATGAATATATGAAAGTAGTGAAGCCCGGGTGCGCAAGAAAACAGATATATAATTAAATAGATGCATTAACACTATGAAACATGTATGTAAGAGGTCAAGTCATAACCTAACTGGTCACTAAAAGGTAAACTATCCTATCGTAAGCTCGAGTGTGTGCGTCAACCTCTGCAGAAGTATTCTTAACCTAAGAGTGGTGCCCCACGGGCTAGGAAACACGGGACCAACTGTGGAATGAACAAGAGACCGATATAACCCGGTACGAGCTGTAAACATGAGACCGATATAGCCCGGTACGAACTGTAAACATGAGACTGATATAGTCCGGTACGAGCTGCCGGTATGGGACTCCTGAGATTCTGTTGTACAAACGCACACTCAAACTACCCCAACACCCGCGTATTTATAGCTACTATGGTAAAGACTAAATCACTAATTAAGAATGCTGAAAAGACAGGAACTTGTGGTATGATAATTGTATGGTAATAAAACTGGTGAATAGTAGTGTGTCATAACATGTAGTTCAGCATTCTAATTAGAGATCTCGTCCATTAGGACTAGAGTAATGAATAGTCAAGACATGTCGAAAGTAATTGTTATCTGGTACTGGTAACTGCATGAAAGTGATGTACAAGCTGGTATTAGTCATGGTTATTATCTTTACCGTTAATCTTAACATGGATGTAATAATCGTAAACTGGTTAGTAAGGTACATGTATAAGTTAGATTAACAACTTTCAAACCTTTTCGTAGTTAAATAGATCTCATAGCAAAACCATATTTAATCTAGTTTTCTGATTATCAATTAGTTGAATACGAATCTATATCTTTCTAACGATAGGAAATCATTAAGCACTAACACTTTCTTTCTATTTCTAGAACAGGAAAAGAATATATGTAATATATATAAGGGGTTGCCGATGTGCATCGACCAAAGCAGAGCAAGAATACTTGCATGAGGATAACTATCACGGAAAGATGTACGAAAATGCGGGACACGATCTCAGCTAAAGTTCGACTTGGGATCTGAGTTATATGCTCTGCCTAGATATTCTCATAAATATCGTCACACAACTAAACACAATTATATCAATTTAGGGTTTTAATACTAATTTTCCCCTTTCGATGTTCACTGGTTTCATATCATTTCATTTTATTCATATTTTTATTTTTTCTGAAAAAATAGGGATCAGGGAAAAACTTACAGAGGATGATCGTGGTAGTTGCTAGGTTTGGATGAATCCTGGGTCGAGTCGAGGACACTCGGTGATGAGAGTAGATGACGAAGACGAGATGGGTCGTGGGCGATTCGAGGTGGAGCTCAGATCTGGAGATGGGTGCAGTTGCGAGGCGAAGACGAGGGCTGCGGCGACGGTGAGGGTTCGGTGCAGGTCGCCGGGTTGTGTTTGCAATGATGAGGGCGATGGGGGAAGGAGAAGGAGGCGAGGGTTGCGGCAGCGGTGATGGTGGCGACGAGAGATGGATCGTGCGGTGATGGGTTGCAGAGGAGATGCGAGAGAGAGGGAGATGAGGCAGGATCGAGGTGGAGGCGACGAGGAGGAGGCTCGGCGAAGGCGTGGGTTAGGGTTTCGTGAGGGCGAAGGCGGCGGTGAGATGAGAGCGAAGGTGAGGGTTTTGAGGAGCATCAGGGAGAGAGAAAGATATGTTTTGTTTGTATATATAAAGAAATTTTATAAATATACATATATAGATGCATATCTTCAATTGATCGTATTTAGAGATTCGGCACAGATTTTCCCCCCCTCATATTAACAGTAAATAGGAGTTAGCCAAGGTAATGTATGTATGCAACCCAAATATTAATAGGTCAGTTTAGGAATTTAAAGATACGAAAAATATTGTTTTGCTGCTATAAAGAAAATATTATAAATGATATAAAAATTGAATATTTTACATATTAAAATTGTTTACGGTAAAAATTCAAAATAAAATATACTAGCAGCCAACTAAAAGTTCTAAAATTATGGAAAAAGAATATCGGTAAATCTTGAAAGTATTGCATTCAAATAGGGCTGTTACAATGAGACCAATGTCGATGATGACGGCCAAGTAGTCATTGACAGAGCCAACACCGGAGTTGCTGGGGACTGAACAAATAGCAAAGTCACTGACGTGGCTGGCGCACCCCGCAATGTAGAAGTCGCTACCGGAGTTGACAATGTCCCTTCCCAAGCTGAGAACAGTAATGCAAGTGGTAATCCACACGTGTTACATCATCGAGTCAACAGCATACATTTTTTTTTCTTCGTCCTCGAAACCCCGACATCAACGTCCTTTTAGGACCCACTACCAACCCCTATTATAGTTCTAATTTGGTTAATTAGATTAGTAGTATGTTAAAGTGGTTGTAGTACTCAGTAGTTGTGACGTCCTTGTTAATTAAGTTTATAATTTAGTAGTTTATCATGTTAGCATGTGTGCTTAGTTTTAGAGTTAGATTAGTTTTATGTACAAGTTAGTTATGATGACTTGTAGCAGTAATGATATTTAATTAGTAAACGTAGCTAGTAATTAAGTTAAGATCGGTTCATCATGTGTTAGCTATACGTGCTTGCAAGTAGCATTGTATTTAAATGTTTGGACGAATTCTAGTGCTATCTTATTTATTTAGTTTTTTTCCTCTTTTTCGATCTTCTTACAATTCCATGAGAGGCATGGTGTATATATACATAAGGTACATTGTATATGCAGAATTTGACAGGCTCACAATGACATCCATGCTCCAGTGATCACTGCGCTGACTTGATGGAACTAGTGTGGGTTACCTCCTATATTACTGCTCTCAGTTTGGGAAGGGACATCATCAACTCCGGCAACAAATTCGGCATTACAGGTTGCGTCGGCCGCGTAAGTGATGACTTCGCCATTTGTTCCGTCCCCAGCGACATTGGCGTTGGCTCCGTCAACGACCATTTGGATGTCATCGACATTGGTCTCGTCAGCGACGACTTGGACATTGTCGTCGTCGGTCTTCTCAGCGACGGCTTTGACGTTGCCGTTGTTTGAAGGATTGTCTTTCTGTCTTATAATAGACTTGGACATAAGTCTCTTATTTTCTAGACTTATAATAGACAATCTGAATCAGATTTTCTAGATCATCTGCACATGATGCACGCATGATTAAAATAAGACAATGTACTTAAAATGATTATAGAAATGTAACAAAAATTATAAAAAATAAGAAGAATATCAGGGGAAACTTGAGAAATCAATGTTATGAAAAGCTTTTGTTTAAAACCATATTTCGCTTGTTATGGCATTTGTGTTTCAGTTTTTAAATTGGTTTTTCTTTTTCATGATTTATACGTAAGTTGGTAGCTAATGAATACATCTTACTAATTACAATAATCAACAAGATACAAAATGAAACATAAAAGGTTTGAATGCCGATCAAATTGATAGTCAGACGATGATAATTAAAAATCATGTATCAGATTAATGAGTATTAACATATATAAAACATCCAACGACACATACTCCAAATCGGCACCCGAGCAATCTTGATTCAAATCTCATCCGAGGTGCATTCAAATAACGGATATACAAAAGCACCGTTGTGCGGATTGGTCTAGATTGTGGACCACTAAAGTGCATTCACCTGCAAGGATGTGTTAGTTAATATGCAATATTACATCCCTTGACCATCATCTTACGTATTTTACAGTCTTGATTGGATGATAAGAAATTGAAGGCATAAAATTTAATCCAAACTGTATGTGTTTTTTGCCGGTTTTATATGCAAGATAGAATTTTGAACTGAAATCTAAAGATGCATAATAATGAAAATTGAAAACAATTATAAGTCCTGTTTGCATGTATTATTTTAAAAATAAAAAGTAGGACAAGAGGTACTACTCGAATAATTAAAAAAAAAGTGTGTATACAAAGAACATAGGCCGGGAAATTGCAAACTCTTGTTTGTGCATATAAAAGTAGAATTGATAATTTGAAAGAAATTTAAATATCTGAGCACATAATACTAAATCGAAACGTTTCAAAGTTTATATGATTTTCTTAATGAAACCATTTGAGATTTTATGAAGACGGGTTAAGAACAGCTAAGATGAATGCAAAATAAATTTCTTTATGAGCATACTTGTAGTCTTTATCTCTAATTTTTATCCAGAAATAAACAAGTAATTAATTGTGGAACCATATAGAATATATGAGGTGAGACCTATAATAGCTATTGAGATTTTGACGCGGGCCTTAATTTTGAAAAAGATGCAATAAGAGTCCTTGGGATTCGAGCTACATGGAGAGAACTTGGAAAACACTAGTTATATGGACGTATTATGTGCGAAGCATAGATGGTAACAATTGTCTTCTTTTTTAATTTACTTTAAAAAATGAGAAACTAACAAGGTTTTAGTTATTTCTAGTACTGCAATTAGATTTTTCGTTAAGGAGCTTTATATGTTTAAATAAAATATTAATTGGCATTAAAATAATTTATTTAATGAGCATAAAATTCAAAAGTTAAATATTTTAAAAATTAAAGGTTTTAATTTGAGGATCCTTTTTTATTACCATGAGTTTGCAATTTAAAAACTTCACGTTTAACATTAAAATTATAAGAGCAGATAGGTAAATGGTTCTGAAGTAATGGATTTGAAATATCAACATTATTCGTTAAGATTCTCTCTCTTTGAGGATGGGCTAGAGAGTTTCATAATGCAACATTATTCGTTAAGATTCTTTCTCTTTCTTTTTTTTTTAAAAATTTTGTTTTAAAAACTTAGAAAATAATACATGCCAAACCCCCCCCCCCCCCCACACACACACACACCAAGAGTTTGAATAAAAATATTAGAGACATTATATCTCTACTATAGTTAGCTAGGACCCAGGATGGTTTACTTACCATCTTCTCATTTTTTTCAAGAAAAAAGTCAAAATAAAAGATTACTAGTGAAAATTTGTTTAGAATTGCATGAAATTTGGCGTAGCTACATCTAAGAGGATGAAGATAAAGATAGAGGATGCCGAATGTCAAGAAAAATGGAGGATTGATTTTTGGCCATTGCCATAAGAGGAATTCCCTCCTAGGACCTTTGTTCTCCGTTATTCTCATATATTCATATAAATATGCTTGTGTGCGTGGGGTGGGGGCCGGGGCCGTAGTTGCACATATATATGGCATTTATAAAAAAAGTTATATTTACAAATCAATGTAAGAGCGAAATAAAATGAAATAGTTTTCAAAGTGTCACTGTACTCTGGTGGTTAAGGTTTTTTGCACTTAAGAGATTTGGGTTTCAAATCCCGGTTGTAGCCTATTATTAATGTAATCTCTTCCGTTATTATGATTAAAACTTAATATACTTCTAGTGGATTATTTGGGTTGGGATTATTGAAACAAGAATAGCTCTTTTCTTGATTTGGGAAAATATTCTATATTTATTTTGAGTTAACAGTTGATAATCTCTATGAAATTAAGAAATTGATTTTTACTACATATTCGTAAAATTCTACATTTACCAACCATTATAAGTATCTCCTTGTGAACATGGATGATGAATTCAGCAATGACCAAATGGCGTCTCATACGACAACCGCCATGGTCGCTTGATGGTTCATGGTGTTAATGAAGTTTGTGATAGAAAGTTGTAGTCGTCATAGGCGAATAATGCTACCAAGGGATCCAATTAAGAGACATACAGGTGCGGACATATGTACCATATTCTTAACATCAACCTCACTAGCTGTCCTGATTACGTTAGAATGCATAAACAACCTTTTCTAAAGCTCGATCAACTCTCAAGAGAGTTAGGCCAAATGATCGACACGCCATTAATTTGCTAGTAGAACAGTAACTTGCGATGTTCTTGTACATATGCTTGGTCATAAGGCAAAGAATAGAGTCATGAAACTTGAGTCCCTTAGATCGGGAGAGACCGTCAGTCGGTATTTCAATATGGTTCCGAGAGCAATTTTCGGCATAAGGGGACGCTTTATGAAGCAAGCTAGTGGAACCACACCTCCAGAAATAGCGAAGAACGGTTTATTCTACCCTTACTTCGCTGTAAGTGAAGGATTGCATTAAATTCTTTTCCTTCAATTACAAAGTTTTTGCATGAATGAAGAGAGTCCAAATTTTACTTCTTGTAGGATTGTATTGGGTTTATGTGTGGTACGAGCATGTGTCTATGCGTGTATGAGCTTGTGTGTGTATCACAATGTGTTATTTAGATATGGACACCTGTCAAATTTATTGACCTACTAATTTGGGCTAACATAATACAATAACCTAGTGCTGTATTTAAAATGCTTTTCAAGTTTTGGGTGTGCTATATATACATACAAGTTTCAGGGGTGTCAGCACGTTGATATATATTAAAGTAATTGGTGCATGTAAACCTTTTGATTGGTGATCTTAATATTATATAGGAACATCCCAAGTTGAAGGAATACATCAACCACCCACTGAAACACTTCGACGATCTCAAAGCTTATCGTTGGGGATGAGGTGGTCATCGGGAAGTACAAGCAATTAATATTCGATATGTTGGATGGGGGCGTCTCATAGTGTGCGGATGAGGAAAGCAGAGAGAGTGACACACCGGTTGAGGTTACACAATCCGAGACCCAAAGCAAGTCGTGGATGGGGAAAGCGTTTCCATAATGTATGAACTTTTTGGGGTTGGGGCTTTGGAAAGCCCTCATATCAATAAACTTTATTATGAAGTTTGGTTTTATTGCGGAACCTATCTTGATGTGAACAAATTTTGATGATTAAAACTTTTTTTTAATATGTAGAATTTTCCATGCATATAGAAAAAATTAACCAGATGATGCCCACAAATTAAGCCAAGAAATTAAATTGATAAATGACAGACACCTTATACAATCATAAAAAGGTACCAATGAGTTTCTAAGTTTATCTTAATTTTCATTGCAGTTACATACATATAATTGCTTCCTTAAAAAGTAGCATTTTTAAAATGTCCTATGTTAAGGAAAATACAATCAGCCCTTTAAGATGTAACACATGTTACGATGCAAAATATATCAACCTGTATCCTTAATTCCGCAATTTGGTTCTCTTAAAGTTGTTTCAGTTTTCTTTTTTCTTTTTTTTTTAAACTGTAGTCGACTAAATTGCTCAGCTAAGGACTAGTTCCTTCAACTGTATTTTGATCCATGGTTCATATTATTCAGACATGAGCTAAATATTGGTTGCGTATAGCACGATTTCAGATACAGATACAAGATATGATAATAGTCAGATTCTTTAATTCATAATTTTCCGAGAGTCAAAAATTTGGTAAAAGTATAAAAGTAACTCAAAATTTAAAATAAAGTATCCACAAGTTTCCAAATTGATTAGTGTTTGTAATGATTAATCAGTGGAAATGGTGTAATATGCCTTTTGCTTATGGTTTCATTCTTTGTTATCCTTTTTTAAAGTAATAACTTTATTCTTCTTTCTTGTAAAGTTTTGTCTTGCATTTCAGATCTCCACAGTTGGCGCTCTTACATACTTGGATCAGCCAGAGATCATAGTTGGCTCTGCCAATTTTCCATATATTCTTCTACTATTGCGTAGGTAACAAGCAATCGGATCTTACCTTTTGAAACACGATGGAGGTCTTTTTCAGATCTCCTTCAGATGTTGTCTTCCGTCGATCTCCCGATGGGTTCTAAAAGGGATCCTCTGTTGTGTGTGGTTCTGAATGGGTTTTGAGGAGGTTTGGTGACTGGAGGAGTTTGACGCCAACTACCTGTAAAAAAGTCCCGGGGTGGTTTGATACCACCGAGGACCCTCCGACAATCAAGTTAGTACTAGATCCGAGCAGCGTAACGGCTAAGTGGAACCAAAAAATGGCTTACTTGACCCCTCTGTTAAGGGGGTTTATATAACGGTGGTGGCATGCAGTAGCACGCGCGAGAAGCTCGCCGGCGGTTGCGCTCCCGACATCACGTCCGCGTAGAGAGCGGATCGCCCATTAATGGAGATCGTGGAGGCGTGGAACATGGGATGTTGCTGGCGGAGAATCCGCGCATGGCGAGATTCGCGGAGCGGTGGTTACGCCTGTGAGCGGTGGAGCTGGTCGGAGGACCGAGGAAGACGGCCTCGGCTGGGGGGCTCGGAGACGAGCGAGAAGGCCGAGGAGACTTGGTCTTCTGGCAGCTCAGGATGAGCTGAGAGGCCGAGGAAGCCAATCTGCCGAGGGCCCCCAGGAGGGCTAGCTTGTGATTGTAGGTCGGGCACAGGGGAGGCCTGGTCGGCCTTTGTGGACTCCTTCTTCTGAGTTCTGGGACATGCCATCCGCCACGTGTCCTGATCATGGGGGTTGTCAATATCGAGCGTTATCATTAGCCTCCCACTCTTGTCCCGACCAGCTAGCGGGTCGGGTTAGGAGTGGACTGCCGGGCCTCCCGGGGCGTGCTCCCTCCTAATATTTCGTCGGGACGCGTCTCCGGGCTGTGAGCTGTCTTTTCTGTTTAGCGAATCAGGGCGAGGCCTCGGCATTTAAGGAGGGTGCGCCGGTTTGTGTGTCTTGCCTTTGGAGTGACGGTCTACGTGTCAAGTGTCGGTTGGCTGACGCGACGTGCGTAGACCTGCGACGCCTGAAAGGATGCGGTCCAGTGTGAGAACGACAGGTGGAGCGATCTGGGCCGTTTGGATGCGAGGAGGCGTTTCGGCGGGAGACGAAGGGCATCGTCGGATGAGGTTACTCATGGTGATAAATAGGGGTGGGGCCTGTTCCATGGCCCCTAACCCTTCATCTCACTTTTCTTCTAAGTTCCGGTTGCTCGGCGCTCCTTTTCTTGGGGATACATGGCTCGTTCCCAATCTTTGGATTGCTCGTTCCAGAGGGAGGCCCGCGACGCGGTCGTGCCCCTGGCTGGCCTAGGTTCTATGTCGAATGTTCTGCCGGCGACAGGGTCGTCCGCCCCGTTGGCGGCTCCTGGGGATTTTTCGGGCGGTGGTCAGAGGCGCCCGCGGTCATCCGAGCCCCAGACGGGAGACGGAGGGGGGGGGGGCGAGGATGGGGTCCCCCTTAAGAGGAAAAGGATGATCTCTCGTGCTCCGTCGTCAATGGTCCCTGAAGGGACCCCCGTGCAGGAGGGAGAGGCTGTCTTCATGGTTCCGTCTGGGCTTTCCGTCGCCGCCGGCTTGCTCGCCGGGATGGAAGAGTCGGCAGGAGGAAGATTTCCGTGCGGCACCCTGAGGGCCCAAATGGAGGCCATAGCCCAGGGGGCGGCCCAGGTACGAACCCCTTCGCGCGTTGTTTTTGGCCTTCTTTTCTTTGGCCCGAGTGACTCCCGGTTTCTCATCCGCTTCCTGTTAGGTTTTTCAACACTGCGCCATCGCCGCTCGTATGGAAGCCGAGGGAGCGTTCCACGCACCGAGCCCAGTAGAAGCGTTCCCTTTGGAGGTCGAGGTCCTGCGTCGTGACCTGCGTCTGGAGATGGCCAGGGCCGGCGTCCTGGCAGCCCGTGCGAAGTCTGCGGAACTTGCCAATTCAACGAATCAGGGCGTCCGCCGTCTCCTGAGTGCCTCTCTCCGGGTTGCCGAGAGGAAGCTGGCGGACTTGGCTGATCGCTTCGCGGCCATGGAGAAGGAAAGAGATGCCAGCCGGAGGGATGCCGAGGCGGCGCTTCTGTCGGCTCAGGCTGCTGAGGTCCGGGCCAGGAAAGCTGTGGCCGATTACAAGGTGTCAGAGCAGTTTTACGTTGAGCTCGGTGACTATTCCGCCGTTGCGTGGAATAAGGCTCTGGATGCCGTGAAGGAGCAGCTTCCCGATTTCGCTGATGGCGAGCTCCGTGCTCGGGTCCCGCTCCCGGTGAAGAGGCCTCCGGCTGACAATGATGGGGGAAATGAGGCGCGCCCCTGATGGCAAGACTTCCGGTGGTGAGACCCCCAACGATGAGGGAAGCGAGGCGCGGGGGGGTTCGCGACTTAGGTCTTTTTGATATTTTCCCGTCCCCCTTTTGTAAACCTCCGGGCAGTTTGTAAAGCTGGAGAGCCCAAAGTACCCTTTGTAAAGACTGTGCGTTTGATAATAAAACTTCTTCTTTGGTTTCGTCGGTCCGCACTTTATTTTCTGTTTGCGCTGCTGGGCTTTCTCGTCAGGTCGGCCATCTGTTCAGCGATCATTCGTCGAGTTGACTTCGACTACTTGCCAAGCGTTGCCGAGGATGAGCCAAAGCTGCCCCGTTGCCTTTAGGCGTGGGCCTCTGATTCCTGGCGTGGTGGGTAGGCAACTACCAACCAGGGATGACCGAGCGGGGCTGCCGCTCGGGTGCCTCTTGCGAGGGCTTCGATCTCTGGTGTCACGGGTAGGGAGCTACCAGCCGGGAATAGCCGAGCGAGGATTTGACTGTCTCTAGGAGGACTTTCCGATCCCAGGCGTTGTGGTAGGGAAGCTACCCGCCGGGGGATAATCGGGCAAAAATTGTTGGAGATAGTGCCCTCACAGTCAATTATTGGATCGCAGGTACGTGATTGCAATGATTGCGGAGGACCTATACCGGTAGGACAGTCTTACTCGAGATGATAGTATGCTATCCGGTTTGCCTTTATCAGTCGTGTACATGTTCAGGTGACTGATTACATGTTACACTTTGATAGAGCCCTTAGGATCTTGCTTTACTACCAACAGTATGATGGCGATCATATACGTGAGAGTTGGGTGGTTTATACGCATATCCTTAATTGTGGTCCCTAGTCATGGGAGTTTCGAGACAGGGCATCGATACTCCGGAGTAGACTAGTGTATACAGTCGAGACCCCGACGAGGGGCGGTGGCCGGTCTCACAAGCCACTGGTGTCAGTTGGATCACCTAAGATGTATACAGGTGCTCATTGGATTATGAGTACACCGGACAGGACTCGCCGGGAATCTGCTAGTTAGTATTATACCTATCGTCAGATAGCAGTTCCCTGGTGACATGTGTACATATTGGTTCATCGACCTGAGGTCGTCATTTGTCTCGTGTGAGTTCCCACTATGCTTTGATTTCTACCCTACCACGGCTCAAAGGAGTCGTGCAAACTGGTAGTTTTTGGGTACAGTCCCGAGCCACATGGAGGCACGTGAGTGGATCGGTGGGGGATTCGTCTCTCCCGGTATTGGGGGCGAGATCGTGCTGTGTCTAGGAGAGCCATTACACAAAGCCCACGGCCGTGGCAGGAGATTTACTGGTAGGTGCTCCAGTAGTATCTCAGGGTGTTATTGGGCTACACCCCGACACGACTTATACTACTATTGGGGGTCTGACGTTACTAGCCCCCTAGGCAGATATGCGATACTCATAGACAAACGGACCGGACTGTATATACATTGTCACTGTTAGGCTCAGTAGGGTTTCCGGATGAGTTCGCTCATCGGCCTCCCTTGAGGTCAGTCCATGGGCAGCCGTTACGCATAGCTAGTGCCGCTGATGGTTTGTGGTTAAACCCACTGCCAGGGTACTGACGAGTCATTAGAGTCCCCCACAGACAGTTTCCCAAGTTCGGGCGAAACGTTGTAGAGGCCGTATGGTTTTATGGCAGGGTTCGGAAAATGCACGTGCGTTTACGCACGTGTTATTTTTCGGGCAGATAATACTGGCGGGCTTTGGTTTAAGCCGGATCCGAGTATTATATTGAGTAGATATAATATCTTTGTCTCAGTTGCATTTGTATTCGGTTGTAATACAAATGCGGGTATATTTATACAGTTACGGGGTTATCCTGAAATTCATTTCGGGATCGCTTTTGGAAGTTGCCATTTTCCAGTTTTCTATCAGCCGTCTTTTAACATTCGGTTAAAGACGGATTTATCTTTTCTTGGATGAGTGTGGAAGATTCTAGAAGCATCTAGAAGGTGGTGACAAGGCTTATGACTCACTTATTCATTTATGGTGCATTTATTATGTTCACACTTTGTGTTCACACTAGATATTTTCTTGTGTTCACACTAGATATTTCTCTTATGGTTACCTCCCCCTCTCCTACCGTCACCCCCACCTCTATAAGTATGGCCGGCCCCTTCCCCCTCTCTCTGACTCTCACTTGATGGTTGTGAAAAGATTATGATAGTTTTGGGGTGTATGGAAATTTCATTGCTCATTTCATTCCATCACCCGACTTAATTGGCAACTTCATTAACCGTTCGTCCATAGCTTTGGACGTAACGAGACAAAGTCTTCTACTCATTCTCTACATCAATCTTGGTCGTCTCTTTTAGCAAACTTGACGACCGAGTTGCCTCGAGTCAGAGGCGGGAGCCCGTTTAAAGAATCGTTGACGTGGTGCCACCTGGACGAGCAGATCGGAGATCGACGAGATCGGAGCAGCCGCAACGGAGCGTGGGATGATGGTTAAAGAACGAAGGACTCGGATCGTTCGGTATAACCTTTCTACTCTCTTTACAGTTTGTTAGTTTAGCAATAATGGCAGATCCGGGTTAAAGTATACGATAGCGCCAGTTAAAAAGTTTTTGTTCCGCATTTGGCGTATGTAGACGGCCGGGGCGCTACCGTAGACTTACAGTGGTATCAGAGCCTCACCATTTTGCTTTACTAACTTGTGCTAACGCGTTTAAAATATCGATCGGACCGAATATCGAAAACTACAATTTTCAATTTCTGAGTTTCTGTCGAATTTAAAACAGTTCTAAAATTAATTCTGCATATCACAGAAAATTCAGCAGGCGTTTTTAAGCATACCCTAAAAATTTGGTCACGTGATCGTACTATACCACCGCGGATCCGCGGCCAGTATATTGGATCAGTGAGCCAAATTGTTTCAGTGTGCTTATCATGGTAAATTGTGGTTTTTGGTAATATTGTTTTGGGCCCAGATTTTGTTACTGTTCAACAGATGTTCGTGGGGCCCACTTCGTGATATTTAGTCGATCGAAATTTAAACATGTTAGTTTACAGTGCTTACATTATATCTCCGACCGGGAATGTCATTTGATCGGTAAACCGCGTCTGATTGCTATAGTTCTTTTAGACGGGTTTGCGAACGTGACATTCGCGTTGATGTTCTGTGTTGTGCTGTGATGTTGCGGATTTGTCGTGGTGGATAGCAGGGTCCAATGGTAGTGCAGTTTGGATTTATTTGTACATTTGATATTGCGGGGCGAGCGTCCAACATGTGGACTGCCGTCACTGCCTGTTGTATAATATTCTTTTGGGACACGACCGGGTCGAGGTCGATGTACCCGTTGTACATATTTTTCATTTCTGTACTAAGTTTTACCCCGCGACGGAGTGCACGGATAGCCGGATTCTGGAGGGCAACGGGTCCGCATCTCATGGCTTTGAGAGGCAGAGGGGCCTCACTCTAAAATTGGCAGACTATTCGCCGCACTCGTAGGGGGTACAGGTTGACCCAAGGAGGGGTGCTCAAGCTACCGGATTCCGTGAAGTGCAGGGTGGTCCATTCACTTTGCTGTAGGGGGCTGGCTCGCTTCAGGTTTTGGCGGGTAACTTGCCGCACCCGTAGGGGTCTAGGTTTCATTGCACAGGCTATCCACACGACCAGGGGAACGTCGGGTTTCAGCAGCGGCTCTGTGAAACCCGGGGATCCCAGATTATCTGTATTGTTCTGTGATGCTTATTACTTTTCTGTATTGTTGCATATTATCACGCCTGGAGCGATTATTGTATATTGGTATATATACTATTAGATGTTGTATATGTTTTACACCCGCGCTAGTCCAGTCCCCGCTCTGTCGTTAGTTAAGTAATCTAACGGGCGATGACGGGACCCAGTGACGAATGCGGATGGCATATACGTACATTTTATTTTCGTTCTTTGCTGGTGTGATTGATTGATGGGACTGCGTTGATTCTGATCAATGCAAAGTAAAGCAAACATGTTTGCAGTTGTTGGAACAAATTTAAAAAGTGTTATTACAAAGACGTTTCCTTTTGTTATGCATAGCGGTATTCGATTGGAATATCCTGCACCTCATTCGACGGGGCAAGGGCCGATATCCCTTCACCGGGACTGACCCCTTGGGCAGAAGTTTGCGTCAGGGTAATAACTTCACTATAGTCGATTACAAGTTGCTTTGCATCGCGGTATTCAGTGGAATATCCTGCACCTCATTCCACGAGGAAAGAGCCGAGATCCCTTCATCGGGAGTGACCTCTTTAGCAAAAGGTTTTCGCCACTATATTTTAAAAAGCTATCAGGTTCCTTCAGCGATATCAAGTTCGTTACGTTAAAGGTTTTTTCGCCAAAAACCAGTCGTAGCCCTCCGTCATTTCTTTTGGGTATTCAGTAGTATTCAAGCTATGCATTTTAGCCAAAGTTAAGGCATAGTGTTTGGTAGCTGCTGGGTATTCATTTGTTGCATAGATAGATGAGTTGGTTTGGGACAGTCGTTCTGCCGATTGGCCAAAGTCAGGGGCATGTGTAGGTGGGTTCAAATTGACAAGATAGTGACGGGTAGAACTTGGCATGTGACTTATGACATTTTGACCAAAGCCAAGGTTATAAGAGCATGGGGCAAAAATCATATCGGGAGTTTCTAAAGAAACTGAAACTTGCCAAGTATGCGCATACCTTCTGGAGTATGAGTAACGTGGATGCATTCCATCACGTTATCATGCGATGAGAGTTGGATCCCGATTCCTACTGATGAGTTGGTTTACACTTCGGGTGATCCCGATTGATTCTTCTTTCAGGTTTGGAGGAGAATTTGACAGGACATTGGGAGGTTTCCGGATTAGATAAAGTGATAACCATTCTGATTTAGGTTAGAGTGCACGCAGAGTGTTTCTTTTCTCTCCCTCTTTGGCAGCGACCTTTGACCGACCCTAGACTATGACTCAGTGACCAAGTTGACCGAACCTTCTTAAAATAATGGCTTTTGGATTGTCTGAGTTGCATAAGTCATTGCCACTCATTCTTTTACCCTTTGTATTTCTCAGAACACCCCGTATTACTACGGACATCCACTTCCATTGGATAGATCCATTGTATGGTTATATACGAACTCGAAGGGACTTCTTCGAGGATGGATCAAGGTTCAGAAGAAATAGAATTGGTTTATTCAGTTGTCTTTTATTATCACATTCTCTCAGCTTGCGAGGGCTCCTTGGTTTAAGAGAGTACACCTATTACGCTTATTGGATAGTCTTATTCCAAACCATAGGCAGGTGCCGAAAGGTAGGGAATGAAGAAAACCAATTAGCCTAAGCAGGGTGTGCAGAAGGTAATATGTAAAGACAAAATAAAGGGATTAGAAAGAGAGCAAAGTAAATTGCGACTGCTATCATTCACGACCAAACTGCGTACATCGTCGCCACTCCTATTTCACCTTTAAAAGAATAAAGGTATTATTCAGTTGTCTTTTATCATCACCTTCTCTTAAGATGCGAGTACTCCTTGGTTTAGGAGGGTACACCTATTATGCTTACTGGATAGTCTTCTTCCAAACCATAGGCTGGTGCCGAACGGTAGGGAAGGAAGAAAACCATTCAGCCTAACGATGGTGTACAGAAGGTAATGACTAAAGACAAATAAAGGGATTTGGAGAGATGGCAATAAAATATACGGTTAAAGTCATGAATTGGATTATGGAAGAGGCGTTGCTAGGAATACCAGGATACCCCTACGAAACATTTTCATGTTTTAGTGCATTGTTAAAAGCAAAACTGTTTTCCCGATTAGATACTTACTCCAAGGGTATGTATTTACCAGGTTTCATTATCATATCTGTATGGTTTTACAGATGATGAGTGGGAGTAAGTTATTGGGAATTAGGTGATTATCCTCATTATATCGGAATTCGTTGTAATTGGTGATATTTAAGGAAATCGCCAGGGTACAGTTTTCCACCTACGACGCACAGGTTTTAAGTTGTTCAACTCAGCGGACTTATACAGAGTATTGTATGTTGTCCAGTGTCCATCAGGACAAAGGGGTAGGTCCTCGTACTATGTTCTGTTTACTTATAACTTCTCTAGTTTTTAGACAAGTGTTTCGTAGAAATACATGGTCTAAGTTTTGAGAAGTTGTGGGTATAAGAATAAAGTAGAGAACCAGGTGCGACAAGTATCGGGATTCTTCAAAGAGATCGAAGATGTAGATTCTTGTGATTAGTATTCAGATGATAGTAATGGTTTTGAGAAACTTGTTTTTCTTTCAGGTTGCTCATAATTGGATGGATTCCTAAGTTGAGTAATGCTGATTAGCCTCTTTCCATCAAGTTGATATGCACTGGAGACAGCTGCATGATTTCAATCTGGTTCCAATTAAATAAATTGCCAAAGTTTCTATATTGGATATAGAATGGTTCATACCTTAACGATGTTAAGGTACTGGGAGTTGTCCAGGTTATGCTTAAAACCAGACTCTGGATAACTCAGGGCACGTTTCTGTAATGGCTGTTTGTGGGTTGACCCTGGCTATGACGAGAGTTGATTTTCTACCATTTGGAAGATCAATAGTGATATTGTTCTTGACTCGCCACAGTTTTAGTAAAATGGATCTTTTTCAGAAAACAGTAGTGGGAGTATGGTAGAACTGGAAGTGATTCCAGAACCGCGAACGATTATGGAAAATTTAATAGGACCTATATATTCAATCAGGTTTGACATTCCATTAGCCACTCCGCAGATATGATGGGTAACCTCAGACACCCGAGAGGTACTTCGGTAGCCCCAAGGACGGTGACAGGGAGGTTCTTATCTACCCAGACTTGACACTACTGTTGTTCCAGGCTATGAGACCCGGTAGGAGGGTTGTCGTACTCAGTGGGAGCAGCGGAAGCATAGTGGGCAAGTAGCTTATGTCTATTTATAGACTAGAGCAGTTATAACGGAGACAGATCATCTAATTTTGATGTGACAGTCATGGGTTTGACTTCATCAGAATAGGGGATGGATCAGTTAAGAAGGTAGTAGGGTGTGGTGTCATGGTATCTGGATGACATACACAGAGTAGGAAGTAAAATTTCTATACTACGATCGGTTGTACTGTGGACGTCACACAGTTGTTTCTCCAGACAAGATATGGATATAATATTTAACATTCTGGTTTCTAGATCTATGGTTTTAGATATGGATTTAGGTAGTTTCCCAATGTGGGTACTTTGACAGTATTCTAATGGTTTTTAGAATAGATGACTCCTGGCATGGTGGTGTACCTGCAGGTGATGGAGTCACCCTCTCTAAAGGTGTCTTACAGACTAAAGGGGAGAGGGATGGGCATGATTGGCAGATCACTTGCTTAGGCAACTGAGTCAATCATGAGATGTCAAGTACCACACCAGATATTGTTTTTGTACTAGATGCAATAAGTTTGTATTAATCCAATCCTGGAGAAACATAAGGAAGCAGTTTTAGAACATAAGTGCATGTTCTACGGATTTGACGACGGCAGCCTCCTTCGGGAGACGATTATCATTCCAGGCTTCAAAGGTGACATAGTTGACAGAGTGATTGTCAGAGTTATAGTTTTTCCCTCTGACGAGGGACAGTATTATGGACAGATGGTCCAAGAGCATACTGTGGGAGGCTTGGTGCAGGATACTGATTAGGTTCAGTGATTGATACAGTCTAAGAAGTTTGGATTTGGAGTTCATTTATGAACTAGGTCCCATCAGATATGCAGACATATTCTAAGACAGGTATTACTCGATTCGGGAGATGGCTTTCTCCGTGAACTTGAGATTAAGAGAGCTATAGAAAGAAACATCTAGGCGGATCCACTCACTGAGGCTATTTCTCGAACACAATAGTTTTACGAACGGGCTTTGTGAAACTGATTAGTAGAGGAGTTGGATGTTCGGTTTCACACGAGCTGTGAGTAGTCGACATCGCAATAATCAGCCTTAAGTGCAAGTGGGAGATTGTTGGAGATAGTGCCCTCAGAGTCAATTATTGGATCGCAGGTACGTGATTGCAATGATTGCGGAGGACCTATACCGGTAGGACAGTCTTACTCGAGATGATAGTATGCTATCTGGTTTGCCTTTATCAGTCGTGTACATGTTCAGGTGACTGATTACATGTTACACTTTGATAGAGCCCTTAGGATATTGCTTTACTACCAACAGTATGATGGCGATCATATATGTGAGAGTTGGGTGGTTTATACGCATATCCTTAATTGTGATCCCTAGTCGTGGGAGTTTCAAGACAGGGCATCGATACTCCGGAGTAGACTAGTGTATACAGTCGAGACCCCGACGAGGGGCGGTGGCCGGTCTCACAAGCCACTGGTGTCAGCTGGATCACCTAAGATGTATACAGGTACTCATTGGGTTATGAGTACACCGGACAGGACTCGCCAGGAATCTGCTAGTTAGTACTATACCTATCGTCAGATAGCAGTTCCCTGGTGACATGTGTACAGGTTAGTTCATCGACCTGAGGTCGTCATTTGTCTCGTGTGAGTTCCCACTGTGCTTTGATTTCTACCCTACCACGGCTCAAAGGAGTCGTGCAAACTGGTAGTTTTTGGGTACAGTCCCGAGCCACATGGAGGCACGTGAGCGGATCGGCAGGGGATTCGTCTCTTCCGGTATTGGGGGCGAGATTGTGCTGTGTCTAGGAGAGCCATTACACAAAGCCCACGGCCGTGGCAGGAGATTTACTGGTAGGTACTCCAGTAGTATCTCATGGTGCTACACTCCGACACGACTTATACTGCTATTGGGGGTCTGACGTTACTAGCCCCCTAGGCAGATATGCGATACTCATAGACGAACGGACCGGACTGTATATACATTGTCACTGTTAGGCTCAGTAGGGTTTCCGGATGAGTTCGCTCATCGGCCTCCCTTGAGGTCAGTCCATGGGCAGCCGTTACGCATAGCTAGTGCCGCGGACGGTTTATGGTTAAACCCACTGCCAGGGTACTGACGAGTCATTAGAGTCCCCCACAGACAGTTTTCCAAGTTCGGGCGAAACGTTGTAGAGGCCGTATGGTTTTATGGCAGGGTTCGGAAAATGCACGTGCGTTTACGCACGTGTTATTTTTCGGGCAGATAATACTGGTGGGCTTTGGTTTAAGCCGGATCCGAGTATTATATTGAGTGGATATAATATCTTTGTCTCAGTTGCATTTGTATTCGGTTGTAATACAAATGCGGGTATATTTATACAGTTACGGGGTTATCCTGAAATTCGTTTCGGGATCGCTTTTGGAAGTTGCCATTTTCCAGTTTTCTATCAGCCGTCTTTTAACATTCGGTTAAAGACGGATTTATCTTTTCTTGGATGAGTGTGGAAGATTCTTGAAGCATCTAGAAGGTGGTGACAAGGCTTATGACTCACTTATTCATTTATGGTGCATTTATTATGTTCACACTTTGTGTTCACACTAGATATTTTCTTGTGTTCACACTAGATATTTCTCTTATGGTTACCTGCTCCTCTCCTACCGTCACCCCCACCTCTATAAGTATGGCCGGCCCCTTCCCTCTCTCTCTGACTCTCACTTGATGGTTGTGAAAAGATTATGATAGTTTTGGGGTGTATGGAAATTTCATTGCTCATTTCATTCCATCACCCGACTTAATTGGCAACTTCATTAACCGTTCGTCCATAGTTTTGGACGTAACGAGACAAAGTCTTCTACTCATTCTCTACATCAATCTTGGTCGTCTCTTTTAGCAAACTTGACGACCGAGTTGCCTCGAGTCAGAGGCGGGAGCCCGTTTAAAGAATCGTTGACGTGGTGCCACCTGGACGAGCAGATCGGAGATCGACGAGATCGGAGCAGCCGCAACGGAGCGTGGGATGATGGTTAAAGAACGAAGGACTCGGATCATTCGGTATAACCTTTCTACTCTCTTTACAGTTTGTTAGTTTAGCAATAATGGTAGATCCGGGTTAAAGTATACGATAGCGCCAGTTAAAAAGTTTTTGTTCCGCATTTGGCGTCTGTAGACGGCCGGGGCGCTACCGTAGACTTACAGAAATGACCGGGCAGTGATTAGTCGAAAATATTGCATATTTTAGCCGGCAATTTCCTCATCATTTGCATTCATATAGAAGTGTTCGGCATTCATATTTTACATATTAGCAAAACTGTCGCAAAATATCAGATTGCATGTATTAGACTCTAAAACTGACACTATAAAGGAAATTGACCACATTTCATGGCATCGCATCATCCCTACATTTGCGCAACACTTGTTTTGAGATCTGTGCAGGAATATCCAAAAGAAAGGCCAAAATTTACAGGGTACCGCTAAAACATGACGCCAACTCAATGATTTCAATTCTGGTATCAATCCAAAGGGACAAATAAAATTCAACGTATCAGATAAAGCCCCAAATGGCATCCCAAGACCACACCAGAAAACCCAAGGCCCAAGCCCCACAAAGTGCCGCGGATCCGCGGCAGGAGCCTGCTTGCGCCGCGGATCCGCGGTGGGTCCAAGGAATTAGCTTCCTGAATTTGGTGCAAAATTCTTATCTCAGGGTCCAGACTTCAGAAAGACATGTCAATTTCCAGAAGACTCCAGAGACTTCTGCCAGATCAGCAAGCTTTGGGATCAACACTAAACTAGCCTATCATTCTAGAAACTTCTTCTTAAACCCTAGCTTAAACCCTAAGCTAAGCCTAACAAACTCCTTCTAGAAGTCTTTCAACAAACTTTTGGAGGGAACTCAAAAGCTTAGGGTTTGGGTGCTCTATAAATAAGACCCTAGGCTCACTTGTAGAGAGAGATCAATCTTGGAAAAAATCAATCCATTAGTTCATTTTAGCCATTCTATCTCTTTCTTCATCTTCTTCTTCCACAAGTCTAGTGAGAGAACTTGTGTGAAACCCTAACCCTAATTCCAATCAAAAGCCAAGATCCCGAGTACCCCATCAAGCAAGAAGCCTTGCAATCTTTTATGAGCCGAGCCGATCTTCAACAGAGCAAGTGGTCCGAGCCGATCCGCGACTCACGGAGCCGAGCGACGCCAATTCAACAATTTAGTTCTTCCTCTTGTAGTTCTTGAGCGACTGTAATCAAATTGTTGATATAAATAAAAGGTGATATTCTTTTATCTTGTTTTCTTTAAATTCTCGCATCATGATATCTTTTCAATTCTTGAATACTTTCTGTGTGATGATGTTTGAGTAATACTCCGCTCGTCGAGGAGTCGAGATGATCAATAGAATGATGATGTAATATATCTTAAATCGATTCTTGAGTCCTACGAGTTTTGTAAACCCTAGCAAGTTCAAGAATCGACGACCCAATTCGTTGCGATGCTTTCTTGATTGATATCGCTCGAGATTGGGGAGTTACGATCGTTTCTTGAAATTGTTAGAGGCTAGAATGCGAATGATATCAACGAAAGAACAAGGGTTAAAAGATGAAACCCTAGTTTCATCAAGAAAGCCCTAACTCTCGTCGATCATCATCAATCTAGTATCAATCCTTCGAAGGACAAGAACACGAAATCTTGAAATTACATCACGTCTATAGATCCGATCGATTCCTACGAGCCTCATTTAGATTCTTGACATTTTGGTTGGAAATATTATCGAAACCCAATTCTTGATTGTTTTTCAGTTTCTTGATTCTTGATTAAACTCGTGACACCTGAATCAATTGATAAATTCTTGAATCATGTTTTCTTTTCTTTTCGATTAACTTTTCGATTCAAACAAATTAAACATAGAAACGAATCGCACAATCCCTGTGGACGATCCGCACTTGCTAACGAAATCTACACGACACCGTTATTGATTGCGGTCAAATCTAATTCTTTGGTTGTGATTTCTTTATACAATTTTCTAAATACCGATACAAGATACTGTTATCAATCAAATGAAACCGTTATCGGGAAACAATTGATCCGATACTTGCTTTTACATCCAATCGAGAAATTCATTATAAATCAAATGGCGGCGTTGTCGGGGATCGCGCGCTAATTCGTTTCATATTATAGTTTGAATTGAAATATTTATTTCATTGTGATTTTTGAGATCAAAATTCATGCAAATCCTAAACAATTTGTTGTGTTTCATTGCAAGGAGATCTGGAGCTTGCTGGGAATTTGAAAAAAAAATTGGAAAATACCAGAGAGCAGAGGGAGCCTACAGAAGCTCCCTGAAAAATTTTGGTGGGGTGATCTCATCACGAGACCGCGGAAGAGCGGCATAAAGGCCCTAGTGTGGCGGAACCGCGGCAGACTTGGAGGATCTCTGCAAAATTTTTGCTTCAGGTACTTTCTTGCCTTCTTCTCTCTCCTCTTTTTAGCTCCAACTAACAAATTTCTGCAGGCTTCTTTTCAAATAATCGCAGCGCCGCAAAAGCAAAAATTAAATTTGTGCGTGATTTTGATTCTTGGTTGTTTGCATTCTAAATACGGAAATTAAGGGGCACGGCCAAATCCAAATTAGGTGGGGATTTCATTACCCTTCCTAGGCCCCGAAAACCACAAAACTTGCATCCGCATTGACCCACATTAACTAAAAGAAATCTAGAGAAGACTCTAAGGACTGTCGCGCTCAATTAGGACAAGAGAAGGCCGTGGGTAATTCATTGCTTATCCGCGTTTTCTTGTGGTGCCTAAGGCGAGTGTGTCTAAGGCTAGTGGTTTTTAATTAGGCCCACTACTTACGTAGTGGAGTACCTTCCCACTTACCTGGCACTTATCCGGCCACAGGGGGACAAAGAGGCAGTGGAGGATTCTATCCTGCGACTTGTCTTTTGGCAGTTAGGAGCGGTCTAGAGCCGGACCTAGGTGACCACTAGATTCTAGGGTTTGTGTGCTGCATTTGTTGTGTTGCATCATTTTAAAAAAAAAAAAAATCCGTCCCTTTTTCAAAGCAAGCACCGCATTCATTCATTACCCCTAATTATAAGCCAACGCTGCCACTTGTACTAACCCTTTTTAGTGCAAGATAGGCTGGACACGGGATTCTAGTGCCCGTTTAGTCCGCGTACCCTTTATCGACTCCGAAGTCGATTTTTCTCCATTTACCTTTTCTTTACCCACTACCACACCCACACCGATGGATCCGAATCCATCAAACTTCTTTAACCCTAATCTGCCGCCGTCCGTTGGTGCGCAGAATCCATCCCGCATCTCTCTCCAGGAGAGGTGCTACCCTATTCGAGGTCCTCTTTCGACCTGCTTATCCAAACCACCATCCAATGGGGATAACTTTGAGATTAAGCCCCAGTATATCAATCTTTTACCCAAATTCCACGGACTCGAGACTGAGGACACTTACGTTTTCATTACCAAATTTGAAAACGTATGCGCAATGATGGGTACGTCACAACTTCCAGTGGATGCTATGCGTCTACGACTTCTTCCATTTACATTGTGCGATATAGCCGAGAAGTGGCTATATAACACTACCGCACACTCTATCACGAATTGGGAAGAATTCGTCGCTGCATTCCTTAAGAAATTTTACCCAATACAAAAGACAGCTCGAATCCGTAGCGAACTGAATCAATTTGCCCAGCTCCCTACTGAACCATTCTCTAAATGCTTTGAACGTTTCAAGGATCTATTAGTTCAGTGTCCTCATCACGGCATCCCGAGATGGGAGCTTTGCCAAATCATTTATGAGGGCATTAACCCAAGCACTAAACAGAGCCTTGAAAACATGTGTCAAGGTACTTTTATGACCAAGGATGATGGGGAAGCTTGGAAGTATTTAGAAGAGTTCGCTGAAAAATCACTACAGTGGGAGAGTGGAACCCAACTATTGAATAGGGGTGGCGTACACCAAATAGATGTGTCCATAGGTGTTCGAGCTGAAATGGCAGCAATGCAAAAGAAGCTCGACGCTATGGAACACAAATTTGCAGCAGCCTCCCTAAACCCAGTGTCGCTCCCCAAAACTGTTTGTGGGTGCTGTTCTGATCCGTCTCATTTAACGGAAGAATGTCCATTAAACTCTGTGTTTCAAGGTCACGAGCATTCTAATGCCGCATTTCAAAGACCTCGAAACGATCCTTATTCTTCCACGTACAATCAGGGTTGGAGGAATCACCCGAATTTCGCTTGGAACCAAAACCAATCTCAAAACACGGTTCCAAACACGAATAATTTTCAAAGGGCTCTTCCTCCACCACAACAGCAACCCCTTCAACTCACTCAGCACCCCTATCAGTCACAAAATTTCCAAAATCAGGTCAACAATCCTGCACAGTCTAATCCTATGACCTGTTCTGACGAGTTCTCTCAATTCACTCAAACTATGAAATCACTTTTATCAAATTTTATAGAGGTTTCGACTGAGGTTAGATCTTCCGTCAGTGAGATAAAGAAAAACTCAACGTCACAAGCTGAGAGTATTGTTCCCCTCCGAACGGCGGCCTGGACGTCGTGTCCGTACCTGAGGTTCGGGGCAGATGCTATTTGGTTTTACCCGTCTACCTCTCCGAAGATGCCAAGTTGACTTATGGCACCGTGTATCGGAGGTTTAGGCGGATGCGGCCGATGTAGCAGACTTCGTCAGATTCCCCCCTCAGGGTGAGGGGTTTTTGATTGTGGGGACGCTCTTCCCTGCAGGCGCAAGCCCCTGCAGTTAATTACACTATCGCGTTGCGATAACAACTTTCTCCTTCTCCAGAATTTCACTTCGTGTCGTGTATGTTTGCTTTGTTTGTGGTTGCCCGTGGATTGTATATGGAGACTTAGCGATGTCGTCGCCCGTAGGACGTGGATTAGTCCAAATCCGTGTTTGCTTAGATTTGGGTTTGGTGTTTTTTTTTTTTTTTTTTAGTTTAAGGATGCATTAGTCGCATTGCGGCTAAGATCAACTTAAACCTTCGTTAAGGATACATTAGTCATGTTCTAGACTAAGATCAACTTAACATAGTGATTGATTTAATTATCTGGCCTTCGGGACTCGTCACCTCTCCGACGTCGTTGAGGGATTACAACGACAGGCGTCTGAGGAGTTCAGAGATGTACCCTTGAACCAAAGTTGATTTGGAGTTTCATTGTTTATTTAAAGATCTAAGGACACGTTAACCGTATTTGGGGTTAAGATCAACTTAGACGGGACCGTTTAGATCCGGCAAAAGAGCAATTGGCTCTATTGTTCCAGTTTAGGGACGTGGTGGTCCATCGCCAGTTTCAGGGACGTGGTGGTCCATTATTAGTTTAGGGACGTTTCGGTCCGTCGCCAGTTTAAGGACGTAGTGGTCCATATTCCAGTTTAGGGACGTAGTGGTCCATCGCCAGTTTAGGGACGTGGTGGTCCCTATTCCAGTTTAGGGACGTGGTGGTCCATCGCCAGTTTAGGGACGTTTCGGTCCGATTTTAGTTTAGGGACGTTTCGGTCCGATTTTTAGTTTAGGGACGTTTCGGTCCGATTTTAGTTTAGGGACGTTTCGGTCCGATTTTTAGTTTAGGGACGTTTCGGTCCGATTTTAATGTGTGGTCGTTGGGACCCGTTACCTCTTTGACGTCGTTGAGGAATTACAACGAGGGATGTCAAAGGAGTTCGGAGATGTACCCTCGAACCGGTCGTGAATTGGTTTGGGAGAGCCATTTTGCTCAATCAATTTAATTTAAGGACTTACAGCCAGGGTTGGGTTAAGTCCAATTTTTTTATTTATTTTAGGCTCTGCCTGACTGAAAGAACCAGTCCAAACAGGGCTCTGCCCCTTTATTGTTTTGCAATTTGATTCGGGCCAGGCCCTTTTTAAATAATGAGTTGCAGAAACTCAAGAATCTTCCAAACAGGGCTCTGCCCTTTTATTATTTTGTAATTTGGGCCAGGCCCTCAAGCATTTCCAAACAGGGCTCTGCCCTTTTGTGATTTGATTTGGGCCAGGCCCTTTTTAAATAATGAGTTGCAGAAACTCAAGAGTTTTCCAAACAGGGCCTTGCCCTTTTATTATTTTGCAATTTGATTTGGGCCAGGCCCTCAAGAATTTTCCAAATAGGGCTCTGCCCTTTTATTATTTTTGTGATTTGATTTGGGCCAGGCCCTTTTAAGTAATGAGTTGCAGGAACTCAAGAATTTTCAGATTGAAGAACAAAAGTGCATAGCACTTTTGATCTAAATTTAGATCAAAAGAAAACAAGTTTTTCTTCTTGTTTTCTTTTCACAGAACCAAGGGTTCATATCAAGTGCAAGGCACTATTTATCTTTTTTTTTTTATATTATTCCATTTTTTAATCTTCTGTTCTTCAGAAATTTTACCTTTCTTTTCCTTTCTTCTGTGTTCTTGATTAATCTTCAAGAGTTCCTTTTTTTTTTAGAAGTTGATCATTCTCCCTTTGAATGAGGTCTGGGGTCTTATTTATAGTGCTCACAAATTTGTTGAATTTGTTACCAGGATCTTTCCTGAATAATTTTGGGAATTTTCCCACCATTGGATCTTTGATCCAAGGGTCCCTGTTTTACAGAAGAAATCTTCTTGTTTTAACAAGAATCAGAAAAGATTTACTTAAATTTTCATTTTGTTGCTGTGCAACTCACCAGCGCGTGACACGTGTCGCGCAGCCGTGCGCTTGCGCAGTCGCGATTGCGCGACTGCGCAGACACGTGTCGCGCAGCCGTGCGCTTGCGCAGTCGCGATTGCGCGACTGCGCAGACACGTGTCGCGCAGCCATGCGCTTGCGCAGTTAAGTCTTACTTATGTTTTTTAAAGAGCCTTGCTCTGATTAGACGCACTGCCTTGGGCGTTACGCTGCCGAATCAACTTCCGCCATGTGGCAAATTGCGCGCTGCGCACGGGAACCGAAGCGTTGCTTCGAAATTTGAATTTTCAAAATTCAAGTAGAGCCTTGCTCTGATTGGGGGAAACAGATGCCCCCCCACCGTTGCGCTCACGTGGCGCACGCGTGAGTGCAGCGGTGGCAAGATCCTGACCGTCGGATCGAAGGGCCAAGTGAACAGGCGCAGGCGCCTATAAGTAGGACCCTTGGTCCTTGGTAATTCTTTACCATTTCCAAGAATTTGAATTTTAGAGCCTTGCTCTTGCTTGAGAACTTCCAGAGCCTTGCTCTTGTGATTTCCCTAAGAACTTCCAAGTTCTAATCTTAGAACCATTCTAGGTAAAATTAAATTAATTTAAATTAAATTTAATTAACAGAGCCTTGCTCTTATAGATCTTTGATCTAAAGGAAACCCCTTTGGGGTTTCTTCAACAGAGCCTTGCTCTTATAGATCTTTGATCTAAAGGAAACCCCATTGGGGTTTCATCCACAGAGCCTTGCTCTCAAAAATTTACAGAGACTTTGTTCTTGGGTTTTAACCCATGAACAGAGCCCTGCTCATAGATCAACTAGAAAACTTTTTAAAAGTTTCCATGGATCTTTAAGATCCCAAAATTTTAATTCTTAGGAGTTATAAATTTTTTATTACTACTACAGAGCTAGGCTCTTTTTAAGAAGTTTTATTCCTTTGAGACAGGAGTTTGACAAATGTCACTCTGTGGCAGAGCTTTGCTCTAAAAGGAGGAGATTTTCTCCTTGTCTCTAGGGATTCCCCCAATGAGGATATTCTCTTGGGGGTCTTTTTGTTGACTGACAGTCTCATCCAATGGTGGGATTGTCTTATCAAATGATGCGCCGTCATCTTGATTTTGTGGGTCCCCCTTTGGTCCCCTACCCACTGCATCACAGTGTGGAGCAAGATTTTTATTTATTATTATTATTATTTTATTTTTTTTTTTTATTATACATATATATATTTTTTTTAATGTTAAGCGTCAGGCCACTAATGATATATATATTTTTATACAGAAAAGATGTCTGACGACTTGTCTCTTCCCTTCGTTCGCTCGGAAGGAGGGTTCCCCCATGCGCCAGTGGATCGGGTGGTGTTCGCTCTTATTAAGGATCATGATCCTGAATGCAAGAAGCTTCATCTGTGGGGAAGGTGGTATAGCCAAATCATCCAGGGTCGTCGCAGTTTCAGTTCCGCCTCGCCCTCCGAACCTATAGTTACGATCCCCTATGCGGACAAACCCCCGGTGGAGTATGCCGTGGAGGTTAAAAATTGGAATTCTGACGACCTCCTCCAGCCTGCAATCGGCGCTATTCCGGTGTAGCCGCCGCCGGCCATAGATATCTTGGGAAGGCGAATCTGTCAGGGTGAAGCACGCCCTTGGGGACAGGCTTACAACATTGGATTGAATCCGCGACCGCTTGCTGGATACCTGCCATGGGCCCGGTACATTTTAGCGGCGAAAAGAGCTCACCTGACGAAGATTGGTTTATACTCCGCCGTCTACGTCTCGCTTTTCGAGTATCCCACTCCTCCAACGTGGTGGACAAAGGCCTTCATTGAACAATGGAATATCCCCACACATACTTTCCTGACAGCGGATAGGGAAGTCTCCATTTCTCTAGAGGAATTCGTTGAGCTTTCAGGTTTACCGGCGAGGGGGGAGCACTACGAAGAGCTGCTTCCTCCTGACGAGTACGTCTTTGCCACCAAGCAGATGGTATTCGACTTAACTCCGGAAAATGCCATTCAGCATCAGCATCCGGGCCTGGTGAAGGTATTGGAGATTTACGAGGAGCTCCATTTGGAATTGGGCGACCGAGGCGTTAGTTTCGCGGACTTCATTGCTCGTTTTATTCGCCCGGAGTTTTTATCAGAGCAGGGTGAGAAGTTCGCCCAGCTTACTGACCCCTTTGGTTTCGGCCCGGACCGCCGACCTTCATCGGAAATTGATCAGCGGGGTTTTTACGTCCCCGGCACTGCTAGCGTCCCTTTCTCAGAGATCGCCGTTCCTGGCATGGATGAGGAGACCTTTTTCATAGGGTTCTTGGGTCTGTGGCTATGCAGCTTCGCGCTTCCCATGCACCCCCGCCTTATGCGGTCCTCTGTCTTCTACCCGGCACATCGAATGGTGGCGGGTTTGCAGTTATCAGTAGGGATTGCCGGGTTGGCTTATCTCTACCATGGACTTAGCGTAGCGGCGGACGCTAATAAGCCTGGGGTACAGCCTGCTAACTTCCCGATGCACTACTTCACTTCTTGGATGGAGCTGCATGTCCGAGGAGTGTTTGGTGCCCATAAAACTCCCTCGTTCTTTGAGAAATTTAAACTTCCAAGAATCATGCGATTGGTCGGGGCTTCGATTGTGTTTGCACCTCCGCGGGAGTCTAGGGGACTACTCCTGCGTTCACATCTAGTCGGAGCGAAGACCTCTTTTGTGGATAAGGTCATCACCATAGGTTCTGAGACCACTAAGTCAGTGGTGCCGCTGCGTGATGACTTTAAGGGCGGTGTTTCTGTGTTGAAGGCTCGGGAAATCCTCCACCTTTACTCCATTCGGCCGGGCTACTTAGTATTTAGGCAAAATGAAACGGCTCTCTTCATGAGGTATAACCCGCATCGATTTGCCCGGCAATCGAGTTACAACCAAGGGATCCTGTTGGAAGCCTTCTTGGGAACACCTGCAGTCGGCCCGGAGGGGGTACGGAATGCGATGCATCACTTCATCCGGCTCAATACAGGCTCCTATTTTTTTATCAGTGAGCCCAGCTGTACCCCTCAGATACTTAATTCATATGTGGCCTGGTATGCGCACGCGATGGGCCCAATCATCTTGATGGAGAAACGCCTGCTGGTCGATCGTAGGGCTGCGCCTCCCGGCGGCGATCGCAAGGCTCCCTTGCAGCCCAGGGTTCAGGTTATCCCTCCGATGAAAGATGCCGGAGCTGATCGACCACGCGTGTTGCCCCCTCCGCGTGGATTGCCACTGTCTACTACGGTGGATGCACCGACGGCGCCCCGTGCTCCGACAAAGACGGTTAAAGCGGTATCGCCAGAGTCGGGCGCAGGAGTGGACATCGGGACTCGCCGCCCGAAAGTGACTGCCAAAACTGGCAAGCGCAAAGCTGTTCCGAGTGGATCCAAGGCTGGCGGACAGAAGAAGAAGAAGTCCACCTTATCCCTCGACGTGATCCTTAACTTAGAGCCCGCGGCTCATCCTGCCGGGGCCATATGCGAGTATGGTAGTAATGAGGGCTTTGTGGTGGACCCTGCGGACACCAATTTGGCTGCCGCCATTGCAGCTTCAGAGCGATCGGCGAGGCTTGAAGCGATGTTGAGCAAACTCGCTGAGTCCGGTAATTATCAAACGCCTTATTTGTCATTTTATTGCATTTTATATTGTTATCCTTAACTAATATTCGCTCTATTTTCAACAGGTGTCTCCGCTGAAGAGGCTATTGCTGCCTCCCTGAAAACCTTTCAGGAGGAGGAGGAGAAGCGTGCCCTAGCAGGCGTTGGTATGTTTCACCCCTTTCTCTTTTATAAGGAAAGTTTATTGTCTTTTTTCTGATAGTCAACCTGACCTTCTTTGTTTCTTTGTAGGCGCTGCATCAATTGACGCAGGGGTCCCTCCCAAGTCCGTTATCGAAGTCCCGGCTTTGTCAAAATTGCCATAAGAGCCTCGGCTTGACAAGACGATGAGGGATGCCTTGAAGAATCTAGAGGCATCCTTATATACGGACGAGGGAGCCTCACTCAAGGAAGCCCTAGTGGCATCCGTCTCAACGGCTCGAGAGGAGAGGAAGCGGTTGAGACGCGAAGCAAGGGCACGCAGAGCTGCTTTGGCCGCGGGAGCGGGCCCTAGCACTCTTCCTCGTGCCGACACTCCTTCTGAAGCAGAGGCGAGCAGAGCTGTTTTGGCTACGGGAGCGGGCCCTAGCACCATTCCTTGCGCTGACACTCCTTCTGAAGAGGCCCCTGTCGCCCTATCTACTGCTTATAGGCGAGCGGCGCGCGCGGCCCGAAGTGCAAATAATAAATCCCCTTCAGGTAACATCTCTTTCAGAACCTTGTTGTTATTATAAAACTATTGGCTCATATGCATTCCATCTTGCAGGACCAAGTCCGACTGAGGGGGAGGCGGAGACCGTCGGACCCCAGGAAACGGCGGAAGCGGCGCCTGTCGAACCTGAGCCGACGGTGGGCACCATCGTTGGGGCCACGGTGCCTGAAACAGAAGTTGAAGGACCCGCCGCCGAGAAGGTCATGGATGCCGCGTCTGAAGTGGCGGCAGATGAGATGACTGTCGAGCCGAAGGCAGTAGAAGTGGAGGCGCTTGAGGCTGGAGGCGTCACGGTGCCGTTGGATGAGACAACCGTGACCGCAGAAACCGAGGGAGTATCGGGTGAGGCGGCCATGATTCCTGAGGAGGAGCGAACTGCTCTTTCTCAGGAATCTGGTAATACTCCAATCATAGCTCTCCCCGCGTATGGTCTCTTGCCGTCTCCCGAGCTCGCGAGCACAACAACGGTTCCCATCGAGTCGGGTGATGAGGCTACGGACGGTGGTCTCATGTCGATGGATGAGGGGATTGCTTCAGTTTCTGCTGGTAGCTCGTCAGGTAAAAAAAAAAATTTCTTTTATCACCGGCGTCCCCCTTTTTTATATATCCTGCGATCTCTTCTAACAAGCTTGTTTTTTGCAGGCGCGGCCAGTGCCGATGCTCCTTTGCTCGAGGGGGCACCGTCGACTACTGCTTTGGCGGTGGTCACCTCCCCGCCTTCCCTTGTACCATCACGGATGTTGGAAGGTATGGATTCACGACTCATGCATTTAATCTTTCAAAAAATGTAGCTTTGTACTAACGTCGTATCATTGTGCTTTTGCAGGAGTGCTCTTCGATCATCTGTATCAAGTGCTGCTCCCACACTTCTCCTTCCCATCCGAGCTCGCTTCTCCCTCTAGTGGTACCGGTAAGTGCTGTCTTGATCTCTTTTAAGGGAATATAGGATCGTATCTGACTTTTCCTCTTCCTTGTTGCAGTGCCACAAATCGAAGGAGGGGACGCAAGAACTGCCATGCCACCGGCCCTTCCCGCTTTGCCGTCTGTTGCCGCTGGTACAGTATATTCCACCCCCTTTTTATATGATTCTTTAACATTTTTTCGAATCATTGTTTAACCATGTTTCGTTTTGCAGCTATTGTTCCAGCTCCGATCCCCTTTGAGTCTCGCATTCTCTCACCAGCGGGCCCTTTCTTGAAACGTCCGTCTTCAAAAGGTGCCGTGATGAGTTTGGGGATGCTGAGTGGGTATATTGAAGAGCTTAACGTGGACGCTCTCCCCTCCGCCGTAGATTTCGCTGTGGAGGTTAACCCGATGCTGGCGGCGCTCGTAACTTTTCATAACGAAGGCGTCGTCGAATCGTGGGTTAACTACTGCAGAGAGATCGAGGCTCGCCTGCATCGGTTGGAGTCGACACGCCCTTCTCCCGAGGTTTTGGCCGCGAGCGCCG
This sequence comes from Agapanthus africanus, assembly GCA_030015575.1. Lineage (NCBI taxonomy): Eukaryota > Viridiplantae > Streptophyta > Magnoliopsida > Asparagales > Amaryllidaceae > Agapanthus > Agapanthus africanus. The sequence continues at coordinate 738,398,873 of CM057340.1, forward strand.
AACGGACAGCTTGGCTTGAGCAAAGCGCCTCCTATCTCCGCCATTTGGAGCAGGAGGCAGCTTTACGGCTAAAGGCGCATCGGGAATCTTCAAACGCGACCACCTGCCTTCGTGCTGAAGTTAGGACGAATGCTGCTGAAGTGAAAGCTGTCTTTGAAGGTCTTCTCAAGCGTATATCTAATGGGCTAGCACTGAAGCGGAAACTTGATGCTGCCGAGCGCGATGCCCGAGACCAAGAAGCAGCTCAGCAGGTTGTTGGGGAAGAGCTCGCATCCTTCACGCAGCAGCGGGCTCAAGTAGAGGCTGAACTGGCAGTGGTAGTTGATCAGGAGAAGGCGTGGGAGGAAGTACGCGAGCAATTGATAGGGCTATTTAAGACGCTTCCTTCCCAGTAGCTGCCCTTGTATCAATATACTTGTAATTTTCTTTTTCGAATAAGATGTATACATTCTTTATTCTTTTGTACGATTCGCCATGTACTTGATTGAATTAATAAATAAAGATACACATTTTTTGCAATGTCTTGTATCATTTCTTTGCTTTCTCCCTTCTCTTATTATCAGCATGCTGTCTTGATAAACATGATTGACAGGTAATAGAGTAAGCATTTTGGTTTCTTCGAGATATAGCGATGGCTTAGGCCGCAGGTTCAGATCTGCTGCCTGAGACTTTTCAACTCTATGAGCCGTGAGGATCTCATAGAGACTTTTCTCCCTACGGATCGAGAGGATCTCGTAGGTGGATTTTCTCCTTAGGAATCGTGAGGATTCCTAAGTGTGGTTTTCTCTCATAAGTCGAAAGGATCTTATGAGAGAATTTCTCCCTCTTACGAGTCGAGAGGGCTCGTAAGCGGTTGTTTCCCTCTTTGTCGAGAATCGACTTCAGAGAGTGAGACCCGTGAATAGTATGCAAGAGACCATTTAGGATTGACTTGTAGGGTCCCATTGTTTCAGGAAGCAAGTTTTTGAATCCTTACTGCCTGAGATGTGAGTCAAAGAAGCTCTCGTCACGGAGTGTTTGTATCCGTGAGTTGAGAAGTTTTGCGAGGGATTATTTGTTTCCCAAGCGCCAAGGATTATTTGTGTCCTTGGGATTTGAAACGAGTCGATGGTTCCCACGGGGGCGCTGGTGGCTCTGCGAGTCGACGCGGATCAGAAGGCTCTCGTCAAGGAGTGTTTGTATCCGTGAGTTGAGAAGTTTTGCGAGGGATTATTTGTTTCCCAAGCGCCAAGGATTATTTGTGTCCTTGGGGTTTGAAATGAGTCGATGGTTCCCACGGAGGCGCTGGTGGCTCTGCGAGTCGACGCGGCTCAGAAGGCTCTCGTCAAGGAGTGTTTGTATCCGTGAGTTGAGAAGTTTTGCGAGGGATTATTTGTTTCCCAAGCGCCAAGGATTATTTGTGTCCTTGGGGTTTGAAACGAGTCGATGGTTCCCACGGAGGCGCTGGTGGCTCTGCGAGTCGACGCGGCTCAGAAGGCTCTCGTCAAGGAGTGTTTGTATCCGTGAGTTGAGAAGTTTTGCGAGGGATTATTTGTTTCCCAAGCGCCAAGGATTATTTGTGTCCTTGGGGTTTGAAATGAGTCGATGGTTCCCACGGAGGCGCTGGTGGCTCTGCGAGTCGACGCGGCTCAGAAGGCTCTCGTCAAGGAGTGTTTGTATCCGTGAGTTGAGAAGTTTTGCGAGGGATTATTTGTTTCCCAAGCGCCAAGGATTATTTGTGTCCTTGGGGTTTGAAACGAGTCGATGGTTCCCACGGAGGCGCTGGTGGCTCTGCGAGTCGACGCGGCTCAGAAGGCTCTCGTCAAGGAGTGTTTGTATCCGTGAGTTGAGAAGTTTTGCGAGGGATTATTTATTTCCCAAGCGCCAAGGATTATTTGTGTCCTTGGGGTTTGAAACGAGTCGATGGTTCCCACGGAGGCGCTGGTGGCTCTGCGAGTCGACGCGGATCAGAAGGCTCTCGTCAAGGAGTGTTTGTATCCGTGAGTTGAGAAGTTTTTGTCGAAGTCATTGGCTTCTTCGATTGAAATGAACCTTTGAGGTTTGGCTTCGTCGTTTGACGGAATCCGCTGGGGAAGTATGGTTCCTTCTTTGTTTACGCCCTTGGATTGTATACAGGGATCGATGTGACCTCGACTGTAGGGCCAAAGTTTTATCATTTCTTCTTTTATTTTATTTTATTTCCGCGATGCTCTATCATTTCAGCTTTTGTATCGCGAAGGTCGCGATTGCCCAAACATTTCGGCAATTTTTCGCGGTGCCCCAATCATTTCGGCTATTTTTTTATTTTTACTCGCTGCTTTTTATTGCGAGTTGCCCAATCATTTCGGCTATTTTTTTATTTTTACTCGCTGCTTTTTATTGCGAGTTGCCCAATCATTTCGGCTATTTTGCATGCATACATTTTACTTGCTGCTTTTTATTGCAAGTTGCCCTATCATTTCGGCTATTTCGTATGCATGAGCGGCCTGCTGGCTTTTGCCGTAAACCTGAAATTGGACACCGATTTCGGCATCAGGACCGCTACAACTGTGATATTACCAGGAGCGAATCATCATTTGCCTCTGTCGTTGTCGAACAAAGGAGGCTTAGCGACCAGGGTTAGGGTCCTGTCGGCTAAGGCTTTTGACTTCATGAGCCGTAAGGGTCTCGTGAAGATATTTCTCCCTACAAGTCGTGGGGATCTTGTAGGTGTATTTTTTCCTTAGGAATCGTAAGGGTTCCAAAGTGTTTTGTTCCTCTGTAAGTCATAAGGATCCTACAGGGGGGTTTTCTTCTTATAAATCGAGAGGACTTACAAGGGTTATGCGAACATATCCCCGGTCACGGATGGACCTTGGTTAGGGAAACGTTTATTCGCGCCCGTGGATTGTATACAAGGGTCAATATTGAACCACTTGTAGGGCAACATTGGAAGTTTGTGGGGGTTTGCTTAAGCACAGGTTTAGGTCTCTGTGACTTAAGACTTTCAAATCCTATGAGCCGTGAGGGTCCCATAAGAGAGTTCTCCTTACGAGTCGTGAGGATCTCGCAAGCGTATTTTCTCCTTAGGAATCGTGGGGATTCCTAAGTGTGTTGTTCCCTTGTAAGTCGTAAGGATCTCACGCGGGTGGTTTCTCCTTACAGGGTCGAGAGGACCCTGTAGGTTCTTTAACGAAGTTGCGCCCTTTCGGGTTTTCACAAACACTCGCCGGTAGTCCTGCTGTTTTTACTCACGGAGCCCTTTCGGGTTTTCATCCGTGCCCATCTTGCTTATGGACATACGGTTTTTTTTTGTTTTTTTTTTTTAACGAGGTCGCGCCCTTTCGGGTTTTCATGAACACTCGCCGGCAGCCCTGCTGTATTTACTCACGGAGCCCTTTCGGGTTTTCATCCGTGCCCTTTTTTGCTTATGGACATACCGTTTTTTTTATTTTATTTTTATATGTTTTTTTTTTATATCTCGTCAGCCTAAAGATGCTGCGGTAGTAGTTTAAAGACGTTTCGGTCTGCTATTAGTTTAAGGACATTTCGGTCCGACGTTGAGAGGGCTGGCTACTGCTTATAAAGCTTGGGCTTAGGAAGACAGCGAGCGGACATAGTCGTCGCCATCTGCCATTGACCTAGGCTGTGGCTCATTAAGCGTAGTATTTCTTTAAGAAGCGACCGTTTATTGGTCTGAAAAGCCTTTCGCCGTGCATGTCCATGAGTAGATAGGCCCCACCCTGGTAGACCTTATCAATGATATACGGTCCTTCATAGTTTGGCTCAAACTTTCCCCGCTTGGCGCGATTGGGGATCATAGGCCTTTTGACCACTAACACGAGTTCACCTTGGCGGAATGTCCTCAGTCGGGTCAATCTTTCGTATGAGCGCGTCATCTTTGATTTATAAGCTTCTAGATTTTGTTGCGCGATGAGCCGTGTTTCTTCAAGGGCATCGAGCTCCTCAAGCCGGAGGTGAGCATTTTCTTCATCCGTCAGCTCGTAGTGAATTGCCACTCGTAGAGAGGGTAATTCTATTTCGAGAGGGAGTACTGCTTCCGTCCCAAATACTAACGCGTACGGCGTTGTGTTTGTAGCCGTTTTAAATGTAGTTCGATACGCCCAAAGAGCCTCTTGCAATCTTTCGTGCCAATCTCTTTTATTTCGTGACACTGTCTTTTTTATGATCTTCGTCAAGGTCTTATTGAAGGCCTCGGCCAGACCGTTAGCTCGTGGGTTGTAAACTGACGAATACCTCCAGTCTATATTGTGCTGCTGTGCGAAGCGGCTAATTTTATGACTTCGGTAGGCTGGCCCATTATCAGAGATGATCCTTCTCGGGGTTCCAAACCGGTATATGACATGCGTTTTGAAGAAATGGAGGATGTTCTCCGTCTTCACTTCCCTCAACGGTACCGCCTCTGCCCATTTGGAGAAGTAGTCAGTCGTTGCCAATATGAAACGATGTCCCTTTGACGATGCTGGTTCGATGGGGCCGACTATGTCAGTTCCCCACATTTCGAATGGCCAACTAGCCACTGTTGGATGCAGTGGATTGGGATGCTGATGGATGAAGTCCCCATGAATTTGGCATGAATGACATTGCCTCGCGTATTCCAGGCAATCCTGCATCATCGTGGGCCAATAGTAGCCCATCCGTTTTATCTTCAACTTCATCTTAGGGCCTGCTTGATGGGAACCGCAAAGTCCGTCGTGAACTTCTTGGACGACCCTTCTCGCTTCGTCAGGTCCTAAGCATCTCAACCACAGAGAATCGAATGTCCTCTTGTATAGAGTGTCATTGATGAAGGCGAAAGACAGAGCTCGTTTCACGAGCTGATGTCTTATGGACGCTTCTTCAGGCATTCGGTGGAACTTGAAGTAATCTATGAAGACTTCTCTCCAGTCTTCGGCGTTTTCCCAGTCTTTTATTTGCAGGGTTGTCTCCTCTTTCGCTCCTTTTTCTTCAGACGATTCCGGAGATATTTCTGTTGGGGCAAGCACTCGACGGCTTTGTACCACGATTCTAACGTCATCGAGGTTCTCGTCAGCCAGTTCTTTAGCAAGTTTGGCCAATGCGTCTGCCTTGCTATTTTCCGCGCGCGGTATGTTTTCCAAAGTGTAGGAAGGAATTTGGGTCAACAGTTGTTGCACCTTTTCGCCGTACTTCACCAACTCCGGCTTGCACGTCTGGTAGTCGCCGTTCACTTGACTAACGACCAGTTGAGAATCCCCGTATATGAGGAGATTTTCAATTCCCATGTCGATGGCAATCTCAAGACCTGCTATCAAGGCTTCATATTCAGCTTCATTGTTTGTCCTCGACTCTGTTAAGGAGAATGCGAAGCACATTATCCCTCCTTGTGGAGTTACAAAGATGAGGCCTACCCCCGATTTGATTATAGGGGTGTTTTGTTTGCGTTTCTTCATGGAAGATGCACCATCAAAATAGAGTTCCCATCGGGTATCACCACCATCGATTGCATCAAACGCATGTTCGTCTGGAAAATCGCAATTTAATGGAGAATCGGCGGGTATGGGATGTTCAGCGAGGAAGTCGGCGATGGCCTGGCCTTTCACTGCTTTGAGAGGTTGATACGTGATCGAAAACTCCATCAAGAGTAGGGCCCATTTAGCGAGTCGTCCCGTCAATATGGCCTTTGACATTAAGTATTTAAGGGGGTCCACCTTTGAAATCAGACGGACCTCGTGTGCTAATGCATAGTGCCTAAGCTTTGTTATTGCGAAGATCAACGCCAGGCAGTGTTTTTCAATAGGAGAGTAATTGGTTTCTGCCCCCAGCAGAACTCGGCTTAGGTAGTAGAGTGCTCTTTCTTTCCCTTGATCGTTCTCTTGTGCCCATAATGCGCCTAAGGAACCTTCGAGGGCGGTTGTATAAAAAATGAGAGGCTTCCCCTTAACCGGAGCAGCCAGCACTGGTGGGTTCTGCAGGTATTGCTTGATCTCATCTAGTGCGCTTTGGCATTTTTGGTCCCAAACGAATGGGGTTCCCTTCTTCATCAGGTGACTATAAAGTCGGCACTTTCCTGAAAGGTTGGCTATAAATCGCCGTATATACGCGAGCTTCCCTTGGAGAGATCGCAACTGTTTGAGAGTTCTTGGCGGAGGCATTTCCATGATCGCTTTAATTTTTGACGGATCTATTTCGATACCTCGGTGTCGAACAACGAATCCCAGGAATTTACCCGAGGAGACCCCAAACGCACATTTAAGAGGATTCATCTTCAAGTTGTATTGCCGAAGGCGTTGAAACACGGTCTTCAAATGCTCGAGGTGTTCTTCGTATGATTTGCTCTTAACCACGAGATCGTCAATATAGCATTCGACGATTTCGTGTATAAGGTCGTCGAAGATTTTCGTCATGGCCCTCTGATAAGTAGCACCGGCGTTCTTCAAACCGAAGGGCATTACTTTATAACAGAATATACCAAGAGGGGTCCTGAAAGCTGTGTGCTTCTGATCTTCAGGATGCATTTTTATTTGATTATACCCCGATGAGCCGTCCATGAAGGAGAAAATCTCATGAGTGGATGTGTTGTCTATCATCAGTTCGGTGACTGGCACTGGGAAATCATCTTTTGGGCAGGCTTTATTAAGATCCCGAAAGTCTACGCATACGCGCACTGTCCCATTTTTCTTCATCACTGGGACAATGTTGGCGATCCATTCAGGGTATTGAACTTCCTGGATGAAGCCAGAGTCTATCAGCTTTTTGACTTCGGCGTTGATGCTCATCTCAAGCTCGAGTCGCATTCTTCTTGGCGCCTGTTTGACTGGCTTGATGTCCGGGGATATCGCCAATTTGTGTACAGCAATTTCTGGATCTAGTCCCAGCATTTCGGAATAGTTCCACGCGAAGCAATCTTTGTGCTGTAGAAGCACATCCTTCAACACGGCCACCCTTTCTTCAGATAGCAGCTCGCTGATGAATGTCGGTCGCGGGTCATTTGCCGTCCCCAACTCGATTTTCTTGAGGTTATCTGCAGTAGTGTGGATTCCATCCTCCAGTTCTTTCGGAGCTGGGGGAAATTCTGAGATTACCTCATCGCTGTCGTTTTCAAAGCACCAAGGGAGGTTGTTCATGTCCTCGGACCCTTCTTTTAATATTGTTATCACATGGCAGGTGCGAGTTTTCTGCCAATCCCAATGCGGGGTTGGTTTTATTCTTGTGTTTTTGGGTTCGTGCTTTTGCGGCGGCGCTACCTTCCAACTGTCAGACAATGCGAATTTGCCAAGCTGATATTGGTCCTCAACCCAATTCTTAAAGGTGAAACAATCTTCAAGCGGATGCCCTACTACTCGATGGTAAGAGCAATAATTTGGGTTGGAGACTTCGCATGCTTGCTCAGGGTGTTTAGACTCTGGCAGAGTAAGCATTTGATGTTTTAGAACAAGATCAAGTATTTTCCTTGTTTTGTCCCGAGGAAATGAGTATGCTCGACCCATTTTCTTCATAAGGGCTAGGTCAATAACGCTCGACTCTCGGATGCGTGGCTTCTTAGCTCTGTCTTGTGGTTGTCAAGCACCTTTTCGGCCCCTCGACTTGTTTTTGCTTTCGCGTCGAACCCTTTTTGTAGCAGGCTGACGTGGGGCAACATCTTCGTTCTTTACTGCCTGTCGAAGGAGACGCTGTGTCTTGGCTTTCTCATAGATTGCCATTTCACGATCGTGATCATCTCGGGCTTTTTGACTCGCATCCTTTATAAGTTTGCTCATCTGGTCTTCAGACGATGGACTGGGAGGTCTTGCATCAGGAACTCTTGCTGATTCAGGATTAGCGTCTTCCCATTGAGCGTCCGCTTCTTCATCAAAGTTATACATGGCATAACAGCTGTTTATTAGCTCCCGTTTCTTTGAGCGAACATACCCGAGCCCTTTCGTTTCCGTTCTCCCGTTAGGCAGTTTGCATTGAGTTCCGGGAACGTTCCAGACCTTGTCATAGAATTTGGCTTTTCTGACGGTCTGTGTGAAGGACATCCCTTGGCGTTTCAGCAGTTTCTTCAAACCTTCGGTATAATATCTGGGAAGACGGATAGGCTGAAGCCTGTCGAGCGTGGGATCCGCGCCATGCCAAATTTCTTTTTCCACCTTGTTTTCTTCAGAACGGTAGAATAGGATTGCCTTCTCGCCTTTTCTTCCGGGAGGGATATAGAATGTCTGCAATTCTTCTACGCTGTTGGTGTCGAGTGCATCCAGTTCTTTGTAATGTTCAAGCGGCACCATGGTTACCTGCAGACTTCGCTCTTCATCAGTGGAAATCTGTATTGAGGGCCGAGCGGGGAATACAGCATGAACTTCATCCCCTGAATCACTACCGAAGATCAATGAAGGAACAGATGGTCCTGGCCTGGTGGACTGGGATGGACCTGAATAAATTATATCCTCCTCCTCCTCGGTGTCACTGCCGAAGACAGGGATGGTTGCGTTAGTTTTGTTCTCCGGTTTGTGACACCTTTCCGTGTCTTCGAAACTCGGTAAGAAGTATTTGGCATCTTCATACTTGCGAACTTCGTTCACGGAAAACGGATTCAACTCTCCTGCCACTGTGTACTCGAGGCCGTCCCTAGAATACTTCATGCACTGATGCTGTGTAGAAGGGATGATATTGTATTCGTGTAGCCATGGTCGGCCGAGCAGAGCATTGTAGCACGTCTTGGCGTCTATAACGTGGAATTTGATGTCTGTGACGAGCACCCCGAAGCGTAGCGTCAATATCACAGATCCAAGAGTCTTTGAGGATTGAGAGTCGAAACCGGAGATGGTGATTTTGTCCCGGGCGAGGTGTTGGACACTCATGCAAATCTCCTTTAACACTCGCACATTGAGTAAATTGACAGACGATCCGTTATCGACCAAGATTTTTCCTATCTTTATGTCATGGCAGTATCCTGAGACATAAAGGGGGCGATTGTGTTCACACGTCCCGAGGAGAAGGTCTTCATCACCAAAAGCAACGTCGGCTGTGTGCACCTCTTCCAATTCATCCTTCATCTTTTGTTCGGCTAAGAAGGCTTGGAACTGGTCCGGATCCTGTAGGGCCTTAATCAAAGAATCCCTCGCTTCTTTCGATAGCAATAGGGCATCGAGAATGCTGAGTTGTGAGGGTAGCTTTTTCAGATACGCCAAGACATTGTAATCTACTTTATTCCTTTTTGGGGGATTCTTGGCGGTTAACTCTTCCGCAACTTGGTCATCCAAAGCGATGTCTTCAGAGACCTTCTCTTTCCCTTTGTTTTTCTTATTCAAGGGTCCGAGGTTCTTTTCGGGTAATGTTCGATTGCGCAGCTGTATATTCTCGCAGGTCTTCAGTTCTTTTTCTTTTCCCGAAGTGGATTCTTCGAAGAGGGGGCCAAGCTCTAGCTCTTCATCGGAGTTGCTCCCAAATGTAGGCACTTGTGACCCGGTAGTGTTAACCATGTGACAATTGCCGGCAGTTCTTTCAAGTTCTTTAGTCGTATTTCTTTGCTCTCGGCGAATTTTACGTTTTTCCCGTTTAAATCGTTGTCGATTAGCGACGTATCCTTGCCACCATCCATTGAAAGCTTTGCAATCTTGGGTGGAATGCGAGACCTTCTGATGGTATAAGCAATAAGAGGGGTGCATTTCTACCGCGCCAGTAACTTTTTCTTCAGAGGGTGGTAGCTTCATGCCCATCGATATGGCCTTAGCAAATTTCTTTTTTATCTTGAATTGGCTTTAGTCAGTGGTGGAGGCATTTTGCTCCAACGGGATCATTTCAGCTCCTTCCTCAAGTCGCTGACGCTTAGCCCTTTCGAATATAGCCGTCTCGCGTTCTCGATCAGCCTTGCTTTTCAACCGAGCTTCATTAAGAAACGCGCTAATCATTTCAACCGGTAACCCTGGGGTTCCTGATTCGGTATTTGCCCCCAGCGTTTCAGTGCCAGAAGTTCCTTCATCGTTCGTGGTCGAATGGGAGATCATATGACAGCTTGCCACATATTCGTCAGATTCATCCGATGAACTTTCTCCTTCATCTTCTTTTTGGAAGACGTGATCAAGGAAATCTTGGAGCGTAATGGGAGTTTGCGCCTTTTGGTTATATTCATCCAGCGCGTCGATTTGCTTTTGTAAGTCCGTGCGCTTGTCATCAGGCTTCACGGGCTTCTTAGATTTCTTCTTCTTCTTTTTCGAAGATTTTGACGGCTGACTATGAGCGCTTGAACTACCACCATCGGTCTTCGGAATTGGTCGTGGCTTCAACATCCCCTCAATAACCTGCGGTTCCAAGGGGTTCTTCCACTTGACCGCTGGACAGGTCTGAAGATCATTTAGCATTCTCCTCGTTTTGGCTGATAATACAACCTCCCAGGGGGTTTCTTCAATAATGGAGCATGTTGCCCCCGGCGTTATCGTCCCCTTAGAGGTGTGGGGCTGCGGAGGATTCACCTTCCATTTGTCAGATAGCGCAAATTTGCCCTGACGGTACTGGTTCTCAAGCCAATTCTTGAAAACGTAGCAATCCTCAATTGGATGGCCTAGCACTCGATGATAAGGGCAGTAATTGGGCTCGTTGACGTCACTCGGTTGTGACGGACGTTTTGGATCTGGCAGATTTATGAACCTGTTGCGCAATGCCAGCTCGAATAGCCTTCTTGTTTTATCACGGGGGAAGGAGTAAGCACGTCCTATCCTGTCCTCAAGGGGTACGTATGGGCGTGTATTGTTTGGACGAGCAGCCGGCTTCGAGTCGCTCGGTTGTTGTTGGGCGTTAGCGACAATGATCACTTTTCCCTTTCCTTTATCGTTTCGGGGGTCCGGTTTCGGGAGAGGGGGTTTATGGCCTATCTGGTCCATCTGCGCTAATTTGTCGATCAAAGCCTGGAAGGAGGTCGGCTTGAAGAACATCATAAACTGTGAAATGGTTGCTTGTGGATCGAGTGTTCCAACAAACATTCCCACCGCTGGAGCTTCTTCTATGCGCTGTTCGCACTTTGACCATAGATTTCGCCACCGTATAGCGTACTGAACCCATGTCTCGCCGGGTTTTACCCTGGCATTGATCAGTGCCGTCATCGGGGTACGCTCACTGGCACTTGCGAAGCGTTGGGTGAAGAGTAGCTCCATCTCCGCAAAGGTTTTTATAGAGTCGTTGGGAAGCTCAGAATACCATTCAAACGCCGTATCAGATAAACTTCCAACAAACTGGCGAAGCAAAAGCTTGTCGTCGCCGCCTGTATTACCGCAAAGCGCCCTGAATTGGGCCACATGTTGATGGGGATTGCCGGTCCCTTTGTAAACATGAAACTTGGGAATAGTGTAACCCGGCGGGTACTTGATTTGGTCATACCAGCCCGGATATGGCCACCCCGTTTTCACGATCTGACCGGCTGCTTCAGTCGCCTGATGCACCCGTATTTGTTGGGCAATATATTCATCCAAATCAGCTTTTGATATGGTATCCTCTTTAGCTGCGGATAGAGCCAGTGGAGGATTCGATGTCTCTCCCCTATCATCTTCAAGAATGATCGGGGGATCTCCAGCAGGTGGATCTGGTTGAATCATCATACCCACCATATCCTGGAACAGGAGGGCCATTTTCTTTATGTTGGCTGTCTGTTCCGCAGCTTCTTTATCTTTCTTCTCTAGCACGCGCCGAAGGAATTCGGCGTCCGTCTCTTGTTCGTGACGTTCTTCTGAGGATGTTTCCGGGGTTTCTTTCGGCCCAGTGAGTGCAGCCATTGTGGTCATCATCTCCTGGAGCTTTTGTTGCTGCTCCTGAGCCTTGGTCACTGATCGGGTGAGCGGTCGGTGACCCGTAGAAGTACGGCTTTCTTCCTTTCCAGAAGCCATGTAAACCGTATGAACAATTATGCCCCCTGACTTGGGGCGTTTAGGTTCACCATTGTTAACTCTTGCTGCTGTTGCGGGAGCTTTCTCTGGCCTCCTTCTTTTGTGGGCCATCGAGGTTAAAGGAGCCGTTGTAGTAGGCATCCTAGCAACTGTCGCCCCCTGCTGTTTAATGGGGCGGTTTTTGTTATTTTCCACCTTTGCCCTTTTCTGGTGACGCAAGTGGTCTGGATCGATCACAGAGTCTTGAACCCTACGCCATACTTTATAAACTTTTGAGGATAGCCGTTGAGGGGGCTGTTCTTGTTTTGTTTCTGGAACTTTCTCCGCAGGTGGAGGAGATCTTTTCAACGTAGCAATTGGAGAGTTCTTTCTCACCTTCCTCAGCAATTCAAAGCTGTTCCCAGTTGGAACAGCAGCGTTGACCTCCACCACTGGAGCAGGTGGGGTTAGCCCTGAGGGAGAGTTGCCCCCTGCTTTTCTCACTCGTCGCCAATGGCGACGTCGCGCACGACGAGCTGTTAGGACTGGCTCGGAAATCGAGATAGTTCCCTGCTGCCCCCTGTTTGGGTGTGGGGTAACTGTCGACGTCAGCCTATCGAAGACTGATGCTTTTTGACCAGCTGGGGGAGGAGTGGGAACCGTCAATCTTGTAAAGACCGACTCTCTGATGGGAGAAGCCGCTTCAACGACTTCCGAGGCAACAGCCGTTGCCTTCTTTGGGACGGCCACTTTATAGTTCTGACTTAGCCTGGTAAAAACGGAGGCTGTCGGCTTAGTAGCGGGCAACCCGTTGACAGGGGTCGTGGTAGCGGTAAGCCGGTCGAATACCGACTTCTTGTTCGCTTCCGGTGCGGATATCGGCATAGAGAAGCTTGCAGGTGGGACCATGGTCCCGAAAAATAGGCCGGTGGTGGCCTGGGTCACCTGCTCCACCAGCAGAGCAAGGAAAGAGGCCGCTTGGGGCCCATATGTTACACCTCTCGGTGAGGTGGAGCGTCCGTTGCAGTGGTGCTTCGCGCATTTGGTGCAGTGAGAATCCATGGATGCTTGAGTTCTCTGCCAGACAAAAGACCAAATCTTAGCAACTTGAAATCCGAAGACAACCATTTAACGAACCGCGATTGGTTCGCGAAGACGACACACGAAGTGTGGAGTGGAAAGAGGAAAAGGTCCCACCGGGCGTGCCAGAATCTGTTCCCCTCCGAACGGCGGCCTGGACGTCGTGTCCGTACCTAAGGTTCGGGGCAGATGCTATTTGGTTTTACCCGTCTACCTCTCCGAAGATGCCAAGTTGACTTATGGCACCGTGTATCGGAGGTTTAGGCGGATGCGGCCGATGTAGCAGACTTCGTCAGATTCCCCCCTCAGGGTGAGGGGTTTTTGATTGTGGGGACGCTCTTCCCTGCAGGCGCAAGCCCATGCAGTTAATTACGCTATCGCGTTGCGATAACAACTTTCTCCTTCTCCAGAATTTCACTTCGTGTCGTGTATGTTTGCTTTGTTTGTGGTTGCCCGTGGATTGTATACGGAGACTTAGCGATGTCGTCGCCCGCAGGACGTGGATTAGTCCAAATCCGTGTTTGCTTAGATTTGGGTATGGTGTTTTTTTTTTTTTTTTATAGTTTAAGGATGCATTAGTCGCATTGCGGCTAAGATCAACTTAAACCTTCGTTAAGGATACATTAGTCATGTTCTAGACTAAGATCAACTTAACATAGTGATTGATTTAATTATCTGGCCTTCGGGACTCGTCACCTCTCTGACGTCGTTGAGGGATTACAACGACAGGCGTCTGAGGAGTTCAGAGATGTACCCTTGAACCAAAGTTGATTTGGAGTTTCATTGTTTATTTAAAGATCTAAGGACACGTTAACCGTATTTGGGGTTAAGATCAACTTAGACGGGACCGTTTAGATCCGGCAAAAGAGCAATTGGCTCTATTGTTCCAGTTTAGGGACGTGGTGGTCCATCGCCAGTTTCAGGGACGTGGTGGTCCATTATTAGTTTAGGGACGTTTCGGTCCGTCGCCAGTTTAAGGACGTAGTGGTCCATATTCCAGTTTAGGGACGTAGTGTAATACCCAGCATCTTTTTATACGTCTACGCCGTATTTTCTTTTACCTATAAAATTTATTTATAATTATTTATTTATTTTCAAAATCTCATCAAACCCAGATCTCATCTTTCATTTCCTCCGACCCACTTCACTCCTTCAGCCGCTTAGTTTTAAAATCCTTTAAATAATTTTAGCTGGCCCATTCTCCTACTGCAGCCCGCATCCCTCTCTTTCTCTTCAAATTTTCTATATATTTTCTTATTATGTACTCAGCCCACACATTCCTATTTAATCACAAATTTAATTTCCAGCCCACACCCTCGGCCCGTTTCTTTTCCATATAATTTCCCTTTTCTCTTCAATTATTCCCTCAGCCCGTTCTCCAGGCCCAACCACTATTTTCCCCAAATAAATTCTCCTCTTTTATTTTCTCAGCCCGGCCTTTCTAATTTTCTTATTCCCTAATTTATTTCTACAAGCCCGAGCCCATCCATTCTTTTTCCCCTCAATGTTTTCCCTTATATTTCTCTGTCCCAACTCACCTCGGCCCGTTCCTATTTCTTCTTCAATAATTAAATCCTTTCTTTCTTAAGCTTCCAAGCCCCATTCTCAGCTGGCCCTTTAGCTTATTTATTTTAGTTTTCTTTTTAACTCGGCCCGGCCCACTCTACTCGCCAGCAGCCCGCACCCGTTCTCTCCTTAGACCCGACCCGACTAACCACTGTACATCTTCTTCAAATCCCAACGGCTCTCTCCGCCTTTCGCGCGCGAGATCCGCTTTCCTCGCCGTCGCCCACGTCGCCGCTCCTCGCGCCCCGCTCGCGAACGTTACCACGACGCCCTCCCCCACGTCTCCCCAAATTTTCCCCCTCTCATCCAGAACTCCCTCGAACTCACATCGCCCCCTCGTCTTCTCCCTCCTTGCTCTCGCCCTCGGTCACGGGAGCTCATCGCTTCGCCGACCACCACCGACGACCACCGTCACCACCCTCCGTCCTCCACTGCCCGAGCACTCACCCGCACCCCGAGCACCCCACTTCCCTGCACACCCGAGCACGAGCCCCTGCGCCTCTCGCCGGCGAGTCCCACTCTACATCTCGTCGTCCTCCCTCACTCTCTCTGGTTCTAACCGTCTCACTCTCTTTCCTTTCCCCTCTCAATCTCAAACCTCCCCCTCTCTCGCGAGAAAACTCCGGCCACCCTCCCTCCTAAATCAACCGACAGCCCCACCCCCGGTTCGATTTCTCGAAACCCTAACCCTAAGATCACGACGAGCTCCGCCCTCAATTCGCTTCGATCTCGAAGATAATCACCGATGTCGATGGATCGAAAGATCAAGATCGATCTGGACAAGCTCCCGATCAAGCGACTGGAAGCCATCGAGGAGTCTGGAATCGGGCATTTCTCCTCAGAAATCAGCAATGAGGAGACTCGCGTGAACATGATCCGAAGGATCGATTTCTCCTCGATCATCGAAAGGGATTCGAAGAAGCAGAAGAGCTCCAAGGAGTCGGCTGCTGCTGCTGCGGCTGCGGCGGCGCCGACGTGGCCGTGGCAGAGCTTGGTGGAGAATATGCGCCAGGCTCATGAGGAATTATCTGTTGTTATTGATCTCATCAACACCGTTGAAGCAATTGATGCTGTAACAGTTGCTTGGATGCAAAGGCCGAAGCAGCTGCCCAATGAGGCGTTATCGGATCTTGCAGTATCTGCGGCAGCGATTAGCAGTGACTGGCCCAGGCAGTGAGAATTTCATGATTGATCTGCAAGTTAATTCAAAATCGGATGGCATGGTGTATTCCCGTGCATCCCCGGGGCTGATCCAGGCAAGTTTTTACTTGCTCACATGCTATCTACCTATGATACAAATGTTAATTATATAAATATTAAAGTTGCAAGATTAGTTAGAATTATGTGTTGTAGCTGTTCGATGCTTGTTCCCTTAGGAAAACATTAACAAATTTGATGGAACTCGATGGTGTAGGTTGGCCCGTAGGGCTGTGAACATAGTGTGTGATTTTCGTTGGATAATTTGATAGTTAACGACTAAAACAACTACCCCCAAGTTTGATCGTAAAACTGTAATTCTATTGCACCTGAAAATAGTTAAATTCATCATAAATCATATACATATTAGAATGGTGCGTTCGAGGGCTCAAATCGAAGCTAACTCGACGAACTATAACTCTACACTAGTTTCCCGACATTCCTGTACTTAAAACGTGATGATAATTGGGTCGGAGTGTGACTCTGGACTGCAGTCCAGAGCGACTCCAATGGTGGGTTGCTGTTCCATATTGAGTACCGCAGGATTTCCTTAACTCGTAGGTTGCGGAACTTCGCTGCTTATTGTAGGTAACTCTGTTAGCTAGACAAAACAATCAGTTTCATTCTGTTTCGTTACCGTTTGATATTTAAATTGTAATTTGGAAGATCGGGACGCATAACAGTCCCAACAAAATCAGAAATGACATTTTAGTGTTAAACAGATTATAACTCCTAACGTACAGACGCGATTGAAGATCCGTTTGCTGCGTTGAAAACTTTACTGAAAACCCTAGAATTCATCCAACTGTAGCGTCGCTAAATTATGATCCCAACTGGGGTTAAAATGCGTTGCGAAATGAATTCCTGATTCTGAAATTGGATTTCCAGCCGCGTGCGCTTAAAATGAAACAGTTATAACTAATGATCCTGAAACCCGTTTGACCTGAAACAAAATTCTAAGGATAGATAGCTGAACATATTAAATACTACCTGTTTATCATTTTGCTAAATTATATACATATGTTTCATGATAAATCGTGCAAGTGATAGACTGCTGTTTTTATGATACCTTAGTTGTGCTTCTTATACTGTTCATGCATCATATCATACCTATATCATTGTAGTGATAACCTAGTGACATCGTGCATTTACCCAGTGTTAGATTTTAGTGTTGATTGCGGCAAGTACGTCAGTGTTCGTGTATTCGTGATTAAGTGAAAGTGATACGTACTTGTGCACAATCAGTGTCCCTTTTATTCTATTGCATTGTCGACGTCTGTGGGATGCGTGTACGTGTGACTATAAGTGGTATGGGACACTTATGGAAGCGCTCGCACGGATGTCACAGATAAGGCATCCGACACTGCCATTTATCTTAGGTATTAGTCGGGACGTGCTTGATGGAGGTCCTGCCTCCAGTTCTCGCGCAGACTTGTCACGGATCGATTAGTATTTAGGGTTATGGTTAGCGTTTGATGTAGACCTCGGGGTGTGGGGTAGTTCAAGTGTGAATTCAACAGAATCTCGGGAGTCCCATGCCGGCTTATATATTTAGGGAGTTATATGGAGATTTACAGGGTATGTGCTATAGACACCGTGATACATTCGTTACATGTTGGGCCCGTGGTCCCTTGCCCTTGGGTTCTACCCTTGGGTGGAGGACACTCGCGAGTGGTTGACTCTCACACTTGGGCCGACGATAGGCTTATTGACCTGTGCAGTGAGACTTAGAGACTGATAGGGTTACTGTCATTTACATTCCTTATATACTGTGTTGACATACATGACACATCGTTATACTGTTTTACTGCTCCGCTGCATTTATCCCCGCTCATTTATATTCTTGCTGTTATTGATTTACTGTTATTCATATCCTTCACCACTGTTAGAACTGTTACTTGATTATATACATTATATTGCTATTGTGTCGCTCTGACGACCTGAGTATGCATGCTCAGTGTGAGGAGAAGATTTAGCTTGGACCAGATCTAGACGTGCATCACAGACTTCTTGACTTGCCTTCCCGATTTACATTCATTTGTTCCACTTCAGGTCAGTCTTTATATTGTTTCCTTCAGTTACTGCATTTCTCTTTACCTGCGCATCGTTTACTGTTTACCATGATAAACTAGAAGCCGAAGTGTGACTACGGCAGGACATTTCCTTGACCGTAGGAGCATGGCTGGCCTTGTCTACCCCTCGTATTCCGTACTTTGGGAAGCGGGGCGTGACACGTAGTAGTCCATCGCCAGTTTAGGGACGTGGTGGTCCCTATTCCAGTTTAGGGACGTGGTGGTCCATCGCCAGTTTAGGGACGTGGTGGTCCGATATTAGTTTAGAGACGTGGTGGTCCGATTTTAGTTTAGGGACGTTTCGGTCCGATTTTTAGTTTAGGGACGTTTCGGTCCGATTTTTAGTTTAGGGACGTTTCGGTCCGATTTTAGTTTAGGGACGTTTCGGTCCGATTTTTAGTTTAGGGACGTTTCGGTCCGGTTTTAGTTTAGGGACGTTTCGGTCCGATTTTAGTTTAGGGACGTTTCGGTCCGATTTTTAGTTTAGGGACGTTTCGGTCCGATTTTAATGTGTGGTCGTTGGGACCCGTCACCTCTTTGACGTCGTTGAGGAATTACAACGAGGGATGTCAAAGGAGTTCGGAGATGTACCCTCGAACCGGTCGTGAGTTGGTTTGCGAGAGCCATTTTGCTCAATCAATTTAATTTAAGGACTTACAGCCAGGGTTGGGTTAAGTCCAATTTTTTTATTTATTTTAGGCTCTGCCTGACTGAAAGAACCAGTCCAAACAGGGCTCTGCCCCTTTATTGTTTTGCAATTTGATTCGGGCCAGGCCCTTTTTAAATAATGAGTTGCAGAAACTCAAGAATCTTCCAAACAGGGCTCTGCCCTTTTATTATTTTGTAATTTGGGCCAGGCCCTCAAGCATTTCCAAACAGGGCTCTGCCCTTTTGTGATTTGATTTGGGCCAGGCCCTTTTTAAATAATGAGTTGCAGAAACTCAAGAGTTTTCCAAACAGGGCCTTGCCCTTTTATTATTTTGCAATTTGATTTGGGCCAGGCCCTCAAGAATTTTCCAAATAGGGCTCTGCCCTTTTATTATTTTTGTGATTTGATTTGGGCCAGGCCCTTTTAAGTAATGAGTTGCAGGAACTCAAGAATTTTCAGATTGAAGAACAAAAGTGCATAGCACTTTTGATCTAAATTTAGATCAAAAGAAAACAAGTTTTTCTTCTTGTTTTCTTTTCACAGAACCAAGGGTTCATATCAAGTGCAAGGCACTATTTATCTTTTTTTTTAATATTATTCCCTTTTTTAATCTTTTGTTCTTCAGAAATTTTACCTTTCTTTTCCTTTCTTCTGTGTTCTTGATTAATCTTCAAGAGTTCCTTTTTTTTTTAGAAGTTGATCATTCTCCCTTTGAATGAGGTCTGGGGTCTTATTTATAGTACTCACAAATTTGTTGAATTTGTTACCAGGATCTTTCCTGAATAATTTTGGGAATTTTCCCACCATTGGATCTTTGATCCAAGGGTCCCTGTTTTACAGAAGAAATCTTCTTGTTTTAACAAGAATCAGAAAAGATTTACTTAAATTTTCATTCTGTTGTTGTGCAACTCACCAGCGCGTGACACGTGTCGCGCAGCCGTGCGCTTGCGCAGTCGCGATTGCGCGACTGCGCAGACACGTGTCGCGCAGCCGTGCGCTTGCGCAGTCGCGATTGCGCGACTGCGCAGACACGTGTCGCGCAGCCGTGCGCTTGCGCAGTTAAGTCTTACTTATGTTTTTTAAAGAGCCTTGCTCTGATTAGACGCACTGCCTTGGGCGTTACGCTGCCGAATCAACTTCCGCCATGTGGCAAATTGCGCGCTGCGCACGGGAACCGAAGCGTTGCTTCGAAATTTGAATTTTCAAAATTCAAGTAGAGCCTTGCTCTGATTGGGGGAAACAGTATCAGATCGATGGAAGCTGAAATCGCACGACTCAGAGCCGAAATGAGTGCGAGAGAAAAAGGAAAACTTCCCTCTCAACCCCTACAGAATCCTGGGCATTACAATGTAAATGCCGTCACAACGTTGAGATCGGGAAGAGTGCTGAACAATCATGTCGGGGAAGGTATTGATGATACTGAAAATCATATCAACACCCCGGCTGAGACCTTTCCACACACTTCTCCTTCTGATCCTTCTTCTTCTACCACACCATCTTCTCGGAAGCCTATTCTCCATTTCCCATTAGGCTCGACACCTTCTCCCAACCCTTATAGTTCTCCACAGACGGTCCCCACACCTTTTTTGGGACCGCGTCTACCCCCTCTTCCTTCTCCTGTGATGGACCCTGCGCTTATTGCGAAAGCTCCTTACCCGAACCGGTTAAGGGCAAACAGAACGAGTCCTCATATGGAGAAAATTTTGGAAATGTTCAAACAGGTTAACATCAATATCCTTCTCCTAGATGCGATTCAACAAGTCCCCGCTTATGCGAAAATTCTTAAGGACTTGTGCACTAGGAAGAGGAAGACTCAAGTGCCGAAGAAGGTCTTCATGTCTAATAATATTAGCACTGCTTTTATACCCCAGCTTCCAAAGAAACGAAAGGACCCAGGATGTCCTACAATATCGATTTCGATTGGGGGTAAAAACATAAATCGTGCTCTTTTAGACCTTGGCGCAAGTGTTAACCTGCTCCCTTATTCTGTCTATGAGCAATTAGGGATTGGAGAGCTGAAACCTGCTCACTGCACTCTCCAGATGGCAGACCGATCTATCACCAAACCAAGGGGTGAATTAGAGAATGTATTGATAAAGGTCGGGGAATTTGTTTTCCCTGTAGACTTCATTATGCTCGACACACATCCTGTAGCAAACCCCCGGGGCCAAATTCCGGTGATTCTGGATCGTCCTTTCCTTGCCACTTCCAACGCTATTATAAACTGTAGAAATGGTTCAATGAACTTATCATTTGGAAATATGACAATTGAACTGAATATCTACAAAGTTGGAAGTCAGCCATCAGAACCCTCTGCTCATATTTTAGATGTGTGCTCTGTCCATGAGATCGTTCCCGATAGTTGTGGAGCTGAGGAACTTTGCTTTACTGATCTCGATGACATTACCACATCTCTGTTTGATTTCACACATGATATTAGTGAGGACACCTTACCTACACTTGAGTCCTGCACTTCTGACTTTTCTCCACCCGAGTCTGTATCTTTCACAGGCTCTGAGCTTCTTTGTAAATCCAAAAATCACTCAATGATCCCTCCTTCTATCATTTCTCCGCCCGAATTAGATCTCAAAATTTTACCTTCTCACCTCAAATATGCATATCTAGGTGAGAATGAGTCTTTACCGGTTATCATATCCGCTTCTCTTGCATTAGAGCAAGAGAATGCACTTTTATCGGTATTGAGATCTAACAAAGAGGCGTTTGGTTGGAGTATGGCGGACATCAAGGGATTAGTCCCTTGATAGTTGAACATCATATACATGTGATGGATGATGCCAGACCGACCCGAGAACCACAGAGACGGTTGAATCCCGTCATGAAGGAAGCTGTCATGAAAGAGATCGTCAAATGCTTAGATAATGGTATTATATACCCCATCTCCGATAGCCAATGGGTGAGTCCTATACATGTCGTCCCTAAGAAATCTGGCATCACTGTTATAACCAATGAGGCAAATGAGTTGATTCAGGCACGTGCCCAAACTGGGTGGCGTGTATGTATCGATTATAGAAAACTCAACGCTGCCACGAGGAAAGACCATTTTCCTCTACCATTCATTGATCAGATGCTGGAACGCTTAGCGGGACGAGAGTATTATTGTTTTATGGACGGATACTCAGGCTATAATCAGGTCCCCATCGCCAAAAAGGATCAAGATAAAACCACTTTTACTTGTCCTTTTGGTACCTTTGCTTACAGTCGCATGCCCTTTGGGCTATGCAATGCTCCCGCTACCTTTCAGCGGTGTATGATAGGGATATTCTCTGATATGGTAGAGAATTTTCTGGAGATCTTTATGGACGATTTCTCGATTTTTGGAGACTCTTTTTCTGATTGCCTAGCGAATCTTGACGCTGTTCTTACTCGTTGCAAAGAGAAGAACTTGACTTTGAACTGGGAAAAATGCCATTTTATGGTCCAAGAAGGAATAGTCCTTGGACATGTCATTTCACAAAAAGGCATTGAGGTTGACAGAGCTAAGATAGATGTCATTCAAAACCTCCCTCATCCCAAAAGCGTCAAAGATATTCGATCTTTCCTTGGCCATGCGGGTTTTTATAGGAGATTCATTAAGGACTTTAGCAAAATTGCTAGACCTTTAACTCTTCTTCTGGCCAAGGATACGACCTTCCATTTTGACTCGGACTGCGAGACAGCTTTCGACTCACTTAAACACTCACTCACTTCAGCCCCCGTTTTATCATCACCAAACTGGGACTACCCCTTTGAGCTGATGTGTGACGCATCCGACTTTGCAGTAGGTGCAGTCTTAGGACAGCACATCGAAAAGATGCCACACGTGATATACTATGCAAGTAAGACCCTGAATGATGCGCAAATCAATTATACAACCACAGAAAAAGAACTCTTAGCGGTTGTATTTGCATTAGAAAAATTCAGGCCTTACTTAATTGGCTCACCTATAGTTGTGTATACTGACCATTCCGCTTTAAAACATCTTCTGGTAAAGAAAGATGCAAAAGGTCGACTAATACGTTGGATCCTTCTGTTACAAGAATTCGATCTTGTTATCAAAGATAAGAAAGGATGTGAAAACGTAGTAGCTGACCATCTTTCACGCATCATTTCTTCTCCTGTGACCCTGCCGATTAATGACTCGTTCCCTGACGAACAACTCTTGAGCGTATCCGCTGAACCATGGTTCAGGGATATTGTGAACTATCTTGTCACGAGGCTTATACCCAGCGATTGGTCTAAACAGGACAAATACCGTTTTCTATCCCAAGTAAAACACTTTTACTGGGACGGGCCCTATTTGTTTAAATATTGTCCTGATCAGATCATTCGCCGGTGTGTCCCGAATGAAGAGTTCAAGAGTGTTCTTTCATTTTGTCATGATCAGGCCTGTGGGGGTCACTTTGGTCCTAGAAAGACAGCGGAAAAGGTTTTGCAATGTGGATTTTATTGGCCGACCTTATTCAAGGATTCATTTGAGTATTGCAAAACCTGTACACAATGTCAGTATACGGGTAGAATATCCCAGAGGAATGAAATGCCTCAGCAACCCATTCTGGTTGTTGAAATATTTGATGTTTGGGGCATTGATTTTATGGGTCCCTTTCCCAACTCCTTTGGGAATTTGTACATATTGCTGGCGGTTGATTATGTCTCAAAATGGGTAGAAGCCATTCCATGTCGCACTAATGACAAGAAAGTTGTCATTAAGTTCTTGAAAGAGAATATCTTCTCGCGATTTGGACACCCCCGCGCTATTATTAGCGATAATGGGACACATTTCTGCAACAGGTCTTTCGAGACTCTGATGCGAAAATACTCAATCAACCACCGACTTTCTACACCCTATCATCCCCAAACGAGCGGGCAGGCTGAGATCTCAAACAGACAAATCAAACTTATCCTGGAGAAAACTGTTGCTAAAAATAGAAAAGACTGGTCGACCAAACTGACGGATGCTCTTTGGGCATTCCGAACTGCATATAAAACCGACCTAGGAATGTCTCCATATAGGATAGTGTTTGGAAAAGCATGTCATTTACCCGTCGAGATAGAGCATAAAGCATTGTGGGCTATAAAAGAAATAAATTTTGATCTAAACCTTGCTTGCAACTTTCGGAAGCTGCAACTTAATGAGCTAAGCGAACTCCGCGATGAAGCTTATGATAACGCTGTAATCACAAAGAATAGGACTAAGGTTTTTCACGATAAAAACATTTTGAGGAAAACATTTTCACCTGGTCAACAAGTCCTTCTTTATGATTCACGACTACACCTTCACGCGGGTAAGCTCCGATCTCAATGGAAGGGACCTTTTGTTGTGCGGTCTGTATACCCGCACGGGGCAGTAGAATTAGAAAATGTTAAAAACGGCACATTTTTCAAAGTAAATGGACATAGACTTAAGCCGTATTTTTCCACTGACCCCACGGAAGAGCTCTTGTTTTTACAAGAGCCAGTTTATTTGGATTAAAATTCCTCCGTCTCACCTTCATGTCCAGTATATCACTACATCATCTTTTGAATGAAGGTGAGTAAAAAGAGTAAGTTTGGGGGAAGTTCTTCACTTATATATTTTGCCCCCACTAATAATTCCCCCCAGGCTTACAGTTTTTGTAGGTATAGTGATTGGCAACAGTGAGGACACTGTTGAAAACAAGTTTGGGGGAGGTTTGTGCTTATTTTTGCATCATTTGCATATCATCTGCATAAGCACAAAACATTTCTTTAAAAATCTATAAAAAAAAATTGAAAAATTTTCAAAACCCATAAAAATTTAAAAATTTCCAAGTATAAAAATAATTTTAATATTTACACTTTTTTGTACATAAATAAGATAATAAAAGTTTAGATAGTGAACAATTACATCCATGAGATTAGAAAATTTTTAGAAAACTAAGAAAATTAGAAGTTTTCTTATACGAACTAGTAATAAGTAGTTATGAGCCGTTGTCCCAAGGGTTAGTAAGATGAAAGACGTCACTAATCTGAGGATAAAAATAAGTCTGAAAAACAGTTTCTATTCTGAAAGCCAAACATTTTGAACGTTGATACCCTGCTATTCGCACTTACACACGTCTTGAAGCCTGGGATAGTAGAGGATACCTTGAAATGCTCTTGTCTTAAAGCCGATGTATGAAGGAAATAAAAAGAAAAGTGAATAAAAAAATATAAAGTGGTGAGAAAAATGGACACTGATTTTGTTATCACCAAGGGCAATAAAAAAATTGTATAGCGAGGGTGCTTCTTCACCTAGTGCCCTAAGGCCAACTGGTCTGGGAGTCACTGCTATGCCTGAGGTGGTGCAAGACGAGGAAAATACACCAAGTAAGCAAGCACAGGAGTAATCGGTCGGTTAGTACCTTAAGAAGTATTAACGGTCGCATGAAAGTGTGTGAGCAATCTCATCTAAATATTCATTAATTAAAAAGTACTGAGGCTGATGGGCAAGAGTATGATAGCTTGAATTGAATTCTCCGGGTGTAGGGATGTCTTTACACACACGCAGGGTAAAACGATCGATGTTTGGAATAAAGATAGGAATGAACAATAAGACGATGTTTTATTGAGGGAGGACGTGATTTCTAACATCTTTTCATGACTATTAAGATATGGCTCATGATAACCGAAAAGCTAACTTAGTTGGAAACCCTAATTTTCGAAGCTTTTCTTTTACAATTCTTGTCTTTAAATGTAATATTCATGATCTTTCTTTTATTATTGGATTTTGTGGGTGCAATCCGCTGAAAACCCTCAGGAGACAACACTCCTCCTACTAGGGACACCTAGAGGTTTAAAGGCTTGTTGCACGTGCTCAGTGCAATCGTGTTGCCTACGAAAGTGTGCTAGATAGTTTTTCTCTTTCTTTATTTTCTCCTTCTCTTTTTAATAAAACAGTTCGCTCGAGACGATCGAAATTAAGTTTGGGGGAATTTGATTAGTCGAAAATATTGCATATTTTAGCCGGCAATTTCCTCATCATTTGCATTCATATAGAAGTGTTCGGCATTCATATTTTACATATTAGCAAAACTGTCGCAAAATATCAGATTGCATGTATTAGACTCTAAAACCGACACTATAAAGGAAATTGACCACATTTCATGGCATTGCATCATCCCTACATTTGCGCAATACTTGTTTTGAGATCTGTACAGGAATATCCAAAAGAAAGGCCAAAATTTACAGGGTACCGCTAAAACATGACGCCAACTCAATGATTTCAATTCTGGTATCAATCCAAAGGGACAAATAAAATTCAACGTATCAGATAAAGCCCCAAATGGCATCCCAAGACCACACCAGAAAACACAAGGCCCAAGCCCCACAAAGTGCCGCGGATCCGCGGCAGGAGCCTGCTTGCGCCGCGGATCCGCGGTGGGTCCAAGGAATTAGCTTCCTGAATTTGGTGCAAAATTCTTATCTCAGGGTCCAGACTTCAGAAAGACATGTCAATTTCCAGAAGACTCCAGAGACTTCTGCCAGATCAGCAAGCTTTGGGATCAACACTAAACTAGCCTATCATTCTAGAAACTTCTTCTTAAACCCTAGCTTAAACCCTAAGCTAAGCCTAACAAACTCCTTCTAGAAGTCTTTCAACAAACTTTTGGAGGGAACTCAAAGGCTTAGGGTTTGGGTGCTCTATAAATAAGACCCTAGGCTCACTTGTAGAGAGAGATCAATCTTGGAAAAAATCAATCCATCAGTTCATTTTAGCTATTCTATCTCTTTCTTCATCTTCTTCTTCCACAAGTCTAGTGAGAGGACTTGTGTGAAACCCTAACCCTAATTCCAATCAAAAGCCAAGATCCCGAGTACCCCATCAAGCAAGAAGCCTTGCAAGCTTTTATGAGCCGAGCCGATCTTCAACAGAGCAAGTGGTCCGAGCCGATCCGCGACTCACGGAGCCGAGCGACGCCAATTCAACAATTTAGTTTTTCCTCTTGTAGTTCTTGAGCGACTGTAATCAAATTGTTGATATAAATAAAAGGTGATATTCTTTTATCTTGTTTTCTTTAAATTCTCGCATCATGATATCTTTTCAATTCTTGAATACTTTCTGTGTGATGATGTTTGAGTAATACTCCGCTCGTCGAGGAGTCGAGACGATCAATAGAATGATGATGTAATATATCTTAAATCGATTCTTGAGTCCTACGAGTTTTGTAAACCCTAGCAAGTTCAAGAATCGACGACCCAATTCGTTGCGATACTTTCTTGATTGATATCGCTCGAGATTGGGGAGTTACGATCGTTTCTTGAAATTGTTAGAGGCTAGAATGCGAATGATATCAACGAAAGAACAAGGGTTAAAAGATGAAACCCTAGTTTCATCAAGAAAGCCCTAACTCTCGTCGATCATCATCAATCTAGTATCAATCCTTCGAAGGACAAGAACACGAAATCTTGAAATTACATCACGTCTTTAGATCCGATCGATTCCTACGAGCCTCATTTAGATTCTTGACATTTTGGTTGGAAATATTATCGAAACCCAATTCTTGATTGTTTATCAGTTTCTTGATTCTTGATTAAACTCGTGACACCTGAATCAATTGATAAATTCTTGAATCATGTTTTCTTTCCTTTTCGATTAACTTTTCGATCCAAACAAATTAAACATAGAAACGAATCGCACAATCCCTGTGGACGATCCGCACTTGCTAACGAAATCTACACGACACCGTTATTGATTGCGGTCAAATCTAATTATTTGGTTGTGATTTCTTTATACAGTTTTCTAAATACCGATACAAGATACTGTTATCAATCAAATGAAACCGTTATCGGGAAACAATTGATTCGATACTTGCTTTTACATCCAATCGAGAAATTCATTATAAATCAGACAGCGGAGCCGCGCGGTTGCCTCTTACGAGGGCTCTGATCCTTCAGGACGGGGACCGAGCAGGGTTACTGCCCAGTGCCTCTTGGCGAGGACTTTGATCCCTATCGGTCGTGGTAGGATGCTACCAGCCAGGGATAGCCGAGCAAGGAATCGACTGCCTCTGGGAGGACTTTGGTCCTTGGCGTGGGAGGGGCTGTAGAAGCCTACCAAGGACCCTTGGCCGGGCAGGGTTACTGCCCGGTGCCTCTTGGCGAGGGCTTTTGTCCTGAAGGTTAGTCGAGCGAGAGATCCTCGGGCTCGACTGCCTCTGGGAGGGCTTTCTGATCCCCGGCGTTGCGGCAGGGAAGCTGCCCGCCGGGGATAGCCGAGCGACGGTTGGGCTCGACTGCCTCTGGGAGGGCTTTCCAACCCCTGACGTTGCGGTAGGGGAGCTGCCCGCCAGGGGTTACCGAGTAGCGTAGCTGATGGGTTGCCTCTATGGAGGACTTTGGTCCGTAGCGTCGGGGAGCCGTAGGAAGCCGGTTAAGGATAACCGGGCAGTGAAGCTGCGCGGCCGCTTCTTGGCGAGGGCTTTGGATTGTAAGGACAGAACTCTATTCGGGATGTTTCGACGTTTCTTTATTCGAATGGACAGGATTCTTAGAGAACGTTTTACATCATCTTTGCGAAAGAAAAGGGGGGGTACATATTCGCTGGCCTCGACCTCACTGGTATAGCTTGAGCTTCTCAGCGTTGTAAGGCCGCGGGAGCTTGCGTCCATCCGCGTCTTGTAGGCGGTAGGCTCCGCCGGGGAGCGCCTCATAGACGAGGAAGGGACCATCCCACTTAGGGGAGAACTTGTGAAGTCTGCCTTGGTCAATGAACTCGTTTCGCCGTAGGACCAGATCCCCGGTCTTGAAGGAGCGGTGTTTGACCCGAGCGTTGTAGTATCGGGCCGTTTGTTGTTGATAAGCGGCGGCTCTGATCTGAGCCCGGTCTCTCTTATCTAACAAGATGTCCAGGTTGGTCCGTAGCGCTAAGGTGTTTGCGTCATCATCGAAGTGCTCGACCCGGTGACTGGGTAGCCCGATCTCCGCTGGGACCATTGCTTCGGTCCCGTAGGAGAGGCTGAACGGGGGCTCCCCAGTGGGAGTTTTCTTTGACATGCGCAAGGCCCATAAGACCCGAGGTAGCTCTTCAACCCAACTACCTTGTTGCCCCTCTAGGCGGGTCCGAAGACCTCGGAAGACGTCTCAGTTAGCGACCTCGGCCTGCCCGTTGCATTGGGGATGCGCGACCGCGGCGAACTTCATAAGGATATGGTATTCTTTTCAGAAGTCCTTCACTTTCTCATTCTCGAAGTTGGTCCCGTAGTCAGTGATGATACACCTCGGGATGCCGAACCGGAGTATCAGGTTGTTTTGCAGGAATTTGATGGCTGTGGCGGCGTCCGGTTTCCTGATGGGGACGGCCTCGATCCACTTGGTGAAGTAGTCCATCGCGACGAGGACGTACTTGTGCCCGCCGGCACCGGTAGGGAACTGGCCGATCATATCCAATCCCCATTGGGCGAACGGCCATGGGGATGTTAGGGCAGTCAGCTCGGTAGCCGGGAGGCGGGGGATGCTGCCGTGAAGCTGGCAGCTCTTGCATCTCCTGACTAGCTTCAGGGCATCCTCGTGAATGGTGGGCCAGTAGTACCCCTGGAGCAACGCCTTTTGGATCAAGGTTCGGGCCCCCTGGTGCGCACCGCCCATCCCCTCATGGATTTCCCGGAGGACGTAGTCGGCTTCATGGGGGTCGACGCACCAGAGCAGGGGCTGGGTGAAGGCCTTCTTGTAGAGGTTCCCATTGCTCCAGACGAAGTGGCGGGCCTTGGCCCAGAGACTGCGAGCGGCTACCCGGTCCTCTGGGAGCGTTCCGTCCTTCAGGAATTCCACGAGGGGCTTCCTCCAATCCTGGTCGCTCTCCTGCGTCGCGTACACGTGGAGTGTCGTCGCTCCGTCTCCCACGCTGGGTTGAGGCAAGGTTTCAAAAAGGATAGACCACTTGTTGTTGGCCGAGTATGACGAAGCCAGCTTGCTCAGGGCATCTGCTTGGGCGTTTAGCTGCCTGGGTATTTGTTCTACCTGGACTTCAACAAAGTTCCTACGGAGTTTCCTCACTTCGTCTAGGTACTTCATCATCAGAGGCTCCCGAGCTTCGAAGCGGCCGGTCACTTGACCGACAACAAGGGCAGAGTCGCTGCGGATTTGAATTATCTTCAGTCCCAGTCCGGCGGCCATGCGCAGTCCAGCCAGGAGGGCCTCGTACTCTGCTGCGCTGTTCGAGGCTTTGAAACCAAGCTTCAAAGAATACTCCATCTCTGCTTCGTTCGGGCCCCGGATAATGAGGCCGGCACCGCAGCCTTCCTCGGTAGAAGACCCGTCGACGTAGATGACCCACTCCGGAATTGAGCCAGGCCCTTCCGCGACCGGACACTGGGTTGCGAGGGGCGCCGTGGACTCCGGTTTCTTGCTAGGGATGGTGCATTCAATGATGAAATTGGCCAGGCCTTGTGCCTTGATGGCCTGCCTCGAGCGATACCTTATGTCAAACTGAGATAGCTCCCACCTCCATTTTTCTAAGCGGCCTAAGGATTACGGTGATGCGAGGATAGCCCCCAATGGGCGCTCGGTGAGGACGATGATGGTGTGTGCTTGGAAGTAGTGTCGCAGTTTCCTCGAGGCTACCACGAGGGCTAAGACAATCTTCTCTATGGCGGGGTACCTAGTTTCTGCGTTCTTAAACACGTGGCTCGCATAGTACACCGGCTTCTACGCTCCCTCGGCCTCCCGGACGAGCACTGAGCCTGCTGCTTGGTCGGATACCGCCAGATACAGCGACAGCTAGTCTCTTTCAACTGGTCGGGTGAGCAGTGGTGGCGTTGCGAGGTGCTTCTTCAATTGGTCGAAGGAGGCTTGGCACTCCTCTGACCACTCGAACCTCGGGATTTTCCTCAGTGCTTTAAAGAACGGAAGGCACTTCTCCCCCGACCTGGACATGAAACGGCTCAGAGCGGCGACTCGCCCCGTGAGCCGCATGATCTCGACGTTGGTCTTGGGCGCGACCATGTTGAGGATGGCGTCGATCTTCTCTGGGTTAGCCTCAATTCCGCGGTGAGTGACCATGAACCCGAGGAACTTTCCCCCGGTGACTCCGAATGCGCACTTGGCAGGGTTTAGCTTCATGTTGAACTTGCGGAGCACTTCGAAAGCCTTGCCCAGGTCCTTGGCATGGTCGGCCGAAGAGATGGATTTGACGAGCATGTCGTCAACGTAGACTTCCATATTCCTGCCGATCTGTGGCTTGAACATGCGGTTGACCAGCCTCTGATACGTGGCCCCGGCGTTCTTGAGGCCGAAGGGCATCACCTTGTAGCAATAC
The DNA here is from genome assembly GCA_030015575.1 of Agapanthus africanus. Lineage (NCBI taxonomy): Eukaryota > Viridiplantae > Streptophyta > Magnoliopsida > Asparagales > Amaryllidaceae > Agapanthus > Agapanthus africanus. Next base: position 738,429,458 of record CM057340.1, read on the forward strand.
ACTCCCCGGTCTGCGGTGAATGCGGACAGATCTTCATCTTCAGGATTCATACGGATTTGGTTGTAGCCGGAGAAAGCATCCATGAAGCTCAACAGCTCGTGGCCGGCCGAGGTGTCGACGAGCTGGTCTATCCGGGAGAGCGGAAAGTTGTCCTTGGGGCAGGCCTTGTTGAGGTCGGTGAATACGACGCACATACGCCACTTCCCACTTGACTTCTTGACCAGAACTACGTTTGCTAGCCACTCCTAGTAGGGTACATTTCTGATGAAGTTGGCGGCGAGGAGCCGATCAACCTCCTCTTCGATAGCCTTCTGTTTGACCGGGCCGAAGCTTCTTTTCTTCTGGCTGACGGGTCGGGCCGCAGGATCAACCCCAAGCTTGTGGGAGATGATTTTGGGATCGATCCCTGACATGTCAGCAGGCGCCCAGGCGAAAACGTCGGAGTTGCTTCTGAGGAATCTGATCAGGTTATCTCGCTGAGTCCCCGTCAGGAGCGATTCGACCTGGACGGTCTTTCCCTGGCCCCCTTCTGTTAGGGGCACCTCGGTCAGAGGTTCAACCGGTGCCCCACGGACCTCCTTCCGCTCGTCTCGGGTGTCCACGGAACCTTTGATGTCGTCACATGCCTCGGCGTTGTCGGCCGGCTGCTCGGACGAAGACGTTTCAGTAAGGCCTATTTTCGAGACCCGCTGGCTCCCGTAGGCCCGACCTATCCCGCCCCGATCGAGAGGGAACTTTATCCCCAGGTGGTAGGTCGATATCTGGGCCTGGAGGGAGTTCAGCGTCGGGCGGCCGAGGAGTACGTTGTAGGCCGATGGGACTTTTGCCACTATGAAGTTCACAGGAAATGCGCGCGCGTGGCCGGGCTCCCCGATCGTGAACTGCAGGGTGACCACCCCTTGCGCCGAGATGGAGTGGTTGGTGAACCCCGAAAAGACGTGAGAAGTCGGTTTCAGGTCTGTTGGGGCGAACCCCATACGTAGTAAGCAGTCGTGGAAGAGGATGTCCGCCGAGCTGCCCGAATCGACGAGTATCCGGTGGACCTCGTACCGGTGGATTTAGGCCGTGATCACCGGTGGGTCGTTGTGGGGCACGGATATGCCGTGGAGATCTTCGTCGCCAAAGGTGATGGGCTCGCGGCCTCTAGCCCTTTTGCTCGGGCGGTCGCCTGCGTCTTCACTGAGGGGAAAGTGGTGGCTGGGACCTGGATCTTCGGGACGGTTATTCGCCATGTGGATGGAGATCGGAAGGCCAACTTTGTTTTTGTGGAGTTTTCGTTTCCCACAGACGGCGCCAATTGATGGAGGTCCTTTTCAGATCTCCTTCAGATGTTGTCTTCCGTCGATCTCCCGGTGGGTTCTGGAGGGAATCTCCTGTTGTGTGTAGGTCTCAATGGGTTTTGAGGAGGTTTGGTGATTGGAGGAGTTTGACGCCAAGTACCTGCAAAGAAGTCCCGGGGTGGTTTGATACCACCGAGGACCCTCCGACGATCAAGTTAGTACTAGATCCGAGCAGCGTAACGGCTAAGTGGAACCAAAAAATGGCTTACTTGACCCCTCTGTGAAGGGGGTTTACATAGCGGTGGTGGCACGCAGTAGCAGGCGCGAGAATCTCGCCGGCAGTTGCGCTCTCGACGTCACGTCCGCGTAGAGAGCGAATCACCCGTTAATGGGGATCGTGGAGGCGTGGAACGTGGGATGTTGCTGGCGGAGAATCCGCGCATGGCGAGATTCGCGGAGCGGCGGTTACGCATGTGAGCAGTGGAGCTGATCGGAGGACCGAGGAAGACGGTCTCGGCCGGGGGGCTCGGAGACGAGCGAGAAGACCGAGGAGATTTGGTCTTCTGGCAGCTCAGGGCGAGCTGAGGGGCCGAGGAAGCCTATCTGCCGGGGGGCCCGAGGAGGGCTAGCTCGTGATTGTAGGTCGGGTACAGGGAAGGCCTGATCGGCCTTTGTGGGCCCCTTCTTCTGAGTTCTGGGACGTATCATCCGTCACGTATCCTGATCGTGGGGTTGCCAATATCGAGCGTTATCAAAACACAATGCTCAATTTGTTTTTATGTTATTTCCAGTAAGGTAAAAGATTTAATGTTGTTCTCAAACTCGTCAGTACAGAAGTTCTTTACACAATTTGGGGCTGAAACATCTGTCCATTTTCATATGTAATTGATTGTGTACAGACGAATATGTGAAATTTTGGCTCAAACGTTCACATATCAACTGGTTCAAAATTCTATATTCACAAATATGAGGCAGTATCGAGAGATGTGAGAATATATGTAAATTTAAAATTTTATAGGGTTTTATGCAAGAAAAATCACATATCAGATGGTTAGATGCGTTTATTGTATTAGTTTATGAGAGAAAAGAAGGCATTGTTATGCAAATTTACATGAGACCATGGCACATAGGTACATAAAGGACGTACATTTACATAGAGGCTAAATTACAATAACCTATCATTAACCTGTGCTGTTCCCCCGCCTTGAAACTAATCTACCCTGGGGCTTTTTAATACATTAAGCTCCCTTAAAGTGCTGCATTAAGGGTATTTAAATTTAAATAAAAAACCTCTCGAAACCAAAGTTTTTCGGATTTATCTGTAATAAAAAGCTTTAAGGTAGTTTAGTGAAAAACCGAGATACTTAAGAATAATTTAGTGCGATTTATCCATAAATATATGTTTATGTATTATATTATTTTATTAGGGGTCGAACTATTGTTCTATTTCTGAAACTGTTCAATTTGTGACTGTCAGATAACGAATTCACAATTTTGAGAGATAACCCACACACAATAATCAAGAAAAACTCGGACTTATATATAAATTAAAGAAAAAACTCCAAACAAAACTAGAAGGATATATGGATTGATAGATAGTAATATGTATATGCATAAACTCCTATTTTTGTAACAAGTTTATCGTACTCACTTGCAAAAGAGTAAATTACATTTGTTTATGAAATGGGACAGGTGCACTGATCCTTTTTGCAATGATGGTAATTACGGCTTTGATGGTACTTTTATTTCATTTACTTTATTCGCATATCACCGCGGTTGAAGATGCTGGATTTCGGAATTTTCGGAAAGCTTGTGCTTTTATATTCTTCTATCTGTTTGGTATATTCGGGCTCTCTCGTCTCCGAAAAATCTGGAAGCCCTCCGAAAAATCTGGAAGGGTTATTATGGGACCGAACTTACAAAATCAAAGGCTCTGCTGCACCTTTTTAGCTCCTCTGTTGTGCCTTGACTGTGTTTGGATAAATTACCCTTAACTATCGTCGTTTTTCAGTGAACTACCTTAAAGTTTATTTATTGCTGGAACATTCCCACGTTTTGGTCAGACGTTTTCCACAAAGTGACCTCAATGTAAAACTTTTAAAGGAGGTTACTCCAATAAAACAGTGATAGCTAACGGTATTTTAGTGAAATTTACGCTTTTCTTTGAGTAATTAATTGTTGCTTGCTTCATGTAGGTGTATATCGTAGAGGACCTTCATGGAAATTACACGGCAGCAATGCTGGATCAAAAACATACAGTGCATTTGTGAAGTCTCAAACTTATGCTGTGAGATCGTTGCAGGAAATTTTTTTTCCGCCGCTCGCTAGACACGCGACGGGGTGTGGGTGGTCTGAAATATGTTTGAAGCATGTGTGTTTGTAGACCATGACCCTTGAAGATATAGTTTTTTGACCATGTCTTCACTCAAGAGGATGATTACTCTTGTGCTAATTGATACATTGTGATAGGCTTTGATCTGAGAGAGAAAATATTTGGTTTTTTGATTTAAAGAGGGGAAGTCATGCTCAAATAAATGCAGTGTTGATAGAATCGATGGTGCTATTTGTAGGTCTACCTTGTTGGAGTGGAGATGATTCAAAAATACAATGGAATTCTGGAAGAACAAATTATTGGGTGTGCCGGATATTTCATCCGGGCAGGAGAGAGGAGGAGATAAGAGAATTTCGGGTATTTTTTGGACAGCTTAATGGGGTCCATGTTTTTATTTCTATTTTATGACCGGTACATTTGGCCGGCACACCATATGTGTTTTCATGATTACAAGATTTTGAAGCCTTATGGTGTTTTCGGGATTTTATTATGTAATGAGGTGTCGTGTCTATCTGGTAGTACTGTGCTTTATATATGTTTCATTTATACAGCAGCGCTCGACTCCATTCCCTTGTTGTGTAGGGATATACTATATTTTGCAAATTTTTAATAATAAAGCGGACGGGTTTAATTAAGCATCAAATAGATATTCAATCTACAGTCTTAATTACTTTTTACTACTACTTTACATATGGGTAAAAAAGAATGCAAAAAAATCATAAAAATCATATATAAAGAAAGAAAAAAAATCATAAAATTCAAATGTCCAATAGAGGTTAACGGAGGAAAGAGGCCATGGGAGGGAACTTCCTCCTATGGCGCCGAAAAAATACACTCTCTATTATTTTTTCCGACGATCGCCACCCACCATCTTCATCGTTATCATCTAAGATATGGGTACACCAAATTTCATGTGATTTTACAACCTTTTCACCGTTGATTTAGTGGGTTCAAAATTAACGGTTTACCGACAATAGAACTTTTTACATTGCTAAATCAACGGTGAAATGGTTGTATAAATACATGAAATTTGGTGTACTCATATCTTAGATGATAACGATGAAGACGGTGGGTGCCGATCGGCGGAAAAAATGAGAGATGGTGTATTTTTTTGACGCCATACAAGGAAATTCCCTCCTCCTATGGCATCTTTCCTCCATTAATCTCTATGAAATATGATACTACTATACATATGATTAAACGAAACATGGTTTTCCACCGTGAAAAATATCAACTTTATACATTATATTTTGATGAAGAACTTCTTGCCCATTTTATGGAGTTTGTTTTCGAATCGATAGTGTTTTCACTCTAAGGAGTTAAACTGCCAAGTTATGTACTCAGTTAATTTTTAATCTAAATAGCACTTATTGATTTGGAGAGAATTTTTGTTAGTGTATATGCCCTAGAGACCATTACTGTATCATACTAGTGTGTATATTACTTAATGGAAGCTTGGGATATTCACAGTTGTATAGACAATCTTTCTCAAAATGGTAGTATGCTACTTGGTTTGTTTCTATTTCAATATGTGCGTATGTTTCTTTTAGCATATAGCTTATACATATTAGTGGAGCCCTTAGGATCTTTGCTTGATTACCAGCGTTGTGATGGCAGTCACACTAGTGGGGGCTGGGTAATCTACAAGCACATCCTTATACTGGTCCCTAGTCGTAAGATTATCGAGACAGGGTATCGATACTCCAGAGTAGACTAGTGTATACGCTTCTCATCCCAGGAGGGGAGATGGTCTGTCCCACAGCCATCCGTACGTCGTACTGGAGATAGTATGCAGGTGCTCGTTAGGTTACGAGTATACTGGACAGGACTCGCTGGGAACTGTTGGTTTGGTATTATACCTATCGTCAGTTATCAGTTCCCAGGTGACATGAGTACAGTATAGTCCGTTGACTTGACACTGTCACTTCGCCTCGAGTGTGTTCCCACTGTTCTTAGATTACTACCCTACCACGGCTCAAATGAGGCGTGCAAACAGGAAGTAGTTGGGTGCAGTCCCGAAGCACTTGGAGGCAGTGACGGTTAGACGGGATTCGTCTCTCCCGGTATTGGGGGTTGATATCGTGCTGTGTCTAGGAGAGCCATTACATAAAGTCTCTGGCCAGGGTAAGCGAGATATACTGGTAGCGTTTCCAGTATTATCTCAGGGTGTTCTGGGCTACACTCCGACACGACTTGTACCGCTATTAGGGGACTGACGTTTACCGCCCCCTAGGCCCGACATGCGATACCCTCAGACGAACAGACCGGACTGTACGGAGATTGTCACATTCAGACTCAGTAGGAGTTCGGATGGGTTCACCTCATCAGTCTTCTTATCGGTATCTACCTGGGGACCGTTACGTACAGCTAGTACCGCTTGCGGCCTGTGGTTAAACCCACTGCCAGCGTAGTGTCGAGTCTTTAGAGTCCCATACAGATGGTTGTTCGCCTTTGGGCAAAACAGAGTAGAGGTCGCATGGTTTTGCGACGGGGTTCGTTCACATCTGCGCACTTGTGCACGTTTGGTGTCCGGGCAGTTATTACTAGCGGGTTTTGGTTTAAACCAGATCCTAATATATGTTTTGGGATTGGTTTTATCTTATTGCATCCGTGTTCCTCGGAACACGGATGCGGGTGCGTATTTACAGTTGACAGAGGCAGAGGAATCTCATTAGGGTTGTTGACCGTTGACTTTTTCTAAACCCTAATGAGAATGAGAAATATGATTAATAAAATTAATTAAGGATAATTGTGACATGGTTGAGTTGACCATTTGACTTTTGTTGACTTTTTAACTTCGGTTGACCGGTTGACTATTGTTGACCAATTGACCATCATCATTTCACTTGCAAGATGTTTCTTGTTTCTTGCAAATGCACTAGTAAAATAGGGGGTTGCCCCTACGGATGGAATTATCCGTTGGGGCAGATTTTACTTGGCCCTACGGATTAATCCGTAGGTCTAAATGGTTGCCCCTACGGGCACTGACGTTCAAGAATTAAAAAATTAATTCTTAATTTGGTATTTGCCCCTACGGTGGCGCAAACAAAGGACCTACGGGTATATCCGTAGGGACAAGTAAATATCGATTTATTAAGACCCCCGACCGATCGCCTACGCTCACTTTCTCTCTCTCTCTCTCGATCTGGCGCGAGAAAAATCCCCAAATCGCCACGCCGTCGTCGCCACCGTCGTTCTCCTCGTCGCCACCGCCGGTTTCCTCGCCACCGCAGTTCTCGTCGCCACCGCAGTTCTCGTCGCCACCGCGCAGGTCGTCGCCCCAGCCCCAGCAGCAGCCGTTCAGGTGAGTAAATCTCGAGGTAAATTAAAAAAATTTTGGATTATTTTGGGCTTAGGGTTCATGGCTGGGTCTGGGGTTGCGCGCGAGTTGGGGTTGGGCAGGGGTCGCGGTCGGGGTCGCGGTCGGGGTCGGGTTAGGGTTGGGGTTCGGCTGCTGCTGGGGTGGGGCTGGGGTTAGGGTTTGCCTTAGGGTTGGTGTTGGGGTTTATCTGGTCGCGGTCGCGGTCGGGGTCGGGGTCAGGGTAGGGTTAGGGTTGGGGTTCGGCTGCTGCTGGGGTGGGGCTGGGGTTAGGGTTTGCCTTAGGGTTGGTGTTGGGGTTTAGCTGGCCACGCTGGGGTTAGGGTTGGGCTGGGGCTGGGGGCTGGGGCTGGGGCTGGGCCACGCGGGGTTTTGGGATCTTTGTAATTTGCTTGCTCTGTTTGGGGTTTCAGTTGATCCTCATTAAAAAATTGGTGATTGATCTCTTCAATCATATTATTATCTGTATTTAAAATTTTTGTGAAGCCTTCAGAGTTTGGAAAAATCTAGAATTACCGTTGAAATTCTGGCAACATTCAAAAACTGTGTATATGATGTGTGTGTGTATGCATGTATATACATTTGAAATTTATCTTTCTTCTATGATATAAAACGGTTAAACCGAAGAAAATTACTGGGGGAATTTTTGCTAAAATGTCTTGAGAGGGGGTTCAAGTGATGGGATAATTTCATTTGGTAATCTTTTACTTAATTTACATCTCTTATTTTTTCATGCAAAAATCTGAATAGGTTTCTTGCAATTTTGCCTATCGATCAATTATTATATTTATTTCTATTTTTTGTGGATGATTTGGCATCAATTGAATGGAGGCGATGATGGCTTGCCCTCAAGCTTCCACTTTTATGAGCTTTATAGTTATGAGATTGGCGAGGCAAGCTGGTTTGTAGCCATCTTATTTCTTTTCCTAAATTCAAATCCAAATATAAACTGTCTGATTGAGAGAGAGAGAGTATGGGAGATTATGTATTATTCAATGTGTTTGGAAGCTGGCATGTTCTGAGCGTCATCTCTGCATGAAAGCTATGGTTTTGCAAAGGGTTTGCCCTAACTATTTTCTGTGGGGAAGCTGAAGGCCTGAAGCTTCATCAAACTCAGGATTGGATTCTGGTCGGGTGTTGTAAATTCTTGTGAAAGTTCCGTTCAAGATTTGTTCAGAGCTTGCATAACATCCTTTTCATCTTTATGAGATCTTTATGCAGTCATTTTTTTGGGTTTATATATTTCTCGAGCCCGTTTGACTTTGGACTTAGGATAACACCAAATCTCTTTCTTATTTTGATTCCTAAGCTGGCATATCTGAGGCTCGTATTCCAGTATCGTTGCTGGAAAAACTAGGGTTGCGAACATTTTTGCAACGATAATTTCTGTATGACAGCTTAACCACACATAAAACTTAAACAATCTTGAAGCACTGCAGTTTTTCACTAAACTACCTAAAAGTTTTTATATTGCTGCAAGCTTCCTTAAAGTGCTGCATCTAAGTGTATTTTAGTGGGAAAACCCTTGAAAGCCAAACTTCATGGGGTTTGCTGTTTGCCTTCTCTGTAGCTAGTTTGAGGTTTATTTAGTTTTGGATTTGTTTTGCAACACTCTCTGAGTTCCAAATCAACAAAAAGCTGAATGTTGAATCACAAGCAAGAAGCAGCCAAACTGGCCCTAAAGTAATCCTGAGTGATGATAATTTTCCAGGGAGTTCAAAATTTATAGAAATGGCGAGGCAACATTTGGATTGTCTGCAAGTATTCAAGCAACCTGTTTGCAGCCATCATGCTATTTGTGATCCCAGTATAAAACTCAAACATGCCTCAATGGTTTAAAATCATGTTACACATACAACACGAATGCACAACAAACGCATAATTAGAGAGCGACTCAAGATATTCAGGTTAAAACCAATATATGATACTCGATGATAATATGAAACCTTCATATTCCCATCGATACCAATATACGCCTCGATATCTTTCCCTCTCGTTCCCAAAATTTTCTCTCGTTCCCGCGTCTCCAATTTTCTCTTCGTCGCCACCGCGCGCCCTCCGTTCTCAGCCCGCCACCGCCCTCGTTCTTCCTCGTCGAGTTCCTCGTCGCCGATATTTGTGCCTACATTGATGCCTCAAGCAACGAATCAAATGATGTGGATCACAAACTAATTAAATAAATCGAAACACACATATATAGAATACAACTCATACATGGGTATCCTCAAATCTAACTTTCATTGAATTTGCACGCGCACTTAAAATAACAACTTTTATACTAAAAAAATTATGTATGCCATTACTTAGTAGTTTATGGTTTTAAGACGCAAAAGCCATTTGAGAAATACTTTTCCTACCCACTATTAATCCATATTCTCAATATAGTCATTGAATTTGCACGCGCACATAATAAGAAGGAGAAGACAGTAATGTGGCAGAAGGAGAAGACAGTAATGTGGCGGAAGAAGAAAAAAATGACATTTCTCGTTCTCTGTTTCAGCATCAATCTTCTGATATGAACTAATGATGGCTTTCACATAGGCTTTTCCCATTAGAGACTTCTTAGTGTCCAATGGAAAGCATACATCAGATTTGTGCAGGTCGGGTTCTTCTATGACTTTTAAGAGTCTCAGCTGATTCTGTAAATTACACCCTAGTTGGGTGATACTTTTACCACTTCTCACTGCAGGTGCGCTCTCTAATATCCATTTTGAATATCGATACTTACATTCAAAATGGATATTAGAGATCGCACCTGCAGTGAGAAGTGGTAAAAGTACCACCCAACTAGAGTGTAATTTACAGAATCAGCTGAGACTCTTAAAAGTCATAGAAGAACCCGACCTGCACAAATCTGATGTATGCTTTCCATTGGACACTAAGAAGTCTCTAAAGGGAAAAGCCTATGTGAAAACCATCATTAGTTCATATCAGAAGATTGATGCTGAAACAGAGAACGAGAAATGTCATTTTTTTCTTCTTCCGCCACATTACTGTCTTCTCCTTCTGCCACATTACTGTCTTCTCCTTCTTATTATGTGCGCGTGCAAATTCAATGACTATATTGAGAATATGGATTAATAGTGGGTAGGAAAAGTATTTCTCAAATGGCTTTTGCGTCTTAAAACCATAAACAACTAAGTAATGGCATACATAATTTTTTTAGTATAAAGGTTGTTATTTTAAGTTTTCCCTTATAGAGATATGATCTAACTGCATCTATCAACTATAAGTGTGCAGAAAATTATGATAAGAAAGGGTCGTAGCCATGCATAACCTTGAATCTACATACCAAATCATGCAAAAGCATGCACTTATTGTCACCTTGCCTTAGAATATAAAATATCTTGGAAGACTATAAGCGAGCATTTAAATCTTGATAGATTTTGACTTCAACATATATTTTTCTCAAGTACCATGAAATATACTTGCTCCGTATAAACCGTTTTCAGGAAGATGGATTAATAATGACAAATTATCCATTGTGGCTCACTAGGTTAGCATTTTCTCTTCTATTGACCATCTTTCTAATCTGCTTGGTAAATTTATTCGGAACCGGCTGCGAATCATTAAAAGACATGCATAAGAAAGAAAACTAAAATATAGATATATAGCATACCGATACATCGAAACTTCATAGTTGCGATGGCAATCCAGAGATATTTATTTCTACACACGTGGTGCGTGCGAATGCGTCAGGCATCATGGACAAATATTTCAGAACATGGAAAGTATTATTCGTATAAAGTAATTAAAACTTTTATACACCTTGGGTAGATATTTTCTTAGTTGATGCAATCATATCATGAGAACTAAATTTAAGCTATTATACATATGCTTATGTATTTTTCTAAGCTAATATATCTCACACACAGAGAGAGAGAGAGAGGGGGAGAACACCAGGTAGATAGAGAAATCAGGTAGCAGGATCCTGAAGAAATGGAGTCTATAGTATTGCTCATCATCATCATCCGTGATCCCTTTGAAAAAATATTATCAAAGGGATCATGGATGATGATGATGAGCAATGCTATGGACTCTATTTCTTCAGGATCCTGCTACCTGATTTCTTTACCTACCAGGTGTTCTCTCTCTCTCTCTCTGTGTGTGTGTGTGATATTTTAGGTTAGAAAAATACATATGCATATGTATAATAGCTTAAATTTAATCCTCATGATATGATTGCATCACCTAAGAAAATATCTACCCAACGTGTTTAAAAGTTTTAATTAATTTATACGAATAATACTTTCCATGTTCTGAAATATTTGTCCATGATGCCTGACGCATTCGCACGAGCACCACGTGTGTAGAAATAAATATCTCTGGATTGCCATCGCAACTATGAAGTTTCGATGTATCGGTATGCTATATATCTGTATTTCAGTTTTCTTTCTTATGCATGTCTTTTAATGATTCGCAGCCGGTTCCGAATAAATTTACCAAGCAGATTAGAAAGATGGTCAATAGAAGAGAAAATGCTAACCTAGTGAGCCACAATGGATAATTTGTCATTATTAATCCATCTTCCTGAAAACGGTTTATACGGAGCAAGTATATTTCATGGTACTTGAGAAAAATATATGTTGAAATCAAAATCTATCGAGATTTAAATGCTCGCTTATAGTCTTCCAAGATATTTTATATTCTAAGGCAAGGTGACAATAAGTGCATGATTTGGTATGTAGATTCAAGGTTATGCATGGCTACGACCCTTTCTTATGATTTCTTATCATAATTTTCTGCACACTTATAGTTGATAGATGCAGTTAGATCATATCTCTATAAGGGAAAACTTAAAATAACAACCTTTATACTAAAAAAATTATGTATGACATTACTTAGTAGTTTATGGTTTTAAGACACAAAAGCCATTTGAGAAATACTTTTCCTACCCACTATTAATCCATATTCTCAATATAGTCATTGAATTTGCACGCGAACATCATAAGAAGGAGAATACAGTAATGTGGCAGAAGGAGAAGACAGTAATGTGGCGGAAGAAGAAAAAAATGACATTTCTCGTTCTCTGTTTCAGCGTCAATCTTCTGATATGAACTAATGATGGCTTTCACATAGGCTTCTCCCTTTAGAGACTTCTTAGTGTCCAATGGAAAGCATACATCAGATTTGTGCAGGTCGGGTTCTTCTATGACTTTTAAGAGTCTCAACTGATTCTGTAAATTACACTCTAGTTGGGTGGTACTTTTACCACTTCTCACTGCAGGTGCGATCTCTAATATCCATTTTGAATGTAATATTATAGATATCCATGCCTGTTTATGTCAAAATTACTTATATTGTCAATGTTTGATTGTCTAGTTGTTGGTGATGCGTCCATATCAGGGACAGAGACCACTCCCGTTCCTCCAGGTATGTTTATATATTATATAGGGCATGTATATTGATTTAGAATCCTATATCATAAATATACACACATTTTTTTTGCTCTTAGTCGTCCAACTCATTATCATGGGCTGCTTGATGAGATTAGATTTGCGCCTGATGATCTACAAGAGCTTGTTCACTCCCTGTCATATGTGTAAGCAGCGCTATATGCGAGTTTACCTTGTTAGTATGTATGTACTGAAATTAATTAATATTATTCAAATTTTGATACATGCAGATACCAGAGGAGCACATCTTCTATCTCTGTAGGTAAGGCTTTGAATTTGTTGATTTTGGTATTTCTTGTCAATTTTATAGACCAGTATATGCTAAATATAATGTTCTGACAGTTGCTAGGGGGAAGGCAACATTCGAGGCTGCTGACCCCAGTCCTGGATGCCGCACACGGACGGCACCACGGAGGTTTGGAGATAGGCCGAGGACTGGGCTCTAGCAGGGCCCATATGAGGTTGGACTCCACCCCGGTGGTCACTTCCTCCGTCTCCAGTTAGCGACGTATCCAGCAGGAACAGGAGAGCTTGAAGGCCACCGTTCAGGAGTTGAATGGGATGCTGGTATGTATACTACTTAATAGTAAAATATAATGTCATATTATAGATATCAACATATCCAATATCAGTACATAGCCTGAGCTTATTTGGTTGTAGACTTATGTTTTATTAATCATACATACATATGTAATTGAAATAAACAACGCTTTTCCAAACTAAATATCCAAACAGGGTTTCGAAATAACTTAATAATGATACGAATTCGAATAATAAACAGTTCTTACACGCTTCTTACACAAGTTATATCCAGACGCGACAGGGTAGATCGGCCGAGCCTCCACACGCATCTCCTTCGGCTGCGGTTCCGCAGACAGCTCCTGTAGCTCCACCGCCCACTCAGACTCCCGCTCGCGACGAATTGCAGAGTTTATTGACCGAGGAGCAGGACCGAGCTGGACCGAGCTAGGGTAGATTTTTGGTTCTTTTTTTTTGAAACATGTATTTATTTATATCATACACATTGTACTATATTTTGAAACGATATTCATATTGGTTTGTATTTATATCATATTCAGTTTTTGTGTTTCTTTTGTATATTATATATATGCGTGAGATGTGATTATGAATACTGCAATATATGATTTGATTGATGTATACATTATTGTGCACAGGACGGGAAAAAATCAAGCAGGACTTTTTTTAAAAAAAATTTCAGACAATATGTACCTACGGATTAATCCGTAGGCATACACGTTACCCCTACGGATATATCCGTAGGGGCTAAATATCAGCAGTAACTGATATTTCCCCCAGATGTCAGTGCCAGGTGTTTGGGAATCCCCCTACGGATATATCCGTAGGGGCCACTGACATTCCCCTACGGTGTTATCCGTAGGGGCACATATCAGGAATCCTGAATTTGTGCCCCTACGGAAAAGTACCTACGAATATATCCGTAGGGGGTAGTACATGCCCCTACGGATATAGCCGTAGGTCCAAGTCATTTATTAAAATAAATCGTAAATAATATAAAATCTTATACCCTACGGATTAATCCGTAGGGGAAACTGGACCTACATATATATCCGTAGGGGCAAGAATTAAACCGTAGGGATAAGTTCAGGTCCTCGACTTGCACCTGCGGCCTTTGCACCTACGGGGTATTTTTTCGCCCCTACGTATATAACCGTAGGGGCAGTGGGTTGCACCTACGGATATATCCGTAGGGGCAACCCTTCTTTGTAGTAGTGATGCATTAAATGATGAAATGATAATGGTCATTCATAAACTAACCATCACAATTGTTCACCGCCGGAAGCCGGGAAGACCGAACGTCTTGCTTGAATCTGGGGGCAGATGCTAATTGGTGCCATCGGTCCACCTCTTCAAAGATGCCATATTGATTTATGGCACCATGTATCGAAGGTTTAAACGGATGCGGCCGATGTAGCAGATTTCGTCAGAATCCCCCTCGCTTGAGGGGTTTTTGATTGTGGGGACGCTCCTCCCTGTAGGCGCAAGCCCCCGCAGTTAATTACGCTACTGCATCGTGATAACAACTTTCTCCTTCTCGATATGGTCACTTCATGTCGTGGGTGTTTGTTTTGTTTGTGGTTGCCCGTGGATTGTATACGGAGACTAATTTATGTTGTCGCCTGTAGGACATAGATTAGTCCAAATCCGTATCTTCTTAGATTTGGGTTTGGGGGTTTAGTTTAAGGATACGTTAGCCTCATTTGAGACTAAGATCAACTTAAACGTTTGTTAAGGATACGTTAGTCTAATTTCTAAACTAAGATCAACTTAACAGGATCGTTTAGATCCAACAAAAGAGCATTTAGACTCTATTGTTTAGTTTACGGACATTTCGGTCGATTACCAGTTTAAGGACATACTGGTCCATCGTTAGTTTAAAGACATCCCGGTCAAGGTTAAGGACGTCATAGTCCGTGGAATGTATGGATGTCGGGACCCATCACCTCTCTGAAGACGTTGAAGGATTACAACGACAAATATCAGAGGAGTTCAGAGATGTACCCTTGAACCAAAATTGATTTGGGGTTCTATAGTCCAATTTGGGACTAAAGTCTGTTTGAAGGTTTATGAGTATATGGGCTCAGTTGATATGAGTTGAACATTTTATTGTTCTGGCTATTGGGCTTTTACTTGGGCTCGGCCTTTTTAATAATGCATAGTATTTATCAAAACAAAGTATGTTATGACAGTGCGCCACGTGGCGCGTCAGACGCTTTGCGCCAAGGAAAGAACGCATTGCCTTGGATTCGGTAAATTGATAAGCCTGTTGCGCATCGCCAGCTCGAACAGCCTCTTCGTTTTGTCCCGTGGGAATGAGTAAGGACGCTTCATTTTCTCATTGTAATAGCGTCGTCTCTCCTCCAGTTGATCTGCTAGCTTTGGGGCACTGGGCTGCTGTTGGGTGTTCGCAACGAAGGTTGCCTTCCCTTTACCCTTGTCGTTCCGCGGTTCCGGCTTCGGGGGAGACAGTCTGTGACCCATTTGATTCATCTGGGCTAGCTTGTCGATTAAAACCTGGAAGGTGGTCGGTTTGAAAAACATCATGAACTGTGAAATAGTAGCATGAGGGTCTAGGGTGCCAATGAACATGCCCACCGCTGGGGCTTCTTTGATGCGCTGTTCGCACTTCGACCATAAATTCTGCCATCGGATTGCGTACTGAACCCATGTCTCTCCCGGTTTCACCCTGGCATTGATCAACGCCGTGATTGGAGTACGCTCGCTGGCGCTTGCGAAACGCTGGGTAAACAACAACTCCATTTCAGCGAAAGTTTTGACGGAGTCATTTAGAAGTTCGGAGTACCACTCAAATGCCGTCTCCGATAAACTGCCGACGAATTGGCGAAGCAAGAGCTTATCATCGCCGCCGGTGTTACCACAAAGAGCCCTGAACTGGGCGACATGTTGATGGGGATTGCCTGTCCCCTTGTAGACATGGAATTTCGGGATCGTGTAGCCCGGCGGGTACTTTATCTGGTCATACCAGCCCGGATATGGTCGCCCAGTTTTGACGACTTGGCCGGCCGCTTCATTTTCCTGGTGAACTCGTATCTGCTGAGCTATATAGCCATCCAGGGCAGCTTTAGAGATTGTTTCCTCTTTGGCTGTTGACAGAGCTGGAGGTGGATTTGATGTTTCTCCACTGTCGTCTTCGAGGATAATCGGAGGATCTTCAGCTGGAGGGTCTGGCTGTATCATCATGTCCACCATGTCTTGAAACAGAAGAGCCATTTGCTTTATATTGGCTGCTTGTTCTGCAGCCTCCTTGTCCTTCTTTTCGAGCATTCTCCGAAGGAATTCAGTATCGGTTTCATGCTCGTGACGTTGTTCTGACGACGCCTCCGGGCTTTCTTTTGGTCCGGTGAGTGCGGCCATCGCAGTTAGTATCTCCTGGAGCTTCTGCTGCTGTTGTTCCTGGGCTCTTGTGATGGATCGGGTGAGTGGTCGGTGGCCCGTAGAGGTGCGGCTATCCTCCTTCCCGGATGCCATGTAGACGGTATGCACCACCATGCCCCCAGACTTAGGGCGTTTGGGTTCAGTGTCTTTGACTTTTGTCGCAGGCACGGGGATCTTCTCCGGCCTTCTCTTCTTATGAGCGGTCGAAGTTAAGGGGGCCGTAGCAGTGGGCACCCAAATAGCTTTCCGTGACTTGGCAGGATGGCTTTCTTCCTGTTGGACTTTTAGCTTCTTCTGCCAGCGGGAATATTCTTGATCCACCACCGAGTTTCGGACCTGCCGCCAAACCTTGTAGACCTTGGAGGACAGCCGCTGAGGGGATCGCTCTGGTTTTGTTTCCGTGACATTCTCGTTCGGAGGAAGAGACCTTTTCAGTACGGCGGTAGGAGAATTCCTACGCACCTTATTTAGCAGCTCAAAGCTGTTCCCAGTTGGAACAGCAGCATTAATTTCCGCCGTCAGGGCTGGTGGAGTTAGCCCAGAGGGGGAGTTGCCCCTGACCTCCTCACTCGGCGCCACTGGCGACGTCGAGCATGTCGTGCTGATGGAATTGGTGTTCCCCTCTGAAAGGCGGCGCACAGGACCGCGATGTCCTGACGCTGAGATTCGGGGCATATGCTATTTGGTTTTATCCGTCCATCTCTCCGAAGATGCCAAGTTGATTTATGGCACCGTGTATCGGAGGTTTAGACGAATGCGGCCGATGTAACAGACTTCGTCAGATTCCCCCTCAGGGTGAGGGGTTTTTGATTGTGGGGACGCTCTTCCCTGCAGGCGCAAGCCCCTGCAGTTAATTACGCTACCGCATCGCGGTAACAACTTTCTCCTTCTCCAGAATTTCACTTCGTGTCGTGGGTGTTTGTTTTGTTTGTGGTTGCCCGTGGATTGTATACGGAGACTGAGTAATGCCGTCGCCCGTAGGACGTGGATTAGTCCAAATCCGTATTTACTTAGATTTGGGTTTGGTGTTTTTAGTTTAAGGATGCATTAGTCACGTTGCGGCTAAGATCAACTTAAATGTTCGTTAAGGATACGTTAGTCCTGTTTGGGACTAAGATCAACTTAACGTGATAATCCATTTAATATCTGGCTATCGGGACTCGTCACCTCTCTAACGTCGTTGAAGGATTACAACGGCAAATGTCAGAGGAGTTCAGAGATGTACCCTTGAACCAAAGTCGATTTGGAGTTTTATAGTCCATTTAAATGTTTAAGGATACGTTAGCCGTATTTGGGGCTAAGATCAACTTAAACGGGACCGTTTAGATCCGGCAAAAGAGCATTTGGGAGCTCTATTGTTCCAGTTTAGGGACGTGGTGGTCCACCATTAGTTTAGGGACGTTTCGGTCCAACATTAGTTTAAGGACGTTTCGGTCCAATATTAATGTGTGGTCGTCGGGACCCGTCACCTCTCTGACGTCGTTGAAGGATTACAACGACAATCGTCAGAGGAGTTCGGAGATGTACCCTCGAACCGGATATAAATTGATTTAAGAGAGAGCTGTGCTCAGTCAATTTTATTTAAGGACTTACGGCCAAAATTGGGCTAAGTCCAGTGGAAAATGTTCAACACCTTTATTTATTTTCGGTCTATTAGACCTGTGCTAGGGCTTTGCCCACACTTAAATAATGCATTGCATTACTTCAGGCCATTTATGCCCATTTTGACTGGGCTCTGCCCTTTTTATTATGATGCAGATAATTTGTTTTGGTCCACTGGACCCTTCAATTGGGCTCTGCCCTTTTAAATAATGCATAGCGTTTTATTTATTAGGCCTGTTAAGCCTTTTAATTAGGCCTGGCCCTTCAGAAAATGAAATGCATTGCATTTGTCAGGCGCTTTGCGCCAATCACTGAGCGCAAGCGCTTGTGGTGAGGACACGTGTTATGCTTTGGCGAGCGCAAGCGCAACAGCGTAGTGCGCTGTGCTAGTGCGCTGCGCTGTTGCGCTGCTGACACGTGGCGCGCTCTGGTGAGTTGCGCCAACAAAGGAGCGCAACAGCGCAATTTTTCAAGTGCAAAGCACTGTTTTATATTTTGGTTGATTTTAAATCAAAGAAAACAAGTTTTCTTTTGTTTTCAAAGAACCAATGGTTCATAAGAAAGTGCAAAGCACTACTATTACTTATTTTTTTCTTTTTATTTAAGATTATTGATCTTGTTCTTAGATCAATAGTCTGTTCATAAGAGAATTTTCTCTTTTTCCTTCTGTTGTTCTTGAGGAGTTCTCAAGAGTTCTCTTCTCTTTTTTTTAGAAAGATATTTATTCCTTTGAATTGAGGTCTGGGGTCCCTTTTATAGTGCCCATAAATTAGTTAAATTTGTTAAAAAGATCTTTCTCTGAGTGATTTGGGGAGTTTTCCCCACCGTTGGATCTTTGATCCAAAGGCCTCTGTTTTACAGAAGAAAATCTTCTTGTTTTAACAAGAACAGAAAAGATTTATTCTGTTTTACGCAATTCCCTTAGCACGTGACACGTGTCGCGCAGCGCAGCGCTTGCGCAACTGCGCAGACACGAGCAAGCGCAGTGCTGCGCAAGCGCAGCGGCGCGCACACGTGTCGCGCGGTGCAGTGCTTGCGCAACTGTGCTTGCGCACCTGCGGGACACGTGTCGCTCGGTGCTGCGCTTGCGCAGCTGCGCAGACACGTGTCACGCAGCGCAGTGCTTGCGCAACTGAACGTTGTTTCTTTTACTTTTAGTTTTTAAAAGAGCCCTGCTCTGATTGGACGCACCGCCTTGGGCGTTGCGCTGTCGTATCAACTTCTGACACGTGGCGTGTTGCGCAGCGCAAATAATCTGAAGCGTTGCTTCATTTATTAAATTTTAAATTTTCAAAGCAGAGCTTTGCTCTGATTGGGGGAAGATGAAGCGTTACTTCATCTCCCGCCTCGGAACTTGAACAGAGCTTTGCTCTGATTGGGGTAAACAAATGCCCCCCAACGTTGCGCTTACGTGGTCCCAAATGTGAGCGCAACGGTGGCGGAATTCCAACCGCCGTGACAACTTTTGAAAGTCGAAGAGGCACTTGATGCCTATAAATAGGACCTTTGGTCCCCCGCAGATGCTTATCATCTTTCAGATTTTATGTTTCAAAAAACTTCAGAGCTTTGCTCTTGCCTTCAAGAACTCCAGAGCTTTGCTCTCTTTTCCAAAGTTTTTAGAAAAACTTTAGGTAAAATTGATTCTTAGATTAAATTAATTTTAATTAATCTTAACCAGCAGAGCTTTGCTCTCATAGATCTTCTGATCTAAAGAAAATCCCTTCGGGGTTTCACTAGCAGAGCTTTGCTCATTTTTAAAGTTAGAACTTTAGGTAAAATTAATGTAAATCAGATTAATTTAAATTAATCTCAGTCAAAGAGCTTTGCTCTCACAGATCTTTTGATCTAAAGAGATCCCCATTGGGGTTTTCATAAACAGAGCTTCGCTCTCAAAAACTTATAGATCTGCAGAGCTTTTGTTCATGGGCTTTAATCCCTGGACAGAGCTTTGCTCTCTAGGAATTTAGCCCTCTATGTATATTATTTTTCTTTTATCGCTAATCTTCCTGTGGTATTTCCTCCAGGCATAATGGCGGTGCACCTATACAGTTTGCACGAGTTCGTCACCTATGACGATATCCGCGCACAGGGTCGTCAACAAAACCAGGAGTTTACAGACGCTCAATGCGCAGAGGTCATGGGTCGTCTGAACGCAAGCAGTGGTTGGCTGCTACCTCGTCGTTCGGCTCTTCTGAAAGTCGTGCTGGGAGCAATATGGAGAGCACTTCCGGGTCTTCACGAGGCCCTACCGCTCAATGCGCTGGATGATGCCGAAGACAAGGTGCATTCAGTTTACCTGATGGGGCTGATCTCGAAGAAATGGCGGGACAGCCTCATCGACATCCTTCATCAAATTTTTCAGCAGACAACAATAGTTGCTGCTTATCGAAGGCCGGGAGGGCTTGCTGAGAATCTTGACACGCAGGAGCGCGAAAGGCTGCGCATAAGAATAATCAGAAAGGCCAGAAGAACTCTGGATGGCCTTACTTTTGACTTTCTCAATCCGTGCTCTGGATTTGAAGTTATTCCATTGTAATAATATTTTTCGTTCATTGCTTTTTATGATTGTAAGAATTTTTGGCAATATGAATGGAAACTCTTTATTTCAGCTTGTCTTATTTCTCATCGTGAGTCTTCTGCACATGCATGAATGAGTGTATCTCGAATCGGATGTTCTTTTTGTCATTTTCTCCGTCTTTTCTTTCTCTTATTATCAGCACGCCACCTTAGTAAACATGGTCAACAGATAATAGGGCACGCATCTTGACTTTCTTAAGAATCAGCGATGGCTTAGGCCGCGGGTTCAGATCCGCTGCCTAAGACTTTTCAACTCTATGAGCCGTGAGGGTCTCATAGAGACTTTTCTCCCTACGGATCGAGAGGATCTCGTAAGTGGTTTTTCTCCTTAGGAATCGTGAGGATTCCTAAGTGTGGTTTCCTCTTATAAGTCGTAAGGATCCTATAAGAGAATTTTTCCCTCTTACGAGTCGAGAGGACCCACAAGCGGTTGTTTTCCTCCTCGTCGAAATTCGACTTTGGAGAGTGAGACCCGTGAATAGTATGCAAGAGACCATTTTGGATTGACTTGCAGGGTCCCATTGTTCAGGAAGCAAGTTTTTTAGTCCCTGCTGCCTGAGGCTTCATTTGCATGTTGAGACGAATCGGGAATTTCCCGCGGAGACACTAGTTTCTCTGCGAGCCGACGCGAATCAGGAGGCTCTCGTCAAGGAGTGTTTGTATCCGTGAGTCGAGGAGTTTGCTAGGGATTATTTGTTTCCCAAGCGCCAATGATTATTTGTTTCCTTGGGGTTTGAAATGAGTCGAGAATTTCCCACGGAGGCACTGGTGGCTCTGCGAGTCGACGCGGATCAGGGGGCCCTCGTCAAGGAGTGTTTGTATCCGTGAGTCGAGGAGTTTGCTAGGGATTATTTGTTTCCCAAGCGCCAAGAATTATTTGTTTCCTTGGGGTTTGAAACGAGTCGAGAATTTCCCACGGAGGCACTGGTGGCTCTGCGAGTCGACGCGAATCAGGAGGCTCTCGTCAAGGAGTGTTTGTATCCGTGAGTCGAGGAGTTTGCTAGGGATTATTTGTTTCCCAAGCGCCAAGGATTATTTGTTTCCTTGGAATTTGAAACGAGTCGAGAATTTCCCACGGAGGCACTGGTGGCTCTGCGAGTCGACGCGAATCAGGGGGCCCTCGTCAAGGAGTGTTTGTATCCGTGAGTCGAGGAGTTTGCTAGGGATTATTTGTTTCCCAAGCGCCAAGGATTATTTGTTTCCTTGGGGTTTGAAACGAGTCGAGAATTTCCCACGGAGGCACTGGTGGCTCTGCGAGTCGATGCGAATCAGGAGGCTCTCGTCAAGGAGTGTTTGTATCCGTGAGTCGAGGAGTTTGCTAGGGATTATTTGTTTCCCAAGCGCCAAGGATTATTTGTTTCCTTGGGGTTTGACACGAGTCGAGGATTTCCCACGGAGGCACTGGTGGCTCTGCGAGTCGACGCGGATCAGGAGGCTCTCGTCAAGGAGTGTTTGTATCCGTGAGTCGAGGAGTTGGCTGAAGACACTGGTTTCTTCGAAGTTGGAATGAACCGTCGAGATTTGGCTTCGTCTTCTGGCGGAGCCTGTTGGGAAAGTATGGTTCCCTCTTTGTTTACGCCCTTGGATTGTATACATGGATCGATGTGATCTTAACTGTAGGGCCAAAGTTTTATCATCATTTTTTTTGTTTTATCTCCGCGATGCTCTATCATTTCAGCTTTTATATCGCGAAGGTCGCGATTGCCCAATCATTTCGGCTATTTTGCATGCATACATTTTACTTGCTGCTTTTTATTGCAAGTTGCCCAATCATTTCGGCTATTCCGTATGCATGTGTGGCCTACTGGCTTTCCGCCGTAAGCCTGAAATTAGACGCTGATTTCGGCATCAGCACCGCTACAACTGGGACATTGCCAGGAGCGAATCATCATTTGCCTCTGTCGATATTGAACAAAGGTGGCTTAGTGACCAGGGTTAGGGTCCTGTCGTCTAAGGCTTTTAACTTTATGAGCCGTAAGGGTCTCACAAAGGTATTTCTCCCTACAAGTCGTGAGGATCTTGTAGGTGTATCTTCTCCTTAGGAATCGTGAGGATTCCTAAGTGTATGTTCCTCTGTAAGTCGTAAGGATCCTACAAGAGGATTTTCTCCTTGTAAGTCGTAAGGATCCTACAGGAGGGTTTTCTCCTTGTAAATCGAGAGGATTTACAAGGGTCATTCACCATACGAACATATCCCCAGTCACGGATGAAACTTGGTTAGGGAAATGTTTATTCGCGCCCGTGGATTGTATACAAGGGCCAGTATTGAGCCACTTGTAGGGCAGTATCGAAAGTTGTGGGGGTTGCTTAAGCACAGGTTTAGATCTCTGTAACTCAAGACTTTCAACTCTTATGAGCCGTGAGGGTCCCATAAGAGAGTTCTCCTTACGAGTCGTGAGGATCTCGCAAGTATATTTTCTCCTTAGGAATCGTGGGGATCCCCAAGTGTGTTGCTCCCTTGTGAGTCGTAAGGATCTCACGCGAGTGGTTTTTCCTTACAAGGTCGAGAGGACCCTATAAGTGTCCTTTAACGAGGTTGCGCCCTTTCAGGTTTTCACAAACACTCGCCGGTAGTCCTGCTGTTTTTACTCACGGAGCCCTTTCGGGTTTTCATCCGCGCCCATTTTGCTTATGGACATACCGTTTTTTTTTATTCTTTTTATTTATATATATATATATATTTTTCTTCTTTTTTTTTACGAGGTCGCGCCCTTTCGGGTTTCCACGAACACTCGCCGGTAGCCCTGCTGTTTTTACTCACGGAGCCCTTTCGGGTTTTCATCCGTGCCCTTTTTGCTTATGGACATACCGGTTTTTTTTTATTGTATATTTTTTTAATATATTTTTATTCATCTCGTCAGCCTAAGGATGCTGCGGTATTAGTTTAAAGACGTTTCGGTCTGCTATTAGTTTAAGGACATTTCGGTCCGCTATTAGTTTAAGGACATTTCGGTCCGCTATTGAGAAAGCTGGCTACTGCTTATAAAGCTTGAGCTTAGGAAAATAGCGAGCGGACATAGTCGTCGTCATCTACCATTGACCTAGGCTACGGCTCATTAAGCGTAGTACTTCTTTAGGAAGCGACCGTTTATTGGTCTGAAAGGCCTTTCACCGTGCATGTCTATAAGTAGGTAGGCCCCACCCTGGTAGACCTTATCTATGATGTATGGGCCTTCATAGTTTGGCTCGAATTTTCCCCGCTTGGCGCGATTGGGGATCATAGGCCTTTTGACCACTAGCACGAGTTCGCCTTGGCGGAATGTCCTCGGTCGAGTCAATCATTCATATGAGCGCGTCATCTTTGCTTTATAAGCTTCCAGATTTTGCTGTACTATGAGCCGGGTTTCATCAAGGGCGTCAAGCTCCTAAAACCGAAGGTGAGCATTTTCTTTGTCCGTCAGCTCGTAGTGGACTGCCACTCGTAGAGAGGGTAACTCTATCTCGAGGGGCAGTACTGCTTCCGTCCCAAATACCAACGCGTACGGCGTTGTGTTCGTGGCCGTCTTGAACGTAGTTCGATACGCCCAAAGAGCCTCTTGCAGTCTCTCGTGCCAGTCTTTCTTATTTCGGGATACTGTTTTCTTCATGATCCTTGTCAGGGTCTTATTGAAGGCTTCAGCTAGACCATTAGCTCGCGGATTATAAACCGAGGAATATCTCCAGTCTATATTGTGCTGTTGCGCAAAGCGACTGATCTTGTGGCTTCTGTAAGCTGGCCTATTATCGGAGATGATCCGTCGCGGAGTTCCAAACCGATATATGACATGCGTTTTGAATAAATGGAGGATATTCTCCGTCTTCACTTCCCTCAGTGGTACTGCTTCTGCCCATTTGGAGAAGTAGTCAGTTGTCGCCAGGATGAAACGATGTCCCCTAGACGATGCGGGTTCGATGGGGCCGACTATGTCAGTTCCCCACATCTCGAACGGCCAGCTAGCCACCGTTGGATGGAGTGGATTTGGATGCTGGTGGATGAAATCCCCATGAATTTGGCATGAGTGGCATTGCTTCGCATATTCGAGGCAGTCCTGAATCATCGTGGGCCAGTAGTAGCCCATCCGTTTTATCTTCAACTTCATCTTTGGGCCCGCTTGGTGAGAACCGCAGAGTCCGTCGTGAACTTCCTGAACGACTCTTTTCGCTTCGTCAGGTCCGAGACATCTTAGCCATAGAGAATTAAACGACCTCTTGTACAGAGTATCGTTGACGAAGGCGAAAGATAGAGCTCGTTTCATGAGCTGATGTCTTGTGGACGCTTCTTCAGGCATTCAGTGGGACTTAAAGTAGTCTATGAAGACTTCTCTCCAATCCTCGACCTTTTCCGGGTCTTTTATTTGCAGAGTTGTCTGCTCGCTCGCTCCCTTTTCTTCGAATAATTCCGGAGATATTTCTGCTGGGGCAAGCACTCGACGGCTTTGTACCACGATTCTAACGTCATCGAAGTTCTCGTCAGCCAGCTCTTTAGCAAGTTTGGCCAACGCGTCTGCTTTGCTGTTTTCTGCGCGCAGTATGTTCTCCAAAGTATAGGAGGGAATTTGGGTCAACAGTTGTTGCACCTTTTCCCCGTATTTCACCAATTCTGGTTTGCATGTCTGGTAGTCGCCGTTTACTTGACTAACGACCAGTTGGGAATCTCCATATATGAGGAGATTTTCAATTCCCATGTCGATGGCGATCTCGAGGCCCGCTATCAGAGCTTCGTATTCGGCTTCATTGTTTGTCCTAGGCTCTGTTAAGGAGAAAGTGAAGCGCATTATCCCTCCTTGTGGAGTTACAAAGATGAGTCCTACCCCCGATTTGATTATAGGGGTACTTTGTTTGCGCTTCCTTACGGAGGATGCTCCGTCGAAATAAAGCTCCCATCGGGTACTATCACCGTCGATTGCATCAAACGCATGTTCGTCTGGAAGATCGCAACTCAGAGGAGAATCGGCAGGTATCGGGTGTTCAGCGAGGAAGTCGGCGATGGCCTGACCTTTCACTGCCTTGAGAGGTTGATACGTGATTGAAAACTCCATCAAGAGTAGGGCCTATTTAGCGAGTCGTCCCGTCAATATGGCCTTTGACATCAAGTATTTAAGGGGGTCCACTTTTGAAATGAGACGGACCTCATGCGCCAACGCGTAGTGCATGAGCTTTGTTATCGTGAAGATCAACGCCAGGTAGTGTTTTTCGATGGGGGAGTAGTTGCTTTCTGCCCCCAGTAGAACTCGACTTAAGTAGTAGAGTGCTCTTTCTTTCCCTTGATCGTTCTCTTGTGCCCATAATGCGCCTAAAGAACCTTTGAGGGCGGTTGTATAAAGAATGAGAGGCTTTCCCTTAACCGGAGCAGCCAACACTGGAGGGTTTTGCAGGTACTGTTTGATCTCGTCTAGTGCGCTTTGGCACTTTTGATCCCAGACGAACGGGGTTCCCTTCTTCATCAGGTGGCTGTAAGGACGGCACTTGCCTGAAAGATTGGCTATAAATCGCCGTATGTATGCGAGTTTCCCTTGGAGAGATCGCAACTGTTTAAGAGTTCTTGGCGGAGGCATTTCCATGATCGCTTTGATCTTTGACGGATCTATTTCAATACCTCGATGTCGAACAATGAATCCCAGGAATTTGCCTGAGGAAACTCCGAATGCACACTTAAGCGGGTTCATCTTCAAGTTGTATTGCCGAAGGCGTTGAAATACGGTCTTCAGATGCTCGAGATGTTCCTCATATGATTTGCTTTTAATAACGAGGTCGTCGATATAGCATTCAACGATTTCGTGTATAAGGTCATCGAAGATCTTCGTCATGGCCCTTTGGTAGGTGGCACCGGCGTTCTTTAAACCGAATGGCATCACCTTGTAACAAAATATTCCCAGAGGAGTCCTGAAGGCGGTGTGCTTCTGGTCTTCGGGATGCATCTTTATTTGATTATACCCTGATGAGCCGTCCATGAAGGAGAAAACCTCATGAGTGGACGTATTGTCTATCATCAGTTCGGTGACTGGCACTGGGAAATCGTCTTTCGGACAAGCTTTATTAAGATCCCGAAAGTCTACGCATATACGCACTGTCCCATTTTTCTTCATCACCGGGACGATGTTGGCGATCCATTCAGGGTATTGAACTTCCTGGATGAAGCCAGAGTCGATTAACTTTTTGATCTCGGTATTGATGCTCATCTCAAGCTCGAGTCGCATTCTTCTCGGCGCCTGTTTGACTGGCTTGATGTTCGGGGATATCGCCAATCTGTGTACAACAATTTCTGGATCTAGTCCCGGCATTTCGGAATAGTTCCACGCGAAGCAATCTTTATGCTGTAGAAGCACATCCTTTAACGCAGCCACCCTTTCTTCAGATAGTAATTCGCTGATGAATGTCGGTCGTGGATCGTTTGCCGTCCCCAACTCAATCTTCTTGAGGTTATCTGCAGTGGTATGGATTCCATCTTCCAGCTCTTTTGGTGCTGGTGGGAATTCTGAGATTATCTCGCTGCTGTTTTCGAAATACCAAGGGAACTCGTCTATGTCCTCGGGCTCTTCTTTTAATACTGTAATCACGTGACAGGCGCGAATTCGCTTCCAATCCCGATGTGGAACCGGTTCTTCTTTCGTGGCCTTGGGCTCGTGTTTCTGTGGCGGCGTTACCTTCCAGTTGTCAGACAGGGTGAACTTGCCGAGCTGGTACTGATCTTCAACCCAATTTTTGAAGGTGAAGCAATCTTCAAGAGGATGCCCTATTACTCGATGGTAAGAGCAATAGTCCGGGTGTGAGACTTCGCCTGCTTGTTCGGGGTGTTTAGACTCCGGCAATGTAAGCATTTGATGCTTTAGAGTAAGATCAAGTATCTTCTTCGTCTTGTCCCGAGGAAACGAATACGCTCGACCCATTTTCTTCATGAGGGATAGATCAATAACGCTCAACTCCCGTTTGCGCGGCTTTTTAGCCCTGCTTTGCTGCTGTTGAGCGCCTTTTCGGCCTTTCGATTTATTTCTGCTTTTGCGTCGAGCCTTGTTTATAACAGGTTGACAAGGAGCGACATTTTCATCCTTTACGGCCTGTTGGAGAAGGCGTTGCATCTTGGCTTTCTCGTAGATGGCCGTCTCACGGTTGTGATCATCTCGGACTTTTTGACCAGCTTTCTTTATAAGTTTGTCCATTTGTTCCTCGAACGACGGACTGGGCTCCTTTGCATCTGGAACTTTCACTGGCTTAGGATTAGCGTCCTCCCATTGAGCATCCGCTTCTTCATCAAGGTCATACACGACGTAGCAGCCGAGTAGTAATTCTCGTTTCTTTGACAGGATGTATCCGAGTCCTTTCGTCTCCATTCTCCCGTTAGGCAATTTGCGTTGAGTTCCGGGAATGTTCCAGACTTTATCATAGAACTTGGCATTTCGAACGGTCTGCTTGAAGGATATCCCCTGGCGTTTCAGCAGCTTCTTCAAACTCTCTGTATAATATCTGGAAAGACGGATAGGCTGAAGCCTGTCGAGCGTAGAATCTGCGCCATGCCAGATTTCTTTTTCTACCTTGGTTTCTTCAGAGCGATAAAACAGAATTGCTTTCTCACTCTCTCGCCTGGGAGGGATGTAGAATATTTGTAGCTCTTCTACATTGTAAATATTAAGTGCATCCAGTTCTTTATGGTGTTTAAGCGGCACCATGGCGACTTGCAGACTTTGCTCTTCATCAGCGAACGTTCGTATTGAAGGTCGAGCAGAGAATACAGCATGGACTTCATCTTCCGAGTCGCTGCCAAAGATCAACGTAGGAGCTGATGGTCCCGGCTTGTTGTGTTGGGGCGGACCCGAATAAACCATCTCCTCTTCCTCCTCGGTATCACTGCCGAAGACAGAGATGGTGGCGTTAGTTTTGTTCTCCGGCTTGTGACACTTCTCTGTGTCTTCAAAATCCGGTAAGAAGTATTTGGCGTCTTCGTATTTGCGGACCTCGTTCACAGAGAAAGGGTTCAGTTCTCCCGTCAAGGTGTACTCGAAACCATCCTTAAAATACTTCATACACTGATGTTGTGTAGAAGGGATGATGTTGTACTCGTGTAACCATGGTCGGCCGAGTAAAGCGTTGTAGCATGTCTTGGCGTCTATGACATGGAACTTAATGTCCGTGACGAGTAGCCCGAAGCGTAGCGTCAGTATCACAGATCCAAGAGTCTTTGATGATTGGGAGTCGAACCCGGAGATGGTGATCTTGTCACGAGCAAGGTGCTGGACGCTCATGCAGATTTCTTTTAAGACCCGTACATTGAGGAGGTTAACGGAGGATCCATTGTCGATCAGGATTTTGCCTATCTTTATATCGTGACAGTATCCTGAGACATAGAGGGGGCGATTGTGTTCGCATGTCCCAAGGAGAAGGTCCTCATCGCCGAAAGTGACATCGGCCGTGTGCACTTCCTCCAATTCATCCTTCATCTTTTCCTCAGCCAGGCATGCTTGGAATTGTTCCGGATCTTGGAGTGCCTTGATTAACGAATCTCTCGCCTCCTTTGATAGCAAAAGAGCGTCAAGAATGCTGAGCTGTGAGGGTAGCTTCCTCAGATGCGCTAAGACGTTGTAATCCACCTTATTCTTCTTCGGCGGGTCCTTGGCGCTTAGCTCTTCCACCACTTGGTCATCTAAGACGATATCTTTAGAGACCTTTTCTTTCCCTTTATCTTTCCTGTTTAAGGGTCCGAGGTTCTTTTCAGGCAGCGTCCGATTCCGCAGCCGGATATTTTCGCAGACCTTCGGCTCTTCTTCTTTTCCCGAAGTGGATTCTTTAAAGAGAGGGGCAAGTTCCAGCTCCTCATCAGAATCGCTCCCGAATGTAGGCACTTGTGATCCGCCGGTGTTAACCATGCGACAATCGCCGGTAGTTCTTTTAAGCCCTTCGGTCGTATTTCTTTGCTCTCGACGAGTTTTACGCTTTTCCCGTTTAAAGCGTTGTCGATGAGCAGCGTATCCTTGCCACCATCTATCGAAAGCTTTACACTCTTGAGTGGGGTGCGAAACCTTCTGATGATATAAGCAATAGGAGGGGTGCGTTTCTATTTCACCAGTAATTTTTTCTTCAGAGGATGGTAGCTTCATGCCCATTGATATGGCCTTAGCAAACCTTTTCTTTATCTTGAATTGACTTTTGTTGGTAGCGAAGGTGTTTTGCTCCAGCGGGATCGTCTCAGCTCTTTCATCAAGTCGCTGGCGCTTGGCCCTTTCAAATATAGCCATCTCGCGTTCTCGATCAGCTTTACTTTTTAGTCGAGCATCGTTAAGGAGCGCGTCAATCATTTCAACTGATAGCTCCGGAATTTTTGATTCGGTATCTGCCCCCAGCGTTTTAGTGTCAGGAGTCTCCTCATCGTTCACGATCGAATGGGAGATCATATGACAGATCGCCACATATTCCTCGGGTTCATCCGATGAACTTTCTCCCTCATCTTCTTCTTGAAAGACGTGATTGAGAAACTCTTGGAGTGTAATGGGAATCCGTGCCTTTTGGTTGTATTCATCCAGCGCGTCAATTTGCTTTTGTAAGTCTGTGTGCTTGTCGCCAGGCTTCACGGGCTTCTTTGACTTCTTCTTCTTCTTTTTCAAGGATTTTGACGGCTGGTTGCGAGTGCTTGAGCCACCACCATCGATCTTCGGAGTTGGACGTGGCTTCAACATCCTCTCAATGACCTGCGGTTCCAACGGGTTCTTCCACTTGATCGCTGGACATGTCTGAAGGTCGTTCAGCATCCTCTTTGTCTTGGCTGATAATACAACCTCCCAAGGAGCTTCTTCAACGACGGAGCATGTTGCCCCCGGCGTATTCGTCCCCTTAGAGGTGTGGGGCTGCGGGGGATTCACCTTCCATTTGTCAGATAACGCGAACTTGCCCTTCGGTACTGGTTTTTAAGCCAATTTTTGAAAACGTAGCAATCTTCAATCGGATGGCCCAGTACTCGATGATAAGGACAGTAGTTGGGCTCGTTGACGTCACTTGGTTGCAACGGACGTTTTGGATCGGGCAGATTTATGAGTCTGTTGCGCAACGCCAGCTCGAATAACCTCCTCGTTTTATTGCGGGGAAAGGAATAAGGACGTCCCATCCTATCCTCAAGGGGTACGTACGGGCGCATATTATTTTGACGAGCAACCGGCTTCGAGTCGCTCGGTTGTTGTTGAGCATTAGCGACGACAATCGCTTTTCCCTTCCCTTTATCATTTCGAGAGTCCAGCTTTGGAAGAGGAGGTTTATGGCCCATCTGATCCATCTGTGCTAGTTTGTCAATCAAGGCTTGGAAGGTAGTCGGCTTGAAGAACATCATAAATTGTGAGATGGTTGCTTGTGGATCGAGGGTTCCCACAAACATACTCACTGCGGGAGCTTCTTCAATGCGCTGCTCACACTTTGACCATAAATTCCGCCATCGTATAGCGTACTGAACCCATGTCTCGCCGGGTTTTACCCTGGCGTTAATCAGTGCCGTCATTGGGGTACGTTCACTGGCACTTGCAAAACGTTGAGTAAACAATAGCTCCATCTCCGCGAAGGTTTTAATAGAGTCATTTGGGAGCTCAGAGTACCACTCGAACGCCGTATCTGATAAGCTTCCAACAAACTGGCGCAGTAAAAGCTTGTCATCACCGCCGGTATTGCCGCAGAATGCCCTGAACTGGGCAACATGCTGGTGTGGATTGTTCGTCCCCTTGTAGACATGGAACTTGGGAATCGTATAACCTGGTGGGTACTTGATTTGATCGTACCAACTCGGATATGGTCTCCCCGTTTTCACGACCTGGCCGGCTGTTTCGGTCGCATGATGAACCCGTATTTGCTGGGCGATGTATTCATCCAAATCAGCTTTTGAGATGGTGTCCTTTTTAGCTGCGGATAGAGCCGGTGGAGGATTCGACGTCTCTCCCCTATCGTCTTCAAGAATGATTGGGGGATCTTCAGCAGGTGGATCTTGTTGAATCATCATACCCACCATATCCTGGAACAGGAGGGCCATTTTCTTTATGTTGGCTGCCTGCTCCGCAGCTTCTTTATCTTTCTTCTCTAATACGCGACGAAGGAATTCGGCGTCCGTTTCTTGTTCTTGACGCTCGTCCGAGGATGTTTCCGGGGTTTCTTTCGGCCCTGTAAGTGCGGCCATAGCGTTCATCATTTCTTGGAGCTTCTTCTGCTGCTCCTGAGCCTTGGTCACTGACCTCGTGTGCGGTCTATGACCTGTTGATATGCGGCTATCTTCTTTTCCCGATGCCATGTAAACCGTATGAACTGTTATGCCCCCTGACTTGGGGCGTTTAGGTTCACCATTTTTAACTTTTGCTGCTGACACGGGAGTTTTCTCTGGCCTCCTTCTTTTGTGGGCCATTGAGGTTGAAGGAACCGTTGAAGGGGGCAGCCTAGCAGCTGCTGTCCCCTGCTGTTTAATGGGACAGTCATTGTATTTTTCCACTTTCGCCTTTTTCTGGTGACGAGAGTGACCTGGGTCAATCACAGAGTCTTGAACCCTCCACCAAACTTTATAAATTTTTGAAGACAACCGTTGATGGGGCTGTTCTCGTTTCTTTTCTGGAACTCTCTCCGCAGGTGGAGGAGATCTCTTCAGTGTAGCGGTTGGAGAGTTCTTCCGTACCCTCCTCAGCAGTTCAAAGCTGTTCCCAGTTGGAACAGCAGCGTTGATTTCCACCACTGGAGCCTGTGGAGTTATCCCTGAGGGGGAGTTGCCCCCTGCCTTCCTCACTCGTTTCCAATGGCGACGTCGAGCATGACGAGCCGTTGGGACTGGTTTGGAGATTGAGACATCTTCTTTTTGCCCCCTGTCTGAATGAGGCGCCGCCGGTATTAACCTCTTAAAAACTGAGGTCGTCTTCTGAGGTGTGATATCCAACCTATCGAAGACAGATCTTCGAGCAGGGACAGGAGTAGGAATCGTCAGCCTTGAAAAGACTGACTCTTTGACAGGGGAAGCCGCCTTGACGACTTCTGAAGCAGCAGTCATTGCCTTCCTTGGGACAGCCAGTTTAGAGTTCTGATTTAGCCTGGCGAAAACAGAGGCTGCTGGTCTGGTAGTTGGCGACCCGTTGACAGGGGCCGCCGTAGCAGTGAGCCGGTCGAAGACCGACTTTTTGTTCACTTCCGGTGCAGGTATTGGCGTAGGGAAGCTTGTAGGTGGGATCATGGTCCCGAAGAACAGACCAGTGGTGGCTTGGGTCACCTGGTCTACCGGCAGAGCGAGGAAGGAAGCCGCTTGGGGCCCATATACTACACCTCCTGGTGAGGTGGAGCGTCCGTTGCAGTGGTATTTCGAACAGTTGGTGTAATTAGAGGCCATTGAATCTTGAGTTCCTGGGCCAGGCAAGAGACCAAATCTTAGTAACTTGAAATCCGAAGGCAACCATTTAACAAGCCGTGATTGGTTCGCGAAGACGACACACGAAGTGTGGAGTGGAAAGAGGAAGAGGTCCCACCGGGCGTGCCAGAATCTGTTCCCCTCCGAAAGGCGACGCACAGGACCGCAATGTCCTGACGCTGAGATTCGGGGCAGATGCTATTTGGTTTTATCCGTCCACCTCTCCGAAGATGCCAAGTTGATTTATGGCACCGTGTATCGGAGGTTTAGACGGATGCGGCCGATGTAACAGACTTCGTCAGATTCCCCCTCAGGGTGAGGGGTTTTTGATTGTGGGGACGCTCTTCCCTGCAGGCGCAAGCCCCTGCAGTTAATTACGCTACCGCATCGCGGTAACAATTTTCTCCTTCTCCAGAATTTCACTTCGTGTCGTGGGTGTTTGTTTTGTTTGTGGTTGCCCGTGGATTGTATACGGAGACTGAGTAATGCCGTCGCCCGTAGGACGTGGATTAGTCCAAATCCGTATTTACTTAGATTTGGATTTGGTGTTTTTAGTTTAAGGATGCATTAGTCGCGTTGCGGCTAAGATCAACTTAAACATTCGTTAAGGATACGTTAGTCCTGTTTAGGACTAAGATCAACTTAACGTGATAATCCATTTAATATCTGGCTATCGGGACTCGTCACCTCTCTAACGTCGTTGAAGGATTACAACGGCAAATGTCAGAGGAGTTCAGAGATGTACCCTTGAACCAAAGTCGATTTGGAGTTTTATAGTCCATTTAAATGTTTAAGGATACGTTAGCCGTATTTGGGGCTAAGATCAACTTAAACGGGACCGTTTAGATCCAGCAAAAGAGCATTTAGGAGCTCTATTGTTCCAGTTTAGGGACGTAGTGGTCCATGTTCCAGTTTAGGGACGTTTCGGTCCAACATTAGTTTAGGGACGTTTCGGTCCAATATTAATGTGTGGTCGTCGGGACCCGTCACCTCTCTGACGTCGTTGAAGGATTACAACGACAATCGTCAGAGGAGTTCGGAGATGTACCCTCGAACCGAATATAAATTGATTTAAGAGAGAGCTGTGCTCAGTCAATTTTATTTAAGGACTTACGGCCAAAATTGGGCTAAGTCCAGTGGAAAATGTTCAACACCTTTATTTATTTCCGGTCTATTAGACCTGTGCTAGGGCTTTGCCCACACTTAAATAATGCATTGCATTACTTCAGGCCATTTATGCCCATTTTGACTGGGCTCTGCCCTTTTTATTATGATGCAGATAATTTGTTTTGGTCCACTGGACCCTTCAATTGGGCTCTGCCCTTTTAAATAATGCATAGCGTTTTATTTATTAGGCCTGTTAAGCCTTTTAATTAGGCCTGGCCCTTCAGAAAACGAAATGCATTGCATTTGTCAGGCGCTTTGCGCCAATCACTGAGCGCAAGCGCTTGTGGTGAGGACACGTGTCATGCTCTGGCGAGCGCAAGCGCAACAGCGCAGTGCGCTGCGCTAGTGCGCTGCACTGTTGCGCTGCTGACACGTGGCGCGCTCTGGTGAGTTGCGCCAACAAAGGAGCGCAACAGCGCAATTTTTCAAGTGCAAAGCACTGTTTTATATTTTGGTTGATTTTAAATCAAAGAAAACAAGTTTTCTTTTGTTTTCAAAGAACCAATGGTTCATAAGAAAGTGCAAAGCACTACTATTACTTATTTTTTTTCTTTTTATTTAAGATTATTGATCTTGTTCTTAGATCAATAGTCTGTCCATAAGAGAATTTTCTCTTTTTCCTTCTGTTGTTCTTGAGGAGTTCTCAAGAGTTCTCTTCTCTCTTTTTTTTAGAAAGATGTTTATGCCTTTGAATTGAGGTCTGGGGTCCCTTTTATAGTGCCCATAAATTAGTTAAATTTGTTAAAAAGATCTTTCTCTGAGTGATTTGGGGAGTTTTCCCCACCGTTGGATCTTTGATCCAAAGGCCTCTGTTTTACAGAAGAAAATTTTCTTGTTTTAACAAGAACAGAAAAAATTTATTTTGTTTTGCGCAATTCCCTTAGCGCGTGACACGTGTCGCGCAGCGCAGCGCTTGCGCAACTGCGCGGACACGTGTCGCGCGGCGCAGCGCTTACGCAGCTGCGCTCGCGCAGCTGCTCGGACAAGTGTCGCGCGGCGCTGCGCGGACACGTGTCGCGCGGCGCAGCGCTTGCGCAGCTGCGCTCGCGCACCTGCGGGACACGTGTCGCACAGTGCAGCGTTTGCGCAGCTGCGCTTACGCACCTGCGCAGACACGTATCACGCAGCGCTTGCGCAACTGAACGTTGTTTCTTTTACTTTTAGTTTTTAAAAGAGCCCTGCTCTGATTGGACGCACCGCCTTGGGCATTGCGCTGTCGTATCAACTTCTGACACGTGGCGTGTTGCGCAGCGCAAATAATCTGAAGCGTTGCTTCATTTATTAAATTTTAAATTTTCAAAGCAGAGCTTTGCTCTGATTGGGGGAAGATGAAGCGTTGCTTCATCTCCCGCCTCGGAACTTGAACAGAGCTTTGCTCTGAGTGGGGTAAACAATTGGCTCGGTGACGGGGATGGCCTTGTCTTGCCCCCTGTTCAAGTGAGGGATTGTTGCCGGTGTCAGACTATTAAAGACTGATGGTCTTTGAGTAGCAGGAGTGGGAGTTGTAGGGTTCCTAGGCACACTATAGAGGTCTCACAAGGCATCAACCATGCCAATTTGAAATTTTATGGATGCCGAGAAACCCTAATACGGATCGTTGACTAGAAATTTAGGCGATATACGAATCTAGTTAACAACTTAACTAAAGATAAGAAGCTACAACCTTTGTAGATCCGGATATCCACTTCCTTGGCTCCACGTAGGCGTCCTCTCGCTGTCCATCTCGAATCCCGGACTCAATCGTCGGCTTGATCGGAGAAATGGGCTGACTAGGTCGTCGGCTTCGTGCCGAAGATGATCTACGTCGAGGCATCACAAGTTCAAGCTCCGACTTCACAAATTTGTGAAACTTGTGAAGAAAACACCCAAAACAACTTGGCAAGAGGTAGAGGGTGAAGAAATAGGAGGTGGGTTCACTTTAGAATTGGATTTATCACTTTAGAACTCAAGTTGCCATTGATGGCCTTAAGCTTTTCTTGAAGAAGAAGATGATGAAGAAGAAAGAATATTATAAGTTTCTTATTTAAAAAGAAACTAATATGAATACTTATCATATCCTAACCATAGTCAAGTGTAGAGAGTAAACTAGGGTTAGTAGGAATGGTTAGGGTTAAGGATGAGATAAGAATGGTGGACTTTTTCAAAGGTTCAAGAAGCTTCAACATATACAAACAAAATAAGCCACCATTCTCATTTATTTTCCAAAATGAATAAACAAATAAATAAATAAGTAAATAAACAAAGCCCTAACCATTCATATAACCATGGTTTAATCTTTATACAAACCCAAGTGAGCAAGTATCATCAAACATGATACAAACAAGTGCACAAAAATATATCATATATACAATGTGCATCAAGTGAGAAAATCCTTTTTAAAATAAACCAATACTAGTTAATGCAAAGTAATATATCAAATATATTATTATACATTAAATCATTAAATCAACACTTGATTTAACGATCCGGTCATATCGCATATAACCGACTAGTATCCTATGTATCGGCTTATCGAATCAATCCTTGATTCGATATCTAGGTTATATCGCATATAACCAATCGATACATTCATCGAGAGAATAAAATACAGTATCACATACACGCATTATTCTCGCCCCTGCACATATCTCATATGCGCCCCTATTTCGTTTCGCTTGAGCCAGGAAACCTCTGTGTAGGACTCTAAAGACTCGTCAATACGCCGGTAACAGATGATGATCATATCAAGCACCCACAAGCCGCAAGCGGTCTGCTAAACGTAACGGCCATCCGGGTATTGAGCGATCAGAAGATCGACGAGCTAGCCCGCTCACACTCCTGTGAATCCAACCAGTAACACTTACCGTACAGTCCGGTCTGTTCGTCTGATATGTCGCATATCAAGTCTAGGGGTGGTAAACGTCAGACCCCAATAACCAATAAGTCGTGCCAACGTGAGGCTCATAACGGGTCGAGAAACTACTGGTAACACTTACCAGCAAATCTCTGATCAGCCCTGGCCAGGGACTTCCCTGTTACGGCCAATCGAGCACTGCGCAACATCAACCCCTAATACCGGGAGAGACGAAACCCCTCCTATCGCTCATTGCCTCCATGTGACTCGGGACTGTACCCAAAGACCACCGTTTTGCACGCCCTTATGGACGTGGTAAGGTGGAGATCAAAGCACAGTGGGAATCACACAAGACTCTATGACGATCTCGGGTCTTCGGACTAACCTGCACAAGTGTCACCTGAGAACTGCCATCTGACGTGAGGTATAATACCATCTGGGAGTTCTCTGCGAGTCCGTCCAGTGTACCCAGTCTCCACTGAGCACCCGTATACCATCTCTGATGTCAAACACCAATAGATGTGGGATCATCCATCGCCCATCTCATGGGTCGAGAAGCGTATACGCTAGTCTACACTGGTATATCGACTCCCCGTCTCGATACACCCACGACTAGGGACCTTGAAGGATGTACCTATGGACTACCATATCCCCACTAGTATGATCTGCATCACAGTCCAGGTAGTCAAGTACACATCCTAAGGGCTTTACCAACATGTAACTATAAGACAGTTTAAAGAGACAAGTGTACATGTTAAGATAAAGAGTAACCAGATAGCATACTATCATATTGAGCAAGAAAGTCATCTCTATATATGTCCAAGCATCCAATATAATATACATCATCTGTACAATACTGGCCTCTAGGGCATACATACAACTAACAAGTGGGAGTTGGGACGATCAGTCTTGTAAAGACCGACCCCTTGGCAGGAGAAGCCGCCTTGACGACTTCGGGAGGGTTACTCTCTTCGGAATAACCTTCTCTAGGATCGTAGGCTTCATTGTGGGCCCACAGGAATTTTGGCCCAATCTGGAGAAGACCGAGGCGCCGGTGCTGGACGACCCGTTGAGAGGGGCCGCAGTAGCTGTAAGTCGATCGAAGACCGACTTCTTGGAAGCTTCTGGTACGGGCACGGGAGCAGTGAAGCTCGTTGGCGGGAGCATGGTCCCGAAAAACAGCCCTGTGGTGGCTTGAGTAATCTGCTCCGCGGGCATCGTGAACAGAGAAGCCGCCTGGGGCCCGTAGGTTATGCCCCCAGTTGAGGCAGGACGCGAGTTGCAGCTGCATGTGGAACACTTTGAGCAGGTGAACGCCATTGATTCTTTGCTTTCTGCACCAAGCAAAACGCCAAATCTCAGTACCACGAAACCCAACGGCAACCATTAACAAACCGCGATTGGTTCGCGAACACGACACACGAAGTTTGGAGTGGAAAGAGGAAAAGGTCCTACCGGGCGTGCCAGAATCTGTTCCCCTCCGAACACGGAGACGCGACCGCGTAGGTCCGTCTTGCCTAAAATTCGGGGCAGATGCTAATTGGTGCTATCCGTCCACCTCTCCGAGAATGCCAAGTTGATTTATGGCACCGTGTATCGAAGGTTTAAACGGATGCGTCCGATATAGCAGACTTCGTCAGATTCCCCCACTTGAGGGGTTTTTGATTGTGGGGACACTTCCCTACAGGCGCAAGCCCCTATAGTTAATTACGCTACCGCATCGCAGTAACAACTTTCTCCTTCTCCAGATGGTCACTTCGTGTCGTGGGTGTTTGTTTTGTGTTCGGTTGCCCGTGGATTGTATACGGAGACTAAATTATGTTGTCGCCCGTAGAGCGTGGACTAGTCCAAATCCGTATCTTTCTTAGATTTGGGTTTGGGGTTTGGGTTTAAGGATACGTTAGCCTCATTTGAGACTAAAATCAACTTAAACGTTTGTTAAGGATGCGTTAGTCTCATTTCAAACTAAGATCAACTTAAGCGTTTGTTAAGGATACGTTAGTCTCATCTCGGACTAAGATCAACTTAACGGGATCGTTTAGATCCAACAAAAGAGCATTTAGGCTCTATTGTTTAGTTTAGGGACATTGCTGTCGATTACCAGTTTAAGGACACGGTGGTCCATTGTTAGTTTAAAGACATCCCGGTCGAGGTTAAGTGCATCATAGTCCGTGGATTTAAGGACTCCACAGTCCAATGTTAGTTTTAAGACATCACGGTCAAGGTTAAGGATATCATAGTCCGTGGATTTAAGGACTCCACAGTCCAATGTTAGTTTTAAGACATCACGGTCAAGGTTAAGGACATCATAGTCTGTGGATTTAAGGACCCCACAGTTCAATGTTAGTTTTAAGACATCACGGTCAAGGTTAAGGACATCATAGTCCATGGATTTAAGGACACCACAGTCCAATATTATGTATGGTTGTCGGGACCCGTCACCTCTTTGAAGACGTTGAGGAATTACAACGACGAATATCAAAGGAGTGAAGAGATGTACTCTTGAACCAAGATGGATTAAATGATCTGTAGACCAATTTGGAACCAGGACCAATTAATTATATTATGAGCACATTGGCTCAGTTAAGTCTGAATTGAGGTATGGCCAATTTGGGCTAAGTCCAATTGAGTTTAACATATTGACCCTTTGTTGGACCATTAGTCTATTTATTTGGGTTCAAGCCCCTATTATTTAGCAATGCTAAACATTTTTATTTTTGATTTCCTCAATTTTGAGATTCAATCGAAGGGGAGGCTTTGCCTCTGGAAAATTAGCCAAGTTGGCTAAAAGTGGTGTTAGACAATAGGAAACAGCAGTGTTAAACACTGGAGATAAAGCTCTCAGATTAGTGTTAAACACTAGAGGATAACAGTGTTAAACACTGGAAATAGGATTCTTGAAATAGTGTTAAACACTAGAAAATAATCAGTGTTAAACACTGGAAGTAAGATTCTCAAATTAGTGTTAAACACTAAAAGATGATCAGTGTTAAACACTGGGAATGAAGCTCTTGAATTAATGTTTAAACACTATAAAAAAAAGGTCACGTGGGGACACGTGAGGGCGCCCAAAGATGGGGCCAGATCTCCTTTTCTTCGTTGTGCAATTAAGTGTTAAACACTTTTTATATTTTACTTTGGAGCATCACGTGCTGACACGTGAGGAGGATTCATGCACTGATTGTTAGAGCGTCTGCCAAGGGGTCACGTGGGAACACGTGAGAGCGCCCAAGGCCTTTATTTCTTTTACTTTTTCTCTCTGTGTTTCGGAAGTCACGTGGAGCACGTGAGGCGTTGCCTCCGAGCTCTTTCCTCCTTATTTCTGTGGATCTTTATAGGGGTCACGTGGGGACCCGTGACCCTGGTTCTTTGCATGTTTGAAGATCTCTTCATCTTTTTAAGAATTAAATTCTTCATAGGGTTAAACCCTAATTGTGATTCTGGGGGGATTAATGCCCCTCTTATGAAAGAATTAAATTCTTATGTAGGGTTAAACCCTAATTTTCTTTTTAGAGGAATTAAATTCCCATATATGTAAAGAATTAAGTTCTGGCATAGGGTGAAACTCTAATTTCATTTTTAGAGGAATTAAATTCCTGTGAGCTCGAGAGAATTAAATTCTCAATTAGGGTTAAACCCTAGTTCTGTCCATCTTGAAGGAATTAAATTCCTATAATTTTGGAGAATTGAATTCTCATATAGGGTTAAATCCTAATTTTATTTTGGAAGGAATTAAATTCCTATAGCTTTTGGGAGGATTAAATTCTCTAAACTCGATTTCCCCTCTAAGTTTTGGATCTGCATGGCAGGATCTCAACCCGATGAGAATTAAATTCTCAACTTATGGGGAGATGTGCTCTTTGCAGATCCTCAACCAGAGGAAGAAACTAAATTCTTTGCAAAAGAGTTAAACTCTTAGATTTTTGAGAATTAAATTCTCCTTTTTCTGAAGTTTTGATCCTCTTTCTTTTTCTCACCTAGGGTTTTCTCTCTGAATTTTCAAGATGCCAAAATTCTTTCCAAAGTTTTCTCTCCAAAATTCTCTATATCCCCTATTCTCCCCTTGGCTCCTATTTATAGGAGGAGGGAAAGAATCAATTTGTTTAGTAAATCTCTCATTGAAAGATTTGATTTGTTTTCATAATTAATATGATCCTTTAGATCATTCAGTGAATTTTATTCACCGTTGGATTTTCAATCTAAAGATATTCCGTTTGTTATTTCGGTGAGATTTAGGGAGATCTTTCCTTGTTTAAGATTTTTCCATAAATTGGTGATTTTTAATCACCCTTGGATTTTTAATCCAACGGTTCTCCATAATTCTTCTCTATTTTGGAAAGATTTAAATAATCTTTTAGAATTTAATTCTAGTAAACCGTGAGGCTTTTAAAGCCAGTCACGTGTTAACACGTGACCCCTGGTCACGTGTAAGCACGTGACCCCCGAATGGACTTCTCTCCTCTGCGCTTTTTTGCGCTGCTACTTTAACCGTCACGTGTCAACACGTGACCATTGGTCACGTGTCAACACGTGACCATTGGTCACGTGTGAGCACGTGATGCCTTTTTGAAGTTTTTTCCTGATTTTTAATTAAGGAACAGTTGCGTCTGCATCCTGCTGGATTGCGAAGGAACGCCGTTGTTGACATTGCATCTGTTGTAACGAGACGAATGCTGAGGTGGAGTTGGGATTTTGTCATCACTCCGCTTTGTTTTGACGTTGCGTATGCATCCTGCTGGATTGCGAAGGAACGCCGTTGTTGACATTGTGTCTGTTGTAACGAGACGAGTGTCGAGGTGGAGTTGGGATTTTGTCATCACTCCGCTTTATTCTGACCGTGAGGTCTTTTGTTGACGTTGCGTCCGTTGTAACGAGACGAATGCCGAGGTGGAGTCAGGATTTTGTCATCACTCCACTTTGTTTTGACGTTGCGTCTGCATCCTGCTGGATTGCGAAAGAACGTCGTTGTTGACATTGCGTCTGGTGTAGCAAGACGAACGCTGAGGTAGTCTCTAGGTTGTTTGTGAACCGTCGAGACTTGGAACTAGGGACTTTGACATGGCTCCGCTTAGTGATGTCGCATCCTAGTCCTGTTAGACTGAGGAGGATCACCTTTTTTATTTTTAGGCTGTAGATATTGCCGTTAAGATTTGGAACTAGGGACTATGCCGTGGCTCCGTTTCGTTGTGTCGCTTCCGTGCCTTGCTGGCATAAGGAGGAACGCTGTTGTTGGTTTTCTGGGATGCAGATGTGACCTTTGAGATTTGGCTCTCTTTCTGATGGAACTTGGTGGGATGATATAGTGCCCTCTTCGTTTTCACCCCATGGATTGTATAAAGGAGTCAATGTGACCTCACCTACAGGGCAAAAAGTTTTATTCTTTCATTTTTTTTTAATTCTTTCCGCGATGCTCTATCATTTCAGTTTTTTATATCGCGAAAATCGCGATTGCCCAATCATTTCGGCTATTTTTCGCGGTGCCCAATCATTTCGGCTATTTTTCTTTTTACTCGCTGGTATTTATTACAAGTTGCCCAATCATTTCGGCTATTTCATATGCATACAATTTTACTTGCTGATTTTGTTGCAAGTTGCCCCATCATTTCGGCTATTTCATATGCATTTTTGCATTTTTTTTTTGGCTCGTTGATTTTTTCTCGCGAGTAGGGGATTTGGGATCTGATACCAATCTTAACATCAACATCGCTGCGACTGGAATATTGCCAGGAGCGAATCATCATTTGCCGTAAAAGGACTTGGAATTTGATACCGTTTTAGGCATTAGCATCGCTACCACTGGGATATTACCAGAAGCGAATCATCATTTGCCTCTGTCGATGTCGAACAAAGGTGACTTAGCAAACATGGTTAGGATCCTGTCGACTAAGGCTTTTGATTTCATGAGCCGTAAGGGTCTCATAAAGGTATTTCTCCCTACGAGTCGTGAGGATCTCGTAGGTGTGTTTTCTTCTTAGGAATCGTGAGGATTCCTAAGCGTGTGTTCTCTTATAAGTCGTAAGGATCTTACAAGAGTGGTTTCTCCTTATAAGTCGAGAGGACTTACAAGTGTTTGTTCACCGTGTGAGCATATCCCTAGTCGCTGGTAGTACTCTGTTAGGGAAATGTTCATTCGTGCCCGTGGATTGTATACAAGGGTCAATATTGAACCGCTTGTAGGGCAGCATTAAAGGTTGTGGGGGCTGCTTAAGAATAGGTTCAGATCCCTGTAGCTTAAGACTTTCAAATCTTATGAGCCGTGAGGGTCCCATAAGAGAATTCTCCTTACGAGTCGTGAGAATCCCGTAGGTGTAATTTCTCCTTAGGGATCGTGGGGATCCCTAAGTGTGTTGCTCCCTTGTGAGTCGTAAGGATCTCACGCGGGTGGTTTCTCCTTATAAGGTCGAGAGGACCTTGCAAGTGTCGTTTAACGAGATTGCGCCCTTTCGGGTTTTCATAAACACTCGCCGGTAGCCCTGCTGTTTTTACTCACGGAGCCCTCTCGAGTTTTCATCCGTGCCCATTTTGCTTATGGACATACCGTTTTTTTTACCACGTCAGCCTGAAGATGTCGCGGGTTGGGAGTAGTTTAACGACGTTTCGGTCATTTACAAGTTTTAGGACATTGTGGTCCGTTGTTAGTTTAGGGACATTTCAGTCCTTTACAAGTTTTAGGACATTGCAGTCTGCCGTTGCCGTATTTAAGGCGAATTTCTAGTTTACGGACTTTTCTGTCCTTGGGGTTTTCCCTATCAATGAGCATGATGCCCCCGGCATATCCATCTTTTTCAGAGCATGTGTTTGTGGCGGGCTCACCTTCCAGTTTTCGGACAGCGCGAACTTGCCCTATTGGTATTGGTCTTCAACCCAGTTTTTGAAGACGTAGCAGTTTTCGATCGAATGGCCCAATACTCGGTGGTAAGGGAAGTAATTAAGATTGTTGACATCGTTCAGTTGTAGTGGGTGTTTCGGCTTCGGTAGAGTGATAAGCCTGTTG
Source organism: Agapanthus africanus (assembly GCA_030015575.1). NCBI lineage: Eukaryota > Viridiplantae > Streptophyta > Magnoliopsida > Asparagales > Amaryllidaceae > Agapanthus > Agapanthus africanus. Next base: position 738,473,216 of record CM057340.1, read on the forward strand.
CATACTGCTAGTCCGAACAGTCTCCTTGTTTTATCCCGGGGAAATGAGTAAGGACGTTTCAACTTCTCATAGAGGGGTTGCCGCTTGTTACTTTGGCGAACAACCGGTCTAGGGCCACTCGATTGTTGTTGAGCGTTGGCGACGAAGGCTGTTTTTCCTTTCTCTTTGTCCTTTTTGTTCGATCCCTAGTTTGCGGGTCCGAGATTCTTTCCGGGTAGCGTGCGATTGCACGGCTGAATGTTCTCGCAACTCCTCAATTCTTTCGTTTCAGAGATGGATTCCTTGAAGAGAGGACCGAGATCTACTTTTTCGTCGGAGTCGCTCCCGAAGGTAAGAACTCGCGATCCCCCGGGATCAACCCTATGACAATTGCCGGCAATTCTTTTACGCTCATCTGTCGCATTTTTCCGCTGTCTACGAGCTTCACGCTTTGTCCTATTGAAATGTTGCCTGTGAGCGACATACCTTTGCCACCAACACTTAAAAGAGTTGCAATCTTCAGTAGGATGTGCGATCTTCTGATGATATAAGCAGAAGTTAGGATGTGCGTCTGCTTCATCAAGATGTATACCGCCAGGAGAATTTTCTCTGAAAGAGGGCAGCTTCATCTCCATCGATATGGCTTTGACGAATCGTTTCCTTGTCTTTATCCTGCTTTCATTTGCGGCGGATGTATTTTGATCTGGTGGGAGTGTTTCGACCCTTTTGTCCAGTTGCCGGCGTTTGGCCTTTTCAAGTATGGCCATCTCGCGCTCTCGATCAGCTTTACTTTTCAGATGAATTTCACTCAAGAAGGTGTCTATCATTTCGTCTGACGGCCATAGAAATTCCGGTTCAGGACCTGCCCCCGGATTCTCTGCGTCAGGAGCTTCTTCACTGTCTATCGACGAGTGAGAGATCATATGGCAGCTTGCCACATAATCCTCAGGTTCATCCGACGAGTCTTTGTCATCATCTCCGTCCTCAAGGACGTGGCTGAGGAATTCTCGGAGGGTGACTGAGGTCCGCGCCTTCTGATTATATTCTTCCGGTGCGTCAATATGTTTTCGCAGATCCGTGCGCTTGTCATCAAACTGCACGAGCTTTTTCTTCTTTTTCTTTGAAGATTTTGACGGCTGTGCCTGGGTGTTTTGCCTACTGCTATCAATTCTCGGTGTTGGGCGTGGATTCAGCATCCCATCAATGACTTCGGGCTCTAGCGGACTTTTCCACCTGACGGCTGGGCATGTGTGAAGATCCTTCAGCATTCTTTTCGTCTTGGCTGAAAGAGCGACCTCCCATGGAGCTTTTTCTATAAAAGAGCACGATGCCCCCGACATGTCCACTTTTTTAGGGGCATGAGGTTGTGGCGGGTTCACCTTCCAGTTTTCGGATAATGCGAACTTGCCTTGTTGGTATTGGTCCTCAATCCAGCCTTTGAAAATGAAGCAATCTTCGATTGGATGGCTTACTGCTTGATGGTAAGGGCAGTAATTAGGATTGTTGAGATCGCCTGGTTGCAACGGACGTTTTGGACTCGGTGGATTGATGAGTCTGTTGCGCACTGCCGGCTCGAACAGTCTTCTCGTTTTATCCTGAGGAAACGAGTAAGGACGTCCTAGTCTTTCCTCAAGGGATAGGCGTGGACGCATATTGTTTTGACGGACAACCGGCTTTAAGTTGCTCGGCTGTTGTTGAGTATTAGCGACGAAAGTTGCTTTTCCTTTCCCCTTTTCATTCCGAGGATCCGTCTTTGAAAGAGATGGTCTATGACCCATCTGATCCATTTGGGCCAACTTGTCAATCAAGGCCTGGAAAGTAGTTGGCTTGAAGAATATCATGAATTGCGAGATGGTCGCTTACGGATCAAGAGTGCCCATGAACATGCCTACTGCAGGTGCTTCTTCGATGCGTTGTTCGCACTTCGACCATAAGTTTCGCCACCGTATTGCGTATTGAACCCACGTTTCGCCTGGCCTTACCCTGGCATTGATCAATGCGGTGATCGGGGTGCGCGCTTGCAAATCTTTGTGTAAACAGCAGCTCCATCTCCGCAAATGTTTTGACAGAGTCGTTAGGTAGCTCCGAATACCATTCGAAGGCCGTTTCCCCTAAACTGCCGACGAATTGGCGAAGCAACAGTTTGTCGTCGCCTCCAGTGTTGCCGCATAAGGCCCGGAATTGAGCGACATGCTGGTGCGGATTTCCCGTCCCTTTATATACATGGAATTTAGGGATCGTATATCCCGACGGGTAACTTATTTGGTCAAACCAGCCCGGATAGGGTCGTCCGGCCTTGACAACTTGGCCAGCCGTTTCGTTCGCTCGATGAGCTCGTATTTGCTGAGCTATATAATCATCGAGTGCGGCCTTGGAAATGGTTTCCTCCTTGGCTGCTGAAAGAGCCGGAGGAGGATTAGATGTCTCCCCTCTATCGTCTTCAACAATGATAGGAGGGTCTTCAGCTGGAGGATCCGGCTGTAACATCATCCCTACCATGTCTTGGAAGAGAAGCGTCATTTGCTTTATATTAGCCGCTTGTTCTGCTGCTTCTCTGTCCTTCTTTTCGAGGACTCTGCGGAGGAAGTCAGCATCGGTTTCTTGCTCGTGACGCTGCTCTGATGATGCCTCTGGGTTTTCTTTTGGCTCGGTAAGTGCGGCCATTGTAGTTAGCATCTCTTGAAGCTTCTGCTGTTGCTGTTCTTGAGCCCTTGTTATTGATCGGGTGAGCAGTCGGTGGCCCGTCGAAGCGAGGCTATCCTCTTTCCCGAACACCATGTAAACAGTATGGACCGTTATGCCCCCAGACTTGGGGCGTTTGGTCTCGGCGTCTTTATGTTCCGCCGTATTCATAAGGGCTTTCCTTGGCCTCCTTCTCCTTTGAGCAGTTGATGTTGAGGGGGCCGTCGCAATGGGCATCCAAGTAGCCGTCGCTTTCTGTGGCTTGACAGGGCGATTCTCTTCCTGCTGAACCTTCAGCTTCTTTTGTCGACGAGGATAATCTTGATCGACCACCGACTCTCGGACTTGTCGCCAGATTTTGTAAACTTTGGAAGACAGCCGTTGAGGGGACTGCTTTGGCTTCATTTCTGTGACTGTCTCCACCGGTGGAGGAGATCTCTTCAGCACGGCGGTAGGAGAGTTCATGCGCACCTTATTCAGCAGCTCAAAGCTGTTCCCGGTTGGAACAGCAGCATCGATCTCCACCGTTGAAGTTGGTGGAGTAAATCCAGACGGAGAGCTTCCCCCAGCCTTCTGTACTCGGCGCCAGTGACGACGGCAAGCATGTCGCGCAGATGGTGTTGGTTCAGCTATGGGGATGGCTTTGTCATGCCCCCTGCTCTGGTCAGGCGCTGCTGGTACCAGCCTCTTGAAGACTGACGTTCGCCGAGAAGTAATGTCCAGTCTATCGAATATAGACCTCTGGGCAGAGGTGACTTTTCCTGGAGCGGGAGCCGGAGTGGCCAGCCTTGTGAAAACTGACTTCCTGGCAGGAGAAGCCTTTCCGATGATTTCGTCTGCTTGATCCGGGATGGCTATCCGCTTTGGGATGGCTATCCGCTTTGGGATGGCTGCTTCAGGTATTGCGGGCTTGTTCATGGGCCCGTTGGAGCTTTGGCCCAGTCTTTTGAAAACCGAGGCATTGGATTTGGACGACTCGTTGAGAAGGGCAGCAGTATTGGTGAGCCGATCAAAGACCGACTTCTTCGGGGCTTCTTGCAATGGTAGTGGGGCGTTGAAGCTCATCAGTGGGAGCATAGTTTCGAAGAATAGCCCAGTGGTGGCCTGAGTCACTTTCTCCATCGGCATTGTAACACCCAAGTTCACTTATACCAATTCCAGTTTCCGTATTTGCCTATCTATGGTCTTTTCTTGATTTAGCGTGTTTGGGTGTGAATGGTATTTTACATATTACTTTACATTCGACCCGACCCGTTTGCTTGAACTTGTTTGATTCTTATTCATAGATTACCTTAACTTGTTGCATGGACACGTGCATCTCATGTTTAATATATACTGGTAGTTTATCTAGTATCACATCTTTTATCATATAACATTTTGAGTCACATAAAATATTTTAAAAATACATTGCATGGCCTGCTTGATACCCCTAACCCTGTGGTAGCATCCGCGCATCTTGTTCTCGTCCTGTTAAGTGAAACGGACGTGTTTGGATGGCTACGCGCACGTACGTGCATCCGTTCTTGGGGGTATGCTTTTTCGTTACCTGAGCACTCGTTTTGAAATTCGGAAGTCTCATATATTTTTCATATTTTAAATCTAAATTTTTGGACCCAACCCGGGCATGTTTTGGTGTAAGTTTGTGTTTGCCAAAATCTCAAAACGGACTAATATTATGATATATAATCTTTACTTTACTTTTAAAGTTCTTAACTAAAAAAAATATATATTTTTTAAATTAAAAATCAAATCTCTCTCTGTTTCTCTCTCTATCTCTCCTAACTGTCTCTCTCTCTCTCCTGACCCCCTCTCTCTCTCTCCCCTTACGTATTTATTTACATACTCTTTATTTTTTTATTGTTAAACCTAAAAACCCACGTCCCTTCTCTTCTTCCTTTCGTTTCCTTCGCCGCCGCCTCACGTAAACCCTAACCCTAACCTTAGCTCTCACTCGTGCTCGTCGCAGTCTCCTCACCGCCGGCATCCCCACCTCCTCGACCTCCTCTCCTCGGTCACCTCTTTTTCCCGGCACGAGGACCCAAGAACCCACGACCACGACACCCATCGTTCGTCGTCATTCTTGCCGCCGACGACTTCGTCGTCGCCGTCACTCTCATACCCACGACCTCTCCTCCTCTCCTCAACCACCTCATCACCTTCCTCTCCCCTCCATTCCCGACGAACCCGTCACCCAAGAACCCGCAGAAAACCCATCTCCTCCAACTTCACCTCGCCGTCGCCCTCGCCGTCGGCGATCCCGCGTACTTGCGGCCATCCCCTTCTCTCTCTTTCGTCGACCTCTCTTCTCCTCTGTGCAACCGCTGCAACCTAACCTTACCTCGCCTGCAACCCTAGAACCCGACCCTGCACGGACCCCGCCTGCACACCCCGCCTCGCTGGAGCTCCGACCCCGTCGCCTCCTCGTTCTCGCAGCCACCTTCTTCTCCTCTCTCATCTCTTCTTTTCCAAAACCAGAGCAAGAACCTTGCACATACCCGATCCCGACTTTAAGAAACCCACAGCCGCCTTGACGTGAAATCTCGTCGGAAAACCCACGCCTTTCGTCATCACCCCCTCGCACTCTTCTCTGACCCCAGAGCCAAACACCAGAGAACAGCCTTCTCCCTATCTTCTTCTTCTTCTTCTCCTTTTCTTCTTCTTCTTCTTTCTTTTCTCTTTTCTTGATCTTGTATTCTTCCGATCGTCGCCGGAGCCGTACCGCTGCCGACGGTCCGAGTAACCTAGTGGACGTCCTCTACCTGCGTAGCCACATTCTTGGAGTGCCAGGTTCTGTTCTATACGTGTATGTGCGCATCGAGACTTGTACCGATTTCGGACGCTGCGTTTATATCCGTCATGGTATCCGTTCAGGGAAGTGAAAACTTGCTACATGCTATCTATAATAATTTTATATCTATTAAACTGCACAATAAAACTGTAGATTACTTATAGCCCTGCCTGTTCCATTTTTTCCTTTTCGATGTCCCGTATGTTATTTTAGTTTTGGATCTTGAACTATAACTTATTGCATGTTAGAGTACAATATCGTGTACCCACATCCGTAGTTAAATTACTTACTAATTAACTGTATAACCCATAGCACTTTTAAATAGATTCTACCCCGAATACCCGGTTGCATCGTTTGAACGTATTTTATATATCATTGCATCCATCTAACCTGTTTTATATATATTATTGCATCCATTTAACCCTTTTACATATACTTGCATCAAGCGGTCTTTTAATACATGATAGTGTGATTTTAATATTCTATGTTCATTTAAGGTATGATACTTCATGTTGGAACTATAACCCTGACTCTAATTGATGACTGTACATCCTTATAGTTTAGTCTGTACCTATTTGCATATCATATTACATGTTCCAGTTTGTTGTTCTGTTAGTACACATGCTTATTTTGTTTACCCATGCTTATGCTAGTTGATTATGAGCACCCATATGATATCTTGTACACCTGACGTGACTTGTTACCCCCATTACTTGACACGACATGGTACCGTGCAACTCTTGACATGACATGACACCTTTATACATTACCTGGCTTGACCTGATGTACCATGGTCTTACCTGTTACTTGATCTTGTGTCTAATGCCAACAAACCTGACCTGTTGTCCTTACGGACCGTTCCTGTTGTCTATCCAGACAAATCTGTACCTGCCTGATCCTGTGTTGGCATTAGCTCTAGATTATCTAATACCTGACTTGAATACACATAACCTGGGAGTATGGGGAAATCAATGATGAAAGCTGACTTGTAACTCGACAGTTCGATACCTGTTCTGATCAGTCTTACGGCTAGGCCAGCCCCAGGGTGATGATGCTGACATCACTCATCTTTACATACTACCCTTTTACTGCCTAGCGGCACGTCTCGGATTCAGTCCGAGAATCTTGACCGTGGTCCCGGGCACGCACGGGATACTATTGAGTTACATCAATGATTCATGAAATTGATTTCAAAGACTTGAGAGTAATTAACCCAATAGACCAGTTTAGATTACTCACTGCACACTACCTTTCACTGCCCTGATTTATATTGTTGTCACACCTGTTTTACCATTTACACTCATACTTGCATGTCTTGCTACCCTGTTTATATATTACTGCTTGATGTTATGACGCACTGACGTCTGGGTTTTGCATGGCCCAGATTCTCTACCTTTGTTGCAGACTGATCAGGAGTATTGCCGCTGTTAGACCGAGCGGTGAAGATCCTGTTGGTATGTAGTTTTACTTTCCATGTGTTTCATTTATTGTATCCTTTGCTTCCGCATATTATCATTTCTTGACTCATTTATTCTGGCTCATGGACATGTACTAGATAGTTTAGTTTACTTTCCTGTTCTTGATATCTCTACAGCCGTAATGTGACTGTGGAAGGATTTTTCCTATCCACAGGTAGCATGGTTGGCTATGTCACGTGCCTATTTTAGCGTACTCTGGGAAGCGGGGCGTGATAGGCATGGCGAAGATGGAGACCGCTTAGGGCCCGTAAGTCACTCCTCCGGACGGGACGGAGCGAGAGTTGTAGTTGCAGTTAGTGCAGTTTGAAGCCATTGATCTTCTGTTTTCTGCACGGAGGAAGACACCAAATCTAAGTACCTCGAATCCACAGGCAACCATAGCAAACCGCGATTCGTTCGCGAACACGACACACGAAGTGTGGAGTGGAAAGAGGAAGAGGTCCCACCGGGCGTGCCAGAATCTGTTAACCACCGGAAGCCGGGAAGACTGAACGTCTTGCCTGAATCTGGGGGCAGATGCTAATTGGTGCTATCCGTCCACCTCTTCGAAGATGCCAAATTGATTTATGGCACCATGTATCGAATGTTTAAACGGATGTGGCCGATATAGCAGACTTCGTCAGATTCCCCCTCGCTTGAGGGGTTTTTGATTGTGGGGACGCTCTTCCCTGCAGGCGCAAGCCTCTGCAGTTAATTACGCTACCGCATCGCGGTAACAACTTTCTCCTTCTCCATATGGTCACTTCGTGTCGTGGGTGTTTGTTTTGTTTGTGGTTGCCCGTGGATTGTATACAGAGACTAATTTATGTTGTCGCCCATAGGACGTGGATTAGTCCAAATCCGTATCTTCTTAGATTTGGGTTTGGGGGTTTGGTTTAAGGATACATTAGCCTCATTTGAGACTAAAATCAACTTAATCGTTTGTTAAGGATACGTTAGTCTAATTTCTAGACTAAGATCAATTTAATAGGATCGTTTAGATCCAACAAAAGAGCATTTAGACTCTATTGTTTAGTTTACGGACATTTCGGTCGATTACCAGTTTAAGGACATGGTGGTCCATCGTTAGTTTAAAAACATCCCGGTCAAAGTTAAGGACGTCATAGTCCGTAGAATGTATGGCTGTCGGGACCCGTCACCTCTCTAAAGACGTTGAAGGATTACAACGACAAATATCAGAGGAGTTCAGAGATGTACCCTTAAACCAAAATTGATTTGGGGATCTATAGTCTAATTTGGGACTAAAGTCTGTTTGAAGGTTTATGAGCACATGGGCTCAGTTGATATGAGTTGAACATTTTATTGTTCTAGCTATTGAGCTTTTACTTGGGCTCGGCCCTTTTAATAATGCATAGCATTTATCAGAACAAAGTATGTTCTGACAGTGCGCCACGTGGCGCGTCAGGCGTTTTGCGCCAAGGAAAGAGCGCATTGCGCTTCTGTTGGATAGCGCATACGAGGAGGACATGTGTCGCGCTTAGCGCTAAGCGCTAGTTTGTTAGCGCATTGCGCTCTTAATTTATGAGCGCGCTGCGCTAGTTTGTGGGCGCGCCAGTGAGTGACACGTGGTGCGCTTGGCGCTGAGCACTAGCCCATGAGCGCAGTGCTCTGTTTTAGAAGTGCAAAGCGCAGATTGTGTCTCTGGTTGACACGTGGCTAGTTTTGGCGCTGAGCGCCGGTCCAATGAGCGCAAGGACGCAATTTATGAGTGCAAAGCACTTTTTAATAGCGCAAAGCGCTTTTGATCAATTTTAAGATCAAAGAACAAATTTATGTTCTTCAAAGGAGGCTTTTTCCTCAAGATCGAAGAACAAAAGTTCTTCTTTTTATAAAAGGCTCTGCCTTTATAGATCAAAAGATCTGTGAATGAAGTAAAATACTTCTTTTAGTCTTTTTATGATTAGGTCTTTTTGGTCTTTTCTTTTAGATCTCTGATATTTTAAGAAGATAATCTGTTTTAATGAGATGATTTCATCTCTTTGTTCAAGAATTAATTCTTTACCTTGAAGAATTGATCTTCTTTCAAGAGCTTGCTCTCTTTCTTTTGAGTTTTCTCAAAATTTGTAGGGTTTTTTTTTTCCTATCTTTTTCTGTATTCTCACTTGAAGTCTAGGGTCCTTTATATAGGGCCAAATGATTTGTTAAATCAGTTTTGAGAGATCTTTCTCTGATTGATTTGGGAATATTTCCCACCGTTGGATCTTTGATCCTAGGGCTTCTGTTTTACAGAAGGCAATCTTCTTGTTTTTAACAAGATTGGAAAGATCTTTCCATACAGAATTTATTCTGTCTTTTGGTAATTTTTATTTACCATTGGATCATTGATCCAACGGTGCTCTGATTTACAGAGCACAATCTTGTTATTTGGAAAGATTTTGAGGAATTTTTCCTTAACAGAATTCAGTTTCTGATTAATTATTGATTTATCATTATTATTAGATCTTTTGATCTAACGGTGGGAATGTTTAATTCCAGCGTTGGCGCACCTTGCGCTAGCCCACCTGCGCTCGACACGTGGCGCGCAGCGCAACTGCTCTAGCGCGTCCGTGTTTGACATGTGGCACGCACGCAGCACAGAGCGCAGCGCAACTGCCTAGCGTGCCCGTGTTTGACACGTGGCGCACAGCGCAGAGCGCAGCGCAACTGCGCCAGCGCACCCGTGTTTGACACGTGGCGCACAGCGCTGGATCTGAAGCGTTGCTTCAATTTAAATTTCAAATTTTAGAGCATAGCTTTGCTCAGATTGAGAGCGTGCTGCCTAGGGCGCAGCGCTCCTGGCGCTGGTGTGTCTGCTTGTGACACGTGGCGCGCAGCGTGCAGCGCGCAGAATCTGAAGCGTTGCTTTAATTTTTTACTTTAGATTTTTAATACAGAGCTTTGCTCTTTATTGGAAAAGGAAGCGTCGCTTCATTTCAAATTTTGGAATTTGAACAGAGCTTTACTTTGATTGGGGAAATAACAATTTCTTAATTATTATTATTATTATCATTATTCTTATTTTGAGAGAATGGTTATAAAAAGCTATCTCATTCTCACTTGCTCATTCTCTCTCATCCATTAGCTCATCCTCTTCCTCTCTAAAAGCTCTCATCTCTCATGTGTTGAGAACCATGAGCTCTTGAGATAAAACCTTCAAGACTTCACTCTACTCATTCTAAAGTTCTAGGTTTAGCAAGCCAAGCACTTTAGTTACCTCTAGGTTGAGGTAGGAGCTCAAGGTAGAGGTCTTCGGGTGGATCCTTCTTCGGTAAAAAGAAGACGACGAGGAGGAGCCGTTTAAACCACTCCAAGGAGCAAGAAGAGAAGGAGTTCAAGACCTAGGTATAACCTTCTAATCGAGTAGCTAAACTTGTAGTTAGTTTGCTAGGTTTTTGTTTAGCAAAGATCCTCTAGTTTTTGGTCCATGTTGCCTTGCGTAAAAAATCGTTTTTTACCTATTCCGCCTCCCCGTAAGCAACGTGGACTTACAGTGGTATCAGAGCCTAGCTAAACAACAACTAGCATGTTAGCAAAGTGTTTAGAACTTTGATCCGAAAAAAATCGTGAAACATGTCAAAAATTCATACTTTCTGCCGATTTTTAAAACTGCTCTAAAAATAATTCCACATACCTTAAAAATCGGTGCAGGGTTTTTTAGGAACATGCAGCAAAAACGAGCCCACGACTCGGTCAACGCGCCACGGAACCGCGGCGAAACCACCCGTTTCGCCGCGGATCCGCGGCCGAATTGACTCGGCCGCGACTTGGGTTTACTGCAGTTTCTTCATTATGATGTTTTGGGATTTTTGAGATATTTTGTTTCTGCTCAGATTATCCAGAGAACAATGTTGTGTTTGGGGTAGTTACAAATTGGTATTTTGATCGAAGTTCTACAAATTTTTGCTAAATGGTTATATCTGTAATGTGATATATGCACTGAACGTCGACTAATCGCTATACGTCGATTAGTAGGGGTTGTGCATATCTGTGATCTGTAATGTTGTTGGATTGTGTATATGAACTCGTTGGATTGTCACGAACGAATAGCCGGGGGTTGTGAGATGAGAGTTTTCTTTATCTTTCATTTGATATAATATGTAAATTGATGTAATATTATTTTATGGCCGCACATCCAGGATGAGGTTGTGGCCGCCATTGTATATTATTTCTTTTACTGTTTTTGGTCGTAGGATAGACCCAAGGTGGGCTACACAAACTACCGGGTACCTCGAAGTGCCGAGTGGCCTACTCACGCTGTTGAGGGAGGTTGCTTCACTTCGGGTACTTGGCGGGTAGTTTGCCGCACCCGTAGGGGTCTAGGGTGGGGTTTGATTATTCATCGCGACCGTGTAATCCGTCTTTCGTTGCAGGCTCGAACGAAACACGGATTTCTAGCATATCCAATGTGTTCATCTGTGATCTGGAATGGCTATCATCGCATCTGACGAATGTATATATCTATATATGATATCTAGTAGGCGTTGCTTATGTTTTGCATCCGCGCTAGTCCAGCCCCCGCACTGTCGTTAGTTAAGTAACCTAACGGGTGATGACGGGGCCCCGTGGCGAATGCGGATGGCATAAGCGTACGTCATATTTTCGTTGTTTTCTGCAATGGTAGGATTAATTGATGGGACGTATTAAATTAATGCAAGAAAATAAACCAAAGTTAAAATCGTTGGAACAATTTCAAAACCACTCGGTTTCTTTTCAAAACAACTTTTAAACGCGGAGCTTAAACCACTCCTTTTAAAAGCTATCAGGTTCCTTCGATTATATCAAGTTCACTACGTTCACGGTTTCGCCAAAATCATTCGTAGCTCTCGATCATTTCAGTTAAATATTCGGTAGTATTCAAACTATGTATTTTGACCTACGTCAAGGCATAGTGATTGGTAGCTGCCGGATATTTATCTGTTGCATAGATAGATGCGTTGGTTTGAGACAGTCGTACTACCATTTTGGCCTACGTCAAGGATATGTATGGGTGGGTCCAAATTAACCTGGTAAATCATGGGCAGAACTTGACATGTGACTTATGATATTTTGGCCTACGTCAAGGTCATAAGAGCATGGGGCAAAAATCCACATCGGGGGTTTCTAAAGAAACTGAAACTTGCTAGTGCTGCATACCATTTGGAGTGTGATGATTCTGGTAGGATTCCTTCGGTTTTATCACACGATGATATTTGGATCCCGATCCTACTGTGAGTATATGCTACTCCTCGGAAAACTTTCTCACTTAACGATCAATACTATAAACCAAGTAGGTGTCTAGAAAGGTGTTAGCGGGGCTACGCCCACAGGGAAAAGAGGTTATTTAATTAAGGAACTTCGCGAAAGCGTCGTAAAACCTCCCTCGAAGTACCAACACTGGCCTGACTGAATGGTTAAGCAAGTATTGTACGGTGAGATTGACCCCGACTAATTCTTCTTTTTGGTTTGAGGAAGGATTCGAGAAACAGTGGAAGCCATCCTGTTTAGACAAAATAAAAATCACTCTAAACTTGCAAGAGCATCATGCTAAAGTGTTTCTTCTCTCTCTCCTAATTGCAGCGACCAAACATCATGACCGGCCTTAAGTTACCACTAGATAAAAACATACTGACAGGCCAAACTACAAAGATTGGCTCAGGAATGTCAAAATGGCAATCACTTATGATAAGTTGGGGTATCTTCTTACTACCAAAGCTCCCCCTGTCCCAGGTCCTCAATTCAGCGTCGCGGATAAGGAAATCCGTAAGACCTGAGAGATTGATTGCGCAAAGGCCAAGTGCATCGTGCTTGCCTCTATGGACAATGAACATCAGAGGAGGCACGAGGATATGGACCTAGAATCCATATTTCTCCATACAAAGGATCTGTATGGAGAGCAATCTCGTATCGCCAGATACGAAGTCTCGAAAAAGTTGTTTTCGGCGAGATTGGCCATCGGATCATCTGTAGCGGAACACGTGCTTCAGATGATTGGCTACCTTGAAGAGCTCGCGAACCTCGGGACCACGTTAGAGAACGAGCTCTACACTGACTTGATTCTCCAGTCCCTTCCTTCCACTTACGCCCAGTTTATCCTGAACTTCAACATGCAAGGAAAAGAAGTTGAACTTCCGGAACTCCTCAACATGTTGAGGAGTGCAGAGGGCACCCTGAAGAAAGTAAGGGAAACACCCGCTTTGTCTGTTGAAGGACCTTCTTCTTCTAGGTCCAAGGCGAAAGCCAAAGGAAAGAAGAAGAAAGCCTCTACCAAACCAAGGGGCGGTGTTAGTAAAGTGGAAGCTAAGGGAAAGGCAAAGGTGGCAATGGTAGCGGGACAGCTTGTGGGGAAAAGAAGAGTACTTTTGTTGTCATAAGAAAGGACACTGGAAGAAAGATTGTAGGGTTTGGAAGGCCAAGAACTAGGACCCGAAGCAAGTTGTGGCTTCGGCTTCAGGTGTGTATGTTATTGAAAACTGTCTATCAATAAACTCTACTTCCTGAGTATTGGATACCGGATCAGGATCTCATATCTATAATTCTTTGCAGGCACTGAGAAAGCGTAGGGTTTTGAAGGCAGGTGATATGACCCTCAGAGTTGCAAACGGAGCTGGCATGGATGCTGAGTCCGTGGGGGACTATCACTTGGGATTGTCAGATGGACATATTTTGGTTTTGCGTGACTGTTATTTTGTACCCAGTGCGACTTGTAATATCATATCTGTATCTTTAATGTCTAAAGAAGGTTATGATTTTGCATTTGTAAGTAATGTTGTAAACATTCACCTTAATCATGTTCTGATTGGGTCGGGTACATTAAGCAACGGTATATACGTATTGAACCAACCACAGTTTTTCAATGTCCAGAATACACACAAAAGAAAGTCTCCAGAAATAAATCATGCTTTCTTATGGCATTGTAGACTGGGTCACATCAATGAGAGAAGGTTGACTAAGTTACATAAAGAAGGATATTTGGATCCGTTCGAATATCAATCATATGCAACTTGTCAATCATGTCTCAAAGGAAAGATGACAAAGACTCCATTCACTGAACATGGAGTAAGAGCGAGCGAGCTCTTGGGACTCGTACACAGCGATGTATGCGGTCCAATGTCTACACATACGCGAAGTGGTTATTCTTACTTCATTACTTTTACGGATGATTTTTCAAGGTTCGGGTATGTCTTCTTAATGAAGCATAAATTTGAAGCCTTTGAAAAATTCCAGGAATACAAAAATGAAGTAGAAAAACAAACAGGCAAAAGTATCAAGACACTGAGATCTGATCGAGGTGGTGAATACTTGAGTGCCGAGTTCCTGGATTACCTAAAAGAGAATGGAATTCTCTCTCAGCTTACTTCTCCATACACTCCACAACATAACGGTGTATCGGAGAGACGGAACCGAACCCTATTGGATATGGTACGCTCCATGATGAGTAATGCTGAGTTACCGCGATCTTTCTGGGGATATGCACTAGAATCAGCTGCATATCTTTTGAACCGAGTTCCAACTAAGACTGTGCCTACCACACCATATCAGATGTGGAGTGGGAAGAAACCCTATTTTCAATATCTGAAGATTTTGGGATGTCCTGCTTTTGTCAAAAAGCAGCATGCGGACAAACTTGAGGCACGCTCAGTACAGTGCAAGTTTATGGGATACCCAAAGAACTCCAGGGGGTATCTTTTCTATTACGCAGAAGAACAAAAGGTTTTTGTCTCTCGTCATGCCCACTTTCTGGAACATTAGTTCTTAGAAAAAGAAATAAGTGGGAGCGTAATAGAACTGGAAGAAATTCCAAAACCACAAGCTATTACTGAAAGCTTAGAAGAACCAGAAGGTTCGAAAGAACAAGACATTCCCGCGCCGCTCCGCAGGAGTAGTAGGCAGTCTCATCCGCCCGAGAGATACTACGGTTTTCTCATAAACGGGGATAGAGAGGATTGCATCATCGATAATGATGAGCCGACTAGCTTCCAGCAGGCCATTCAGAGCACTGACTCGGTAAAATGGCTGGATGCAATGCGGACCGAGATGGAGTCCATGTACACCAACAAAATATAGACTTTGGACGTTGCTCCAGAAGGGGTAAAACCCGTAGGCTGCAAATGGATCTTTAAAAGGAAGATTGGTGTAGATGGACAGGTTGAAACCTATAAGGCTAGACTTGTTGCAAAGAGTTTTCGTCAAAGACCTGGTTTGGACTATGACGAAACCTTTTCTCCAGTGGCTATGCTCAAATCCATTCGGATTCTTCTTGCCATTGCTGCCTTCCACGATTATGAGATTTGGCAGATGGACGTAAACACCACTTTTCTAAATGGAAATTTGGAGGAGTGTGTCTATATGAACCAGCCAGAGGGTTTCATTCAGAGTGGGAGCAGCGGGAAAGTGTGCAAGTTGCTTAAGTCCATTTATGAACTAAAGCAGGCATCGCGGAGTTGGAACATCTGTTTTGATGAGACGGTCAAAGAATTTGGTTTTATCAAAAATCCAGATGAACCATGCATTTATAGTAAAATTGTAGCACGAACTGTCGTATTCCTCGTTTTATACGTTGATGACATTCTCTTGATAGGAAATGACATTCCTATGCTACAATCTGTCGAAGGGTTCTTGTCACACAGGTTCTCCATGAAAGACCTGGGTGATACCTCTTACATTCTGGGGATCCGGATCCATCGTGATGGGTCCAAGAGGATATTAGGACTTTTACAGTCCAGGTACATCGACACCATACTGAAAAGATTCAGTATGGAAGATTCCAAGCGCAGTAATTTACCGGCTTGTCACGGGATCACCCTCTCCAAAGAGATGTTTCCCAAGACTGATTTGGAAAGGGATCACATGTCTATTATACCCTACGCATCTGCGGTAGGCTCTATAATGTATGCGATATTGTGTACCAGACCAGATGTAGTTTATGCACTGAGTGTGGTAAGCCGGTATCAGTCAAACCCTGGGGAGAAACACTGGATAGCGGTAAAGAACATTCTGAAGTACCTGAGAAGGACTAAGGATATGTTTTTGGTTTACGGTAGAAAAGACCTCCAGATCGAGGCCTTTGCTGACTCCAGCTTCCAGAGTGACAAGGATGACTCCAAATCCATGTCGGGATATGTCTTTACCCTCAATGGAGGGGCGGTGTGTTAGAAGAGTTCCAAACAGGAAACCGTTGCTGACTCGACGATAGAAGCGGAATATATCGCAGCATCTGATGCCGCAAAAGAAGCAGTCTGGATGAGGAAGTTCTTGACAGAACTTCAGGTGGTTCCGTCCATTGTTGATCCAATACCTCTGTATTGTGACAACAACGGGGCTATAGCTTTAGCAAAGGAACCCAGGTCCCATCAGAAGTCCAGACACATCTTGAGGCGGTATCACCTGATCAGGGAGATCGTGGATCGCCGGGAGATCGAGGTTCGGAGGGTTGCTACAGAAGATAACACTGCAGATCCATTCACTAAGGCCATACCCCAGACCCAGTTCGAGCGGCTGATCGAGATGATAGGTCTTCGATACGCCAGTACATGGCCCTAGTGCAAGTGGGAGATTGTTAGTGTATATGCCCTAGAGGCCATTACTGTATCATACTAATGTGTATATTACTTAATGGAAGCTTGGGATATTCACAGTTGTATAGACAATCTTGCTCAAAATGGTAGTATGCTACTTGGTTTGTTTTTACTTCAATATATGCGTATGTTTCTTTTAGCATATAGCTTATACATATCAGTGGAGCCCTTAGGATCTTTGCTTGATTACCAGCGTTGTGGTGGCAGTCACACTAGTGGGGGCTGGCTAATCTACAAGCATATCCTTATACTGGTCCCTAGTCGTAGGATTATCGTGACAGGGCATCGATACTTCAGAGTAGACTAGTGTATACGCTTCTCATCCCAGGAGGGGAGATGGTCTGTCCCACAGCCATCAGTACGTCGTACTGGAGATAATATGCAGGTGCTCGTTAGGTTACGAGTACACTGGACAGGACTTGCTGGGAACTGTTGGTTTGGTATTATACCTATCGTCAGTTATCAGTTCCCAGGTGACATGAGTACAGCATAGTCCGTTGACTTGACACTGTCACTTCGCCTCGAATGTGTTCCCACTGTTCTTAGATTACTACCCTACCACGGCTCAAATGAGTCGTGCAAACAGGTAGTAGTTGGGTGCAATCCCGAAGCACTTGGAGGCAGTGACGGTTAGACAGGATTCGTCTCTCTCGGTATTGGGGGTTGATATCGCGCTGTGTCTAGGAAAGCCATTACACAAAGTCCCTGGCCAGGGCAAGCGAGATATACTGGTAGCGTTTCCAGTGTTATCTCAGGGTGTTCTGGGCTACACTTTGACACGACTTGTACCGCTATTAGGGGACTGACATTTACCGCCCTCCTAGGCCCGACATGCGATACTCTCAGACGAACAGACCGGACTGTACGGGGATTGTCATATTCAGGCTCAGTAGGAGTTCGGATGGGTTCACCTCATTAGTCTTCTTATCGGCATCTACCTGGGGACCGTTACGTACAGCTAGTACCGCTTGCGGCCTGTGGTTAAACCCACTGCCAGCGTAGTGTCGAGTCTTTAGAGTCCCACACAGAGGGCTGTTCGCCTTTGGGCAAAACAGAGTAGAGGTCGCATGGTTTTGCGACGGGGTTCGTTCACATCCGCGCACTTGTGCACGTTTGGTGTCCGGGCAGTTATTACTAGCGGGCTTTGGTTTAAGCCAGATCATAGTATATGTTTTGGGATTGGTTTTATCTCATTGTATTCATGTTCCTCGGAACACGGATGCGGGTGTATATGCACAGTTGACAGAGGCAGAGGAATCTCATTAGGGTTGTTGACCGTTGACTTTTTCTAAACCCTAATGAGAATGAGAAATATGATTAATAATATTAATTAAGGATAACTGTGCCATGGTTGAGTTGACCATTTGACTTTTGTTGACATTTTGACTTTGGTTGACCAGTTGACTATTGTTGACCAATTGACCATCATCATTTCACTAGCAAGATACTTCTTGGTCATTCATAAACTAACCATCATAATTTCTTAATTATTATTATTATTATCATTATTCTTATTTTGAGAGCATCGTTGGAAAAAGCTATCTCATTTTCACTTGCTCATTCTCACTCATCCATTGGCTCTTCATCTTCCTCTCTAAAAGTTCTCATCTCTCATGTGTTGAGAACCATGAGCTCTTGAGATAAAACCTTCAAGACTTCACTCTACTCATTCTAGAGTTCTAGGTTTAGCAAGCCAAGCACTTTAGTTACCTCTAACTTGAGATAGGAGCTCAAAGTAGAGGCCTTCGGGTGGATCCTTATTTGGCAAAGAGAAGACGACGAAGAGGAGCCGTTCAAACCACTCCAAGGAGCAAGAAGAGAAGGAGTTCAAGACCTAGGTATAACTTTCTAACCGATTAGCTAAACTTGTAGTTAGTTTGCTAGGTTTTTATTTAGCAAAGATCCTCTAGTTTCTAGTCCATGTTGCCTTGCGTCAAAAATCGTTTTTTACCTATTCCGCCTCCCCGTAAGCAGCGGGATGACCAACGTGGACTTACAATTTTTTCTCAAGTAATCCATCTCAACAGACATTTTGAAAATGGATTAGTGCTTTGGATGTGCCGCTGCACTTATTTAATAATTAGATTTTGCACTTATTTTATAATTAGATTTTGTACGTACCAAATAAGTTAATCTCTTTAGATAGCGGGAATGATTATGAAATTGCGGCCAAGAAATGTGGTATCTACGGTTGTGAAATTTGATTTCTCTTGAATTTTAAAAGTTTTTAAATTAATTTCTCTCGGAAATAAAAATACCAATTATCAAATTGATTTCAAAATCAGAGACCCTCTTCTTTTGCCCTAATATTAAGGAACAGATATTTAGAGATTGGATATAACTTTTGTTTCTGGCGTCGGTAGCTATTGAAGTATTTAAAGATTAATGGGAAAAAAAATATCTTCGGACTCATTGTGCAAAATGTTAAAAGAAGGGAGCACCTGAGAAACGACCAAAACTTTCCACGTGTAATTTGTCCTGTTCGCTGTCCCCTCCCTCTCGGCTCCACGTTTCCCTCATCTCTCTCTCTTTCATCTTTCCCTCTCCTCGCTTCGGATCTATCAACTAAGAAGAACCAGTCCCTGAACAAAATCTAGAGAGAGAGAGATGGTGGCGTTGAGGGCGCTAGGGCTCGCCGGAGATCGCTATCCTCCGGCGATCAACGGGTTGTGGGACGAGATCGACGGCTCGGACGAGTGGCAGCGAGGGTTGTTCTACGCTCTCTGCGCTGCTTATTCCCTCGTCTCGCTCATCGCTTTGGTAATTGTTTGATTTTTACAAGATGTTAACCATCTATGCTGTTTTTTGAGTCAAATTTGAGTTTAGGGGCAAATCCTGGTTCAATTGGAAAGTTAGGATTTTTGTTTATTACTGGATCGATCAAATCTTGATAGAATCGTAAGGGGAAATGGGTGCTTGGGTTTTTTTATTGAAATTTTGATTAGTGTATTTATTAACAAAAAGTTGGGGATTTTTAATGTTCACTTTGTTGCATTTTTGTACTTGGGAAGTAATTTTAATGAGATTGCTAAGTAGCGTTGTGAAAGTTTAATCACATATATTATTAACTTATGTTTCCTTTTTTGCCTGCTGCTCTCTTTGTTTGTCCGGAAAATGAGCTTGAAAACCGCACTGGCCCATGGGTTTTTTGCTATAACATAGTAGGATTCGTTGAGACCCTGAATAAGGCACCAGTTGGGGATTGTGTTAGGTTGGAGTTGGGAGGTCTTTCATTGAGCTTAGTGCTCCTCTCATCTGAAATGGAAAGAGGCATAGGTTGATAAAAATAAGTATTTGGTAGTATTTATAAATTGAGCAATGGAATCTTGTTTTATTCTGCAAGGTAATTTGAATAGGAATGGAATCGTTGGGAGAACAATAGAAGTTCTTAAGTTTGCTTTGGATTATAGATTTAGTTGGCTAATGATAGTAGGAAGATTTATAGGACTATTAATTGTAGAATAGGATTTTTTTTTTCTTGGAGCAATTTGTCGTTTGTACATTTTCCTAGAAAAAAATGGTAGCTGGTGATCAATTGTAGAGAACTCTATATCTTTAGAATTGAATTCATATAAGTAATTTGGATTTTGGAGTTTGTACTTTGTACTCCTGTAAACTTAAGGAAACATGGATGAATGGTGGATTGAGGTGGATTGGATTGGGAAGAGAAGGAAGGTAATGCTGTTGTTATGTGTCAGATTATTGGGGAGTTCTTTTTCTCTCCCGTTGAAATTGTACTTTCTTTGTTAACTTTATTGTATATATTCTAATCGTAGAAGTGTAAGTTTTCAAAATATAAATGTTTGCCGTGTTGATTTCAAAGTAAAGAGTCAACTATAGAGTATATAATTGTACTACATGTAAATTATAGTTAGGACTTCATATTCTATTGAACAAGGATGGTTGATGTATTGAAGATCTTTACAGGTACAACTTATCCGCATTCAATTGAGGGTACCGGAATACGGCTGGACGACACAGAAGCTTTTCCACTTGTTGAATTTTGTTGTGAATGGCTGTAAGATCAAGTCTTGTTTACTATATGCTTCTCACTACATTCCTCGACATGCTAACTTGATATATCTGATTTTGCATTGCAGTACGTGCAGTTCTGTTTGGATTCTATCACAATGTGTTCCTCATTAAACCAAAGGTAAGTTTCTCTTTTGTGTCTACCAAACCTCGTTGTTCATGCTTCTTGTTCTCACGTTTGATTATAAATGTAGTATCGATATGTTTATTATTTCTGTTCTTGAGCAATAATCTGCAAGAGCTTTGTGTGATCGTTTTGCATTTAGAATATTTAAGTTTTGGATCTATTTTCATTACTTGTCGGCCGTAGCAGGGGACAACCTAATCCTAATTTTGTTTTACCACGTCTTTCTAATTTTGAGGCATGGAACTGTTTTCATTTGCTATCAATTGTTGATATTAGATGACTTTTTTTAATTCTTTGCTTTGTTATTTTTGGTAATAAAGCACACCTCATTTGCTTGTTTGGTGTTCTATCCATCTCAGGAACTCAGAGATACACATGTAATTATTTGATGCTAGAGATACAAAAATGAAAATTATCCCCGAAAATCTTTCTGCTTAATAATAGGATTGGGATTCTTCGCTTTGTGTTTTTCCCTACCCCGTTTTCCCTCATTAACCATCATAAGCTGAGGTTCCCTGTTTTACGCTGATATGGGCCATTGGATTATGACGAGGGAAAAAAGAGAGCAGGGACCCTGACTCCGTAATAATGCATCAATTGAGTTAGGTAGTTGAAATAGATCAGTCTGTCGGAAAACGAGCATTGTTGTTTTGTTTTTGCAAGTTCAATCTATTATAATACCTTTTCAATTGATGCTGAAGAATCCTAACAGGCTTGGTAGAATGCTTAGGATCCACATTGTCTGTAGCATTCTTCAGATCATGTGATGGCTTTTTTCGTCCTTGCTGCCAAGAGAAATTTTCGACTAAATTCATAAGTTCAATCCCCCTATATTAATAAAATTTTGTCAGCTATTAATATTCTTGTGTCAACACTCCTTTATAATGTCTATTGCGGTGTTTTGCTTCATTCCGAGCGTGGGGAGAACGCAGTTGCTTAAGCAAAATAAGAAACTACAGACCACTGCATGATTCCATGCATGACATTGAAATTCATATTGCTTTAGTTTCTTCAAGGGTTAAAGCCCATGTTACAAATACTATGTTTCAAATACTATGTAGTTATAGATTCACCTGATCTGTATGATATGGGGACTGTAAGGTTAGAAGTCACTAATGAAATAACTCTATATTTTGTTCTTCTCCTCTCCTATGGTCAGATATAGCATCTTGTATGTTCTATTCATATTGAAGTGGGATGTGTTCTTTCATTGGAAAAAGAGAGTAGTTAAAGAGATGAAGTTCTCTGATGGAGCACTATGTGAAGTGTGAACAAAGACATGTAAATACGGAAAAAATAATCGTGTAAGATATAATTGAATGGGGATTTATGTAAAATTTTCATATGGAAGTTGGATCATTTATTTATTTTGTCTGGTGCAAAATGGTCAAAATAACAAGCGACTCTAACTGGATAGCATGACAAGGTTTCTGAAGTCAAGCAAGTTGTAGTTATGTATATATTCGTTCCTTACTTTCAATATATTTTTACGTGTTATTTGTTCTAGGCTGTCTCTCAAATTATCTAACCTTTAACCATTTTGTTGATTCAGGCTCTTGAAATGGCACTTCTAGATTTTCCTGGTTTGTTGTTTTTCTCAACATATACGTTACTTGTTCTGTTCTGGGCTGAGATATATCATCAGGTACTCGTATTTTTTACATCGTAAAAAATTCCATATCCATCATCATTGCATAGCTGAAGACTTATTTTTTTCGTTATGTATTCAGGCCAGAAGCCTTCCAATCGACAAACTTAGACCTTCATATTTGATAATTAATGGGGTTGTATATGGCATACAGGTAAAACACATGACTCTGATATTATTCCTATAACATTGCTATGTGCTTACTCCTATCTCATGCAGATTTGTATTTGGATATACATACAAGCAAGTTCGGAGCCAATTGCTGTGGAAATTGCAAAGCTCTTCTTGGCAGGTTGCACGCATGATAGCATTCGCTTGATGTTACTTCCATTTAAAGTTATACTGGATTTTAATGGAGATACTGACCTTGATGGGATACCTTGTTAAGGAAACAATCAACAACAACAACAACTGAGCCTTTTATCCCAAGCATATGGGGTAGGCTACATGAACCAACATGAGAATCACACTGGATCCAGCACATGAATCCTCCGCCTCCACGCACTTCTATCGAACAATATACTTTCATTGAGGCCTTTGGCAACCATATCGTTTTGTATCACCTCCATCCATATTTTCTTCGGTCTCCTTTTTGCCCTTTTGCCATTGCCCATATCGAGAGTATCTATTCGTCGAACCGGTGCTTCCATAGTTCTGCGTCGCACATGACCAAACCATCTAAGCCGGTTTTCTCGCATCTCCTCCTTCACAGGTGCTACACCTACTTTTGCATGAGTATCCTCATTTCGCACCTTATCTTTTCTAGTGTTACCGCACATCCAACGAAGCATGCACATCTCCGCTACGTGCATCTTCTGTGTATGATGCTTTTTAGGAGCCCATCATTCTGTACCATATAATAAGACAGGCCGAATAGCGCTCCGATAAAATTTCTCTTTCAATTGTGACGGAAAGTTACGATCGCAAAAAACCCCTGTTGCACTCCTCCATTTCAACCAACAGCTTGGATCCTTTGATTAACATCACTATCGATCTCCCTATCCTTTTGGATGATGGAACCTAGTATCTAAACTGATCGCTCGGTGATATCTCTTGCCCTTCCAATGTTATACCAATATGGTTTTGACTTCTCAGTTTACTAAATTTGCAATGCATATATGCTGTCTTGGACTTGCTCAATCCTCAATCTGAACCTCCGAGATTCCAATGTTTGCCTCCATAATTTCAATTTGGCATTAACCCCTGCTTTGGTCTCATTTACTAGAACAATATGCGAATAGCATACATCAAGGTATCTCATCTTGGATAGTTCTAGTAAGCTCATCCATCACGATGGTAAATATGAATGAACTTAATGCAGATCCTTGATGTAAATCAATTGTAATCGGAAAATCACTCGTTAGGCCGCCGTAAGTTCTGTCATTTGCAACTACTCCATCGTACATATCCTTGATTATGTCAATATGCTTGACGGGGACCCCCCTTCTTCATCTACCTTTCTAGGTACCTTGTCGTACGCTTTCTCTAAATCAATAAATATCATATACAAATCTCTTCTCTCTCGAAAACGCTCGACAAGTTGACGAAGCAAATGAATAACCTCTGTCGTCGATCGTCTAGGCATGAACCCAAACTGATTCTCTGTTATCTTAATATCATTTCTTAGCCTGTGTTCAATCACTCTCTCCTAAAGTTTCATGGTGTGACATATAAGTTTTATTCCACGGTACTTTGAGCAACTTTGAATGTCACCTTTGTTCTTGTAGATAGGTACAACGATACTTTTTCTCCCTTCATTTGGCATCTTTTTTTTGCCAAATCTTATTAAACAGATCTGCCAGCCATTTAACGCCTATTTCTCCTAAGCATCTCCAAACCTCGATAGGAATCCCGTCAGGACCAACCGTTTTTCTTAAACTTATTCTGTTCAAAGCTTTTTTAATCTCAGATAGTCTTATTTTACGCATGAAATCACGGTTTATATCTTGAGATTGAATGACAAGTCCATCCAAATTCTTAGTAAAGCTCTGATTGAACAATTTGTCAAAATAATCTCTCCACCTTTTCTTGAAATCCTTATCTCGTACTAAAACCTTCTGATTTTCATTTTTGACACACTTTACCGCACATAAGTCTCTGGTCTTCCTTTCCCGCATCCGAGCAATCCGGTATATATCATTTTCAGACTCTTTAGTGTCTAATTTCTCGTACACCTCCTTGTAGACCTTAGATTTAGCGTCCCGAACAACTTTCTTAACTTCCTTTTTAGCTATTTTATACTTCTCAAATCTCTCCACATATCTACTTTTCTTTAAATTTTTATAAGAATCCCTTTTAATTTTAATAGTAGCCTTTACTTCTTCATTCCACCATGATGTGTCCTTAGATAGTGGAGCACCACCTCTCGACTCACCAGGTAGATCTCTATATACCATACAACTAATCATTTTGTTCCATGTTCTGTCTGAATCATCTTCCGAGTGCCAATCCGCTTCTTGGACTACACGATCTATAAAACCCTTTTGGTTATCTTCTTTCAATCGCCACAATTTAATTCTAGGTTCTACCTTACGTCTAATCTTCCCAGGTTCTCTTCTAAATCGAAAATTTATAACTAAAAGTCTATGTTGAGTGGTTACACTTTCACCTGACACTACCTTACAGTCGATACAACAACCTCTATCTATTCTTCTCGTCAGAAAAAAGTCTATTTGACTAGCATTTGATCCGCTCCTAAAAGTGATAAGATGAGACTCTCTTTTCCTAAACCAGTTCGAAAGAAATTATTTGAGTTATATAGACTACATGATAAGGATTCTTAAAAAGTTTTTTCTTAAATTAACTATTATGACCCACCTTTTGCAGTTGTCTCATTCTTTGCTGCTCTGGGGTTCCTGATATACGGTGGAAGGTATAATTTGACAAATTCCTAAAATATTTACAGTTGTGCCATATAATGGCACTGCATGCCATTCTTAGACGCTATTTCTCTTTGTAGGTTGTTCTTTATGTTGAGGCGCTTCCCAATTGAATCTAACGGTCGTTGGAAAAAGTTGAACGAGGTAGTTATAGAAGTCAATAAATCAACTTGGGTCTTGGGTTCATTTTTCTTTGTGATTGATAATTTTTTTTTTTTTGAAATATTGGTTCATTTTCATTATGTATCTTGCTAGTTTGAAACACGCTGAAAAGGTGTTGTACATCAAGATTGTAAATATCGTCCGAGATGAATCACATATCGAAGATATTGGACCAGTTTTAAGGGAAGGTCTGAATATAATTTAATTTAGCTACATATGAATTTCTGTAAGTAAAATATTAAATTCTTAATTAGTTTAGTGTTACAAGTTGATGATGGTGAAAGGCATCTGAGGCTTTTTGTTTGACCATGATTATAATATTGCCAAAAATAAACGCTATCAAGGCTCTATTTGGGAATGGAGTTTAGATAACCATGGTTTATTTTTAAGTGGAGGTACTGAGATGAAAACTGTGGTTTGCAAGCCTCAAACTCCAAAAATGGAGATATCTAAACTTTGATTAGATTGGAATTTAGATAATTGCAGTTTTCGTACTTTCAAAGGTGAGGTAACTGCAGTTATCTTAACTCCAAAATGAGCCCCAAATATGGCAAAGTTAAGATTTTAGAGTTAATTCTTTCTAACTTTATGAAACCACAGTTAAGAAAATTTAACTCCATTCCCAAACAGGGACAAATATCGTATATGGTAGTCAACAAGATATGAAATGCCGAACCGTGCTAATTAATTTTCGTGTTAAAAGTTGGATAGTTATTGTTTTTAATCCGCAAATACCCGAAGTTTGATACATGAAGCTGCAGCTATTCAGCTTGGTTGCTAGTGTCAACATTTCGAATACTGAGAGCGGTACATTGCCAATACTGGAACCTATATTTGAAAGCTTGGTTAACAGTATTTGAGAATGAGGAGTTGAGAGATATCTTACCTGGCAATGTCTATTAGTATATCCTAGATTCAGCATCCTTTGGAGTAGAGTAACCCTAATCTCCGTTGTAGAGCCATTGTTGAAATTGTTGTTGAGAGTAACCTTAATGGGGGTTTGTGGGAAGGGTTACGAGGTTATCCTTATTTGACTATATCACCTTTTTTCTTCGCCGCAAGTGCCATTATAGCAAAATGATAATGTTTTTTGTCATTAAGAGGTTCATGCCCCAAATCTTGCTTGCATCTGGTTAAGGCGATTGTCACCTAAAGTAATTGTTGTTGAGGATATCTGTACTTTCAGGAATTCAACCCTGATGATTTTGTCTAATCAATGAGGGTTCGTGGGAAGGGTCACGAGGTTATCCTTGTTTGCCCGCAAGTGCCATCATAAGGTTGCATGGACAATGGATATAGGGACACGGATACGACGTGACGCGATACGGCAACACGGCAAAATCCCAAAATATAGAATACGGGGACACGGCTATATATATAATGATATAAAGATAAATAAGATATTAGTCTATTATGACAACATTACATGAGGGAAAATTAACAAGTCTAACATGCTATACACAAATAACATACTAACACGCATAAAACACATATTATATTTATATGACATATATACAACGCGTCCGATTCGCGTTGCGCAAGTGACTTGTAAGTGTTGGTGTCCGATATGTGTCGGACACGGATACGGCAACCCGTTGGAAGTGTCCATGCAACCTATATGGCAAAGCCTCTTGGCATTACGAAGTTTAGGCTTTGAATTTGCTTACATCAGGTTAAAGTGATTGCTACCAAAAGTGGTCATTTTGTATGTTACCACCTGACCTTTCGACTGGAAGTTATTAGTCATGTGCAACGTCCTCATGGGCAACTATACTTGGTTATAGTATGGTATAATATAAGGACATGTAAGAAAACCTATGTCGGTCATGCAATTCAATAAACTTTAATTTGTTTCCAAAATTACCCAAATATAAAAGGACTTCCTAGCCAAAGTGGTTTTCAGTACGTAAATACAAACGAGGAGTCCTTTCTATATATATTCTCACAATTTCATTGTTGTGTGAGCCAAAGGGACAACAGTTAGGTTTCCTTCCCATGCTCAAACATTGGCACTATCCCAAAATCTTAAAACCTTGGCTAGCTGCAAAATTGTTTACTTCATGAGCTTTTGAATATCTTGAAATCCACACATTCTTAACGCCTCAAAATTGGAATCCAAACTTCCAAGTCTAACAATTCTCGGATCTACGTGCTTGCATAGCTAAAGTGCCAAGACATTATGCATACACAGGGAGTTGGCGAAGGTTTAACTATCAAACCGATGCATATTGCAAGAAAAAATATCTTCAAATTGTTTAATTAGATGAAGGTCATGCAGTCCAAGGACGATGAATTCATAAATACCGTCTTCAGAGAGGTTATTAGTACTATGAACTTTTTTGCCTTAAAGCGTATCTCTGTGTGTTTTAAGTATAACTCAAGTTAGGCTATCACACAACATTTTGATGTGTCAATCTTTGGACCAGAGATTTACTCAGCTAGTTCAAGACCCTTCTTGAAGCATTTATGAATTGTCCTCTTTTGGTTTCTTGAAGAACTAATAACTAGAAATATGGTTTATTTTCATTTAGTTCCAACTTCCAGAAGAAAGCAACAGAATCTTCTGTCTTTAGATCAAAATTTGACATTTTAAAGGTTTATTTTCGAGAATTTAGCATCTGCTGGCATGCTTGTACATAGACAACCTTGCCAGCTTGTATACGTGAAGAAAACATGGGTTTCTTTATGCTCAAATTCATACCTCTTTAACTTCGGTTGTCAATGGAAGCCACTAATAAAAGTCGAGTACCTTTGATCCGGGCATGCTTCTGATCTGCTTCCATCCCTTGCAAATGCAGTCACAAGCAACAGCAGCAGTGAACTTCTGATAACAAGTTAATCTAGATAATTTAGAGATCACTAACGAGTTTTGTCTGTTTGATGCCTTGTTGTTTTACTCCAAGCTAGAGTTGGGTTTGTTGGTTCTTTTTCTATGTTAATCGACTGATTTCTGATATGTATGTTACGGCAGGTTTGTTAACTGCCTATTTAGATTTATTCATTTTAATTTCGTGTTTCCCCATAGTTTTACCAAGTAATTTCTAAAATTTAATCCAAGCTATTGGAGTTGGGTTTGTTGGTTCTTTTTCTATGTTATTTCTTCTGATTTCTGATATGTATGTTACGGCAGGTTTGTAATCTACCTATGAAGATTTATTCATTTTAATTTCGTGGTTTCCCATTGTTTTACTTAGTAATGACTAAAAATGTAAACTCCAAGCTATTGGAGTTGGGTTTGTTAGTAATTTTTTTAGATTATTCTTCGGATTTCTGATGTGTATGTTACGGCAGGTTTGTAAATTACCGATTAAGATATTTTAATTTTAATTTTGTGGTTTCCAATAGTTTTACCAAGCAATTACTAAATTTAAACTGTGGCATAGTACTGCATGCTGAGGCTCAGCTATTCATTACCTTCAACCCCCCCCCCCCCCCCCCCCCAAAAAAAAAGTTAGTTTACCCTCTATTTCCTTCATGTCGTTCTTTCCTACTTTGTGAAAGAGCTCATCTCCCTGGTCTTGAATTATGTTTGATATAGTTACGGCCTTAAATGTTAGTCTTGAATTTTCACACTGCTTTTGTACGTTGTTCAGGGTTGACTGCTTTACTCATTTCATGTGTATTTGCCAATTGCCGTGGAGCTTCTCTTTCTCAGTTTTCAAATTATCGTTTAAATTCAGCACTGCTGCTTATGGTTGAAATAAAAAGTTAGCAGAGCATGAGGAATCTTTTCTTTTCCAGTGAGATTTAAAAGCTTGTATATCAGCCTTTTGTTTGGTTATTTCCCTTGCAGGTTGGCTTTGTAACTGGAATATGCTGCACATGTTTCTTAGTAAGGTGCATTGTGGTAAGATATTAAATTCTTGTGTGCTGCCTGCATATATTTCTATTAGTAATTGAGAATTCAGGGGCATTAAAAGTTTAAAGTGGTCATGCCCGACATAAGCGGAAATGAATCTGCTAGGTTTCGATGGTGTACTTTCGTCTGACAGTGATTGTATCTTTAACTGAGCCAATCTCTGCTTTAACCATTTCCCATTAAAACTGGTTGGCGATGGAACAAGATGATATCCTGAGAAAAGACTTTATTTCCCGCTAAAATCGGTTTGGCGATGGAACAAGATGGTATTATGAGAAAAGATATGGTAACTTTTAACGACTGTCCTTAAAATTGATGCCAAACATGTTTGACCTGGTGTCACATTCCTAGTAAAATGCAACTGTAGGCCATAGAACCTTGTGATTAGGTGTCCAGGTGGTGAATAATTAGGCTGGTCTTTTTGGTCATGCCAAATTAGCTCATAGATTATGAGGAAAATTCCAAATTCCTCTTAACAAGGAAAGAGTGTAGAGGAAAACCGGAAAAGGGAGGATTCGAGATATAATTTGCTATAGGAAATAGCATTCATCTCCATATGGAACGTAGGAGCCATAATATTGTCATTCGCATGATTCAATTTTTTTTTTCTTTTAGGGTGTTGCCAAGATACTCTGCAAAATTAGAGCCAAATTAAATATATAAGGCACATTGCCAATGTGTATGTAAATCATTTAACTTTTTAGGGTTTGATAAAAAGAATCTACTCTGTAAATTGCTAGATGGCGATTTCTGCATTTGACAAGGATGCTGACGTCGATGTCCTTGATCATCCTGTTCTGAACTTCATCTACTACATTGTCAGTATTGTTCACTCAAAATTCTCACATTATGATAATCAAAGTCATTTCCCCCTAACAGTTTCTGTAACTTAATTGTTTCAGTTGGTAGAGATTCTTCCATCAGCACTCGTGCTTTTCATTTTAAGGAAGCTTCCCCCAAAACGAGTTTCTGATCAGTACCACCCTATAAACTGAATATAAACCTTGGTGTAGCGTTCGATAATGAAAGGTAATATTTTGGCTTCTGATTTTACTTGCAATTTATTTTTCTCAAGTGATTAATGAAATCTCTCATTTATCTTGAGCAGTTTTGCAACCTCAGCTGAGTCTGTTAAATAGCTGGCTTGTTGATATTGATGGCAAATTGACATCCAACTCTATCCAGATAATTCTAATCGATGGTGTCGTTATCAAATGTTTTGAACTGTTCTTTTTCCGCCCTTTTTTAATTTGGTTTGTTACATTTGATAGAGGATAACCACCTAAATAATGTATGAGCTGTTCACCGTGTGAAAAACTTTTCATGGTATTAAGCTAATTAGCAGCTGAAGTTGACGCAGATTTTGTTAGCTTAGAGTAAGATTACTACAGTACCTGCACTATTTGTCCAAGGATGGGGTGATGTTTCTTTTTGGTATTTGATTTTTAGAGATGGTAGAAGTCTAAAGTTCACGAGCTTTGTATTTCCGCATCAATAATTCTGCACTTTCAGTTATGACAGAAGTTTAAAATTATCTTTGGATAGAATAATGGTGTGTATATTTGTATTTATGGTCTTCGGTGCCGTTCCTTTTCATCTCATCTCATCTGAGCGTATATTTTAAGCTTGTGATCCATTAAACATGTATGTTACTGTGGTGTACAGATGTGCATTCATGCTGATTACTCGTCAAAATGAAGTTGTGTGCTTAGGTTTTTCAACTCCATTTTCTTATTATCGTTTCCAGAACAAAGAACAGGGCTAGCTGATTGTGGAGAAGCACATTAGGACATTTAATTTCTTCATTGATTTATTAAGGAGATAAGAATAAATGTAGTTTGGTAAGTTTGAATTTGAGGGTTCATCGATATCTTTCTAAAAGCAGTAATTGCATAAAACACCGAGCTATGGTTTACTTTGTATGATACTCGTACTCTAAGAGCAACTTATTATTGAAAATGCCCCATCTGATCGTCAACCATAATTTTTGGAGACCATTCAGTCTTTATGGCTACCAAGGCAAAACAAGTTTAGAGTTAAAACTCCGACAAACATTTGAACGGTTCAGAGTGGAATTTCAGTGTTTTAAAATGTTCTGACCAGTTATAAAGGAGTTGTTTGTTTAAATGATTCACCTGTGCGGGGGTAAAAGTGCTATATAAAGTGAACTATAGCTGGGTATTGTGCAATTTAACGATAAAATTAATAGCTCAACAAGAGAATAATTTCCTTCTGTCAATCATGACGAGTAGCGCTGTCAACTCCATTACTATATTAGCAAATGTACAAAGTAATTGTATCCCTTTCTCCAGATATGACCGAAAACCTTCCTAAGCTTTGCATTTCTGATGCTGCGGAGAACAAGTGGCAATGGAGTGAGCTACAACCGGTTTAGCCCACGCTTTAATCTCTCTCTTCATCTCTCCAGATCGAAAGATCCATTGACATGCTCAACTTTGAATCAGGAATGGTATGCAATCCAAGTTCCATGGAATTAACATTGGAAGTTGTGCTGGAGATAGCTAGAGCTCTCAAAGCCATATCTTCGGTTATATATTTTCTTCTCTCTACT
Source organism: Agapanthus africanus (assembly GCA_030015575.1). NCBI lineage: Eukaryota > Viridiplantae > Streptophyta > Magnoliopsida > Asparagales > Amaryllidaceae > Agapanthus > Agapanthus africanus. The sequence continues at coordinate 738,504,955 of CM057340.1, forward strand.
TGTCATTTCTTCTTCTCTCTACTTGTCTTTCCTTTGCTCACTGTGATCTGTGTGTGAATAGTGAGAGAGAACTGGAGAGGCTTTTGAGTTGATGTGATTCTACCACTTTTCACCGTTGAGTTAGCAATGTAAAAAATTCTATTGTCGGTAAACCGTTAATTTTGTGCCCACTAAATCAACGGTGAAAAAGTGATGGAATCACAAGAAATTTGGTGTATCCACATCTTACATGATAAAGATGATGATGATGGGTGTCGATTGTCGGAAAAAATCATGGAGAACGTATTTTTTTAAAGCCATAGAAGGAAATTCATGTGTGTGTGGGTGGTGTGGTGGGGGGGGGGGGAGAGATCGCCTTTGGGCTCACAAAGCTTCCTGACTTCTAACGTCCAAAAAGTTGTCATCTCTTTCTCTTTCCGGTATATATTTTGAATATAGAATAATGGAGGAAAGTGGAGGCTTTTTCGTCAGGTAACGTCAAAAAGTTATATTCTCCATCATTTTATTTGACGATTGGTACCGTCCATCTTGATCGTCATCGTCTAATATGTCGATACACCAAATTTCAATTCTATCACCTTTTCATCGTTGATTTAGTGGATGTAAAATTAATGGTTTACCGATAATAGAACTTTTTACATTGCCAAATCTAAGGTGAAAAAGCGTTAGAATCACATAAAATTTAGTGTATGAACGTACGACAAAGATCAATATGGACGGTGTCGATCGTTGAATAAAATGACGGAGGGTGTAGATTTTTGACATCACCTGACAAAAGCTCTTTCCTCCGTTATTCTATATTGAACAATCTCTCGGTTTGCAGAGGAGTTGTTGGTATGTGGTTTTGACATTGGCCAGCATTTTCCATGCTGAAATTTGCTGTTAATTTTAGGTTTTTAATTAAAGAGATCACTTTATATTCAATCTTGACTTGTTGAAACTAAAGACAATATATATGTAGGCAGAGACATGTATTAATAATTAACTCTCAAATTAGGATTAATTCTAGTTTTGATTATTATAAAGGAAACATAAATGCAATGAAGGTTGGAAAAAATGGTTATTTGTTTTTACTGCTTTTTCTTAATTAGTACATAAGTACTTTGGCTATTTAGACCTATAATATGAGGCTTATTCACTAAAAACACCCAACATGTTTGAGTTATTTTAATAAAACTTCCATTATCTTTGAAACTATCAGGAAACTATCAAATATAACGGTGCCATGTCAGCGCTGTCTGTATCACCTCATTACCATGTAAACCAAGTTGCCATGTCAAAAAAAAAAAAATTTAAAAATCCCTAAATTACCCATTTTTTAACCCTAATCCTAAACATAATTTCTAAACAAAATAAAAAAATAATAAAAAACCCAATATCACTACTGGCGCCGACATCACCACCGTCTCCCTTCCCCCAACCCCCACCCTCTGCACCCACGTCATCTTCTTCACCTTCTTCTTCTTTCCCTTCTCTTTCTCGTCGTTGCCGTCGGCGCTCCACCCTCAACGCTCCCCTCAAGCCTCACCGTCTGCCCCCACATTACCATCATCGTCGTCGTCTTCGTTAACAACTTCTTCTTCCCTTTCTGTCGTTGTCGTCCGCGCCGCCTCCATCCTCTGCCCCCACACCCCCACATCATCTTCATCATAACCATCAGCATCTTCTTCCTCCTCCTTCTTCTATCTTGCCGGCGCCGCCCTTTCCGTCCCCCACTTGGATCTCCCCTCCTTCAGCCAGCGCCGCTCTTGTCTCCTTTCGACCACGCCGTCCCTTACTCCGGCTCCCCTCCTCCCGACGGTTCCGTCTTTGGCTCCGACTCCCCAAAAAGAATTAATTAATTAATTAATATTTAATAATTATTAAAATTATTTAAAATATAATTTATAATTAATTTATTATATTATGAAATGGTAAAATAATCATTTGACATGAAAAGCAACATTGATATGGTAGTTTAAGGTAATGGTTTGTTAAAATGGCAGGCTTGTTTTTGGACCACATGCATATATATTCTACTTAAAAAATTGTATAAGCATGATGAGCAACTCTTTGACCTAATTTTTTATATTGGTTTTCTTTGTTTGAAGTCAGAGAAATGAGATTCAAACGGAAGATGTTGCGATCTACTTTGAGTGGCTTAATTTATTATCATTATTATCCACGTGAAAATATCTAACGAGTGAATATGTGATCTGGATATATACGTTGTGATGCTGAGAATAATCCTCTGTGCATTACTCCTCGAGATCTCTTTTTCTAATAAAAGATCCACAAGTTTTCCTTCTTTTAGGATGAATTATATACCGAAAATTTCCCGTTTTTACTTTATTCTCAGTAATTCTGTGATCAACTTTTCAACTTGGCTTTATTAAATAAAGGCTTGTACTGTACTTAATGATTATTAGGGACGTAAATTGACCGGGATAATCCAATTTGGATCCGTTTTCGAATCCGACAACGTGCGGATATGGATACTGAAAATCTATATCCGGACAAGTTTTTTAGTATCTGGATTCGAATTCGGATCCGACTTCGATACAAATTTCCTATCCAAATCTGAATCCGGATATCCGAAATAATGGTACCCATTATCCAACTACTAATTACTATTAGTTATAATTAGACTTTTGGATGGTCCGCTGACTTGATGTTATATGAAAAAGCCATAATTTGAAACTATTAAGATATATGGATTTGATTCGATTGTTTGAATCTAAAAATATTGGTAGTTCCCTATCGTTCCGCTCCGTCAGTTCCTTCCTTCGCTCCACTTGACTTCGTGAAACCCTATCGTTCACTGCGTTCACTTGCTTCGTTTTAACTCAACTCGCTGCGCTCGGCCCTCAAGCGGCGGGGCCTATGCGCCAGGCTTGCCCCGAAAAGGATCGTTCGCTTCGCTCTCTTGCCGGAACCGAAAACTCAAAAGGGCAACAACTGCAATATCGTTCGTTTCGCTCCCTATTTAAATATTTTATAAGTTATAGTTATGAATCATGACTTTTTATATTTATCCGAATAATATCCGTATCCGATTTTAGCAAATATGACTTCAACAATATCCGATCTGTATTCGTATTCGATTTGTAGCGGATACGGATGGTAAATTTTTATTGCCGACAACTATCCGTATCCGTATCCACATCCCAAAATAGGTGTTGGATATGGATATGGTAATGCCTATATCCAATCCGTTTACATCCTTAATGATTATTCGCATTGCTGACCGCACAACATGAAGGTAGCCACGAAGTCTTTCCATCACTGTATTTCCTAAAAGCACTTTTAACAATTTGGACACCCTTCATCGCCCCTTCACCACTGCATCCATACCTGTTGCCCTCATGTATTCCTTTTTATGAATAGTTGTGTTCGCTCTAAAATTAGATCTGCACTAATAACAAAAATAATTAGCGCGATACTATATCTCTCGACTGATGGGCCGTCCTTAGAGTAAGTGGAGAACATTCTTCCTTGACTAAATAGAAATAGAACCCTTGGTTACATGTATAGAATTTATAAATAGCACAACAAAAGAAAAAGTCATCCGACCATCATATTATTGATAAAATTGGGTTACAGTTACATATAATTTGATAATAAAAACAAACTCTCAAACCCTTGGATCATGATCCCGTCTTGAAGACTGAGTGCAAGAGCAGGGATGGACATCTGAATCTCCTACACCGCGAGTCTCATGCCGAATCATGATTCATCGGCCTCACTACTCGGCCTGCTCTTAGTACCCGAGTACAGGAATGGTGGTCTAAATGTCCATCGAGCGGAAATCAAATGTAGAACTCTAAGTCACTCAAGCAGAGTGCTGCCTTGTAACTAGTTATAATCATACAATTCTACTAAGTCACCCAAAACTCTAGCGGATGGAGTAAAAAATATAGCTTGACAAACTATAGGGATTCTAGTCAAGGATAACAAGTTTACAATTTAGACCGAATGGACGACTTAAATTGTCAAACCTTAGTCGGAAACTGTAATCTCATTCCAAACCAATCTGGCTCTGATACCAACAAAACCATGTCACGCCCCGCTTACCAAAATACGGAATACGAGAGATGACAAGGAAAGCTATGCTCCTACAGTCGAGAAAATATCCTGTCGTAGTCACACTTCGGGTTCTAGCATTACGTGGTAATCAGTAATCATAGCACAAGTAATGAGAAACGCAGTCACTAATTCTATCAAAACAGATATGAGATTAACCAGATGGAATCAAAGGGCGTAATAGCGCTGACGTCGTCGATCTAGATATCTGCAATATTCTCGAGGCAAGGATGATCCTGATCCGATCTAAGTCCACTTCTTACTCTGAGCATGCATACTCAGGTCGTCAGAATGACACAATAGCTATATATATAAATATGTAATATGTGCAATGATGATAAACATAAAGCAGTAAGTATAGAGTAATGATGCGAGTATGAAATAACCGGTACATGTAACGATAAAGCAGGTGTATCAGATCAGTAATCAATACAATGTCCATGTCACTAAAGCAATCAGTCTCTAAGTCTCAATGTCCAAGTCACTAAACTTATCGTCAGTCCAAGTGTGGGCGTCAACCACCGCAGAAGTATCCCCAACCCAAGGGTAAGCCCCAGGGGCGAGGGAACACGGGCCCGAATCATGATCAGTAAGAATCAGAAACACGATTAGTACAACTCCCGAAATCACTAAATATGCCGGCAGTGGGACTCCTGAAATTCCGTTGATCGAACTCACACTCAAACTACCCCACACCCCGCGGTCTACATTCAACACCGACCATGAATCTAAATACTAGTCGCTCCATGATAAGTCTACGCGAGAATTGAAGACATGGTCTCCATCAAGCATGTCTCGACTGGTATCCAAGATAAATGGACAGTGCTCGATATCTTACCTATGACGCTAATATAAGTGCTTCCATACCCGTTCCATACCAGTTATAGTTACACTTATATATGCCCCACAGGCGTCGACAATGCAATAACTAAATGGTTCCGTTGATTGTGTGCAAGTACGTGTCACTTCCACTATTCGATCACGCTTTTACACTAATGTACTTGCCACAATCCAATCACTAACATTTATCACTTGGTAATGTAACACGGTCACTAGGATATCGATGTAAATGAACAATATTTACAAGGGTATAACAGTCATGCAACATGATGAGGATACAGTAAATGCACCACTGAATACATGTGAGCAACCGGTGTCGGTTGGATTAGAAAAATCAAATAAAATCACACGTACATAATTTGGCAAAACAATATAAAAAGCATAAATAGTGTATTAAATTAACTCTACAGTAAAATTAGTTTTAAGTCAATCGGGTTTCAGGTTTGTGAGTTATGGTCATTCCATTTTAAGTGTTTACTGCTGGAAATCCAATTTCTGAACTGGAAGTCCGTTTCGTAACACGTTTTACTTTCTACTGGGATCATAATTAGGCGACGCTACAGTTATATAATATTTATATTTATCTGTTATGTTTCCAACGCATGAGATGGATCAATAATATCCACTGTACGCAGGGAGATATGCACTGTCTAAGGTTAAGGTATACATTCTGGTTCTGCACGAAACTGCAGTACACATCGACAGTTTAAAAAGTGTTATAAATATCAAACGATACTGGAATGCGGTGAGACCAGTACCGTTAGAAATCTAATTCAATTATATACGGTTTTATCTATGGTTACACACACTTGCACGCTTAAACAGGGAGAAACATACGTTCCAAAACGAGTACAGGTAAAGACTCTGGCTCTGGACTGCAGTCTAGAGCCATGAATCGCCTAAGTTTTCATTGTCACAACTTATTAAAATTCAGAGATCAACTATTGGCTACTGTAGGTTTATCTGTTTGCTTTGATACGAGCCCTAAATTATTAGGTTACAAGTTTCATTCAGTTTAATATAGATTTTAGAACGTGGCATGTGCGGTGAATTCCAGATTCAACGTCGTCTTTTGGGGGCGCCGTTACATAATTTAAACTTCACTATTTTCATCCCAGTTTTCTGTATGATGTTCATTATCAGTAAAAGGATCTATCTATAACAAGTTCTATCATTTTAAGATATGTTTTGATCTAGGGTTTCACATTGATCGATCTTGATTATGCATATCAGTGTCATTCGAGATATCTATTTTGATTAGTTGACATGAGTTTTTATCAGTTCAATTTCTAAATATTATCAAAATGAAAATAACAATCACTATACGGGTTCCAATCACAACTACTAACTTACCACGGTTTATTATTAAAACTACCGCGATACTTTGCGGTAGATAGCTAGATACACACACACTCACATATTTATACACATCGATCTATTATTACTATAGCATATAAAGCAAGTGGGGTTCACTTGGCTTGGTCACTGACATGGAAGCGATGAACGTGCAGATTATTCGTCTCGACACACAAGGCAACAGTGAATGTCGCAGAACTGGCACGGCGCGACACGAGGCTCGAGCGCGATAGAGGTTGCGACGGATGTGTGCGATGTTGCGACGGTGATTGCGTTGATAACCGTGATAGTTACTACGACCTAAGCCACAGCTTAGTCAGCGACAAAAGCGAAAACGACAGCGGATAAGGCGACCGATACATGTGCTTGATGAAATGCCGGGGCTTGATTTTGGTGTCGATGAGACACGGAGGTAGGCACGGCGAGGCCACAGTGCTGGGGTGCGATTTGGGCACAGCTTGGCACGGGCAGCGACGACAGCAGTGAGGAGGTAAGATGGCAGCAGTGAGATGGCGGCGGCGGCCTTGACGGCGGCGGCAGTGAGTGTTGGCGGCTGTGGAATGCAGTGACCGATGAAAGAGAGGTGTGAGGCTCAATTTGTGGTGGTGGAGGTGAGTGAGTGTGGAGTTGAGTGAGTGTGGAGGAAATGTATGTTGGCTATGGTGCCCTTAAGACAATTATTGTAATCACATGCACGTGATTATGATGATTGAGAGATGACCTATACGGATAGAACAGTCTTACTCAAAATGATAATATACTATCCGGTTTGTCTTTATCATCATGTACATGCTTTATGTGGTATTACAGATCACTATTACATGTTGATAGAGTCCATAGGATTCTTGCTTGACTACCAGTATTATGATGGCGATCATATACGTGGGAGCTGGGTGGTCTATAAGCACATCCTTAAATGTCCCTAGTCGTGGAAGTATCGAGACTAAGTATCGATACTCCAGAGTAGACTAGTGTGTACTGATCGAGACCCCGACGAGGGGCGGTGGCCAGGTCTCACAAGCCATTGGTATTAGTTTGTTCACTTAAGCTAGTATACATGTGCTCATTAGGTTATGAGTACACTGGACGGACTCGCTGGGAACATGCTAGTTTGGTATTATATCTATTGTCAGATAGCAGTTCCCAGGTGACATGTGTACAGGTTAGTCTGTCGACCTGAGATCGTTATTTGTCTCGCGTGAGTTCCCACTGTGCTTTGATTACTACCTTACCACGGCTCAAAGGAGTCGTGCAAAAAGGTTTTAGTTGGGTACAGTCCAGAGTCACATGGAGGCAGTGAGCGGATCGCCGGGGATTCGTCTCTCCCGGTATTGGGGGTTGATGTCGCGTTGTGCACGGGTGGCCACCACCAGAAAACCTTGGCCAAGGTAGTCGAGAATTACTGATCAGGGATCAGTAGTTTCTCAGGTGGTGATGGTTTACATACCGAAACGAAATGTCGCGTTATTAGGGATCTGACTTTATCCACGCCCTAGACTCGATATGCGATACTTTTAGACGAACGGACCGGACTGTAGGATATTGTCATGGACATGCTTAGTAGGGGTCAGGATGAGTTTGCTCGTCGGCCTTCCTTTCGCTCAATACCTGGGTAGCCGTTATGTACAGCTAATGCCGCTGACGTGCTTGTGGTTAAACCCACTGCCAGCGTATTGACGAGTCTTTAGAGTCCCACACAGAGGGTTTCCCTGTTTCGGGCGAAACGATGTAGAGGCCGTATGGTTTTACGACAGAGTTCGATCATATACGTGCACTTGTGCACGTATCGTGATTCAGACGGTTTATATTAGTGGCTTTGGTTTAAGCCGGATTCTAGTATTATATTGTTGGATTATTTTCGTCTCTTTGTATTCATATTTTTCGGAATACGGATACGGGTATGTATATATGGATGATGGGTATTCTTGTAATTCATTACAAGGTGCTTCTAGAAGAAGACACCTCATTATGTTTAATAACCATTTGTTTAAATGGTTATTTGAGGTGGAGGATGAGGTGTGCTTGGCTTTAATTGATGGCATGGCTCACTTGGTGACTCATGGGGTGACTCATGAGTTAGTATTCTAGCATGCTTGATATTTCGTTTGTGTCGTGAGATATTTCTTTAGTTGATGCATTATTTTTTGCTCACAACACTTAGCCATTTTCACTTGAGTTTTGCTTCATGCTCACACTCTCATCCCCTCTTGCTTCTTCTACCTCCACCCCAAAAGTCTCATGTGTTGAGAAACCTAGGGTGTCATGAGACAGACTAATCCATCATTAGACTTTATATTCTCTAGGCTATCTAGTTTAGCGGACTAGGTATCCTAGTTACCCCGTATATGAGATTGGAGCTCGAAATACAAATCCTCAGGTGGATTGTCTTTGATGGAGGAAGACCGGCGACCAAGCTTGATCATGGTAGCCACTAGGAGCTTGGGATGATGGAAGGAAACGGATCATTCGATATAACCTTTCTTAACTCCTTTATAGTTTGCTAGCTTTAGAGTTTAGGGTAGATCCGGGCATCGGGTTGTTCTAGCGCCAGTTTAGAAAATTTTTGTTCCGCAATCGGCCACGGTTTGATGGCCAGGGCGCTGGCATAACCCAACATGGTATCATATCCAACCCTTAAACCTTATACTAGCAGTTTAAACAATGTTTAAAGTATCGAAACTGAAACAACTCCGAAACAATACGCCAAATGTTCCAGTTTCTGTCGAATTTTTCTAGTCTTCAAATTTTTTTTAAACAATTGCAGAAGACTACTTGTGTGACAACTAGAACACCCTCAAAACACGAGCCCCAAAATCCATTACTTGGCCAGCGAGAATGAGAAAATCCCAGCCTGGCCGGTCTTGTAGCAATTTTTGGACTTGAAATTTTTTTGGTGTTCTAGTCTCTTGAATATTGATTTTCAGGTATTGTTTGTTTTTACCCAGATTGCATATTATGTTATCTTTGGTTTGGGGGCAATACGGAGTATTTCGAAGTCGCTATTTTTAACACTGTCTAAAAGTTTTCAGTACATACATTACTATCTGTGACCGTGAATGTCATTAGAGCGGTACAACTCGTCTAATTGCTATATGTCTTTTAGACGGGTTTACGAACATGATATTCACGTTGATGTTCTGTATTGTGTTGTGGTTGTGGTTGGATCGTCGTGGTGGATAGCCAGTGGTGCAATGGTAGTACAGTTTAGATTCATTTGTACATTTGATATTGCGGGGCGAGCGTCCGACATGTGGACTGACGTCTCTGCCAGCTTGTATATTATTTGTTTAGGGCACGACCGGGTTGAGGTCGATATCACCCTTGTATATATTTTTCTTTTCTGTACTAGGATTACCCCACGGTGGAGTGCACCAATAGCCGGGTTCTAGAGGGCAACATGTCCGCATCTCATGGCGTTGAGATGTAGGGGACCTTACTCTAGAATTGGCGGGCTATTCGCCGCACTCGTAAGGGGTATAGGTTGACCCAAGGTGGAGTGCTCAAGTTACCGGATTCTGTGAAGTGCTGGGTGGCCCATTCACTTTGTTGATTGGGATTGCCTCACTTCTGGGATTGGCGGGTAACTTGCCGCACTTGTAAGGGTCCAGGTTTTCATTGCACAGGTTATCCACACGACAGGGAACGTCGGGTCTCATTTGCGGCTCAAGTGAAACCCGAGGTTCCAGGATTATCCACCACTATGTGTTGCTTGTTGAGATTCTGTGATGTTGCTTATATCATGCTTGGGACGGATGTTATATATATTTATATATATACTAGTAGATGTTGTATATGTTTTGCACCCGCCCTAGTCCAGCACCCGCGCTAGTTCAGCACCCGCTCTGTCGTTAGTTAAGTAACCTAACGGGTGATGACGGGGCCCAATGGCGAATGCGGATGGCATATACGTACATTATATTTTCGTTCCTTTATGTGGTGTGATATGTTTAATTGATGGGACTGCGTTGATTCTAATCAATGCAAGGAAAAACAAACTTATTTGAAATTGTTGGAACCAAGTTTTTTGATAACAGACATTACAGACGTTTTCTTTTGCTTTGCACAGTGGTATTCAATTGGGAATATCCTGCACTTCATTCGACGAGGAAAGAGCCGGGATCTCTTCATCGGGAGTGACCTCTTGAGCAAAAGTTTGCGTCATCGTAATAACTTCACTATAGTCGATTCTTTTGCTTTGCATCGTGGTATTCGGTTTGGAATATCCTGCACCTCATTCGATGAGGAAAAAGCCGAGATCCCTTCACAGGGAGTGACCTCTTTAGCAAAAGTTTTCGCCACTATATATTTGTAAAACCACTCGGTTCCTTCAACGATATCAAGTTCATTACGTTAAAGGTTTTTCACCAAAAACCAACCGTAGCCCTCCGTCATTTCAGATTAGTATTGCTTAGTATTTGTGCTACGTATGTCGTGCATTGCTGAGGCGTAGTGTGCGGTAGCTCTGTAATACTTTTCTGTTGCATGGATATATGCATTGGTTAGGACAGTCGTTCGACCTTGTTGACCTTGCCAAAGGTCTGTGCGGGTGGGTCTAATGCAATTAGGATAATGACGGGTTGAACTTGACTAGGACCCTTTGACTTGTTGACCTTGTCAAGGTCACTTGGATCCTATGGGTAAAAACCACATCGGGAGTTTCAAACATACAGAAAACTTGCCAGACATGCGCATACCTTCTAGAGTGTGGTGACTTGAGTGGCTTCCATCAAGTTATCATGCGATGATAGTTGGATCCCGATTCCCACTAATGAGTAATTGTTACTCCTCGGGTGATTTTAGATGATCTCGACTAATTCTCCTTTTAGGTTTAGAGGAGAATTCGAGAAAACAGTGGGAGACATCCTGATTAGATAAAGTGTTTAACGATTCTAATCTAGGTTAGAGTGCACGCTGAGTGTTTCTTTTCTCTCTTCTTTGGTAGCTACCATGACCCGACCTTAAACTAAAACTCTTTAACCAAGTTAAACCGAACCTTCTTAAAAAACTTTGGCGTTTGGATTGTCATAGTCGCATATATCATTGCCGCTCCTTATTTCCCCCAATAAAAGAGCAAAGCTCTGTTCAAAATTAATGAGGCAGCGCCTCACGTGCCCTCCACTAGGGCGCCAGCACCAGAGCCAATTTTATAGGATTAAATCTTATGGTGACGCCTCACGTACTCCTCACACGTGCACCAGTGTGCAAATCACAAAAGAATTTATTAAATTAAATAAGAGTTAAAACTCTCAGGTGGCGCCTCACGTGCACAACACGTGAGCGCCGACGTCCAGGTAGAATTAAATTCCGCTTTCTGTTAAACAGAGCCATTGGATCAAAGATCCAACGGAGATGATAAATTATCAAAAATGCAGAATTAAATTTTGTCGAGAGAAAACATTCCCCAAATTTTTCTAAAAAATAAGAAAGATACCTTCGGTTGGACCATAGAATAAAATTCTATTTTGGATATATTCCCTTAATTTTTCTAAACAAGAAAGATTGCCTTCTGTAAAACAGAGAACTCTTGGATTAAAAATCCAATGGTGATTAAAAACCACTATTTCACAAGATAAAACTCTGCATATGGGAAAATATTTCCCCGATCTTGTTAAAAAAAGAAAATATGTTCTGTAAAACAGAAACCCTTGGATCAAATATCCAATGGTGGGTAAAATTCCCCAAATCAATTGGAATCTCTCAATGAGAGATTTCCTCAAAACTAATTAATAAATTGTCTCTACTATATAACCCCCCATAAGCTTCTAAAAAAAAAGAGACATAAAGTTTTAAAAAGAATAGAGAATTAAATTCTCAAGGAAGAAGATTTTCCTCCTCAAAACTCTAGGTAAATAAAAAAAAAGAATAGAGATCAAAATATCTCATTTACCTATTGAAGGGTTTAACCCTTTTAAAAGAACTTTGTTCTTTCTCTGTATCTGAGATCCGCGAAGCAAGTTTCCTACAAGCTGAGAATTTAATTCTCATTGGGAAGAACTTATTTTTGAGAATCAAAGATTCAGAAAAGAACCAAAAATTGAGCAAAAGCATGCAAGAGAAACCTAGTTCTTATAAAAGAACTTAGTTCTTAAAAATGAAGCTTGACCCTAGATCTTCAAAACAAAGATCTTAGTGATCATTAATGGGCAAAAATGCCATCAACAGAGGAGAAAAGAATTCAGCGCTCCATATGCTTCCCATGTGGGCGCCTCGCGCCTCATATGGGCGCCAAAAAAGAGAAGAGTGCTTAGCACTCATTGGGCAACGCCTGGCGCCCAGCGCCGCACGTGAAAATCACGAGTGCGCCATAAAGTGCTCAGCACTCTATAAAAAAAGAGAAAGCGCTAAACGGCTGAGTGTTCAACATTCATTGGGCAGCGCCCAACGCCTCACGTGCTTCCCACGTGGGCGCTGTTCAGACCATAATATTGCAATTCATACGTCCCACTTTTATTCATTTTATAAGTAAACAGGTACTCTTGACGCACGTTTGTTGCATATTACAGGATACAGACTCTTGGATACGAACACAGTGAAAAAGACGAAAGTTGATACAGAAAAGGGACTTTTGACCAACAAGTAGACGGATCCTACTCAAACCTAGACGAAGAACAATTCACAAGGCAATGCATGTCCGAAATGTTAAAGGAAACGGTTAAAAGACCACTACAAATTTCACTGAAGATCTGAAGAAGACTAAGAAGCCAAACAGAGAAAAGTTATGAAGAACTAAGAAGCCCTAACAACCAAGATGCAGCTCAGAGAAATTGGTGAGCTGAGCTCACCAAAGGGCCGCGGAACCGCGGCCCAAGCTAACCAATGCCGCGGTTCCGCGGCCATTTAATGCCCGTGTCGGCACTGACTTCTTGTGTCGGTGCGTCGGTGCGGGTGTTGGGATTTTCCGTGGGCATATCTGTAAAATCATGTGTGCGAGACTCTGAAACCCTAATTCTCCTGTTTGCTTATAAATTGTAATCAAAAAAATTGTAAAACCCTATGCCTCTTTTCAATCAATAAAATTCAGAATTGCTGGAAGTATTATTCAGATCTGTTCTATATTGCTTGGAGGGAGCCGTCAACCTAGTAAGTTATTTTATATCTTTGTTTTAATTCTTTTAGTTAGTATGTCTTATCATCCCCTAATGAGCGAGTAGTCTCCTCGCTTGTTAGGGTTAGCCTTAGGAAAGGTTTGAGAGATGAGATCTCTCACCCCTTTCATGCCATCCACACCTAAGAGTTAGAACTCCATGCATGCATGCACAATCGCTCCCTACGGCATCCTACCCCACGAGGTAACGATGAACCGTAGTATAAAGGGCCGGTTGCGCGTGTTTTCCATGGGGGTTAGGGTAATTATCAATAAACGAAGGATACGTATCTAGAGGAAGAAACATCTTCCCAAAAGACTTGGATCCACTTTATTGATAATTACCGTAACATCTAATAGATCTAAAATAGGGCAATGAAAGCGGTGAGGAAACCTTTAATCTCCAAACTTCCCCTAAACCTAACCCTAGCAAGACTTTAATTTAGATTAATTTAGTTCAGTGATAGATCTAGTTTTTTAGATTAAATCAATCCAAACAACATTTGGAATCAACTCGTAAAGACACAATAAGAAATCTACCTATCTCTGTGGATCGACCCGTACTCACCGGCTAGCTGTAAAGCGACGCCGTTTCTGATTGCGGTAAATACAAGATATCATATTAATCAAATGGCGCCGTTGCCGGGGATGGCGTAATATTTCTTTTTGTGTAATTTCGGGTTGATTTAATTTTTTAAAAATTATAAAAATCAGAAAATAAAAAAATACAAAAACATTTTATCGATTTTTATCTGTTTGAAGGGTTTTAGGGTTTGAATCTTGCAGGAACAGCGAAGGATTGCGAATCTGGAAATTCACAGAGGGCAAAACAAAATAAATCATATCAGAACAGAGAGCAAATATCATAACAGAGGAGTAGAAAATTTTTCAGAGCCTGATCACTCCAAAAGACCGCGTTTCCGCGGCAAAGGTGGGCCCCAGACCGCGGTTCCGCCGCGCATTGGCCACGTCAGCACCTAAAAATTTGCTGGTTTGTTTCCTCCTTCTCCCCTCTGCAACCTACAATATATCCACTGTGAAAATTTTCTGCAGGAATTCTTTGCGCTAAAAATCTTCTCTACCCTTCTAAATAACAGATTTTCTGCAGGTTTCTTTGCGCCGCGCTAAAAATTGATTGCAAGTGAATTTTATTGTTTTGCATAATTTAATCGGACTTTAAGGGGCTAATTGACCAAACTCAGATGGGGTGGGGATTTCATCACCCTTCCCAGGACCCCAGAAAACACCTAAAGCATGTGCATTGACCACAATTAACTAAAAAAGACTAGACTCAGACCTAAGGACATCGAGCTCAATAGGAAAAGGACTAGTATAGGCATCGACCGTTTATCCTAACTGACCTTGCGGTGTCTAGGCTAGTGGTTATTAATTAGGCCCACTGTAGTGGTGGTTCCTTCCCACTTACCTGGCCGTACTCGTCAGGGAAGAGGCGGTTTGAGGTCCTATTTCTAGCCCTAGTTAGGAGCTGTCTAGCAGACCTAGGTGACCCTAGATCTAGGCCTGATTGTGCATGTGTGGTTGATACATTTGTGTCACGAGTCCCTTTCCAAAAGCCTTTTTGCAAAACTCTCACATAAATAAAAGAAAAAAAAAGAGAAAAATCTTTTCAAAACTTGCAACTTGTCGCTAAGAAACCTTGCAACTCACTTCCATCACTTCCTTCCATTGACGTTATCTTACCCCCACATTCTGTTTTTCTATTTTTTTCTGACTACACTACTCCTTTAGTGTATGTCACTTTGGACTAGGGATACTAACGCCCGATTAGTCCGTGTTTCGTTGGTACCGACCAACGAACCTTTCGACGAACCCTTTGTCGACATTCCGTCCATTTCCTTACCTCCACCTTCAAATTCTTCTTTCGAAGGTATGTCGGGACACGACCCCAACGATACCTTACCGATGGGAACGATTCCACCTCCGTTAGGTGCGAATAACCCGAATTTTCCGCCTGTTGTAGCGCCCGCACGAGTTGCGCTCCAGGATCTCTTCTATCCCGTCCGCACTTCTTTACCTACATGTCTTTCACCCCCACCGGCAAATGGGGACAACTTTGAAATAAAACCACATTTCATCAATATGCTGCCAAAATTTCATGGTTTGGAATCCGAAGATGCATATATCTTTATCAATAAATTCCAAAACGTTTGCGCTATGATGAAAACGACCCAATTAAGTGATGGCGCTATAAGGTTAAGGGTTATTCCTTTCACCTTATGTGACCTAGCCGAGAAGTGGCTATATAGCACCGCATCACATTCCATTAGAAATTGGGACGAGTTTGTGAGAGCTTTTCTGAAAAAGTTCTATCCTCATCACAAAACTGCTAGAATCCGTAACGAGATTATACAATTTTCACAGCTTTCTTCCGAACCATTTTGAAAGTGCTTCGAGAGATTTAAAGACCTACTTGTTCAATGCCCTCATCATGGGATCGAAAGTTGGCAACTTTGCCAAACATTATACGAGGGATTGAACTCGGCAACAAAGCAGTTGCTAGAAACCATATGTCAAGGTCATTTTCTTTCCAAGTCTAGCGACGAAGCGTGGCAGTTTCTTGAGGATCTTAGTGAGCAAACAATTCAGTGGGAGAGTACCAAGACGACATCATCTTCTAGTGGTCAATCTAGGGCAGGCATATATCAAGTAGATATGTCGATTGCTATGAAGGCCGAGATGGCCTCACTTATGAAAAAGCTAGAAGCCATTGAGACAAAAATCTCATCGTCTTCTCCTGCCCCTACTTTACCCACACGAACTGTTTGTGCTTGTTGTTCGGCCCTATCACATCTCACCGAAGAGTGTCCTTATAATGCACCTATTCAAGGACAAGATCAAGTCAATGCTGCATTTCAGCAACGACAATGAAACGACCTGTACTCTTCGACATACAATCCGGGATGGAGGAGTCACCCAAATTTCACTTGGAACCAAAATCAACAAGTCCAAGGAAATAACAATTTTCAAAGACCTCCTCCACAACAACAACAAGCACCTCCACAAACTCAAAACCAGCAACCTTTCCAACAACAACCTTATACAAATCAAACGAACAATTTTGGTCAACCAAATGATGATAAGGTTATCTCGCTAGAAAAAAGTCTAGATGCATTTCTCAAGCAATCTACTGAATCCGCAGCAAGATTTGAAAATTATGTTCAGTCTTTGATGAATAACAATGCCTCACACGATCAAAGTATCAAATCTATTGAGGCACAAATTGCACAATTAACTGTTGCGTTGAGCGAGAGAGAAAAGGGAAAGCTTCCATCTCAACCATTGCCAAATCCCGGTCACACACAAAACGCATATCACAATCACAATGTAAATGCGGTGATCACGTTGAGATCCGGAAGAGAGTTGCAAAATAATATGGGAACTCATGATGACATCCCCGCCGGTGGTTCTTCTTCTTCTTTTTCTTCGTCTTCTCCATCGTCATCTTCCCCTTCTTCATTTTCTTCACTTTCTTCTTCACCTTTTTCTTTAGAGCCTATTCTCTACCCTTCACATGGCTCTACTTCTTCTAGCTCGAACGGACCCATTTCTCACAACATGAACACATCTACACCGGGATCCGTTCCTACTCCACATTCTACTCCACAGACATTTGACTCAACGAATTTTCAGAATGCTCCATTCCCAAACAGGTTGAGTCCTAATAAACCAAATGCACAAGTGGAGAAGATTGTGGAGATATTTAAGCAGGTTAGCATAAATATACCTCTCTTGGATGCTATCTAACAAGTCCCTTCATACGCGAAAATCTTAAAGGGCTTATGCACCTCGAAGAGAAAGGCATCTCAAGTACCCAAGAAAGTGCTAGTGGCTAGTGCAGTGAGCAATGCTATTAACCACCATCAAACCTTACCCCAAAAACGAAAGGACCCCGGCTGTCCTACTATTTCAATCACAATTGGGGATAAGAAAATTAATCGAGTACTTTTAGATCTTGGGTCTAGTGTTAACCTGATTCCCTACTCCGTGTACGAACAATTAGGGGTTGGAGAGTTGAAACCCACTCGTTGTACTCTCCAAATGGCTGATCGATCAATCACCCATCCAAGGGGTCAGCTAGAGGATGTGTTGATCAAAGTTGGGGAGTTCATATTCCCCGTTGATTTTATTGTTATGGATACACAACCTGTTGCTAACCTAAGAAACCAAATTCTGGTGATTCTCGGTCGACCATTTTTGGCCACTTCCAATGCTGTAATAAACTGTCGCAATGGCTCCATGACTCTATCCTTTGGGAAGATGTCTAGTGAGTTCAATATTTATAAGATGGGAAGTCTGCCCCCCGTGCCTAAAACTAGTACACGAGAAGTTTGCTCTATTCACGAAATCACGCAGGAGGACTGCGAGCTTGAAAGATTCTTGTTTGATGAAAACAGTTTTGACGCCACTAGTGCGTCCCTCCTTGAGCCTACCACCGTTGACACAACCGATATGGATTATGAATGTTTCACTTTTTCGGATGATGACGACTCACAGCCCGAATATGAGTCTTTTGAATTTTTTGATGAGTTAGTCGAACCACCCGAATCGGTTGTTTGCAGTGATTTCGAACCTGTGTTGGAGTCCTTTGAGTTCGAGTTAGATTCCGCAATGATTTTTTCGCCTCCGAAACTCGAACTCATGTCCTTACCGCCTCACCTTAAATATGCTTACATAGGTGTGAATGAGACTTTTTCCATTATAATATCAGCCTCTCTAGCCTTCGAGCAGGAGAACGCTATTTTAAAAGTCTTACAAGATAGGCGGCAAGTTTTCGGTTGGACTAGGGCGGACATCGAGGAGATCAGTTCCCTTATAATTGAATATCATATGAAATTGATGGATGATGCCAAGTCAATAGAGGACCCACAGGAACATTTTGAGGTTATTGTGGTTAGTCAACCTCCTCCTTCAGGAGTTGAACCACCTCCATTTCTTTTCAGAAGATACGAGAATGCCAATATTTCACTGATTGCTGATCATTCGCATTCTCGTTTTGATTCATCACCACCTCCTGTCTATTCACCTCCATACCTTCCATACCACCACTTCTATCTTCCCCAATTCTTTTTGGACCGCCACAACTTATTCTTCCACCAACCAATACTCTTTACTGATAAATTTTTCAACTGGGTGGTGTTGACTTTTGGTCTATGCAAAGTTTGGCAGTAATGTCTAACATAGTTTAAATAAAGTTTGGGGAAGGGCCCTTCTGTATATATTTTTGTTTTCCTTAACAATAAAAAAAATTTATAAATAAATAAACAGGGAAGTGCCGGTATTATGACCCTCTTGGTTTAGTATAACAGTGAGGACACTGTCAAGTTCAAGTTTAGGGGTATGCTCGGTACGTCTTCTTCCTTCGCATTCATTTGTACATATTTTTGCATTTGCATATTTATTTGAAAACCCATAAAAATTTGAAAAAATTTAAAAAATTATAAAAAATATTGTATTCAATTTTGGCTTATTTGACTTGAGTTTGACAAATAGGTTAACTGGTTAGGAACAACTAGGTCTTAGACTTAGTAAATTAAAAACCCTAAAAATAACCTTTCTTAAAGTTTAACGGTAGAAAGTATATGCCTTGTAGTTTATTTAGAAATAGGCAAATTTTAAGTTCGCTTCTTGGGCTAAGTCGAAACAAGGGAAGAATATTGATGTTCTTATTAGAGTATAAGTTTGAAAAATAGTTCCTAACTTAAGTCTAGATTCTGAAAATGTATACCCTACAAATTGCACAATCACGCACCTTGAAACTTGGAATAGTAGAAGAGACCTTGAAATGCTCTTGTCTAAAAGTCCTTAGTACAATGAAAATAAAGAAAAAATGAATAAAAGAAAAAAATGGACACTGGTTTTTGTGATTACTTAAGGCTGTAAAAATAGAAAAATCTTTAGCGAGGGTGCTTCATCACCTAGTGCCTTAGACCAACTGGTTTGGGAGTCACTGCTAAAAGCTTTGGGTATTGCAAAACTAGGAAGTACGCTTCAAAGTGCTAACGCATCTTGTAATCGGTTTTTGGTACCTCAAGAAGTATTAACAGTCGCATGAAGGATGTGTAAGCGAAATTCAAAATTCACGAATTAATAAGTGCTTTGGACAACGGACAAGGGCATGATTGCTTGATTTGAATTTCCAAGTGTAGGGGTGATCTATACACACACGTAGGGGTATGTGATTGGAATTTAGATAAGAGAGAGAAATGAAAGATAGAACTTGTATCTTTAATAGAGTGATAGAAATTCCTAAGTGGAGATGGAACCCTAGAAGGAAGACTTAAGAGATGCCAAAAGCTAAGTAGGTCTACATAACATATATAATCTTAAGTTAGATGATTAGGAAGTGTGAAGAATGTGGGTGGATAATTTGCGAGTCAAAAGATAATAGAATTTCTTGTTAGAAAACCTAATTGGAGAACAAAAGTTAATGGGCCGAATTGATAGGATTTTGTGGGTGTAATCCGCTGAAAACCCTCAGGAGACAACACTCCTCCTACTAGGGACACCTAGAGGTTTAACGGCTTGTTGCACGTGCTCAGTGCAATCGCGTTTCCCTGCAAAAGTGTGGTTAGGATTTTAGTGAATAAAAAAAAAATATAAGTTTGCTCGAGGACGAGCAAAAGATAAGTTTGGGGGTATTTGTTCAGACCATAATATTGCAATTCATACGCCCCACTTTTATTCATTTTATAAGTAAACAGGTACTCTTGACGCACGTTTGTTGCATATTACAGGATACAGGCTCTTGGATACGAACACAGTGAAAAAGACGAAAGTTGATACAGAAAAGGGACTTTTGACCAACAAGTAGACGGATCCTACTCAAACCTAGACGAAGAACAATTCACAAGGCAATGCATGTCCGAAATGTTAAAGGAAACGGTTAAAAGACCACTACAAATTTCACTGAAGATCTGAAGAAGACTAAGAAGCCAAACAGAGAAAAGTTATGAAGAACTAAGAAGCCCTAACAACCAAGATGCGGCTCAGAGAAATTAGTGAGCTGAGCTCACTAAAGGGCCGCGGAACCGCGGCCCAAGCCAACCAATGCCGCGGTTCCGCGGCCATTTAATGCCCGTGTCGGCGCCGACTTCTTGTGTCGGTGCGTCGGTGCGGGTGTTGGGATTTTCCGTAGGCATATCTGTAAAATCATGTGTGCGAGACTCTGAAACCCTAATTCTCCTGTTTGCTTATAAATTGTAATCAAAAAAATTGTAAAACCCTATGCCTCTTTTCAATCAATAAAATTCAGAATTGCTGGGAGTATTATTCAGATCTGTTCTATATTGCTTGGAGGGAGCCGTCAACCTAGTAAGTTATTTTATATCTTTGTTTTAATTCTTTTAGTTAGTATGCCTTATCATCCCCTAATGAGCGAGTAGTCTCCTCGCTTGTTAGGGTTAGCCTTAGGAAAGGTTTGAGAGATGAGATCTCTCACCCCTTTCATGCTATTCACACCTAAGAGTTAGAACTCCATGCATGCACGCACAACCGCTCCCTACGGCATCCTACCCCACGAGGTAACGATGAACCGTAGTATAAAGGGCCGGTTGCGCGTGTTTTCCATGGGGGTTAGGGTAATTATCAATAAAGGAAGGATATGTATCTAGAGGAAGAAACATCTTCCCAAAAGACTCGGATCCACTTTATTGATAATTACCGTAACATCTAATAGATCTAAAATAGGGCAATAAAAGCGGTGAGGAAACCTTTAATCTCCAAACTTCCCCTAAACCTAACCCTAGCAAGACTTTAATTTAGATTAATTTAGTTCAGTGATAGATCTAGTTTTTTAGATTAAATCAATCCAAACAACATTTGGAATCAACTCGTAAAGACACAATAAGAAATCTACCTATCTCTGTGGATCGACCCGTACTCACCGGCTAGCTGCAAAGCGACACCGTTTCTGATTGCGGTAAATACAAGATATCATATTAATCAGGCGCCGCAAAAGAGAAGAAAAGAGTGCTTAGCACTCCACAAGCTGTCTAAAACGGTTGAGTGTTCAACACCTATTGGGCAGCTCCCAGCGCCTCACGCGTTTCCTATGTGGACGCCAATAAAAAGTGCCTAGCACTTCATATAAAGACAAAATGAGTAAAGTGTTCAACACTTATTGGGCAATGCCCATGACTGAAAGCTCCACATGATTATATGTGGGCGTCAGAACTCATATAAGTGCTCAGCACTTTTTGCATAAAAAAAGAGGGACTGAATATGTTGGGTTTCTTAGCATCCTCACTATGTTTTCTAAGGCATCAAGCATGCAATTTTAAAAAATCTAGAGTGCTAAGAAACCCTAAACCAAGGATCTAACTAGAGAATTAGGATTGGACAAAGCAAGTAAACAATTTTAATCTAAGTGAACAAGGAATAGAACCTTTGTAGACCGGTCCTTCACTTCTAAAACTCCGTGTAGTAGTCCCTTCGCTCCAAGTAGTGGTCTCCCGGACTCTCGTTAGGCTCCACTAGGCGAAAAGAACAAGCTTTCTTAAAGAACTTCGAGGCCGAAAATGATCTACGTCGAGAAATCTCCAACTCAAGCTACCTCTTCACTAATTCAGAATTAGTGAAGCAAACAAGCTATACTAAATGGCTAGTCTAGTGTAGATTGATGAAGTAGGAATTTTACTCACTTTAGAATAATTTTTCTCACTCTTTTTCTTCACCTCAAGAAAACCTAGCAAGCTCAAAGGTGATGAAGAAGAAGATGAAGTGGTCAAGAAGGGAAATCATGGGTGAGAAAATATCATATATGAACTTATGTAGAGACTTAACCATAGCTAAAGATAATGGTTAGGTTAATAAATATGTAGAGTAAAACAAAATTAGTGGACTAAGTCAATGGTTTCCACAAGCTTCTCAAAGCATCTAACCATGGTTTTTTCCACCTAATTTTGTTTATTCCATAAATAAATAATGACCATAATTATCTATGGTTTGGTACGAGTCTCATACACCCATGTACAATATATCATCAAGCATGACACAAAGAAAAATACATTAATATATATCACACATATATTAGATGTACAATGAGAAAAAGAAATTCTTAAGTGAGCTAATATTAGTTAATATATATATATATATATATTAATATATCAAATATATAATTATATATTAAATTATTAAATCAACACTTGATTTAATAATCTGGCTATATCATATATAACCGACTAATATCATTTATATCAACTTATCGAATCAACACTTGATTCAATAACCCGGCTATATCACATATAACCGAACGATATCACATATCGCGAGATTAGAATATGGTATCACATACACGTATTAATCTCGGTCCCGCACATATCACATATGTGCCCTACTTCGTTTCGCTTGAGCCAGGAAACTTCTGTGTAGGACTCTAAAGACTCGTCAATACGCCGGCAGTAGGTAATGATCATATCAGTTACCCACAAGCCGTCAACGGTACTAGCTAGACGTAACGGCTACCCAAGTATTGAGCGATCAGAAGATCAACAAGAAAGCTTGGTCATACTCCCGTGAATCTAATAAGTAACACTACCGTACAGTCTGGTCTCTTCGTCTGATATGTCGCATATCTAGTCTGGAGGTGGTAAACGTCAGACCCCAATAACTTGATAAGTCATTCCGATATGAGGCTTATAACGGGTCGAGAAACTACTGATAACACTTACCAGTAAATCTCAGTATAAGCCCTGGACAGGGACTTCCTATTATAGCCAATCGAGCATAGCACAATATCAACCCCCAATACCGGGAGAGACAAAACCCCTCCTATCGCTCATTGCCTCCATATGACTCGGGAATATACCCAAAAACCACCGTTTTGCACGCTCTCTTGAACATGGTAAGGTGGAAATCAAAGCACAGTGGGAATCACACAAGACTCTATGACGATCTCGGGTCTACAGATTAATCTGTACCAGCGTCACCAGAGAACTGCTATCTGACGATAGGTATAATACCATCTAGGAGTTCTCGGTGAGTCCTGTTCAGTGTGCCCAGTCTCCATTGAGCACCCGTATACAATCTTTGATGTCAAACACCAATGGATGTGGGATCATCCATCACCCATCAAATGGGTCAAGAAACGTAAACGCTAGTCTACTATGGAATATCGATGCCCTGTCTCGATACTCCCACGACTAGGAACAATTAAAGGATTGACTTATGGACTACCCTGGACCCACTAGTATGATCTCCATCATAGTCTTGGTAGTCAAGTCCATATCCTAAGGGCTTTATCAACATGTAACAGAGAGACAGTACAAGTATACATGTTAAGATAAAGAGTAACCAGATAGCATACTATCATGTCGAGCAAGAAAGTCCTCCCCATATATGTCCAAGCCTCCACTATAATATACAATCATGTACAATAATGGGCTCTAGGGCATACATACAACTAACAATCTCCCACGTGCACTAAGGCCAGTTGTTGTAGTATCTCATACCCAACATCCCTTAAAGTCTCTATAGGAAAAGGCCTTCGTGAGTGGATCCGCCGTGTTATTCTTCATGTCAACTCTCCTGACCTCGATCTCCCGTTGATCAACCATCTCCCTGATCAGGTGACACTGCCAAAGAATATGTCTGGATCACTGATGGGACCGGGGTTCCTAGGCCAAAGTCACAACTCCATTGTCACTACAATGGTAGAAACCTTACCAAATTCATCTTATGAACATCTTTATCCAGACGACCTCTTTGGTAGCATCGTTGGTAGCGATGTATTCAGCCTTCATCGTCGAGTTTGCCACGATATCTAGCTTGGAACTCTTCCAACATACCGTCCCTCCACTGAGGGTAAAGACAAAACCCGCTACTGTCTTACAGTCGACCTTATCACTCTGGAAGCTTGAATCGGTAAAGGACTCAACATGGAGTTCGCCGTTACCAAACACCAAGAACGTTTCTTTAGTGCTTCTCAAGTACTTAAGAATGATCTTCACAGCTATCCAGTATTTCTCCCCAGGATCTGATTGACATATACTCACTATACCTAGTGAGTATGATACATCCTCTTAGATCTATCTCTATAGATCTTAATCACTGGATGTAGGAGGCATCACCCAGATCCTTCATAGAGAAACATTGTGATAAGAGGACCTTGACCGAGTGTAGCATAGGAACGCCATTTCCTATCAAGAGTATGTCATCCACATACAATACGAGAAAGACAACCTTACTCTCTACAACCTTCTTGTATATACAAGGTTCATCAACCTTTTTGATGAAGTCAAACTCTTTGACCGCCACATCAAAACAGATATTCCAACTTCGCGATACCTGCTTTAATCCGTAAATTGATTTAATCAACTTGCACACCTTTCCGCTGCTCCCACTGTCTACGAAGCCCTCTTGCAGTGTCATGCACGCTCTCTTCTAAATCACCATTTAGAAAAGGCGGGCTTGACATCAATCTGCCAGATTTCGTAGTCATGGTATGCGGCGATGGCAAGTAGGATCCGGATGGACTTAAGCATAGCCACTGGAGAAAAGGTTTGATCATAATTTACACTTGGTTGTTGAAGAAAACCTTTTGCTTCAAGTCTAACTTTGAAAGTCTCAACTTTTCCATCTACACAAGGAATCTTCTCAAGATCCACTTGCTCTCGATGGGTTTTACCCCTGCAGGTGCAACTTCCAAAGTAAAACTTTGTTGGTGTACATGGATTCCATCCCAGATCGCATAGCATCCAACCATTTCACAGAGTCCCCACTCGTGATGGCCTGCTTGAAACTAGTTGGGTCATCATCTTTCATGATACAATCCTCGCTCCCACTGTCATTGAGAAAACCGTAGTATCTCTCAGGCGGATGAGAAACCCTACTAGATCTGGGGAGTGGCTGAGGTTCGTTGGAGACTATTGAATCCTCTGGTTCCACCAAATCATCAGCTATAGTTTGTGTAGCTGGAACTTCTTCCAGTTCTATCTCATGACCACTAATTTGTTTTTTTCAAGAAATTCCTTTTCTAAAAAGGTGGCATGCCGAGAAACAAAACACCTTTTGCTCCTCAGTGTGGTAGAAGATATACCCTCGCAAATGTTTGGGATATCCAACAAACTTACACAAAAATGACCTTGCCTCGAGCTTGTCCGGATTTTGCCTTTCAACATAGGCCGGACAACCCCATATCTTAACTCGTTTAAGACATGGTCTCTTCCCATACCATATTGCATATGGAGTGGTAGGCACGGATTTGGTGAGAACCCTATTCAATAGGTATGCGGCTTCTCAAGCGCATAACCCCAAAATGAAATAGGTAACTCAGTATTACTCATCATAGAGCGCACTATATCTCATAGGGTGCGATATCTCCGTCCCGATACACCGTTGTGTTGTGGTGTATATGGAGGAGTAAGCTGAGAGAGAATCCCATTCTCTTTTAAATAGTCCAGGAATTACATGCTCAAGTATTCTCCTCCTCGATCAGATCGCAGGATTTTAATACTTCTACCCGTTTGGTTCTCTACTTCGTACTTATATTCCTTGAATTTCTCAAAAACTTCAGACTTGTGTTTCAACAGGAACACATGTCCGAATCTTGAGAGATCATCAGTGAATGTAATGAAGTATGAAGAATCAATCCTGGCATGTGTAGACATGGGACCGCATACATCACTATGTATCAGTCCCAAGAGTTCAATAGCTCTTTCTCCGTGTCCAGTAAACAGAGTTTTGGTCATTTTGCCTTTGAGACATGACTGGCAAGTTTCATAAGATGTAAATTCAAACAGGTTTAAATATCCATCCTTATGTAACTTAGCTAGTCGTGTCGTATTGATATGACCTAGTCTACAGTGTCACAAGAAGGACTCGTTCATTTCTGAACTTTTCCTCTTGTGTGTGTTTTGCACGTTAAGAACTGTGGTTTGATTTAGAATGCATATGCCATTACTTAACGAGCCTGATCCAATCAACTTTTGATGTAGGAAAATGTTCATAAAATTATCCAGTAATACAAAATTATATCATTCTTTACTCAATAAAGAAACTGATATAATATTGCATATCAGGTTCGGTATGTAATAACATTCGTTCAGAATCAATGTATTACCAGTTGGTAATACAAGGTGATAATTGCCAACTACTTTGGCTGCAATATTTGCACTATTCCCTACTCTTACAGAATGATCACCTATTCCCAGTTCTCTACCTTTCTTTAGCCCATGTAACATATTACATATGTGGGATCCCGATCCGGTATCTAATACCCAGGACGTAGAGTGTACTGAGAAACAGTTCTCGGTAACAAACACACCAGAAGAAGATGCATCAACATGCTCATTCCTCGTTTGGGTGGCGTGAGAATCCGGATATTCCCCTATTTCCTGCTCGGACTTATAACAATTATAAGATAGAGCGGAACCAACGATCCTCAGCCCAGTATAACAAGCGGGTTCGGTCAATACATCCATATTATTATCTTGATTAAGGCATGTCACGGTCACTACCTGGAGAGAGAGAGAAGAAAACACTCTGCGTATGCTCTTGCAAGATTAGATTGGTTATTATTTTATCTAATCAGGATGGCTCTGATTGGTAGAGATTTTGCGTGCGTTTTGAATCAAAGTTAAGAATATACCGCAATCAAGACGGTGTCGCTTGGTAGCTAGCCGGTTGAGTACGGGTCGGTCCACAGGGAGATGGATTCCTATTCTTTATGTTCTAACGAGTTAAGTCCAATTATTGTGGGTTTTGTTTTAAAATCCAAGAATGAAATTAAAATTGATTAAAAGTCTTGCTAGGGTTAGGATTAGGTTAGTTTGGAAAAAGAATTCTACTCAATGCTTTCTTTGCCCTAGTTAAGAATATAGGTGTTAGGGTAATAGTCAACAAAGGGGATTAGCACGACTAGAAAGAAACTTAGTTTCTTCCTTTTGGTCCTTGTCCGTCCTTTCTTAACTCTTAGCCCTAACCTCTATTTAAATCAATCACAACCGGTCTAACTAGGGAATCACCGTTATCTTGTAGGATAGGGTGCCGTAGTGAGCGGTGTGTGTTTGATTTAAATAGAGTCCTATTATAAAAATTATATGGGCAAAGAAAGGAGAGAGAGAGATTTACTTCTCTCTAACCTTCTCGATCCTAACCCTAACAAGTGAGGAATTACTTACTCATTAGGGAAGTTATGATAAGATTCATTTTTATAATTTTAAAAGACTATCTAAGTTGCAGATAATAAAAGACAGATAAAGATTCAGGAATTAAATTCAGATAAAAGAATGCACGATAAAAAATAGAAACACCTTTATTGATGACCTCTTGACGATTACAAGAAAATTGAAATTTAATCTAGAAATTAAAAAGAGGCATCTCAAAAGAGGCACCCAAAAGAGGCACAAAAACTAAAGAGAGGCATCCTTCCTATTTATAGATAGGAAAAACCCTAGGTTTACATTCTGATCCATACATGAAATTACAAAACAACCCCAAAGACCGAATCAAAGCACCGACACCCCACCAACACATGCGTTGCACGTGTACTAAATGGCCGCGGAACAGCGACTGAATTCCCTATTTGGCCGCGGTTCCGCGGCCATATGGTGAGATCTCTGGCTCATTTCTTCAAGGTTGCTTCATGTTGCCTTTTTCTTCTATTTTCTTCACTTGGTTCTTCAGAATCTTTTCTACTTTCTTCCAGATTTCCAACAGTGCAGAATTTGTGGACTTTTACCGTAAGCTTCGCGTTGAAGTCTTTAATCCTGTGCTGCCCTTTTACTTTGTGCATTGAATTGTTTACTGACTTTCATTTGTTCCTTGAACTGGTAGGCGGCATCATACGGATTCATCTATTGTTGGTCGTAGTCTCACTTTTGTAACGTCTTTTCATGAATTTCACTGTATTGTTCTGAGAACCTGTAACCTGCAACTATTTAGCAGACATGGATCAAAAGCACCTATTTATTTGAAATATGATCAAGAATGGGTGATATAATAATGCAAAATTCTAAGATGAACAGGCTCCCACTGTTTTTATCAAATCTTTATTTAAACCTTAAAAGGTAAGACTAGCCGGGATTAATTACACCCTACAAGTTCGCCAATCTTTCAGCCAGGCCAGTGTCAGTACTTTGAGGGAGGTTCCCCGTGCTTTCGCACGGACCTAATTAAAATAAACCTCGTTTTCCCAGAGGCATAACCCCATTGACACCTTTCTAGTCACCTACTTGATCGGCTAATTGTGAAGTGCAAAACTCTCCCAGGAGTAACTCTTACTCACAGTGGGTATTGTGATCCAACTATCTCATAGAAGGTATGTAATCTCATTACAAATTTCAACACTTGAAATTCCCAATAATATTTTGTCCCAAGCGATTTATGACCATGATAAGGTCAACAAACCACAAACCGCAAGTTAAGTTCAACCCGTTCATTTCGTGATTGAATTAAACCCACCTGCACGACCCTTGACAAGGTCAACAAGGCCGTCAAGGCCGTACGACTACCTTAATCCAATCGCATCATATGCATTGCAGATAAGTACTAATCAGCTACCGCACACTATGCCTTGACAAGGTTAACAAACGCAACACGAATACTAAATAGTCCTTATCTGAAATGACGGAGGGCTACGACAGGTTTTTAAGAAAACCTTTTGCGTAATGAACTTGATATCATTGTAGAATCGAGTGATTTTGAAAAGGAGTGTTTTTAAGGCTTTTACTAGTTTCGCTAAAGAGGTCACTCCCGGTGAAGGGATCTCGGCTCTTTCCTCATCGAATGAGGTGCTGGATATTCAGGAATACCACTATGCAAAGCAAGAACTAGAGAAGCAATCAAAAGACAAAACCGAGTGGGTTATAGCATTTGCTAGTTTCGCTAAAGAGGTCACTCCCGGTGAAGGGATCTCGACTCTTTCTTCATCGAATGAGGTGCTGGATATTCATCAAGGAATATCACTAAGCAAAGCAAGAACTAGAGCTACCCTTTTTGAAAATTTGATTCTACAATATCTTTAGGTTTCTTTCCTTTTCATTAATTTCATTAATGAAGTTCCATCATTTATACTTCCTAAGTATCACAGATAAAGAGACGAAAATACAACGTACGCTTATGCCATCCGCATTCGCCACGGAGTCTCGTTATGCACCATCAGGTTAGATAACTAACGGCAGAGCGGGGCATGACTAGCACGGATGCAAAACATAAGCAACGTTTATTATATATCATATATATAATATAAAGCATTCGTCTCATGCAGTTTTATGATCTCATCACAGAACATTGCAGCAGAAGTCAACATATGAAATATTGGATATATTAGGAGGTCCGTGTTTTAAATTAAGCCAGTAAAAAACACGGATTCCACGGTCGTGATGAATAGCCAAACCCACATCTCTAGACCCCTACGAGAGCGGCAAGCAATCCTACCAATTCTAGAGTTAGGAGACCCGATCTCGACTCCTCGAGATGGTCTCCCACTGGACTCTAGAACCCGGTTACTTGTGCTCCCCTCCTTGGGTCTATCCTAATGCAGAAAAGTAAATAATATACATCAATGGTGACATCATCCTCAATCCGGAAGTGTCCCAATAAAAGAATATTACATACAAATTTTTACATGAATGAAAATGAAAAACTCTCATCTCACGCAAAAACCCCCGGCTATTCAAACACGACAATCTAATATAACATATCACAGCAACAAATAACATCACATTTCATCAATGTAAGTAAATATGTGTATTCCAATTTTCGTTGACGTATAGCAACGAAACCGGAGATACACCACATATTACACTTACGGTCGCAGAAAAGAAAGTGAAAACTACAACAATTGGAATCCGCAACCACCTTAGACATCATAAATTTGAAATATCATATACTCTGGATTTCATGCCTAACTAAATGAATTCCTTAGACATCATAAACCCGGAATATCTCCTATTCCGAATTTCATGCTTAACATTATAAACCCCGCATTTTAGTCTCGATATTGAAAACACTTTTCAATAACTGGTCGGGGAATTCAACAAGATTCCCGACATCCTGATCGAATGCTCGTCGGAAACTTTAGTAGACGGCCGCACCCTCGATGCCGTCGACGAAGTGCACTTAGGAGGAACAGCGCGGCCGCGAGCACCCTAACGGATGCTTTAGGCAACGGGGTTCTTCTACAGCCACTTGGTCGGAGCTATGGGGTGTAGCTATCTAGTAATGTTATCTGGAGAGTATCCGCGTACACTACGTGATTGCGACGGAGTTTTAATCCAAATCAAAACCTCGTGGCAACCGATCAAAAGAGACTAAACTGCTAGGTTTACAAAATTCAAACCAGTTTTCACAAAAATAATTATTGTGGATTCCAAATATTGTATCACATATCACAGATAGCTAGACGATGTTAAACATTTCGATCGAATCAACAAACACCCACATTTCCCAGAGACCTAAACACTTGAGACAGTTTTAAAAATACCCAGACAGCACCTTAAGTACCTACGGACCAACCGAAGAAAGCTCGTTCCTTGCCTCACCAACTGCGTCCGGAACCGCCGCAAACCCTAGGGTTTGGCCATGGTTCCGCGGTCGTATAGTCAAGTTAGGAGATCGTATTTCTTGGGGATCCATAGAATACCCTGCATGATTTTTTGAATATTTTTAACTTGGAAAAATCCAACATTTGGAAAAATTTCCAGAGAGCATGGGAAAATGGGTTTTTGAAGTTCGATCGAACACTTTAACTTCGTTTAGACGACTCCTAATGCTCTAGCTTGGCTCTGATACCACTGTTGGGTTCCTTAGCATCCTCACTATGTTTTCTAAGGCATCAAGCATACAATTTAAAAAAATCTAGAGTGCTAAGAAACCCTAAACCAAGGATCTAACTAGAGAATTAGGGTTGGACAAAGAAAGTAAACATCTTTAATCTAAGTGAACAAGGAATACAACCTTTGTGGATCGGTCCTTCACTTCTAAAGCTCCGTGTAGTAGTCCCTTCGCCCCAAGTAGTGGTCTCCCGGACTCTCGTTAGGCTCCATTAGGCGAAAGGAACAAGCTTGCTTGAAGAACTTTGAGGCCGAAGATGATCTACGTCGAGAAATCTCCAACTCAAGCTACCTATTCACTAATTGAGAATTAGTGAAGAAAACAACCTATACTAAATGGCTAGTGTAGTGTAGATTGACAAAGTAGGAATTTTGCTCACTTTAGAATAATTTTTTTCACTCCTTTTCTTCACCTCATGAAAACCTAGCAAGCTCAAAGGAGATAAAGAAGAAGATGAAGTGGTCAAGAAGGGCAACCATGGGTGAGAAAATATCATATATGAACTCATGTAGAGACTTAACCATGGCTAAAGATAGTGGTTAGGTTAATAAATATCTAGAGTAAAACAAAATTAGTGGACTAAGTCAATGGTTTTCAAAAGTTTCTCAAAGCATCTAACCATGGCTTTTTCCATCTAATTTTGTTTATTCCATAAATAAATAATGACCCTAATTATCTATGGTTTGGTATGAGTTTCATACACCCATGTACAATGTATCATCAAGCATGACACAAAGAAAAATACATTAATATATATCACATATATATTAGATATACAATGAGAAAAAGAAATTCTTAAGTGAGCTAATATTAGTTAATATATATATATATTAATATATCAAATATATAATTATATATTAAATTATTAAATCAACACTTGATTTAATAATCAGGCTATATCACATATAACCGACTAATATCATTTATATCAACTTATCGAATCAACACTTGATTCAATAACCCGGCTATATCACATATAACCGAACGATATCACATATCGCGAGATTAGAATACAGTATCACATACACGTATTAATCTCGGTCCCGCACATATCACATATGTGCCCTACTTCGTTTCGTTTGAGCCAGGAAATCTCTGTGTAGGACTCTAAAGACTCGTCAATATGCCGGCAGTAGGTAGTGATCATATCAGTTACCCACAAGCCGTCAACGGTACTAGATGGACGTAACGGCTACCCAGGTATTGAGCGATCAGAAGATCAACAAGCAAGCTTGCTCATACTCCCGTGAATCTAATAAGTAGCACTACCGTACAGTCCAATCTCTTCGTCTGATATGTCGCATATCTAGTCTGGGGGTGGTAAACGTCAGACCCCAATAACTTGATAAGTCATGCCGATATGAGGCTCATAACGGGTCGAGAAATTACTGATAACAATTACCGGTAAATCTCGGTATCAGCCCTGGCCAAGGACTTCCTGTTATAGCCAATCGAGCACATCGCAACATCAACCCCAATACCGGGATAGACGAAACCCCTCCTATCGCTCATTACCTCCATGTGACTCGGGACTGTACCCCAAAACCACCGTTTTGCACGCTCTCTTGAACGTGGTAAGGTGAAAATCAAAGCACAGTGGGAATCACACAATTCTCTATGACGATCTCGGGTCTACAGACTAACCTGTACCAGTGTCACCAGAGAACTGCTATCTGACAATAGGTATAATACCATCTAGGAGTTCTCGGCGAGTCCTGTTCAGTGTACCCAGTCCCCACTGAGCACCCGTATACAATCTTTGATGTCAAACACCAATGGATGTGGGATCATCCATCGCCCATCAAATGGGTCAAGAAACGTATACGCTAGTCTACTCTGGAATATTGATGCCCTTTCTCGATACTCCCACATCTAGGAACAATTAAAGGATTGACTTATGGACTAACCTGGCCCCACTAGTATGATCTTCATCATAGTCCTGGTAGTCAAGTCCACATCCTAAGGGCTTTATCAACATGTAACAGAGAGACAGTACAAGTATACATGTTAAGATAAATAGTAACCAGATAGCATATTATCATGTCGAGCAAGAAAGTCCTCCCTATATATGTCCAAGCATCCACTATAATATACAATCATGTACAATAATGGCCTATAGGGCATACATACAACTAACAGAATAAACATAGTCCAAACAAGTGCTTAGCACTTTTTCAAAAAAAAAAAGGGAGACTAAGCAGACTAAAGCCCAAATTGGCTAAGTTGCTAAAGTCTTGCAACTGAGTCCAAATGCTCTGTTACTGGGTCTTAAATAAAGAAGATCCTAAAATATTGTTAAGTGGATCTTAGTCTCAAATTGGACTAACGTATCCTTAACAAAGAAATCAATCGAGCCCATATGCTCTCGATTTCCAAGGTCTCAAATATGACCAAAAATTCTTAAGCCCACAACAACCCCTTTTCCCTCAAATATGGGATTTGGTTTAAGGGTACATCTCTCCACGCCTCTGATATATGTCGTTGTAATTCCTTAACGTCTTCAGAGAGGTCGCGGGTCCCGACAACCAACAACTCTTTGGTGCACTTCAAAGTTGACGTGCAAACATCAAATTAGATTGTACCCCAAATTGGGTGCATTCTATATTATCATCGTTCACTCCGCTACGTAACAAATACACGTGTGTGCAATAGCGATAACGGACCGAAACGTCCCTAAACTAATATTCGCCTCCAAAATGGCGACAACGGACCGAAACGTCCCTAAACTAATATTCGCGTCCAAAATGGCGATAACTTACCGAAACGTTCCTAAACTAATATTCGCCTCCAAAATGGTGATAATGGACCCAAACGTTGTTAAACTAAAACAATAGAGACCAAATGCTCTTTTGTTGGTTCTGAAATAAAAATGATCCTAAAAATCGTTAAGGGGATCTTAGCCTCAAATTGGGTTAATGTATCCTTTACAAAAACGAATCGAGCCCCAAACGCTCACATACATTTAAGTCGATCTTAATCTTAAAATAGATCAATGGTACTTAAATAAAAACCCAAATCTAAAATATACAGATTTGGACTAATCTACGACCTACGGGCGACGACATAAATTAGTCTCCGTATACAATCCACGGGCAACCCAAAAAAACAAAAACACACACGACACGAAGTGAACTTCTGGAGCAGAAGAAAGTGGTTACGGGATGCGATAACATAATTAACTGCAGGGGCTTGCATCTGCAGGGAAGAGCGTCCCCACAATCAAAAACTCCTTCTAAACGAGGGGGAATCTAACGAAATCTGCTACAACGGCCGCATCCGTCTAAACCTCCGATATACGGTGCCATAAATCAACTTGGCATTTTCGGAGAGGTGGACGGATAAATCCAAATAGCATCTGTCCCCAAACTCAGGCAAGACGATCTATCCCAGTTCGTCTCTGTTTTCGGCGGTAAACAGATTTTGGCACGCCCGGTGGGACCTTTTCCTCTTTCCACTCCACACTTCGTGTGTCGTGTTTCGCGAACAAAATCGCGGTTTGCTATGGTTGCCCTTGGATTCGAGGTACTAAGATTTGGTGTCTTGTTCCTGTGCAGAAGAGAACATCAATGGCTTCCAACTGCACAAACTGCAACAACTCCCGCTCCGCCCCAACTGGAGGAGTGACTTATGGGCCCAACGCGGCCTCTATTTTTTCAATGCCGGTGGGGCAAGTAAAAGAAGCAACTACTGGATTGTTCTTCGGGACCATGCTCCCACCAATGAGCGTCGATGCCCCAACGCCGCAACCCGATGTTCTCAAGAAGTCGGTCTTCCACCGACTGATGACCGCAACGGCTCCTCTCTACGAGCCGTCCAAAAAGAGGGTCTCAGTCTTTAATAGGCTGAGCCAAAGCTCAAGCGGGCCCGCAAAGAATCCCGTGATTCCCGAAGGGTTTACCCCAAAACGGACTGCCCTTCTAATTCCTGCCGCAAATGAAGCCGTCAAAAGTGCTTCACCAGTCAGGCGATCGGTCTTCGATAGGCTGACCGTCACCATTCAAATTTTGCCAAGGACATAGGTCTTTAACAGGATGGCAACTGCTGGAGTCCCTCACCAAAGCCAGGGACATGAAGAAACCGCTTCCAAAACTGAGGCGGTCCTGTTTGCAAGACACGCTAGACGTCGCCACTGGCACCGGGTGAGAAAAGTTGGGGGTAACTCCCCCTCCGGTCGTACCCCACCAGCTCCGATGGTAGAAATTGATAATGCTGTTCCAACCGGGAATAGCTTTGAACCGCTGAAGTGAGTGCGCAAAAACTCCTCCACAGCGGTGCTAAAGAAATCACCTCCTCCTGTTGAGGTCCCTGTGTTGGAAAAGCAGGAGCAGCCCTATCAACGGCTCTCCTCCCAAATTCATAGAGTCTGACGAAAAGTCCAGGACTCCATGATTGATCAAAACTACTCTCGTCGACCGAAGAAATCGAAGGCTCGGCAAGAGGAAGACCATCCCTCAACCATACAGCGATGGACTTCTTCCATACGGGTCCCTGTTACAACGGCTCCTTCAACTTCAACCTCCTATAAAAGGAGGAGGCTGGAGAAAATCCCACCGCCTATGGAAAATTCCAAAGGCGCTGGACCCAAACGCCCCAAGTCTGGGGGCATGATAGTGCATACGGTCTACATGGCTTCCGGGAAAGAGGAAAGCCGTGCTTCCGTAGCTCATCGACAACAAACTCGGTCATTAACAAAAGCTCAGGAGCAACAACAAAAGCTCCAGAAGATGCTGGCGAAAATGGCAGCACTCACCGGACAGAAAGAAAGTCCGGGATCAGCGAGCGAACAACGGAAAGAGCAGGAGACCGATACAGAGTTCCTGCGAAGGGTGATTGAAAGGAAGGACAAGGAGACTGCAGAACAAGCCGCTAACATAAAGCAGATGGCTCTTCTATTCCAGGACATGGTTGGAATGATGATCTAGCCAGAACCTCCAGCCGAAGATCTGCCGATAATCATCGAGGATGACAGAGGGGAAACATCAAACCCTCTTCCAACTTTATTAACAGCTAAGGAGGAAACAATCTCCAAGGCTGCTCTTGATGACTATATAGCTCAAGAAATACGAGCTCATCAAGCGAATGAAGCGGCTGGCCAAATCGTCAGAACTGGGCGACCATATCCAGGCTGGTATGACCAAATCAAGTACACACTGGGATATATGATCCATAAGTTCTATGTGTATAAGGGGATAGGCAACCCACACCAACACGTCGCACAGTTCATAGCTTTGTGCGGCAATACTGGAGGCGATGAGAAACTGCTGCTTCTCCAGTTTGTTGGCTGTCTGTCAGAAACAACATTCGAATGGTACTCGGAGCTCCCAAATGACTCCGTGAGGACATTCATAGAAATAGAACTGCTGTTCACACAGCGGTTCGCCAGCACAAGCGAGCGCACCTCGATCACGACATTAATCAATGCCAGGGTAAAGTCAGGAGAAACTTGGGTCCAATACGCGATCCGGTGGCGGAACCTATGGTCGAAGTGCGAACAACGCATCGAAGAATCCCCTGCCGTGGGCATGTTCATCGGGACACTTGATCCGCAAACTACTGTGTCCCAGTTCATGACGTTCTTCAAGCCGACCACCTTCCAGGCTCTGATTGACAAATTGGCCCAAATGGACCAGATGGGCCACGGGGCTTCCTTCTCAAAAATGGACCCTCGAAATGCCAAGGATAAAGGGAAAGCGGCCTTCGTTTCCAATACTCAACAGCAACCGAGTGACCCGAAACTGGTTGCTTGCTAAAACAACATGCGCCCACATCTATCCTTGGAAGAATGGCTACGACGTGCTTACTTGTTTCCCCGTGACAAGACGAGAAGACTGTTCGAGCTTGCAGTGCGCAACAAACTCATCACACTGTTAGACCCATGACGTCCACCGCAACCCGGCGATGTCAACAACCCCAATTACTGTTCCTATCACAGAATGGTGAGCCACCCAATTGAGGATTGCTACATCTTCAAGAAATGGGTCGAGAATCAGTATCAATAGGGGAAGTTCACGCTTTCTGAGAACTGGAGGGTAAACCCGCCACAGAAGCACGTTCCCAAAAATGTGGATACGCCGGGGGCATCATGCTCGCTCATAGAAGAAGCTCCATGGGAAGTCATTCTTTCAGCTAAAACCAAAAGAATGCTGAAAGATCTACAGGCATGTCTGGCAGTCAGGTGGAAAAGACCGCTTGAACCCGAAATCATTGAAGGGATGCTGAAACCCCGTCCCATACCGAAAACTGTCGACAAAGGGCAAAATCCCCAAGTCGAGCCTTCAAAGTCTTCGAAGAAAAAGAAGAAGACCAAGAAGGCTGTGCAACTTGCCGAGTATGACAACAAATGCACAGGCATACAAAGGTACATTGACGCGCTGGAGGAGTACAACCAGAAGGCGCGGACACCGGTCACCCTCGAAGAGTTTCTCAATCATATTCTTGAGAACGAAGATAATGACAATGATGAGGAAAACAACTCATCAGAAAAACCGAAGACTATGTAGCAAGTTGCCACATGTTCTCCCATTCGTCGTTAAATGGCGAAGAAGCTCCCTCGGCGTCAGAAAACTACGCAGAGAAACTAGGGGCAGGATCGGCGCCAAAATCCCTGAAACTGTCAGAAGACCCAATCGATAGGTTGTTATATGAAGCCTTTCGAAAAAGCAAAGCCGACCGAGAACGCGAAACAACCATATATGAAAAGGCTAAGCGTCAGCGTCAGGATGAAGAAGCTGCGGCAAGGATGAGTCGTAAAGTACTCCAACCAAGCCAAAGCACAACTAAGAGCAGGATCAAAGAAGAGAAGCAGTTTGACAAAGCCCTATTAATGGGAATGAAGCTGCCACCTTTCGTGGAAAACACTCCAGGGGTCATATGCCTCGACGGAGAGGATTCACATCCAAACTACTGCTTATATCATCAGAGGGTCACTCACCCCACCGAAGAATGTAGTGCCTTCGAGAAGTGGTGGCAAGGATATGTTAAACACTTCAAGAGGATGAAACGCGAAGCTCGTCGACAGCAAAAAAGTTCGGTAAGTGCGTGCGAGAAAACGACTGGCAACTGTCATATGGTTGATACCAGTTCGGAAGGGGATAAACCCCAGGTTCTTACCTTCGGGAGCGATTCTGAGGACGAAATAACCCTCAGCCCTCTCTTTAAGGACTCTACCTCCGAAAAAGAAGAGGGGGAAAAGAACCATGGGAACATTCAGCTGCGTAACCGCACGCTGCCTAAAAAGAACCTCGGACCTACAAATAAGGGTTCGCGCAAAAAAGACAAAGGGAAAGAAAAAATCCCTAAGGAAATTGCCCTCGACGAAATTCACCTTATAGCACAGCAAAACCTGGAAGCTTATAAGGCAAGGATGACACGGTCATATAAAAAACTGACTAGGACGAGAACATTCGGCCAAGACGAACTCGTGCTAGTCGTCAAAAGACTTATGATCCCCAACCGTGCAAAATGGAGGGAAATTCGAGCTGAACTATGAAGGACCGTAAATCATAGACAAGGTCTACCAAGGTGGAGCCTACCTGCTCATGGATATGCAAGGCGAAAGACCCTTCCGGCCAATAAACGGCTGATTCCTCAAAAAATACTACGCCTAATGGGTTAAGACCTAGGTCAATGATAGATGATGACGCTTGTGTCCGCTCGCTATCTTCCTGAATCAGAACCCTAAAAGCAGTATCCAAAAGATCCGTCGCCTCAAAAATGGCGATACTGGACCGAGACGTCCCTAAACTAATACTTATCCCAAAAACGGGAATGAAGGACCGAGATGTCTTTAAACTAAAACCTCGCCTCAAATATGGCGATAATGGACCGAGACGTCCCTAAACTAATACTCATCCCTGAAATGGGAATGAAGGACCGAGATGTCTTTAAACTAAAACCTCGCCTCAAACATGGCGATACTGGACCGAAAAGTCCCTAAACTAGAAATTTTGCCTCAAATACGGCGACATTGGACTGAAAAGTCCCTAAACAAGAAATTTTGCCTCAAATATAGCGACATAGGACCGAGATGTCTTTAAACTAAAACCTCGCCTCAAACATGGCGATACCGGACCGAGATGTCCTTAAACTAGAACCTCGCCTCAATATAGCGACATCGGACTGAGATGTCCTTAAACTAAAACTTCGTCTCAAAAATGGCGATAACGGACCGAAATATTCTTAAACTAGTACATCGCCTCTAAAACGGTGATATGCTTCCTTGAGATCTATATTGCAATCGAAGTCTCAACGGCAGAGGTTGCAACTCAAGTCCCACTGGCTACGCAGCTATTTTAGCGATGAAACCACCCCCAAATCCCACCAGTAAATAGATGGGTCACTCGGTGAAACTACTTTCGAGAGTTCCATCGTCCGTTAAAAAAAAAAGGTATGTCCACAAGAAAAATGGGCACGGATGAAAACCCAAAAGGACGCTGTGAGTAAAAACAACAGGATTACCGGCGAGCTTGTGAAAACCCGGAAGGGCGCGATCCCGTAATTTTTTTTACATTTACGAAATTCTCTTGACTCATAAGGAGAACTTCCCCTATGAGACCCTCACGGCTCATAGGATTCAAAAGCCTTAAGCTACAGGAATCCAAACCTGTTCTTAAGCCGTCGTATCCCCCAAGTTACCCTACAGGCGGTCGAATATTGACCCTTGTATACAATTCACGGGCGCAAATAAACGATTTCCCCGCTGAGTTCCACCAATGATGAGACATGTCCCCATATGGTGAACGACACTTGTAAGTCCTCTCGACTTATAAGGAGAAAACACTCTTGGAAGATCCTTACGACTTACAAGAGAAAATATCACTTAGGAATCCCCACGATTCCTAAGGAGAAAATACACTTACGAGATCCTTCCAACTCGTAGGGAGAAATACCTTTATGAGACCCTTACGACTCATAAAGTCAAAAAGCCTTAGTCAACAGGATCCTAACCCTGTTTGCTAAGCCATCTTTATTCAAATCGACAAAGGCAATTGATGATTCACTCCTGGCAACATTCCAGTTGTAGCGATGCTGATGCCTAAATAGGTGTCAAACTCCAAGTTCTTTCACGGCAAATGATGATTCGTTCCTGGCAATATTCCAGTCGTAGCGATGCTGATACCAAGGTTGGTATCAGATTCCAAACTCGCAAAAAAAATGCATATGAAATAGCCGAAATGATGGGGCAACTCGCAATAAAAATCAGCGAGTAAAGAATATGCATATAAAAACAGCGAAATGTTTGGGCAACTCGCAATAAAAAGCAGCGAGTAAAAATATAAAATAGCCGAAATGATGGGGCACCGTGAAAAATAGCCGAAATGATTGGGCAATCGCAACTTTCGCGATATGAAAAGCTGAAAAGATAGAGCATCGCGAAAATAAAAAAAATGAAAATGAAAATTTCATTTGCCCTGCAGGTGAGTCCATACTGACCTCTGTATACAATGGCACAAACGAAAAAGGGAACCATATTTTCCCACCAGACTCCGTCAAAGGGAGAGCCAGATCTCGACCGCAACATCTACAACCTAGAGATCACCTCGGCGTTCCTTCTCATTTCATCAGGGTGCAGACGCAACGTCAACAAAAGCTTCAACGAGCCAAATCAAAATAGAGCAACGACAAATTCCTAGCTCCAAGTCTTGATGGTTCATATACAACTTAAAGACTATCCGGTGTTCCTTCTCATTCCATCAAGGTGCAGACATGACGTTAACAAAGCTCCAACGAGCCAAATCAAAATGGAGCAATGGCAAACTCCTAGCTCCAAATCTTGACGGTTCATATACAACCTAAAGACTACCTGGCGTTCCTTCTCATTCCATCAGGGTGCAGACGCGACGTCAACAAAGCTCCAACGAGCCAAATCAAACTGGAGCAAAGGCATATTCCTAGCTCCGGACTTCAACTGCAATACATACAGCATATAGGTCCTACAGATGTCTACCCCAGCAAAGAAACGGCACGACATCGTCAAAAAAAAATGAAGCAACGACATATTCCCAGCTTCAGGGTCTCGACGGCAACTCATATAAAGCCTAAGGGACTATCAGAGATCATCCCACACCAGCGCTGAGTGGTTATGACTCATCGGGACTCCAAATTGAGCCTAACCTCAAGTAAAAAGCGACATGGAAAATTCCTGACGCTTGCTCTTCCGACGGTAATATAGCCTAAGGAGATTACTTGAAGACGTCTTGTCCAGCTCCCGAAGGGATCAGAGACACGACAGTCATGAGGCTACCCGAACAACGGCTTAAAGACCGCATATCGAGGAATACATCAGCCAACACGACGGTACCACAGACTAAACCCTAGTACCATAAAACCTAACGGACCTCTGTCGTAAAGAATGGATGTTATCTACATATAACGTTAGGATAAGTTTTCCTGTAAATCCAAGGGAGGTAAACTAAATAATCTCCGAAATGAGTACATAAACTAGAGACTCCAAAATGAGTGAATAAACTACAAACTCCGAAATGAGTGAATAAACTAGAAACTCCGAAACGAGTGAATAAACTA
Source organism: Agapanthus africanus (assembly GCA_030015575.1). NCBI lineage: Eukaryota > Viridiplantae > Streptophyta > Magnoliopsida > Asparagales > Amaryllidaceae > Agapanthus > Agapanthus africanus. The sequence goes on from CM057340.1 coordinate 738,546,614, forward strand.
GAAACTCCGAAATGAGTGAATAAACTAGAGACTCCAAAATGAGTACATAAACTATAAACTCTGAAACGAGTACATAAACTAGAGACTCCGAAACGAGTGAATAAACTAGAAACTCCGAAACGAGTGAATAAACTACAAACTCCGAAACGAGTAAGTAAACTAATTAGCGCCACATCAAGACATCAAAACACAGATGAGCGCATGTAAAAAGTGTATATTCTTTATTCACGAATCAAAGTGTTTAAGATATACAATTAATACAAAAGGGGGGAATAAAATTGCAATATTTAAGAAGGCATGGCTTTCAACAAATTGGCAACCTACTCAAGCGCTCTCTGCAGCTCCTCCTCGCATGCTATTACTGCGGACAGCCCCGCTTCAATTTGAGCCCGCTGTTGCAAGCATGATGAAAGTTTCTCAGCGATTTCCTGCTTGGCAACCTCGCAATCTTGCATGCCCCGCTTGGTAAAATCGAGGTTCTGTCTCAGCGACAGCCCATTAGAAATACATTGTTGGAGGTTCTCGAACATAACTTGGAGCTGTGTGGCATTTGCTTCGATCTGGGCACGCAATTGGATGGATTCGCCGGAAGCCGTCTCATGCTCCTTTCGCTTCAGGGCCAACTTTTGTTCAAAATATTGAATGGAATCGGCACTTTGCTCGACCCACGCGACCCGCTGAGCCTTCAAGGTCAAAACTTCAGGATTGAGACGCTTGAGTTCGATCTTATGCAGACAAGCCTCGATCCGCTTACAATAATTAACCTAGAGGTCGACGAAATCTTAGTTGTGGAAATTCACAAGCGTCGCCATCATAGGGTTGACTTCGTCAGTGAGATCCGCGGCAGAAGTGAGAGCCTCGGCATCAAGATCTTTGATAAATTTGTTTAACATCCGCCTGCTAGTCCCCGCACCCCTAAAAGATTGATGCTTAGCAAAAGGCCCCGTAGGCATGGGAATGCGAGACTCAAAAGAAACCGAAGCCGGTGTAGTTGCTGCAAAATAAATCACGCACGAATAAGGATCAGATTTTAACTTGAAAAATAAAGAAGAAAGCTGATGGTCGTGATCTACCGTACCAGCTGTTGAAAGTGGCAAGACAGGAAGCACAGAAGGCTTGGCTATTCTTTCGCTCCCTCCCTCAAGCTGTGATATTGTGGTCAATATGAGGAAAGCTTAGCAACAGAAAGCTTACTCATGAAAAGAAGAAACACCAAGCGAAGAATATACTAACCAATACCAGAAGGGGGAACGAATTCCGATTGGAAGGCAAAATGCGGGCTTAACACCTGGTGTAAGTGATCAAAGAGCACTCCTGCAGGATTGCGATAATATATGGTTAATGCAAGAAAAATGGTATCTACACTGAAGCAAAGAAATGAGAAATCTTCACCTTCCAGAGTTCGGAGAGACGCAGAAGAGAGGGGTGGAACCATGACTGTCGGGGCAATGATCGGCAGTAATTCTTCAGTCGGTACAGTATCAGGGTTTACCACGCCTATACTCAGAATAAAGGAGATATCATTTGAGATGCCTAGCGGGATTAAAAACTCAAAGATAATAACTCAAGGAGTACCTGACAGGGCAGAAACCGAGACAGTGCCCGAAGCGTCACCAGTTGTGACGGCTTCCTCGGTTTCCATTGGGAAAATGGATTCAGCATCCACACCTTCATCCCATGACTCGATAAGGGCCGTCGTAATGCTTGCATTACCCGCCGATACTAAGGATCCACAAGGAGAAGAAGTGGCAGTTGGAACAATCCCAGATTCCAGAGGAAGGTTTGCCACTTCAGGCTCTTTAATCACCGGCACTTCACCTGCCACACCATCACCTAAATTTGGCCCTGTTAAAAAAATGCGTGTGTTATGATTCAAGAAAAAGGCTGTTACTAAGGACCGTGCGTTGTTCTACCTTGAAGTAGCCATTCAACCTCTTCTCGAGCCGCACGCGCAACCTGTCTATGGGTAGTGGACAGGCAGAAGGAACGCCCACCATAGGAATGCTAGAGGGTTGAGCATCACTCGAACCTGCGCTCGCGGCCAAGATAGCCCAACGTTCCCTTGCAGCGTGCTTTCTACGCTTCCTCTCAGCCTGGATTGTATGAACCGATCTACTCAAAACTTCTGACAGGGGGACATCATTGTCCAAATCGGGCTCGGCCTCCGGACCCGCTGTGGCATCCGTCATTGGCTGCTTCAGCAACGCCTCCTGTGGTGGCCTTGGGAAGGCCTCAGCCATAGTCGGTGGCTCTGAAGGCTTTTCCGCATCACCACCTAGGATTGGCATTACACTCGGAACAATCTGGGTCATGGTGGTTTCTGTAATAGGATAAAGAAAAGAGTCAGGTCATGAATAAAAGGAACTAAAGATGTAAATGCGTAGTGAAACGAATCATACCAAGGCCCAAGGAGGCGCAGAGCCTCTCCTCCTCCTCAAACGTCTTAAGGGACGCCAAGAGTGCCTCTTCAGCAGAAATGCCTGTTAAGAAAGAGAGCGTTAATAAAGCGTAATAAGTTCAAAAAGAGAGGGGGATATATACAGGAGAGTATAAACAAAGTATACTAGACTCCGCAATAGAGGCTAACGCCGCTTGTTCACGGGCCGGTCGTTTGGAAGTTTCAATGGCAGCCTGAAGATCGGTATCGGTCATAGGCACGCCGAATAGACTGACGTTGGTGCCATACTTGCACAAACCCTCTCTATAAGGAGCATGAGGCTCCTGGCCGAATACGACGTCAGCAGAGAATAAGGATTTCTTCTTCTTCTGTTAACTGGCACCAATAGCCGATGATAAGAGCTTTCGCTTAATAGGCTTCTTCGGATGGCGGGTCCCGATCTCCAAACCAACGCCCGATTCCGGAGACACCACGGCTACCGCTTTCGCAGGAACATCTGGTCGAGGCTCACTAGGAAAAGCGCGTGGGGCTATAACCATGGCGATCTCTCTCAAAGAATGGACCACGATCGCCCGTCGCTTCAGTAGGACCGCTGGATTACTGGCTGGGACAACATCCTTGTGGTCAAGCAGCAGCCGCCTCTCCTCCTTAATGACATCACCCATTGCATGCTGGTACCAAGCAACGTAAGCATTCGAAGCCCTTGGAACATAACTCGATTTGCTGATGAAGAAATAGGACCCCGTATTTAACCGCATGAAATGATGCACCGCACTGCGAACGCCCTTTTCCGTAGCAACCGGATCAATCAGGAACGCCTCGAGAGGAACGCCTTGGTTGTAACCCGATTGCTGGGCAAAGCGATGCGGGTTATACCTCATAAACAGCACCGAGGCGTTCTGTCTAAATACCAGAAGACCCGTCCTGATAGAATACAGGTGCACAACTTCTCGAGCCCTCAACACAGAAGCCCCGTCCTTGAAAACATCATGCAACGGCTGGATCACTTTGGAAGATTCATTGCTGATGGTTAGGACTTTATCTACAAAGGCCATGCTGTCCCCAACCATGTGTGGGCGAAGGAGCAATCGCCGAGCCTCCCGCTGTGTTGGGTCTGGAGCAGAAGTGTCGACTAGATGCATGACCCGGTGAAAATTGTAGCCTTCGTAAAATTGGAGTCGTTTATGAACACCAAAAGCACCCAGCACGTGCATCTCGATCCATGAGGTGAAGTAATGCAATGGGAGATTTACGGGCTTTACCCTCAGTTGAGTAGTGTCGGCTGCTAAGCTCAGGCCAAGATATAAATGAGCCAGTCCCGCGACCCCAATGGCCATGCTCTTCCCCCTGGCGATGCGATGAGCTGGATAAAAGACAGATGGTCTTATATAGCGGGGATGCATCAGAAGCACAAACCAACTCAGCCACAAGCTGATAAACCCAATGAAGAACGTCTTATCGTCAATGTCCGGAGCGGCAATCTCTGCGAAGGGGACGACTGGAGTATCCGGAATAAAGAAGTTCTTTAGATCTGCCTCCGCGGTTGGTAAGTTGCCCGACCCAAATCCGAACGGGTCATCGAGCTTGGCGAACTTCGCAGCTAATTTAGTAGAGCCTCCGGACGAAGAAAGCGAGTGATGAAATATGTGAAGCTAACTCCGTGTCCACCAGACCCCAAGAATAAGCTCTCGTACATGTTCAACACCTTGATCAAGCTCGGAAACTGGTATTGAACGACATTTTCTAGAGTAAGACCCATTACCACTGATTTGGTGGTAAAAATATACTCATCAGGAGGGAAGTATCTCCTCATAATGTTCCCCTCTGACGGGTAATCCATATATCTCCGCAAACTCCTTCAATGAGATTGAAACCTCCCGATCCGATAAGAGAAACGTGTGGGTCGGGATGTTCCTGTTAGGTTTGCCTAGCACCCTATGTAGAGTTTTGAAACATCACATGTCTCAAAGTTTAAATTTTTATGGTGCTAAACAAGAATACAAAGGAATCGATCCTAGAAAATTAGGGTTTCGAAAGTTAAAGCCAATAAAAACTAGGGTTTCGAGACTACAACCTTTGTAGCTCCCTTTTGCTGGACTCTTTGGTCTCTTGGGTGTTGGAAGAAGGTCCTCTTGAAGTCTTCTCGCGTCCACGATGATCCACCTGGAGTTCCTCGTCCAAGCTCGCAACTTCGATTATCAAGATAAGAATCGAAGAGAACACTCTAAACAAGTTGGCTAAACTTGTGTAGAATGATGTTGTGGTTAAGATTCTCACTTCAAAAACCTTTCTTTATGTGTGTTTTACTCACTATAAGAAACTAGAGAGCAAATGGTGAAGGAGGAAGAAGATGGAGGCTTTCTTTTAACAAGAGTAAAATGATAACCATAGAAAAGAAATGAAATATATCTTTATATATTTTATTTCTTCTCACTTCAAACCATGGTTAAGTGATGGAGACATTATTTAACTTGAGTTTTAAAACACAAAGAGAAGGATAACTCATGGTTAGAGGTAGGTGAGCTTGGTTAGGTTTAAAGAAGAGTGTAGAAGCTAGCAAGAATTATCCTTTTCTTTACTATTTTGTTTTAAACACAAAATCAAATAATAATCCATCCATTTATCCATGGTGTGAGTCTTATATTGCCACCATTTCCATGTGTAAACAACCATGATAGATGGGTGTATGTATGTATGTATGTATGTATGCACATCCATATGTGCATGAAACTAGAAAGAAAGAAAGAAAAACATACATGCATGCATATATCCATCATATAAAAGAAAGGTTTTAAGTGAGAAAACTAATGGTTAAATGATAAATCAACACTTGATTTATCAATCCAGCCATATCACATATGACCCCACCAAAAGCAAGCCGCCCGATCAATCTTCGGTATCATATACGCGCATTTTAATCGGGTCCATACGCATATCGCATACGCGCACCACAACGTTTCGCCTGGACTGGGTAACTCCTTTGTGGGACTCTAAGACTCGTCAATACGCCGGCAGTGGGTGATGATCATATCAAGCACCCCCAAGCCGCAAGCGGTCAGCTAAACGTAACGGCCACCCGGGTATTGAGCGATCAGAAGAAAACAAGCGAACCTGCTACAACTCCCGTCGAGCCAACCGGCAACACTACCGTACAGTCCGGTCTCTTCGTCAGATATGCTGCATATCGAGCTTAGGGATGGTCACGTCGATCCCAATAACTCAATAAGTCGTGCCGGTGAATGGTCTATAACAGATCGAGAAACTACTGATAACACTTATCAGCAAATCTCAGCAGCCCTGGCCAGGGACTTACTGATATAACCAGTCGGGCACAGCATAGCATCAACTCCCAATACCGGGAGAGACGAAACCCCTCCTATCGCTCATTGCCTTCGTGTGTCTCGGGACTGTACCCAACGGCTACCTGTTTGCACGACTCAGTAAAGCTGTGGTAGGGTGGCAATCAAAGTACAGTGGGAGAACACACAAGACTCTATGACGATCTCGGGTCTACAGACTAACCTGTATCAGTGTCACCTGGGAACTGCTATCCGATGATAAATATAATTCCATATAGGAGTTCTCGGTGAGTCCGTTCAGTGTACCCAGTCACCACTGAGCACCCGTATATGATCTTGATGTCAAACATCGATGAATGTGGGAACATTCATCGCCCATCGTATGGGTCTAGTATCATATACGCTAGTCTACTCTGGTATATCAATGCCCCGTCTCGATATACCTACGACTAGGGACTTTCCAGGATATGCTTATAGACTACAGATGTCCTACTAGTATGATCTCTATCATAATCAGAGCAGTCAAGCCGATATCCTCAGGGTTTTATCAGCATGTATGAATGAATAAAAGCATGATCAAATCAACATGTCAGATAAAGAAGAACCAGATAGCATACTATCATGTCGAGCAAGAATGCATACTGAATATATATATACATGTATAGATACATCCACTATCATATATTGGCCTCTAGGGCATACATATATCCAACAATCTCCTACTTGCACTGAGGCCAGTTATTGGTGTATCTCATACCCAACGTCTTAAAAAGTCGCTCATGCTGCGGCTGAGGGAGGGCCTTGGTGAATGGATCCGCGGCGTTATTCTTTATGTCTACCCTCCTAATCTCGATCTCGCGGCGATCTACAATCTCCCGGATCAAATGAAAATGCCCCAGGATGTGTCTGGACCGCTGATGGGATCTGGGCTCCTTGGCTAACGCCATAGCCCCATTATTGTCACAATACAAAGGTATTAGATCAATAATGGTTGGAATTACTCCTAGCTCCGAGACGAACTTCTTCATCCAGACGGCTTCCTTGGCGGCATCATTTGCAGCAATGTACTCAGCTTCCATCATAGAGTCTGCAACGGTATCTTGTTTGGAACTCTTCCAACTCACCGCCCCTCCATTGAGGGTAAATACAAACCCAGAGATAGATTTGCTGTCGTCCTTATCGCTCTGGAAGCTCGAATCGGTAAAGGCCTCCATTTGGAGATCTCCATTACCATACACCAAGAACAATTCTTTAGTCCTTCGCAAGTACTTAAGAATGTTCTTCACAGCTGTCCAGTGATTCTCCCCTGGGTTGGATTGATACCTGCTTACAACACTAAGTGCATAAGCTACATCTGGGCGTGTACATAACATCGCATACATTATAGATCCTACTGCCGAAGCATAGGGTATAACACTCATGCGGGCTCTCTCTTCATCGGTCTTTGGACAAGAATCCTTGGAGAGAGTGACCCCATGGCAAGCGGGTAAGGCACCCCGCTTGGAGTCTTCCATACTAAACCTTTTTAGGATGGTGTCAATGTACCTGGTTTGGGACAATCCCAATAACCTTTTGGATCTATCCCTATAGATCCTTATGCTCAGAATGTATGTGGTATCACCCAGGTCCTTCATGGAGAACCTCAGTGATAAGAAAGATTTGACCGACTGTAGCATAGGAATATCATTTCCTATCAGAAGAATGTCGTCCACGTACAATACGAGGAATGTGACAGCTCTCCCTACAGCTTTCTTATAAACACAAGGTTCATCTGGATTTTTGATGAAATCAAACTCTTTGATGACATCATCGAAACAGATGTTCCAACTCCGTGATGCCTGCTTTAACCCATATATGGATTTAAGCAATTTACATGCTTTCCCGCTGCTCCCACTGTCAATGAAGCCCTCTGGCTGATCCATATAAACGCATTCTTCTAAATTTCCATTTAGAAATGCGGTTTTAACGTCCATCTGCCAGATTTCATAGTCGTAGTGAGCAGCAATAGCAAGTAGGATCCGAATGGATTTAAGCATGGCTACGGGAGAAAAAGTCTCGTCATAGTCCAAACCTGGTCTTCGACGAAAACCTTTCGCCACAAGTCTTGCCTTATAGGTCTCCACCTGCCCATCTACACCAATCTTTCTTTTAAAGATCCATTTGCAGCCCACAGGTTTTTACCCCAGGGGGTACAACGTCCAAAGTCCATACTTTGTTGGTGTACATAGACTCCATTTCGGATCTCATGGCATCCAGCCACTTCACAGAGTCTCTACTCGTGATAGCTTGCTGAAAACTGGTAGGATCATCATCATCCATGATGCAGTCTTCTCCGTCACCATCAATGAGGAAACTGTAGTACCTCTCCGGTGGGCGAGAAGTCCTACCAGACCTACGGAGTGGCCGAGATTCTTCAGTTTCTGTTGCAACAGCCGGTTCAACCAAATCGTCATTTGTAGTTTGTGTCTCTAGAACCTCTTCTAGATCCACCACCTTGCCATCATCTTTATCTGTGAAAAACTCTTTTTCCAAGAATGTGGCATGTTGAGAAACAAACACTTTTTGTTTCTCTTTGTGGTAGAATAGATATCCATAAGAATTCTTTGGATATCCCACAAAGTTACACATGACTGACCGTGTCTCGAGTTTTTCCGGATTCTGCTTTTTAACATAGGCCGGGCAACCCCAAATCTTAATTCTCTTAAGAGATGGTCTCTTCCCATGCCATATCTCATATGGCGTGGTAGACACGATTTTGGTTGGAACCCTGTTTAGCATAAACGCTGCAGTCTCCAATGCATGCCCCCAAAATGAGACTGGTAACTCAGCGTCACTCATCATGGACCGGACCATATCTAATAGGGTCCTATTCCGTCATTCTGACACACTGTTGTGCTGTGGTGTGTAAGGAGGAGTGAGCTGAGAGAGAATCCCATTCTCTTTTAGGAAGTTTACAAATTCTGAACTGAGATACTCACCACCTCGATCTGATCGAAGCATTTTGATACTCAAGCCGGTTTGTTTTTCTACTTCTTGTTTATATTCAATGAATTTCTCGAAAGCTTCGGACTTGTGCTTTAATAAAAATACATGACCGAATCTTGAGAAATCGTCAGTGAATGTAATGAAGTATGAAAAACCGCCTCTAGCCTGTGTAGACATTGGCCCACATACATCACTATGTATGAGGCCTAGGAGCTGAGTAGCTCTTTCTCCGTGTCCGGTAAACGGAGATTTGGTCATTTTACCCTTGATACAAGACTGGCAAGTCGCATAAGATTTATATTCAAAAGAGTTTAAATATCCATCTTTGTGTAACTTGTTTAGTCTTGTTTCGTTAATATGACCAAGTCTACAGTGCCAAAGAAAAGCTTCATTTAATTCTGAAAGTTTTCTTTTATTAGTGTGTTGTATATTGAAAACTGTGTGTTGATTTAGGACATATATTCCGTTATTAAGCGTACCATACCCAACCAACATTTGATTCAGGTGAATGTTCATAACATTGTTCTGCAATACAAAATTATATCCTTCATTGTCCAACAAAGAAACAGATATTATATTACATAGCATACTTGGTACAAAATAACATGGATTCAAAACTAAAATACATCCAGATGGCAACCCCAAGTGATACTCTCCTACTGTGACTGTATGTACATTGGAACCATTTCCAACGTGGAGAGTATGGTCACCTGTCTTCAAAACCTTGCTATTTCTCAGCCCCTGCATAGAATTGCAAATGTGAGAACCTGAACCGGTATCCAATACCCAGGATGCAGAGTTTATTGAAAAACAGTTTTCTGTCACAAACGCACCTGAAGCAGAAGCATTACCATGCTTCTTCTTGAGACTTAAGTACTCCGTGCTGTTGCGCTTCCAATGTCCTGTCTTGTGGCAATGAAAACATTCGGCCTTCCTCGAGTATCCAGCCTTGGACTTTTCCTTTCCCTTCACCTTTCTAACTCCACCTTTAGGATTGGTGGGCTTCTTCTTTTTCTTTCCCTTGGCCTTAGCTTTCGGGCGAGAAGAAGAAGATTGTCCAACAGTCATAACGGGAGTTCTTGCTGACTTCATAGTGCTCTCTGCACTCCTTAACATGTTAAGGAGTTCAGGGAGTTCCTTCTCCATGCCATGCATGTTGAAGTTCACTATGAACTGAGCAAAGGTGGAGGGGAGGGACTGCAGAATAATATCTATATATTGTTCATTGTCCATCGTCCATCCAAGGTCCTCAAGCTCTTCTATAAGAGCTATCATCTTCAGAACATGGTCTCCTACTGGTGTGCCAGGGGCCATTCGCATCTGAAACAATTTCTTTGATGCTTCGTATCGTAATACGCGGGATTGCTCTCCATACAACTCCTTTGTATGGAGCAATATACCGTGAATGTCCATGTCCTCGTGCTGCTTTTGATGTGTGTTGTCCATCGATGCAAGCGCGAGGCATTTGGCCGTGGCACAGTCAGCGTCCCATATCTTGCGGACTTCAATGTCCGCAACTGAGGATTTTGGACCTGGGACGGGCGGGGCTGAAGCCGTGAGGACATATGATACTTTATCATAAGTTAAGGCGATTTTCAGATTCCTCAGCCAGTCTTTATAGTTGGTCCCATTCAGTTTGTTTTTATCTAGTAGATGCTTGAGTCCAGTCATGGGTATCTGCCATTAAGAGAGAGAAAAGAATACGCTCAGCGAAAGCTCTTGCATAGATCAGATTGGTTATCATCTTGTCTAATCGATGTTTCCCACTGCTTTTATCGAGTTTTTCTTTCAAACCTTAAAAAGAAAAACTATCCAGGATTAATTACAGTCTACAACTTCGCTAACCGTTCAGCCAGGCCAGTGTCGGTACTTGAGGGAGGTTCCCCGTGCTCTCGCACGGACCTAATTAGAGTAAACCTCGTTTTCCCAGAGGCGGAGCCCCGTTAACACCTTTCAAGACACCTAATGAGTTAGCTAGCTAATTGTAAACTGTAAAACTCTCCTAGGAGCAACTATTGCCCACAGTGGGATTGGGATCCAACCATCACATGGAAGGTATGCAATCTCATTGCAAATTTCAACTATTGAAATTCCCGATGTGGTTTTTACCCCTAATACTCGTGACCTTGGCTAAGGTCAACAAATCACGAGTACTAGTCAAGCTCAACCCGTCATTTCTTGATTAATTAGACCCGTTCACATAACCCTTGGCTAAGGTCAACAAAGTCATATGCCCGTCCTAATTAATCTGCATCATATGCATTTGTAGGAAGACATCACTTAGCTACCGTACACTACGCCTTGGCTAAGGTCAACAAACGTAGCACGAATACTAAGTACTCTACTTCCTAAAATGACGGAGGGTTGCGGATGATTTTTAAGAAAATCTTTAACGCTTTGAGCTTGATATCGTTGTAGAATCAAATGGTTTTCAAAAGGAGTGGCTTAAGCTCCGCAGTTTTGAAATATAGCTTTTTCATAAATAGCCGAGTGGTTTTCAAATCCGATTCTACAACATCTTTTTAGGTTTATTCTCTTTACATTAATCACATTAATGTAATCCTATCATTTAAGTCCTTAAGCCAATCACAGAAAAGAAACGAAAATAAAATGTACGCTTATGCCATCCGCATTCGCCGCAATGTTCCGTTATGCACCGTTAGGTTACTTAACTAACGGCATATCGGGACGGGACTAGCGCGGGTGTAAAACATAAGCAACGTCTACTATATATCATATATATAATATGTCATTCGTCTCAGATATCACAGAACACAGGCAGCAGAAACATAGATATAACGTGGGATATACTAGGACGTCCGTATTTAGTATTTAGCCAGAATAGAAAATACGGATTCCACAGTCGCGATGAATAACCAAGCCCACACCCTGGACCCCTACGAGAGCGGCAAGTGACCCTACCAATTCTGGAGTTTAGGAGACCCGGTCTCGACTCCTCGAGATGGCCTCCCACTGAACCCCAGAACCCGGTCACCTGTGCTCCCCTTCTTGGGTCCATCATAATACGGAAAAGTAAATAATATACAACACTGGTGACACAACCTCAACTCGGAAGTGCCCCAAATAAAAGAATATTACATTACATTTGAATTTACATGAATGAAAATATAAAACTCTCATCTCACATAAAAACCCTCCGGTTATTCAATCGCGACAATCCTGCACATCATATCTAAGCAACACATAATATCTCATATCATCAACGTAAGTAAGTATGCATACCCCAATTATCGTTGATGTATAGCAACGAAACCGGCGATATCGAACATACTACACTTACGGTCACAGAAAAGAAAATGTAAAACTACAATATTTGGAATCCACATTCTCTTTAGACATCATAAATGCGAAATATCACATATTTCGTATTTCATGCCTAAACTATATGAATTCCACATATTGTATCAAATTCCAGATAAACAGACAGTATTAAAGTTTTCGAACGAACGATCAAGTACCCAAGATTCACCAAACCTCAACAGTTGAGCAGGGTTCAAAAATCCGGAGTGTGACATAGTAGTAGCGGTCCAGCCGTAGAAGGGTCAAGCCAACGCCTCACATGTGGCACGCCGTACTGCCCCAAACCCTAAGGTTCAAAGGACAGTTCAAGACGGTCACATAATCGAGTTAAGGTTTGTTGTCTTCTAGAGGGTCCACCATAAAAAGACTTGCACGTATCTCCAAAGTATTTAAACCCCGTGAATAGTGAGCAAATGATACTCGTTCAAACACTTCAATACTTTCTAATTTACCCGGAAGAACAACGAAATGAAAATTCCGATCGAATCTACGAGTCCAAAACCATCTCCAGAAAATACAGTACTATATTCATATTAAACATACCTAAAACACTGTATAAGAAGTTATAAGAATTACAGTATAAATTTGATGCATTGATACCTCTGTACGGCCGCGGAGCCGCGGCCTAAGCCAGGAATTGCTGCGGTTCCACGGCGGTTTATAGGGTTTAGGGCTTCGAATTTCACTGTTATTCTTAGAATTTCCTGCTATATTTTTTAAGTATTTTTAATTCTGAAAAATGTCAGATTTTAAAATTTGTCCAGAGAGGGTCTTAAAATGTCGTATTTTTTTCCGATCGGGATTTTTACTTCGTAAAAGCGTCGCCTAATATTCTAGGTCGGCTCTGTTACCAATGTTAGGTTTGCCTAGCACCCTATGTCGAGTTTTGAAGCATCACATGTCTCAAAGTTTAAATTTTTATGGTGCTAAACAAGCATACAAAGGAATCGATTCTAGAAAATTAGGGTTTCGAAAGTTAAAGCCAATAAAAACTAGGGTTTCGAGACTACAACCTTTGTAGCTCCCTTTCGCTGGACTCTTTGGTCTCTTGGGTGTTGGAAGAAGGTCCTCTTGAAGTCTTCTCGCGTCCACGACGATCCACCCGGAGTTCCTCGTCCAAGCTCGCAACTTCGATTATCAAGATGAGAATCGAAGAGAACACTCTAAACAAGTTGGCTAAACTTGTGTAGAATGATGTTGTGGTTAAGATTCTCACTTCAAAAACCTTTCTTTATGTGTATTTTACTCACTATAAGAAATTAGAGAGCAAATGGTGAAGGAGGAAGAAGATGGAGGCTTTCTTTTAACAAGAGTAAAATGATAACCATAGAAAAGAAATGAAATATATCTTTATATATTTTATTTCTTCTCACTTCAAACCATGGTTAAGTGATGGAGACATTATTTAACTTGAGTTTTAAAACACAAAGAGAAGGATAACTCATGGTTAGAGGTAGGTGAGCTTGGTTAGGTTTAAAGAAGAGTGTAGAAGCTAGCAAGAATTATCCTTTTCTTTACTATTTTGTTTTAAACACAAAATCAAATAATAATCCATCCATTTATCCATGGTGTGAGTCTTATATTGCCACTATTTCCATGTGTAAACAACCATGATAGATGGGTGTATGTATGTATGTATGTATGTATGTATGCACATCCATATATGCATGAAACTAGAAAGAAAGAAAGAAAAACATACATGCATGCATACATCCATCATATAAAAGAAAGGTTTAAGTGAGAAAACTAATAGTTAAATGATAAATCAACACTTGATTTATCAATCCGGCCATATCACATATGACCCCACCAAAAGCAAGCCGCCCGATCAATGTTCGGTATCATATACGCGCATCTTAATCGGGTCCATACGCATATCGCATACGCGCACCACAACGTTTCGCCTGGACTGGGTAATTCCTTTGTGGGACTCTAAGACTCGTCAATACGCCGGCAGTGGGTGATGATCATATCAAGCACCCCCAAGCCGCAAGCGGTCAGCTAAACGTAACGGCCACCCGGGTATTGAGCGATAAGAAGAAAACAAGCGAACCTGCTACAACTCCCGTCGAGCCAACCGGCAACACTACCGTACAGTCCGGTCTCTTCGTCAGATATGCTGCATATCGAGCCTAGGGATGGTCATGTCGATCCCAATAACTCAATAAGTCGTGCTGGTGAATGGTCTATAACAGATCGAGAAACTACTGATAACACTTATCAGCAAATCTCAGCAGCCCTGGCCAGGGACTTACTGATATAACCAGTCGGGCACAGCACAACATCAACTCCCAATACCGGGAGAGACGAAACCCCTCCTATCGCTCATTGCCTTCGTGTGTCTTGGGACTGTACCCAACGGCCACCTGTTTGCACGACTCAGTAGAGCCGTGGTAGGGTGGCAATCAAAGTACAGTGGGAGAACACACAAGACTCTATGACGATCTTGGGTCTACAGACTAACCTGTACCAGTGTCACCTGAGAACAGCTATCCGACGATAGATATAATTACATATAGGAGTTCTCGGTGAGTCCGTCCAGTGTACCCAGTCACCACTGAGCACCCGTATATGATCTTGATGTCAAACATCGATGAATGTGGGAACATTCATCGCCCATCGTATGGGTCTAGTATCATATACGCTAGTCTACTCTGGTATATCAATGCCCCGTCTCGATATACCTACGACTAGAGACTTTCCAGGATATGCTTATAGACTACAGATGTCCCACTAGTATGATCTCTATCATAATCAGAGCTGTCAAGCCGATATCCTCAGGGCTTTATCAGCATGTATGAATGAATAAAAGCATGATCAAATCAACATGTCAGATAAAGAAGAACCAGATAGCATACTATCATGTCGAGCAAGAATGGATACTGAATATATATATATATATATATATATATATATACATGTATAGATACATCCACTATCATATAATGGCCTCTAGGGCATACATATATCCAACAATCTCCCACTTGCACTAAGGCCAGTTATTGGTGTATCTCATACCCAACATCTCAAAAAGTCGCTCATGCTGCGGCTGAGGGAGGGCCTTGGTGAATGGATCCGCGGCGTTATTCTTTGTGTCTACCCTCCTAATCTCGATCTCGCGGCGATCTACAATCTCCCGGATCAAATGAAAATGCCTCAGGATGTGTCTGGACCGCTGATAGGATCTGGGCTCTTTGGCTAACACCATAGTCCCATTATTGTCACAATACAAAGGTATTGGATCAATAATGGTTGGAACTACTCCTAGCTTCGAGACGAACTTCTTCATCCAGACGGCTTCCTTGGCGGCATCATTTGCAGCAATATACTCAGCTTCCATCATAGAGTCTGCAACGGTATCTTGTTTGGAACTCTTCCAACTCACCGCCCCTCCATTGAGGGTAATTACAAACCCAGAGATAGATTTGCTGTCGTCCTTATCGCTCTGGAAGCTCGAATCGGTAAAGGCCTCCATTTGGAGATCACCATTAGCATACACCAAGAACAATTCTTTAGTCCTTCGCAAGTACTTAAGAATGTTCTTCACAGCTGTCCAGTGATTCTCCCCTGGGTTGGATTGATACCTGCTTACAACACTAAGTGCATAAGCTACATCTGGGCGTGTACATAACATCGCATACATTATAGATCCTACTGCCGAAGCATAGGGTATAACACTCGTGCGAGCTCTCTCTTCATCGGTCTTTGGACAAGAATCCTTGGAGAGAGTGACCCCATGGCAAGCGGGTAAGGCACCCCGCTTGGAGTCTTCCATACTAAACCTTTTTAGGATGGTGTCAATGTACCTGGTTTGGGACAATCCCAATAACCTTTTGGATCTATCCCTATAGATCCTTATGCCCAGAATGTATGTGGCATCACCCAGGTCCTTCATGGAGAACCTCAGTGATAAGAAAGATTTGACTGACTGTAGCATAGGAATATCATTTCCTATCAGAAGAATGTCGTCCACGTACAATACGAGGAATGTGACAGCTCTCCCTACAGCCTTCTTATAAACATAAGGTTTATCTGGATTTTTGATGAAATCAAACTCTTTGATGACATCATCGAAACAGATGTTCCAACTCCGTGATGCCTGCTTTAACCCATATATGGATTTAAGCAATTTACATGCTTTCCCGCTGCTCCCACTGTCAATGAAGCCCTCTGGCTGATCCATATAAACGCATTCTTCTAAATTTCCATTTAGAAATGCGGTTTTAACGTCCATCTGCCAGATTTCATAGTAGTAGTGAGCAGCAATAGCAAGTAGGATCCGAATGGATTTAAGCATGGCTACGGGAGAAAAAGTCTCGTCATAGTCCAAACCAGGTCTTTGACGAAAACCCTTCGCCACAAGTCTTGTCTTATAGGTCTCCACCTGCCCATCTACACCAATCTTTCTTTTAAAGATCCATTTGCAGCCCACAGGTTTTACCCCAGGGGGTACAACGTCCAAAGTCCATACTTTGTTGGTGTACATAGACTCCATTTCGGATCTCATGGCATCCAGCCACTTCACAGATGTTAGTGTATATGCCCTAGAGGCCATTACTGTATCATACTAGTTTGTATATTACTTGATGGAAGCTTGGGATATTCACAGTTGTATTTACAATCTTGCTCGAAATGGTAGTATGCTACTTGGTTTGTCTCTGCTTTAATATGTGCATGTGTTTCTTTTAGCATATCGCTGATATACATATTAGTAGAGCCCTTAGGATCTTTGCTTGATTACCAGCGTTGTGATGGCGCTCACACTCGTGGGAGCTGGGTGATCTATAAGCACATCCTTATACAGGTCCCTAGTCGTTGGACTATCGAGACAGGGCATCGATACTCCGGAGTAGACTAGCGTATGCGCTTCTCATCTCAGTGTGGGAGACGGTCTGTCCCACAGCCGTCAGTACGTCGTACTTGAGATAGTATGCGGGTGCTCGTTAGGTTACGAGTACACTGGACAGGACTCGTCGGGAACTGTTGGTTGGTATTATACCTATTATCAGTTATCAGTTTCCAGGTGACATGAGTACAGCTTAGTCCGCTGACTTGACACTGTCACTTCGCCTCGAGTGTGTTCCCACTGCACTTTGATTGCTACCCTACCACGGCTCAAAGGAGTCGTGCAAACAGGTAGTTTTTGGGTGTAGTCCCGAAGCACTTGGAGGCAGTGACGGTTAGACAGGATTCGTCTCTCCCGGTATTGGGGGTTGACATCGCGCTGTGTCCAGGAGAGCCATTACACGAGTAGTCCCTGGCCAGGGCAAGCGAGATATACTGGTAGGTTTCCTGTGTTATCTCAGGGTGTTCTGGGCAACACTCTGACACGACTTGTACCGCTATTAGGGGACTGACGTTCACCGCCCCCTAGGCCCGCCATGCGATGTATCAGACGAACAGACCGGACTGTACGGAGATTGTCACATACAGGCTCAGTAGGAGTTCCGATGGGGTTCACCTCGTCAGTCTTCTTATCGACATCTTCCTGGGGACCGTTACGTACAACTAGTGCCGCTTGCGGTCTGTGGTTAAACCCACTGCCAGCGTAGTGTCGAGTCTTTAGAGTCCCACACAGAGAGCTATTCGCCTTTAGGCAAAATGAGTAGAGGTCGCATGGTTTTACGACAGGTTTCGTTCACATCCGCGCTCTTGTGCACGTTTGCTGTCCGGACAGCTTATACTAGCAGGCTTTGGTTTAAGCCGGATCCTAGTATATGATTTGGGATTGGTTTTTCTCATTGTATTCGTGTTCCTCGGATCACGAATACGGGTGCGTATGCACAGTTGCTTGAGACAGAGGGAGGGGACTTTGATTAGGGTTAATGACCATTGTCATTTTATTAACCCTAATGCTTATGTGTGTATTATGGTTAATTGATATTAGTTTAAATAATTGTGCATGGTTATGGTTGTTGACCATTTGACCTCCTTGACTTGTTGTCCTAGGTTGACATTTTGACCATCATCATTTCATTTGGAAGATGCTCTTTGATCCTTGCAAATTGCATTAAAAATGAAATGATAATGGTCATGTCTTGATTAACCATGACAATTATCTAGCTAATTATCTAATTACAATAATTCACACATATATGTGAGAATGGTTTATTTTATTCTCATTCTATCATTTACTTTCTCTCTCTTGTTCTTCCTCTCCTTCAAGCTCTCCCCTCTCATGTGTTGAGAAACACTTGAACTTGAGAAAAACCCTTTCTTGATAATCTCTACTCTCATCTAGGGTTCAAGGATTAGCACTTCTTGCACCCTAGTTACTTCTAGCTTGGAGTTGAAGCCAAAGGTCGAGGCTTTCGGGTGGATCTTTCTTCGACGTGAGAAGACGACTAAGGTGACCTCCTTCCACCACTCCAAGGAGCAAGGAGAGAAGGACATAAAGCCCAAGGTATAACCTTTCTAGCACTTAGCTAGTTTCTAGTTAGCTTTAGCTTATTTTTGTTTAGCAAAGATCTTTCATAGTCTAGTCCATGTTGCCTAAGTTCATAAAAATTCGATTTTTATTCCGTTTTCCGCCTCCCCGCAAGCACCGGGGTGGGACTTACAGTGGTATCAGAGCCTAACTAAACATAAACTAGCTAGGTAGTAAAGTGTATGGAAGTTCGACCGAAAAAAAAATCGAAAAACCGAGTTTTCAAAACCTTAAGTTTCTGTTAAATTTTTTTCTGTTCAAAATAAAATTTGTCATACTCCAAAAATCGTCTCAGGGTTTTGTGAAGAAAGTCACCAAACCCGGTCCAGTGACTCGACCAGAGAGCCGCGGTTCCATGGCAATAGCAAGCTATTGCCGCGCAACCGCGGCCGAGTTGGCTCGTCTCTGGGTCGAGTTTGGCGCAGTGTCTTTCTGGCTTGGTTTTGGGATTTTTAAGATGGTTTATATGTGCCCAGATTTTCCAGAATAGAAATTTGTTTTTGAGGGCCTATAAATCCGTATTTTTATCGAACTTCACTGCACTTTGACTATAAGGGTTATATCTGTGATGTTTATATGTATTGAACGTCGGCTAATCGCTATATGTCGATTAGTCGGGGTTATACATATCTGTGATCTGTGTTTGATGTTGGTATGTGTATATGAATGGGTTGGATTGTCGCGGGTGAATAGCCGGGGTGGATGTGAGATGAGTGTTTCTTTTTCTTTCATTCATTGTAATATGTAAATTAATGTAATAATATTATTTGTATGGCCGCACAACCGGGTCGGGGTTGTAGCCGTCATTGTATAATTCTTTTTACTGTTTTTGCTCCTAGGATAGACCCATAGAGGGGTGCACAAACTACCGGGTATCTCGAAGTGCCGAGTGGCCTACTCACGGTGGTGAGGGAGGTTGCTTCGCTTCGGGTACTTGGCGGGTAGTTTGCCGCACCCGTAGGGGTCTTGGGTGGGGTATTGGCTATTCACCGCGACCGTGTAATCCGCTTTTCGTTGAAGGCTCGATCGTATTGCGGATTCCTAGTATATCCAATGCATTCATCTGTGATCTGTAATGTCTATCATTGCTATATATTTATATATGATAACTATTTAGGCGTTGCTTATGTTTTACAGCCGCGCTAGCCCAGCCCCCGCTCTGTCGTTAGTTAAGTAACCTAACGGGTGATGACGGGGCGCCGTGGCGAATGCGAATGGCATAAGCGTACGTCATATTTTGGTTGTTTTCTGCAATGGTAGGATTAAATGATGGGATGCATTAAAAGAACTAATGCAAGAAAATAAACCAAGTAAAAGTCGATTGGAACACTTTGAAAACCACTCGGTTCTTTTCAAAACTAAACTTTTAAACGCGGAGCTTGAACCACTCCTTTTAAAAGCTATCTCGTTCCATCGATTATATCAAGTTTACTACGTTCAGGGTTTCGCCAAAACCATTCGTAGCCCTCCGTCATTCCACATGAATGGTCAAAAGTATTCAAGCTATGTATTTTGGCCAAAGTCAAGGCATAGTGATTGGTAGCTATTGGGTATTCATGTGCAGCATAGATAGATGCGTTGGTTTGGGACAGTCGTGCTGCCATTTTGGCCAAAGTCAAGGGTAGGTACGGGTGGGTCCAAATTAACCAGGAGAATGACGGGTAGAACTTGACATGTGACTTATGATATTTTGGCCAAAGTCAAGGTCATAAGAGCATGGGGCAGAAATCCACATCGGGAGTTTCATAAGTACTAAAACTTGCTAGCGCTGCATACCATTTGGAGTGTGATAACTCTGGTAGGATTCCTTCGGTTTTATCACGCGATGATATTTGGATCCCGATCCTACTGTGAGTATATGCTACTCCTCGGGAAAACTCTCACTTAACGATCAATGCTATAAACTTAGTAGGTGTCTAGAAAGGTGTTAGCGGGGCTACACCCACAGGGAAAAGAAGTTACTTAGTTAAGGAACTTCGCGAAAGCGTTGGAAAACCTCCCTCGAAGTACCGATACTGGCCTGGCTGAACGGTTAAGCAAGTATTGTACGGTGAGATTGATCCTGACTAATCCTCTCTTTACGGTTTGAGAAGGGATTCGAGAGACAGTGGGAGCCATCCAGTTTAGACAAACTAAAAACCACTCTAAACTTGCAAGAGCATCATGCTAAAGTGTTTCTTTTCTCTCTCCTAATTGCAGCGACCATTCAACATGACCGGACTTAAGTTAATACTAGATAAAAACATATTGACATGGCCAAACTACAAAGATTGGCTCAGGAATGTCAAGATGGCAATCACTTACGACAAGTTGGGGTATGTCCTTACCACCAAAGCTCCCCCTGTCCCAGGTCCCAAAACCAGTGTCGTAGATAGGGAAATCTACAAGACCTGGGAAATAGATTGCGCGAAGGCCAGATGCCTCGTACTAGCCTCGATGGACAATGAACATCAGAGGAGGCACGAGAATATGGACCTAGAATCCATATTTCTTCATACAAAAGAACTGTATGGAGAGCAGTCTCGTATCGCAACATACGAAGTGTCGAAGAAGTTGTTTTCGGCAAGGTTGGCCATCGGATCATCGGTAGCGGAACACGTGCTTAAGATGATTGGCTACATTGAGGAGCTCGCGGACCTTGGGACCACGTTGGAGAATGAACTCTATACTGATTTGATTCTCCAGTCCCTTCCTTCCACTTACGCCCAGTTTATTCTTAACTTCAACATGCAAGGAAAGGAGGTTGAACTTTCCGAGCTTCTGAACATGTTGAGGAGTGCTGAGGGCACCCTACAGAAGGGTAGGGAGACATCCACTTTGTTTGTAGGAGGATCTTCCTCTTCTAGGTCCAGGGCGAAAGCCAAGGGCAAGAAGAAGAAAGCCCCCGCCAAACCAAGAGGCGGTGTCGGTAAAGTGGATACGAAGGGAAAAGGAAAAGCAACAAAGATAGCGGGAAAGCTGGTGGGGAAGGAAGAATGCTTCTATTGTCACAAAAGTGGTCACTGGAAACAGGATTGCAAGGCTTGGAAAGCCAGAACACAGGATTTGAAGCGAGTTGCAGCTTCAGCTTCAGCTTCAGGTGTGTATGTTATTGAAAACTGTCTATCTATAAACTCTACATCCTGGGTATTAGATACCGGATCAGGATCTCATATCTGTAATTCTTTGTAGGCGTTGAGAAAGCGTAGAGTTTTGAAGGCAGGTGACATGACCCTCAGAGTTGCTAACGGTGCTAGCATGGATGCTGAGGCCGTGGGGGACTATCACCTGGGATTGTCGGATGGACACTTTTTGGTTTTACGTAGTTGTTATTATATACCAAATGCAACCTGTAATATCATTTCTGTATCTTTATTATCTAAAGAAGGTTATGAATTTGCATTTGTAAGTAATGTAGTGAACATTCACCTTAATCAAGTTTTGATTGGGTCAGGTACATTGAACAACGGTATATACGTATTAAACCAGCCACAGATTTTCAATGTCCAGAATACACACAAAAGAAAGTCTCCAGAAATTGATAAAACTTTCTTATGGCATTGTAGACTGGGTCACATCAATGAGAGAAGGTTGACTAAGTTACATGCAGAAGGATATTTGGATCCGTTCGAATATCAATCGTATGCAACTTGTCAATCCTGTCTCAAAGGAAAGATGACAAAGACTCCGTTCACTGGACATGGAGTAAGAGCGAGCGAGCTTTTGGGACTCGTACACAGCGACGTGTGTGGTCCAATGTCTGCACATGCACGAAGCGGTTATTCTTACTTCATTACTTTTACGGATGACTTTTCAAGGTACGGTTATGTCTTCTTAATGAAACATAAATCCGAGGCCTTTGAAAAATTCCAGGAATATAAGAATGAAGTAGAAAAACAAACAGGCAAAAGTATCAAGGCATTGAGATCTGATCGAGGTGGTGAATACTTGAGTGCCGAGTTCTTGGGTTACTTAAAAGAGAATGGAATTCTCTCTCAGCTTACTCCTCCATACACTCCGCAAAATAACGGTGTATCGGAGAGACGGAACCGGACCCTATTGGATATGGTACGGTCCATGATGAGTAACGCTGAGTTGCCGCGATCGTTCTGGGGATATGCGCTAGAATCAGCTGCATACCTTTTGAACCGAGTTCCAACTAAGACTGTGCCTACTACGCCATATCAGATGTGGTGTGGGAAGAGACCCTATCTTAATCACATTAAGACATGGGGATGTCCAGCTTTTGTAAAAAAACAGCATGCGGACAAGCTCGAGGCACGTTCAGTACAGTGCAAGTTTGTGGGATATCCAAAGAACTCCAAGGGATATTTCTTCTATTGCGAAGAGGAACAAAAGGTGTTTGTTTCTCGCCATGCCCACTTTCTAGAACACCAGTTCATAGAAAAAGAATTAAGTGGGAGCGCAATAGAACTGGAAGAAATTCCAGAACCACGAGCTATTACTGAAAGCTTAGTAGAACCAGAGGGTTCGAAAGATTAGGACATTCCCACGCCACTCCGCAGGAGTAGTAGGCAGTCTCATCCGCCCGAGAGATACTACGGTTTTCTCATTGACGGGGATAGAGAGGATTGCATCATAGATTGTGATGAGCCTACTAGCTTCCAGCAAGCCATTCAGAGCGTCGACTCGATAAAATGGCTGGATGCAATGCGGACCGAAATGGAGTCCATGTACACCAACAAAGTATGGACGTTGGACATTGCTCCAGATGGAGTAAAACCCGTTGGATGCAAGTGGATCTTCAAAAAGAAGATTGGTGTAGATGGACAGGTTGAGACCTATAAAGCTAGACTGGTAGCAAAGGGTTTTCGTCAGCGACCTGGTTTGGAATATGACGAAACCTTTTCTCCAGTAGCTATGCTGAAATCCATTCGGATCCTTCTTGCCATCGCTGCTTTCCACGATTATGAAATTTGGCAGATGGACGTAAATACCGCTTTTCTAAATGGACATTTAGAGGAGTGTGTCTATATGGAACAGCCAGAGGGTTTCATTCAGAGTGGGAGCAGCGGAAAGGTGTGCAAGTTGATTAAGTCCATTTATGGACTAAAGCAGGCATCGCGGAGTTGGAACATCTGTTTTGATGAGACGGTCAAGGAATTTGGCTTTATCAAAAATCCAGATGAACCATGCATCTATTGTAGATTTGTAGCGAGAACTGTAGTATTCCTCGTTTTATACGTGGATGACATTCTCTTAATAGGAAATGACATTCCTATGCTACAATCTGTCAAGGGGTTCTTGTCACACAGGTTCTTCATGAAAGACCTGGGTGATGCCTCATACATTCTGGGTATCCGGATCTACCGTGACAGATCCAAGAGGATATTAGGACTTTCGCAGTCCAGGTACATCGACGCCATACTGAAGAGATTCAGTATGGAAGATTCCAAGTGCGGTAATCTACTGGCTTGTCACGGGATCACCCTCTCCAAAGAGATGTCTCCCAAGACTGATTTGGAGAGGGATCGCATGTCTATTATACCCTACGCTTCTGCGGTAGGCTCTATAATGTATGCGATGTTCTGTACCAGACCGGATGTGGCTTATGCATTGAGTGTGGTAAGCAGGTATCAGTCAAACCCTGGAGAGAAACATTGGATAGCAGTAAAGAACATTCTCAAGTACCTGAGAAGGACTAAGGAGATGTTCTTGGTGTATGGCGGAAAAGACCTGCAGATTGAGGCCTTTGCTGACTCCAGCTTCCAGAGTGACAAGGATGATTCCAAGTCCATGTCGGGTTTTGTCTTTACCCTCAATGGAGGGGCGGTGTGTTGGAAGAGCTCCAAACAGGAAACCGTTGCTGACTCGACTATGGAAGCAGAATACATCGCTGCATCTGATGCCGCAAAAGAAGCTGTCTGGATGAGGAAGTTCTTGAGAGAACTTCAGATGGTTCCGTCCATTGTTGACCCAATACCTCTGTTGCGACAACAACGGGGCTATAGCTTTAGCGAAGGAACCCAGGTCCCATCAGAAATCCAGACACATCTTGAGGCGGTATCACCTGATCAGGGAGATCGTGGATCGCCAGGAGATCGAGGTTCGGAGGGTTGATTCAGAAGATAACACAGCATATCCATTCACCAAGGCCTTGCCACAGACTCAGTTTGAGCGGCTGATCGAGATGATAGGTCTTCGATACGCCAGTACATGGCCTTAGTGCAAGTGGGAGATTGTTAGTGTATATGCCCTAGAGGCCATTACTGTATCATACTAGTTTGTATATTACTTGATGGAAGCTTGGGATATTCACAGTTGTATATACAATCTTGCTCGAAATGGTAGTATGCTACTTGGTTTGTCTCTTCTTTAATATGTGCATGTGTTTCTTTTAGCATATCGCTGATATACATATTAGTAGAGCCCTTAGGATCTTTGCTTGATTACCAGCGTTGTGATGGCGCTCACACTCGTGGGAGCTCGGTGATCTATAAACACATCCTTATACAGGTCCCTAGTCGTTGGACTATCGAGACAGGGCATCGATACTCCGGAGTAGACTAGCGTATGCGCTTTTCATCCCAGTATGGGAGACGGTCTGTCCCACAGCCGTCAGTACGTCGTACTTGAGATAGTATGCGGGTGCTCGTTAGGTTACGAGTACACTGGACAGGACTCGTCGGGAACTGTTGGTTGGTATTATACCTATTATCAGTTATCAGTTCCCAGGTGACATGAGTACAGCTTAGTCCGCTGACTTGACACTGTCACTTCGCCTCGAGTGTGTTCCCACTGCAGTTTGATTACTACCCTACCATGGCTCAAAGGAGTCGTGCAAACAGGTAGTTTTTGGGTGCAGTCCCGAAGCACTTGGAGGCAGTGACGGTTAGTCAGGATTCGTCTCTCCCGGTATTGGGGGTTGACATCGCGCTGTGTCCAGGAGAGCCATTACACGAGTAGTCCCTGGCCAGGGCAAGCGAGATATACTGGTAGGTTTCCTGTGTTATCTCAGGGAGTTCTGGGCTACACTCCGACACGACTTGTACCGCTATTAGGGGACTGACGTTCACCGCCCCCTAGGCCCGCCATGCGATGTATCAGACGAACAGACCGGATTGTACGGAGATTGTCACATACAGGCTCAGTAGGAGTTCAGATGGGGTTCACCTCGTCAGTCTTCTTATCGATATCTACCTGGGGACCGTTACGTACAGCTAGTGCCGCTTGCGGTCTGTGGTTAAACCCACTGCCAGCGTAGTGTCGAGTCTTTAGAGTCCCACACAGAGAGCTATTCGCCTTTAGGCAAAATGAGTAGAGGTCGCATGGTTTTGCGACAGGGTTCGTTCACATCCGCGCACTTGTGCACGTTTGCTGTCCGGACAGCTTATACTAGCAGGCTTTGGTTTAAGCCGGATCCTAGTATATGATTTGGGATTGGTTTTCTCATTGTATTCGTGTTCCTCGGATCACGAATACGGGTGCGTATGCACAGTTGCTTGAGACAGAGGGAGGGGACTTTGATTAGGGTTAATGACCATTGTCATTTTATTAACCCTAATGCTTATGTGTGTATTATGGTTAATTGATATTAGTTTAAATAATTGTGCATGGTTATGGTTGTTGACCATTTGACCTCCTTGACTTGTTGACCTAGGTTGACACTTTGACCATCATCATTTCATTTGGAAGATGCTCTTTGATCCTTGCAAATTGCATTAAAAATGAAATGATAATGGTCATGTCTTGATTAACCATGACAATTATCTAGCTAATTATCTAATTACAATAATTCACACATATATGTGAGAATGGTTTATTTTATTCTCATTCTATCATTTACTTTCTCTCTCTTGTTCTTCCTCTCCCTCAAGCTTTCCCCTCTCATGTGTTGAGAAACACTTGAGCTTGAGAAAAACCCTTTCTTGATAATCTCTACTCTCATCTAGGGTTCAAGGATTAGCACTTCTTGCACCCTAGTTACTTCTAGCTTGGAGTTGAAGCCAAAGGTCGAGGCTTTCGGGTGGATCTTTCTTCGACGTGAGAAGACGACTAAGGTGACCTCCTTCCACCACTCCAAGGAGCAAGGAGAGAAGGGCATAAAGTCCAAGGTATAACCTTTCTAGCACTTAGCTAGTTTCTAGTTAGCTTTAGCTTGTTTTTGTTTAGCAAAGATCCTTCATAGTCTAGTCCATGTTGCCTAAGTTCATAAAAATTCGATTTTTATTCCATTTTCCGCCTCCCCGCAGGCACCGGGGTGGGCAACGTGGACTTACAACAGAGTCTCTACTCGTGATAGCTTGCTGAAAACTGGTAGGATCATTATCATCCATGATGCAGTCTTCTCCGTCACCATCAATGAGGAAACCGTAGTACCTCTCCGGTGGGCGAGAAGTCCTACCAGACCTACGGAGTGGCCGAGATTCTTCAGTTTCTGTTGCAACAGCCGGTTCAACCAAATTGTCATTTGTAGTTTGTATCTCTAGAACCTCTTCTAGATCCACCACCTTGCCATCATCTTTATCTGTGAAAAACTCTTTTTCCAAGAATGTGGCATGTTGAGAAACAAATACTTTTTGTTCCTCTTTGTGGTAGAATAGATATCCATAAGAATTCTTTGGATATCCCACAAAGTTACACATGACTGACCGTGTCTCGAGTTTGTCCGGATTCTGCTTTTTAACATAGGCCGGGCAACCCCAAATCTTAATTCTCTTAAGAGATGGTCTTTTCCCATGCCATATCTCATATGGCGTGGTAGACACGGTTTTGGTTGGAACCCTGTTTAGCAGAAACGCTGCAGTCTCCAATGCATGCCCCCAAAACGAGACTGGTAACTCAGCGTCACTCATCATGGACCGGACCATATCTAATAGGGTCCTATTCCGTCGTTCTGACACACCGTTGTACTGTGGTGTGTAAGGAGGAGTGAGCTGAGAGAGAATCCCATTCTCTTTTAGGAAGTTTGCAAATTCTGTACTGAGATACTCACCACCTCGATCTGATCGAAGCATTTTGATACTCAAGCCGGTTTGTTTTTCTACTTCTTGTTTATATTCAATGAATTTCTCGAAAGCTTCGGACTTGTGCTTTAATAAAAATACATGACCGAATATTGAGAAATCGTCAGTGAATATAATGAAGTATGAAAAACCGCCTCTAGCCTGTGTAGACATTGGCCCACATACATCACTATGTATGAGGCCTAGGAGCTGAGTAGCTCTTTCTCCGTGTCCGGTAAACGGAGTTTTGATCATTTTACCCTTGATACAAGACTGGTAAGTCGCATAAGATTTATATTCAAAAGAGTTTAAATATCCATCTTTGTGTAACTTGTTTAGTCTTGTTTCGTTAATATGACCAAGTCTACAGTGCCAAAAAAAAGCTTCATTTAATTCTGAAAGTTTTCTTTTATTAGTGTGTTGTATACTGAAAACTGTGTGTTGATTTAGGACATATATTCCATTATTAAGCGTACCATACCCAACCAACATTTGATTCAGGTGAATGTTCATAACATTGTTCTGCAATACAAAATTATATCCTTCATTGTCCAACAAAGAAACGGATATTATATTACATAGCATACTTGGTATAAAATAACATGGATTCAAAACTAAAATACATCCAGATGGCAACCCCAAGTGATACTCTCCTACTGCGACTGTATATACATTGGAACCATTTCCAACGTGGAGAGTATGGTCACCTGTCTTCAAAACCTTGCTATTTCTCAGCCCCTGCATAGAATTGCAAATGTGAGAACCTGAACCGGTATCCAATGCCCAGGAAGCATAGTTTATTGAAAAACAGTTTTCTGTCACAAACACACCTGAAGCAGAAGCATCACCATGCTTCTTCTTGAGACTTAAGTACTCCGTGCAGTTGCGCTTCCAATGTCTTGTCTTGTGGCAATGAAAACATTCGGCCTTCCCTGAGTCTCCAGCCTTGGATTTTTCCTTTCCCTTCACCTTTTTAACTCCACCTTTAGGATTGGTGGGCTTCTTCTTTTTCTTTCCCTTGGCCTTAGCTTTTGGGCGAGAAGAAGAAGATTGTCCAACAGTCATAACGGGAGTTCTTGCTGACTTCATAGTGCTCTCTGCACTCCTTAACATGTTAAGGAGTTCAGGGAGTTCCTTCTCCATGCCATGCATGTTGAAGTTCACTATGAACTGAGCAAAGGTGAATGGGAGGGACTGCAGAATAATATCTATATATTGTTCATTGTCCATCCAAGGTCCTCAAGCTCTTCTATAAGAGCTATCATCTTTAGAACATGGTCTCCTACTGGTATGCCAGGGGCCATTCGCATCTGAAACAATTTCTTTGATGCTTCGTATCGTAATACGCGGGATTGCTCTCCATACAACTCCTTTGTATGGAGCAATATACCGTGAATGTCCATATCCTCGTGCTGCTTTTGATGTGTGTTGTCCATCGATGCAAGCGCGAGGCATTTGGCCGTGGCACAGTCAGCGTCCCATGTCTTGCGGACTTCAATGTCCGCAACTGAGGATTTTGGACCTAGGACGGGCGGGGCTGAAGCCGTGAGGACATATGATACTTTATCATAAGTCAAGGAGATTTTCAGATTCCTCAGCCAGTCTTTATATTTGGTCCCATTCAGTTTGTTTTTATCTAGTAGAAGCTTGAGTCCAGTCATGGGTATCTGCCATTAAGAGAGAGAAAAGAATACACTCAGCGAAAGCTCTTGCATAGATCAGATTGGTTATTATCTTGTCTAATCGATGTTTCCCACTGCTTTTATCGAGGTTTTCTTTCAAACCTTAAAAAGAAAAACTAGCCAGGATTAATTACAGTCTACAACTTCGCTAACCGTTCAGCCAGGCCAGTGTCGGTACTTGAGGGAGGTTCCCCGTGCTCTCGCATGGACCTAATTAGAGTAAACCTCATTTTCCCAGAGGCGGAGCCCCGTTAACACCTTTCTAGACACCTAATGAGTTAGCTAGCTAATTGTAAACTATAAAACTCTCCTAGGAGCAACTATTGCCCACAGTGGGATCGGGATCCAACCATCACATGGAAGGTATGCAATCTCATTGCAAATTTCAACTAATGAAATTCCCGATGTGGTTTTTACCCCTAATACTCGTGACCTTGGCTAAGGTCAACAAATCACGAGTACTAGTCAAGCTCAACCCGTCATTTCTTGATTAATTAGACCCGTTCACATAACCCTTGGCTAAGGTCAACAAAGTCTTATGCCCGTCCTAATTAATCTGCATCATATGCATTTGTAGGAAGACATCACTTAGCTACCGTACACTACGCCTTGGCTAAGGTCAACAAACGTAGCACGAATACTAAGTACTCTACTTCCTAAAATGACGGAGGGTTGCGGATGATTTTTAAGAAAATCTTTAACGCTTTGAGCTTGATATCGTTGTAGAATCAAATGGTTTTCAAAAGGAGTGGCTTAAGCTCCGCAGTTTTGAAATATAGCTTTTTCATAAATAGCCGAGTGGTTTTCAAATCCGATTCTACAACATCTTTTTAGGTTTATTCTCTTTACATTAATCACATTAATGTAATCCTATCATTTAAGTCCTTAAGCCAATCACAGAAAAGAAATGAAAATAACACGTACGCTTATGCCATCCGCATTCGCCGCAATGTTCCGTTATGCACCGTTAGGTTACTTAACTAACGGCATATCGGGACGGGACTAGCGCGGGTGTAAAACATAAGCAACGTCTACTATATATCATATATATAATATATCATTCGTCTCAGATATCACAGAACACAGGCAGCAGAAACATAGATATAACGTGGGATATACTAGGACGTCCGTATTTAATATTTAGCCAGAATAGAAAATACGGATTCCACAGTCGCGATGAATAGCCAAGCCCACACTTTGGACCCCTACGAGAGCGGCAAGTGACCCTACCAATTCTGGAGTTTAGGAGACCCGGTCTCGACTCCTCGAGATGGCCTCCCACTGAACCCCAGAACCCGGTCACCTGTGCTCCCCTCCTTGGGTCCATCATAATGCGGAAAAGTAAATAATATACAACACTGGTGACACAACCTCAACCCGGAAGTGCTCCAAATAAAAGAATATTACATTACATCTGAATTTACATGAATGAAAATATAAAACTCTCATATCACATAAAAACCCTCCGGCTATTCAATCGCGACAATCCTGCACATCATATCTCAGCAACACATAATATCTCATATCATCAACGTAAATAAGTATGCATACCCCAATTATCGTTGATGTATAGCAACGAAACCGGCGATATCGAACATACTACACTTACGGTCACAGAAAAGAAAATGTAAAACTACAATATTTGGAATCCACATTCTCTTTAGACATCATAAATGCGAAATATCACATATTTCGTATTTCATGCCTAAACTATATGAATTCCACATATTGTATCAAATTCTAGATAAACAGATAGTATTAAGGTTTTTGAACGAACGATCAAGTACCTAAGATTCACTAAAGCTCAACACTTGAGCAGGGTTCAAAAATCCGGAGTGTGACACAGTAGTAGCGGTCCAGCCGTAGAAAGGTCAAGCCAACGCCTCACATGTGGCACGCCGTACTGCCCCAAACCCTAAGGTTCAAAGGGCAGTTCAAGACGGTCATATAATCGAGTTAAGGTTTGTTGTTTTCTAGAGGGTCCACCACAAAAAGACTTGTACGTATCTCCAAAGTATTTAAACCCCGTGAATAGTGAGCAAATGATACTCGTTCAAACACTTCAATACTTTCTAATTTACCCGGAAGAACAACGAAATGAAAATTCCGATCGAATCTACGAGTCCAAAACCATCTCCAGAAAATACAGTACTATATTCATATTAAACATACCTAAAACACTTTACAAGAAGTTATAAGAATTACAGTATAAATTTGATGCATTGATACCTCTGTACGGCCGCGGAGCCGCGGCCTAAGCCAGAATTGTCGCGGTTCCGCGGCGGTTTATAGGGTTTAGGGCTTCGAATTTCACTGTTATTCTTAGAATTTCCTGCTATATTTTTTAAGTATTTTTAATTCTGAAAAATGTCAGATTTTAAAATTTGTCCAGAGAGGGTCTTAAAATGTCGTATTTTTGTCCGATCGGGATTTTTACTTCGTAAAAGCGTCGCCTAATGTTCTAGGTTGGCTCTGATACCAATGTTAGGTTTGCCTAGCACCCTATGTAGAGGTTTGAAGCATCACATGTCTCAAAGTTTAAATTTTTATGGTGCTAAACAAGCATACAAAGGAATCGATCCTAGAAAATTAGGGTTTCGAAAGTTAAAGCCAATAAAAACTAGGGTTTCGACACTAAAACCTTTGTAGCTCCCTTTTGCTGGACTCTTTGATCTCTTGGGTGTTGGCCCTCTTGAAGTCTTCTCGCGTCCACGACGATCCACCCGGAGTTCCTCGTCCAAGCTCGCAACTTCGATTATCAAGATGAGAATCGAAGAGAACACTCTAAACAAGTTGGCTAAACTTGTGTAGAATGATGTTGTGGTTAAGATTCTCACTTCAAAAATCTTTCTTTATGTGTGTTTTACTCACTATAAGAAACTAGAGAGCAAATGGTGAAGGAGGAAGAAGATGGAGGCTTTCTTTTAACAAGAGTAAAATGATAACCATAGAAAAGAAATGAAATATATCTTTATTTATTTTATTTCTTCTCACTTCAAACCATGGTTATGTGATGGAGACATTATTTAACTTGAGTTTTAAAACACAAAAAGAAGGATAACTCATGGTTAGAGGTAGGTGAGCTTGGTTAGGTTTAAAGAAGAGTGTAGAAGCTAGCAAGAATTATCCTTTTCTTTGCTATTTTGTTTTAAACACAAAATCAAATAATAATCCATCCATTTATCCATGGTGTGAGTCTTATATTGCCACCATTTCCATGTGTAAACAACCATGATAGATGGGTGTATGTATGTATGTATGTATGCACATCCATATGTGCATGAAACTAGAAAGAAAGAAAGAAAAACATACATGCATGCATACATCCATCATATAAAAGAAAGGTTTTAAGTGAGAAAACTAATGGTTAAATGATAAATCAACACTTGATTTATCAATCCGGCCATATCACATTTGACCCCACCAAAAGCAAGCCGCCCGATCAATGTTCGGTATCATATACGCGCATTTTAATCGGGTCCATACGCATATCGCATACGCGCACCACAACGTTTCGCCTGGACTGGGTAACTCCTTTGTGGGACTCTAAGACTCGTCAATACGCCGGTAGTGGGTGATGATCATATCAAGCACCCCAAGCCGCAAGCAGTCAGCTAAACGTAACGGACACCCGGGTATTGAGCGATCAGAAGAAAACAAGCGAACCTGCTACAACTCCCGTCGAGCCAACCGGCAACACTACCGTACAGTCCGGTCTCTTCGTCAGATATGCTGCATATCGAGCCTAGGGATGGTCACGTCGACCCCAATAACTCAATAAGTCATGCCGGTGAATGGTCTATAACAGATCGAGAAACTACTGATAACACTTATCAGCAAATCTCAGCAGCCCTGGCCAGGGACTTACTGATATAACCAGTCGGGCACAGCACAGCATCAACTCCTAATACCGGGAGAGACGAAACCCCTCCTATCGCTCATTGCCTTCGTGTGTCTCGGGACTGTACCCAACGGCCACCTGTTTGCACGACTCAGTAGAGCCGTGGTAGGGTGGCAATCAAAGTACAGTGGGAGAACACATAAGACTCTATGACGATCTCGGGTCTACAGACTAACCTGTACCAGTGTCACCTGAGAACTGCTATCCGACGATAGATATAATTCTATATAGGAGTTCTCGGTGAGTCCGTCCAGTGTACCCAGTCACCACTGAGCACCCGTATATGATCTTGATGTCAAACATCGATGAATGTGGGAACATTCATCGCCCATCGTATTGGTCTAGTATCTTATACGCTTGTCTACTCTGGTATATCAATGCCCCGTCTCGATATACCTACAACTAGGGACTTTCCAGGATATGCTTATAGACTACAGATGTCCCACTAGTATGATCTCTATCATAATCAGAGCAGTCAAGCCGATATCCTCAGGGCTTTATCAGCATGTATGAATGAATAAAAGCATGATCAAATCAACATGTCAGATAAAGAAGAACCAGATAGCATACTATCATGTCGAGCAAGAATGCATACTGAATATATATATACATGTATAGATACATCCACTATCATATAATGGCCTCTAGGGCATACATATATCCAACAGTTCTATTGTTCCAGAAGAGATTTGACCCACTACACATGAGGAGTGTGGTAGTGAAAGAGGGACGCATAGATCACGTGATACAACCCGGTCTTCAGTAGCGGCGATTTCTTGGCCGACAGAATACATCGTGCCCACTGCAGACAGCTAGCTGAATGATGGGGAGTCATTCCTATCATAGAAACTTGCCCCCAAGGACGCGATTCTCCTTGGCATATGCGTCGCCCTAAAATGTCCAGGACCATTGGCGGTTGCACTGGTATTGATGCTATGGAAGGCCGAAGATGACTTTTCGAGATTCAGTTGACCTCTTCTACTGCGTAAGTTACCAGCGGCGAGTCAGCATAATGGATCACCGGGATCGGTTTCGAAGTCACCGCGCAAGTAAAACTGCGCCGACTCCGGATAATTTGACTGTACCATGACCCCCACAGATGAAGAGACTTTTGCTCTGGGTCATAGTCCCGAATAAGTGCGAAGACTTCCCAATATGTAGGTGCGCCGGCGAAAGCATTTTCCGAGCGAACAAAGGGGAAGGAGAAATCGGAAGCCATAGTATCTGCACAAAAAAAGAAACGAGGAGGGGTTAATTATCAACACAATGTTCAAGACTTTAACATTTTTTATTACACCTAGAATTGTACCGCGTGGTAAAAGTCACCACAGTTCAAAGGGAAAGGGACAAGGGCCCCACAAAATTAAGGTAATACCCCTACCAATGATGAGGCAGGCACTCATTGTGAGAATCCATAAGGATTCTTATTTAATGAGAAAATCTCATTGAACTATAGGGTTAAACTCTCTCGAGAAATGTGTTCTACAAACATATTTCAAATTTGCCAAAAAAGGATCCTAAAAGGAAAATAATAAAGAAAATAAAATTCCCAAAAGAATTTCTTTAAAAGAAATTCTTCTCAGAGCCAAGGTCTGTAGAACAATGGGATAAAATCCCAGGAATCCGCTCGGGAAATGCAATTAAATTCCAAATAACTTTCTAAAATCAAAGTTAGTAACAGGATAAAATCCAAAAGATCTTTAAGACCTATGGTCTACTCAAATAAAAGTTTTAGATGTTGGTTATAGTGCCCTCAAAGTCAATTATTGGATCGCAGGCACGTGATTGCAATGATTGCGGAGGACCTATACCGGTAGGACAGTTTTACTCGAGATGATAGTATGCTATCTGGTTTGCCTTTATCAGTCGTGTACAGGTTCAGGTGACAGATCACTGTTACACTTTGATAGAGCCCTTAGGATCTTGCTTTACTACCAACAGTATGATGGCGATCATATATGTGAGAGTTGGATGGTTTATACGCATATCCTTAATTGTGGTCCCTAATCGTGGGAGTTTCGAGACAGGGCATCGATACTCCGGAGTAGACTAGTGTATACAGTCGAGACCCCGACGAGGGGCGGTGGCCAGTCTCACAAGCCACTGGTGTCGGTTGGATCACCTAAGATGTATACAGGTGCTCATTGGGTTATGAGTACACCGGACAGGACTCGCCGGGAACCTGCTAGTTGGTACTATACCTATCGTCAGATAGCGGTTCCCTGGTGACATGTGTACAGGTTAGTTCATCGACCTAAGGTCGTCATTTGTCTCGTGTGAGTTCCCACCGTGCTTTGATTTCTATCCTACCACGGCTCAAAGGAGTCATGCAAACAGGTATTTTTTGGGTACAGTCCCGAGCCACATGGAGGCAAGTGAGCGGATCGGCAGGGGATTCGTCTCTCCCGGTATTGGGGGTGAGATCGTGCTGTGTCTAGGAGAGCCATTACACAAAGCCCACGGCCGTGGCAGGAGATTTACTGGTAGGTACTCCAGTAGTATCTCAGGGTGTTTTTGGGCTACACTCCGACACGACTTATACTGCTATTGGGGGTCTGACGTTACCAGCCCCCTAGGCCGATATGCGATACTCATAGACGAACGGACCGGACTGTATATACATTGTCACTGTTAGGCTCAGTAGGGTTTCCGGATGAGTTCGCTCATCGGCCTCCCTTGAGGTCAGTACATGGGCAGCCGTTACGCACAGCTAGTGCCGCTGACGGCTTGTGGTTAAACCCACTGCCAGGGTACTGACGAGTCATTAGAGTCCCCCATAGATAGTTTCCCAAGTTCGGGCAAAACGTTGTAGAGGCCGTATGGTTTTATGGCAGGGTTCGGAAAATGCACGTGCGTTTACGCACGTGTCATATTTCGGGCAGATAATACTGGTGGGCTTTGGTTTAAGCCGGATCCGAGTATTATACTGTGTAGATATAATATCTTTGTCTCAGTTGCATTTGTATTCGGTCGTAATACAAATGCGGGTATGTTTATACTGTTACGGGGTTATCCTGAAATTCGTTTCGGGATCGCTTCTGGAAGTTGCCAGTTTCCAGTTTCCAGTTTTCTATCAGCCGTATTTGACATTCGGTTAAATGTGGATTTATCTTTTCTTGGGTGAGTCATGATTCTAGAAGTTTCTAGATGATGACTAGGATGATGAGGTGGCTTGTGACTCATCTTGGCATTAATTAGTTGATGACTAGTTTAGGTGACTCATTGTTTCATTAATGTGTTCATACTAGGTGTCATTAGTGAGTCATGTTTTCTTTAAATGTGTTATGATAAGCTTCATTGTTGTGGTCACCCCCCTCTCCTACACTCACCCTCCTCCTCCTTTAAAAGTGGCCGGCCCCTTCTTGTTGGGTATTATGGGATTTTCATTTGGAAAATTATGATAGTTATTTGGTTCATGGAAATTAGAATAGGAAAGTTTCTCATTTCATATCGATCCAAAAGGCAACTTCATTAACCGTTCATCCATGGCTTTGGACGTAACGAGACAAAGTGTTCTACTCATTCTCTACATCAATCTTGGTCATCTCTTTTAGCAAACTTGATGACTGAGTTGCCTCGGGTCAGAGGCGGGAGCCCGTTTAAAGATCTGTTGACGTGGTGCCACCTGGACGAGGAGATCGGAGCAGCCGCAACCAAGCATGGGATGATGGTTAAAAAACGAAGGACTCGGATCGTTCGGTATAACTTTTCTACCCTCTTTGTAGTTTGTTAGTTTAGTAATAATGGCAGATCCGGGTTATAGTATACGATAGCGCCAGTTAAAAGTTTTGTTCCGCATTTGGCGTCTGTTAGACGGCCGGGGTGCTACCGTAGACTTACAGTGGTATCAGAGCCTCACCATTATGCTTTACTAACTTGTGCTAACGCGTTTAAAATATCGATCGGACCGAATATCAAAAACTACAATTTTTCTGTTCAATGTTTCTGTCGATTTTAAATCTGGTTTAAAAATTATTTTGATGATCCCAGAAAATTGAGCAGGGTTTTTTAAGCATACTGCACAAATCCGGTCACGTGATCTTACTATACCGCCGCGGATCCGCGGCCAGTATATAGGAACAGTGCTCCATATTTCTTCAGTGTGCTTTACTTGATAAATTGTGGTTTCTGGTACTGTTCTTTTGGGCCCAGATTTTGTTACTATACAGCAGATGTACGTGGAGCCCACTTCGGGAAATTTAGTCGATCGAAATTTAAACATGTTAGTATACAATATTTACATTATATCTCGGACCGTGAATGTCATTCGAGCGGTAAACCGCGTTTGATTGCTATAGTTCTTTTAGACGGGTTTGCGAACGCGACATTCGCGTTGATGTTCTGTGTTGTGCTGTGATGTTGCGGATTTGTCGTGGTGGATAGCAGTGTGCAATGGTAATGCAGTTTGAATTTATTTGTACATTTGATATTGCGGGGCGAGCGTCCAACATGTGGACTGCCGTCACTGCCTGTTTGTATAATATTCTTTTGGGGCATGACCGGGCTGAGGTCGATGTAACCGTTGTACATATTTTTCATTACTGTACTAGGTTTTACCCCGCGACGGAGTGCACGGATAGCTGGGTTCTAGAGGGTAACGAGTCCGCATCTCATGGCTTTGAGAGGCAGAGGGGCTTTACTCTGGAATTGACAGACTATTCGCCGCACTCGTAGGGGGTACAGGTTGACCCAAGGAGGGGTACTCAAGCTACCGGATTCCGTGAAGTGCAGGGTGGTCCATTCACTTTGCTGTAGGGGGCTGCTTCGCTTCAGGTTTTAGCGGGTAACTTGCCGCACCCGTAGGGGTCTAGGTTTCATTGCACAGGCTATCCACATGACCAGGGGAACGTCGGGTTTCAGCAGCGGCTCTGTGAAACTCGGAGATCCCAGATTATCTGTATTGTTCTGTGATACTTATTACTTTTCTGTAATGTTGCATATTATCACGCCTGAAGCGATTATTGTATATTGGTATATATACTAGTAGATGTTGTATATTTTTTGCATCCGCGCTAGTTCAGTCCCCGCTCTGTCGTTAGTTAAGTAACCTAACGGGTGATGACGGGACCCAGTGACGAATGCGGATGGCATATACGTACATTTTATTTTCGTTCTTTTCTGGTGTGATTAATTGATGGGACTTCGTTGATTCTGATCAATGCAAAGGAAAACAAACCTATTTGGCAGTTGTTGGAACAATTTTAAAAAGTGTTATTACAAAGACGTTTCCTTTTGTTTTGCATAGCGGTATTCGGTTGGAATATCCTGCACCTCATTCGACGAGGCAAGGGCCGATATCCCTTCACCGGGAATGACCCCTTGGGCAGAAGTTTGCGTCAGGGTAATAACTTCACTATAGTCGATTACAAGTTGCTTTGCATCGCGGTATTCAGTTGGAATATCCTGCACCTCATTCCACGAGGAAAGAGCCGAGATCCCTTCACCGGGAATGACCTCTTTAGCAAAGGTTTTTGCCACTATATTTTTTATAAAAAAAAGCTATCAGGTTCCTTCAGCGATATCAAGTTCGTTACGTTAAAGGTTTTTTGCCAAAAACCAGCCGTAGCTCTCCGTCATTTCTTTTGGGTATTCAGTAGTATTCAAGCTATGCATTTTAGCCAAAGTTAAGGCATAGTGTTTGGTAGCTGCTGGGTATTCATTTGTTGCATAGATAGAAGAGTTGGTTTGGAACAGTCGTTCTGCCGATTGGCCAAAGTCAGGGGCATGTGCGGGTGGGTTCAAATTGACAAGATAGTGACGGGTAGAACTTGGCATGTGACTTATGACATTTTGACCAAAGCCAAGGTCATAAGAGCATGGGGAAAAAATCATATCGGGAGTTTCTAAAGAAACTGAAACTTGCCAAGTATGCACATACCTTTTGGAGTGTGATAACGTGAGTGGACTCCGTCACGTTATCATGCGATGAGAGTTGGATCCCGATTCCCACTGATGAGTTGGTTTACTCTTCGGGTAATCCCGATTGATTCTTCTTTCAGGTTTGGAGGAGAATTTGACAGTACAGTAGGAGGTTTCCTGATTAGATAAAGTGATAACCATTCTGATCTAGGTTAGAGTGCACGCAGAGTGTTTCTTTTCTCTCTCTCTTTGGCAGCGACCTTTGACCAACCCTAGACTATGACTCAGTGACCAAGTTGACCGAACCTTCTTAAAATACTGGCTTTTGGATTGTCCGAGTTGCATAAGTCATTGCCACTCCTTGTTCTACCCTTTGCATTTCTCAGAACACCCCGTATTACTACGGACATCCACTTCCATTGGATAGATCCATCGTATGGTTATATACGAACCCGAAGGGATTTCTTCGAGGATGGATCCAGGTTCAGGAGAAATAGAATTGGTTTATTCAGTTGTCTTTTATTATCATCTTCTCTCAGATTGTGAGGGCTCCTTGGTTTAGGAGAGTACACCTACTACGCTTATTGGATAGTCTTCTTCCAAACCATAGGCAGGTGCCGAAAGGTAGGGAATGAAGAAAACCAATTAGCCTAAGTAGGGTGTACAGAAGGTAATATGTAAAAACAAAATAAAGGGATTAGAAAGAGGGCAAAGTAAATTGCGACTGTTATCATTCACGACCAAACCACGTACTTTATCGCCACTCCTATTTTCCCCAGTTCGGGAGAAATAGAATAAGGTATTATTCAGTTGTCTTTTATCATCATCTTCTCTCAAGATGCGAGTACTCCTTGGTTTAGGAGGGTACACCTATTATACTTACTGGATAGTCTTCTTCCAAACCATAGGCAGGTGCCGAACGGTAGGGAAGGAAGTAAACCATTTAGCCTAACGATGGTGTACAGAAGGTAATGACTAAAGACAAATAAAGGGATTTGGAGAGATGGCAATAAAATATACGGTTGAATCATGAATTGGATTATGGAAGAGGCATTGCTAGGAATACCAGGATACCCCTATGAAACATTTTCATGTTTCAGTGCATTGTTAAAGCAAAACTGTTTTCCCGATTAGATACTTACTCCAGGGTATGTATTTACCAGGTATGATTCTCATATCTGTATGGTTTTACAGATGATGAGTGGGAGTAAGTTATTGGGAATTAGGTAATTATCCTCATTATATCGGAATTCGTTGTAATTGGTGATATTTGAGGAAATCGCCTGGGTACAGTTTTCCACCTACCACGTACAGGTTTTGAGTTATTCAACTCAGCGGACTTATACAGAGTATTGTATGTTGTCCAAGTGTCCATCAGGACAAAGGGGTAGGTCCTCATACTATGTTCTGCTTACTTGTGACTTCTCTAGTTATTAGACAAGTGTTTCGTAGAAACACAAGGTCTATGTTTTGAGAAGTTGTGGGTATAAGAATAAAGTAGAGAACCACATATCGCAAGTATCGGGATTCTTCAAAGAGATCGAAGATATAGATTCTTATGATTGGTATTTAGATGATAGTAATGGTTTTGAGAAACTTGTTTCTCTTTCAGGTTACTCATAATTGGATGGATTCCTAAGTTGAGTAATGCTGATTAGCCTCTTTCTATTAAGTTGATATGCACTGGAGACAGCAGCATGATTAGAATCTGGTTCCAATTAAATAAGTGCCAAAGTTTCTATATTGGATATAGAATGGTTCATATCTTAACGATGTTAAGGTACGGGGAGTTGTCCGGCTTATGCTTAAAACCAGACTCTGGATAACTCAGGGCACGTTTCTGTAATGGCTGTTTGTGGGTTGACCCTGGCTATGACGAGGGCTGATTTTCTACCATTTGGAAGATCAATAATGATATTGTTCTTGACTCGCCACAGTTTTAGTAAAATGGATTTTTTCAGAAAACAGTAGTGGGAGTATGGTAGAACTGGAAGTGATTCCAGAACCGCAAACGATTACGAAAAATTTAATAGGACCTAAAGATTCAATAAGGTTTGACATTCCATTAGCCACTCCGCAGATATGGTGGGTAACCTCAGACACCCTAGAGATACCCCGGTAGCCTCAAGGACGGTGACAGGGAGATTCTTGTTTACCCAGGCTTGACACTACTGTTGTTCCAGGCTATGAGACCCGGCAGGAGGTTAAGTATAGCGTCGTTCTAAACTAGCTTTAGAAGTGCACGTGTATATTATTCTGCCAGAAGGTTGTTGTGGTCAGTGGGAGCAGCGGAAGCATAGTGGGCAAGTAGCTTATGTCTATTTATAGACTTGAGCAGATATAGCGGAAATAGATCATCTATTTTTGATGTGACAGTCATGGGTTTGACTTCATCAGAATAGGGGATGGATCTGTTAAGAAGGTAGTAGGGTGTGATGTCATGGTATATGGATGACATACACAGAGTAGGAAGTAAAATTCCTATACTACGATCGGTTGTACTATGGTCGTCACACAGTTGTTTCTCCAGACAGGATATGGATATAATATCTGACATTATGGTTTCTACATCTATGGTTTTAGATCTAGATTTGGGTAGTTTCCCAATGTGGGTACTTTGACAGTATTCTAATGGTATTTAGAATAAATGACTCCTGGCATGGTGGTGTACCTGCAGGTGATGGAGTCACCCTCTCTAAAGGTGTCTTACAGACTAAAGAGGAGAGAGATGTGCATGATTGGCAGATCACTTGCTTAGG
This sequence comes from Agapanthus africanus, assembly GCA_030015575.1. Taxonomy (NCBI): domain Eukaryota; kingdom Viridiplantae; phylum Streptophyta; class Magnoliopsida; order Asparagales; family Amaryllidaceae; genus Agapanthus; species Agapanthus africanus. The sequence continues at coordinate 738,588,190 of CM057340.1, forward strand.
CAATTGAGTCAATCATGAGATGTCAATGTTAGTGTATATGCCCTAGAGGCCATTACTGTATCATACTAGTATGTATATTACTTAATGGAAGCTTGGGATATTCACCTTGTATCGACAATCTTGCTCAAAATGGTAGTATGCTACTTGGTTTGTTTCTGCTTTAATGTGTGCATGTGTTTCTTTTAGCATATCGCCTTTACACATTAGTGGAGCCCTTAGGATCTTTGCTTGATTACCAGCGTTGTGATGGCAGTCACACTCGTGGGGGCTGGGTAATCTATAAGCACATCCTTATGCAGGTCCCTAATCGTAGGACTATCGAGACAGGGCATCGATACTCCGGAGTAGACAAGCGTATGCGCTTCTTATCCCAGCTTGGGAGACGGTCTGTCCTACAGCCGTCAGTACGTCGTACTTGAGATAGTATGCGGGTGCTCGTTAGGTTACGAGTACACTAAACAGGACTCGTCGGGAACTGTTGGTTGGTATTATACCTATCGTCAGTTATCAGTTCCCAGGTGACATGAGTACAGCTTAGTCCGTTGACTTGACACTGTCACTTCGCCTCGAGTGTGTTCCCACTGTACTTTGATTACTATCCTACCACGGCTCAAAGGAGTCGTGCAAACAGGTAGTTCTTGGGTGCAGTCCCGAAGCACTTGGAGGCAGTGACGGTTAGACAGGATTCGTCTCTCCCGGTATTGGGGGTTGATATCGCGCTGTGTCTAGGAGAGCCATTACACAAAGTCCCTGGCCAGGGCAAGCGAGATAGACTGGTAGGTTTCCAGTGTTATCTCAGGTGTTCTGGGCTACACTCCGACACGACTTGTACCGCTAGTAGGGGACTGACGTTTACCGCTCCCCTAGGCCCGCCATGCGATGTTCTTAGACGAACAGACCGGACTATACGGAGACTGTCACATTCAGGCTCAGTAGGAGTTCAGATGGATTTCACCTCGTCCGTCTTCTTGTCGGCATCTACCTGGGGACCGTTACGCACAGCTAGTGCCGCTTGCGGTCTGTGGTTAAACCCATTGCCAGCGTAGTGTCGAGTCTTTAGAGTCCCAAACAGAAAGCTATTCTCTTTTAGGCAAAAGAGTAGAGGTCGCATGGTTTTGCGACAGGTCGCATGGTTTTGCGACAGGGTTCGGTCACATCCGTGCACTTGTACACGTTTAGTGTCCGGACAGTAAACACTAGCGGGCTTTGGTTTAAGCCAGATCCTAGTGTACGTTTTGGGATTGATTTTATCTCGTTTGTATTCATGTTCCTCGGAACGCGGATGCGGGTGTGTATGCACAGTTGACAGAGAGACAGAGGCAGAGGTTTCTCATTGGGGTTGTTGATTGTTGACTATTGACTTTTTGCTAAACCCTAATGAGAATAAGAAATATAATTAACAATAATATTAATTAAGTATTATAGTGACATGGTTGTTGAGGGTTTGACTTTGTTGACTTGTTGACTTTGTTGACCGGTTGACTAGGTTGGACTAGTTGACCATCATCATTACAATGGCTATCATTTCATGGCAAAGACTTTTGCTTGCTTGTTTCTTTTTGCAAAATGAGTGCATGAAATGATATGGTCATTTTGACTTGAACTATCACATAATACTTGATTACTATTTTTTGTTATGATGATTTTGGATTATGAGAGCTTGGATGGCAAAAGAGTTACTCATTCTCTCATTTGCTTTCTCTCTCTTGCTTGAGCTCTCCCTCTTGCTCTTCCTCTTGCTCTCTCTCTAGTTCAAGGCAACTCCCTCTCATGAGTTGAGAAACATTGCCTTAGAGATAAAAGAAAACCCATATCACTTCTCTACTCATCCTAGTTTACAAGGTTTAGCAAACCAAGTGTTCTAGTTTCTTCAAGTTCGAAGAAGAACCCAAAGGTAGAAGCTTTCAGGTGGATCCATCTTCGGCGCAAGGAGACGATGAGGTGAGGCCGATCCGTACACCGCAAAGAGTTGAAGACGAAGGAGTTCAAGAAAGGTATAACCCCCTAACCGAGTAGGTAAAACTCTTGTTAGGTTTGTTAGATAGTTGTTTAACAAAGATCCGTATTTTGAGTCCATGTTACCACCTTTTGAAAAAACGTTTTTCATCATTTCCGCAAGCCCGTAAGTACCGGGAGAGGTAACGTGGACTTACAGTGGTATCAGAGCCTAGTTAAACACTATCTAACATGTTAGCAAAGTAAATAGAAATTCGATCGGAGAAAAAGTCGCGAAAAATCCCTGAAAAATCAAGTTTCTGTCGATTCTGTATTCTGTTCAAAAATTAATAAATCTTGCACCAAAAATCGACTCAGGCTTTTGTTAAGACACCCAAGAAAACAGGTCCACTGACTCGGTCAAAGAGCCACGGAACCGCGGCGGAGCATGCTCCCGCCGCGGATCCGCGGCCGAGTTGACTCGGTCGTGGCACTGGTTTCCTGCAGAGTGTCTCTGGGGGTGTTTTGGGATTTTTGGAGTATGTTTTTTCAGCCCAGATTTTCCAGAAAGCAAAATTTGTTTTTGGGGCTTAAAAAACCGTATTTTGATCGAGTTTCTAAAGACTTAAGCTAACGGGTTTATATCTGTAATGTGATATATGTATTGAACGTCTGCTAATCGCTATACGTCGATTAGTAGGGGTTATACATATCTGTGATCTGTAATGTTGATGGTATGTGTATATGAATTCATTGGATTGTCGCGGGTGAATAGCCGGGGGGTTGTGAGATGAGAGTTTTCTTTTCTTTCAATTCATGTAATTTGTAAATTGATGTAATATTATTTGTATGGCCGCACAACTGGGTCGGGGTTGTAACCGTCATTGTATAATTTCTTTTTACTATTTTTGCTCCTAGGATAGACCCAAGGTGGGGTGCACAAACTACCGGGTATTTCGTAGTGCCGAGTGGCCTACTCACGAGTTGAGGGAGGTTGCTTCGCTTCGGGTACTTGGCGGGTAGTTTGCCGCCCCCGTAGGGGTCTAGGGTGGGGTTTGGCTATTCACCGTGACCGTGTAATCCGCTTTTCGTTACAGGCTCGTATGAATTGCGGATTCCTAGTATATTCAATGTGTTCATCTGTGATCTGAAATGGCTATTATTGCAATATATCTATATATGATATTATTTAGGCGTTGCTTATATTTTGCGTCCGTGCTAGTTCAGCCCCCGCTCTGTCGTTAGTTAAGTAACCTAACGGGTAATGACGGGACCCCGTGGAGAATGCGGATGGCATAAGCGTACGTCATATTTTGGTTGTTTTCTGCAATGGTAGGATTAAATGATGGGACACATTAAAATTAATGCAAGAAAAATAAACCAAGTAAAAGTCGTTGGAACACTTTGAAAACCACTCGGTTCTTTTCAAAACCAAACTTTTAAATGCTGAGCTTGAACCACTCCTTTTAAAAGCTATCTCATTCCATCGATTATATCAAGTTCACTACATTCACGGTTTTGCCAAAACCATCCGTAGCCCTCCATCATTTCAGTTAAATATTCGGTAGTATTCAAGCTATGTATTTTGACCTCACGCCAAGGCATAGTGATTGGTAGCTGCCGGATATTTATCTGTTGCATAGATAGAATGCGTTGGTTTGAGACAGTCGTACTGCCATTTTGGCCTACGTCAAGGGTAGGTACGGGTGGGTTCAAATTAACCTGGATAATGATGGGAAGAACTTGACATGTGACTTATGACATTTTGACCTCACGCCAAGGTCATAAGAGCATGGGGCAAAAATCCACATCGGGAGTTTCAAAAGAACTGAAACTTGCTAGCGCTGCATACCATTTGGAGTGTGATGATTCTGGTAGGATTCCTTCAGTTTTGTCACACAATGATATTTGGATCCCGATCCTACTGTGAGTATATGCTACTCTTCGGGAAATTTCTCACTTAACGATCAATGCTATAAACCAAGTAGGTGTCTAGAAAGGTGTTAGCGGGGCTACGCCCCCAGGGAAAAAAGGTTATTTAATTAAGGAACTTCGCGAAAGCGTTGGAAAACCTTCCTCGAAGTACCGACACTAGCCTGGATGAATGGTTAAGCAAGTATTGTACGGTGAGATTGATCCTGACTAATTATTCCTTTATGGTTTGAGGAGGGATTCGAGATTCAGTGGGAGCCATCCTGTTTAGACAAATTAAAAACCACTCTAAACTTGCAAGAGCATCATGCTGAGTGTTTCTTCTCTCTCTCCTAATTGCAGCGACCAATCGTCATGACCGGACTTAAATTACTTCTAGATAAAAACATACTGACAGGGCCAAACTACAAAGATTGGCTCAGGAATGTCAAAATGGCAATCACTTATGACAAGTTGGGGTATCTTCTTACCACCAAAGCTCCCCCTGTCTCAGGTCCCAAAACCAGCTTCGCGGATAGGGAAATCCGTAAGACCTGGGAAATCGATTGCGCGAAGGCCAAGTGCCTCGTGCTTGCCTCTATGGACAACAAACATCAGAGGAGGCACGAGAATATGAACCTCGAATCCATATTTCTCCATACAAAAGAACTGTATGGAGAGCAATCTCGTATCGCCAGATACGAAGTGTCGAAGAAGTTGTTTTCGGCAAGATTGGCCGTCGGATCATCGGTAGCGGAACACGTGCTTAAGATGATTGGCTACATAGAGGAGCTCGCGGACCTTGGGACCACGTTGGAGAATGAGCTCTATACGGACTTGATTCTTCAGTCTCTTCCTTCCACTTTACGCCCAGTTCATCCTGAATTTCAACTTGCAAGAAAAGGAAGTTGAACTTTCAGAGCTCCTCAACATGCTGAGGAGTGCAGATGGCACCCTACAGAAAGGTAGGGAAACATCCACTTTGTTTGTAGGAGGATCTACCTCTTCTAGGTCCAAGGCGAAAGCCAAGGAAAAGAAGAAGAAAACCCCCGCCAAACCAAGGGGCGGTGTTAGTAAGGTGGATACGAAGGGAAAGGCAAAAGCAACAAAGGTAGCGGGGAAGCTTGTGGATAAGGAAGAATGCTTTTACTGTCACAAGAGTGGACACTGGAAAAAAGATTGCAGGGCTTGGAAAGCCAGAACACAGGATCTGAAGCAGGTTGCGGCTTCAGTTTCAGGTGTGTATGTTATTGAAAACTGTCTGCCAATAAACTCTACGTCCTGGGTATTGGATACCGGATCAGGATATCATATCTGTAATTCTTTGCAGGCGTTGAGAAAGCGTAGGTTTTTGAAAGCAGGTGACATGACCCTCAAAGTTGTAAACGGAGCTAGCATGGATGCTGAGTCCGTGGGGGACTATCACCTGGGGTTGTCAGATGGACACGTTTTGGTTTTGCGTAATTGCTATTTTGTACCTAATGCAACTTGTAATATCATTTCTGTATCTTTATTATCTAAATAAGGTTATGAATTTGCATTTGTAAGTAATGTTACATTCACCTTAATCAAGTTCTGATTGGGTTAGGTACATTAAGCAATGGTATATACGTATTAAACCAACCACAGATTTTCAATGTCCAGAATACACACAAAAGAAAGTCTCCGGAAATAAATCAGACTTTCTTATGGCATTGTAGACTGGGTCACATTAATGAGAGAAGGTTGACGAAGTTACGTACAGAAGGATATTTGGATCCGTTCGAATATCAATCATATGCAACTTGTCAATCCTGTCTCAAAGGAAAGATGACAAAGACTCCGTTCACTAGACACGGAGTGAGAGCGAGCGAGCTCTTGGGACTCGTACACAGCGACGTGTGCGGTCCAATGTCTACTCATGCACGAAGCGGTTATTCTTACTTCATTATTTTTACGGATGACTTTTCAAGGTATGGTTATGTCTTCTTAATGAAACATAAATCCGAAGCCTTTGGAAAATTCCAAGAATATAAGAATGAAGTAGAAAAACAAATAGGCAAAAGTATCAAAACACTGAGATCTGATCGAGGTGGTGAATACTTAAGTGCCGAGTTCCTGGATTACTTAAAAGAGAATGGAATTCTCTCTCAGCTTACTCCTCCATACACCCCGCAACATAACGGTGTATCGGAGAGACGGAACCGCACCCTATTGGATATGGTACGGTCCATGATGAGTAACGCTGAGTTACCGCGATCATTCTGGGGATATGCACTAGAATCAGCTGCGTACCTTTTGAACCGAGTTCCAACTAAGACTGTGCCTACCACACCATATGAGATATGGAGTGGGAAGAAACCCCATCTTCAATATCTGAAGATCTGGGGATGTCCGGCTTTTGTCAAAAAGCAGCATGCGGACAAACTCGAGGCACGCTCAGTACTATGCAAGTTTGTGGGATACCCAAAGAACTCCAGGGGGTATCTCTTCTATTACGCAGAGGAACAAAAGAATATTGTTCCTCGTAATGCCCATTTTCTGGAACACCAGTTCTTAGAAAAGGAAACAAGTGGGAGCGAAATAGAACTGGAAGAAATTCTAGAACCACAGACTATTACTGAAGGCTTAGTAGAACCAGAGGATTCAAAAGAACATGACATTCCTACGCCGCTCCGCAGGAGTAGTGGGCTATCTCATCCGCCCGAGAGATACTACGGTTTTCTCATAGACGGGGATAGAGAGGATTGCATCATTGATTATGATGAGCCGACTAGCTTCCAGCAGGCCATTCAGAGCGTTGACTTGGTAAAATGGCTGTATGCAATGTGGACCGAAATAGAGTCCATGTACACCAACAAAGTATGGACGTTGGACATTGCTCTAGATGGGGTAAAACCCGTAGGATGCAAGTGGATCTTCAAAAGGAAGATTGGTGTAGATGGACAGGTTGAGACCTATAAAGCTAGACTTGTTGCAAAGGGTTTCCGTCAAAGACCTGGCTTAGACTATGAAGAAACTTTTTCTCCAGTAGCTATGCTGAAATCCATTCGGATCCTTCTTGCCATTGCTGCCTTCCACGATTATGAGATCTGGAAAATGGACGTAAAGACCGCTTTTCTAAATGGAAATTTAGAGGAGTGCGTCTATATGGACCAGCCAGAGGGTTTCATTCAGAGTGGGAGCAGCGGAAAGGTGTGCAAGTTGCTTAAGTCCATATATGGACTAAAGCAGGCATCGCGGAGTTGGAACATCTGTTTTGATGAGACGGTCAAGGAATTTGGCTTTATCAAAAATCCAGATGAACCATGCATCTATAGTAGATTAGTAGCAAGAAATGTAGTATTCCTCGTTTTATACGTGGATGACATTCTCTTGATAGGAAATGACATTCCTATGCTACAATCTGTCAAAGGATTCTTGTCACACAGGTTCTCCATGAAAGACCTGGGTGATGCCTCGTACATTCTGGGGATCCGGATCTTTCATGACAGATCCAAGAGGATATTAGGACTTTCACAGTCCAGGTACATTGACACCATAATGAAAAGATTCAGTATGGAAGATTCCAAGCGCGGTAATCTACCGGCTTGTCACGGGATCACCCTTTCCAAAGAGATGTCTCTCAAGACTGATTTTGAAAGGGATCACATGTCTATCATACCCTACGCTTCTGCGGTAGGCTCTATAATGTATGCGATGTTGTGTACCAGACCAGATGTAGCTTATGCACTGAGTGTGGTAAGCCGGTATCAGTCAAACCCTGGGGAGAAATACTGGATAGCGGTAAAGAACATTCTCAAGTACCTGAGAAGGACTAAGAAGATGTTCTTGGTGTATGGCGGAAAGGACCTCCAGATCGAGGCCTTTGCTAACTCCAGCTTCCAGAGTGACAAGGATGATTTCAAGTCCATGTCGGGTTATGTCTTTACCCTCAATGGAGGGGCGGTGTGTTGGAAGAGTTTCAAACAGGAAACCGTTGCTGACTCGACAATGGAAGCGAAATATATCGCTACTGCAGATGCCGCAAAGGAAGCTGTCTGGATGAAGAAGTTCCTCACGGAGCTTCAGGTGGTTCCTACCATTGTTGATCCAATACCGCTGTATTGTGACAACAACGGAGCTATAGCTTTAGCGAAGGAACCCAGGTCCCATCAGAAGTCCAGGCATATCTTGAGGCGGTATCACCTGATTAGGGAGATCGTGGGTCGCCAGGAGATCGAGGTTCGGAGAGTTGCTACGGAAGATAACATTGCTGATCCATTCACGAAGGCCTTACCCCAGACTCAGTTCGAGCGGCTGATCGAGATGATAGGTCTTCGATACGCCAGTACATGGCCTTAGTGCAAGTGGGAGATTGTTAGTGTATATGCTCTAGAGGCCATTACTGTATCATACTAGTATGTATATTACTTAATGGAAGCTTGGGATATTCACCTTGTATCGACAATCTTGCTCAAAATGGTAGTATGCTACTTGGTTTGTTTCTGCTTTAATGTGTGCATGTGTTTCTTTTAGCATATCGCCTTTACACATTAGTGGAGCCCTTAGGATCTTTGCTTGATTACCAGCGTTGTGATGGCAGTCACACTCGTGGGGGCTGGGTAATCTATAAGCACATCCTTATGCAGGTCCCTAGTTGCAGGACTATCGAGACAGGGCATCGATACTCCGGAGTAGACTAGCGTATGCACTTCTTATCCCAGCTTGGGAGACGGTCTGTCCCACAGCCGTCAGTGGGTCGTACTTGAGATAGTATGCGGGTGCTCGTTAGGTTACGAGTACACTGGACAGGACTTGTCGGGAACTGTTGGTTGGTATTATACCTATCGTCAGTTATCAGTTCCCAGGTGACATGAGTACAGCTTAGTCCGTTGACTTGACACTGTCACTTCTCCTCGAGTGTGTTCCCACTGTACTTTGATTACTACCCTACCACGGCTCAAAGGAGTCGTGCAAACAGGTAGTTTTTGGGTGCATTCCCGAAGCACTTGGAGGCAGTGACGGTTAGACAGGATTCGTCTCTCCCGGTATTGGGGGTTGATATCGCGCTGTGTCTAAGAGAGCCATTACACAAAGTCCCTGGCCAGGGCAAGCGAGATAGACTGGTAGGTTTCCAGTGTTATCTCAGGTGTTCTGGGCTACACTCCGACACGACTTGTACCGCTAGTACGGGACTGACGTTTACCGCTCCCTTAGGCCCGCCATGCGATGTTCTTAGATGAACAGACCAGACTGTACGGAGACTGTCACATTCAGGCTCAGTAGGAGTTCAGATGGGTTTCACCTCGTCCGTCTTCTTGTCGGCATCTACCTGGGGACCGTTACGCACAGCTAGTGCCGCTTGCGGTCTGTGGTTAAACCCACTGCCAGCGTAGTGTCGAGTCTTTAGAGTCCCACACAGAAATCTATTCGCCTTTAGGCAAAAGAGTAGAGGTCGCATGGTTTTGCGACAGGTCGCATGGTTTTGCGACAGGGTTCGGTCACATCCTTGCACTTGTGCACGTTTAGTGTCCAGACAGTAAACACTAGCGGGCTTTGGTTTACGCCAGATCCTAGTGTACGTTTTGGGATTGATTTTATCTCGTTTGTATTCGTGTTCCTCGAAAGGCGGATGCGGGTGTGTATGCACAGTTGACAGAGAGACAGAGGCAGATGATTCTCATTGGGGTTGTTGATTGTTGACTATTGACTTTTTGCTAAACTCTAATGAGAATAAGGAATATAATTAACAATAATATTAATTAAGTATTATAATGACATGGTTGTTGAGGGGTTGACTTTGTTGACTTTGTTGACCGGTTGACTAGGTTGGACTAGTTGACCATCATCATTACAATGGCTATCATTTCATGGCAAAGACTTTTGCTTGCTTGTTTCTTTTTGCAAAATGAGTGCATGAAATGATATGGCCATTTTGACTTGAACCATCACATAATACTTGATTACTATTTTTTGTTATGATGATTTTGGATTATGAGAGCTTGGATGGCAAAAGAGTTACTCATTCTCTCATTTGCTTTCTCTCTCTTGTTTGAGCTCTCCCTCTTGCTCTTCCTCTTGCTCTCTCTCTAGCTCAAGGCAACTCCCTCTCATGAGTTGAGAAACATTGCCTTAGAGATAAAAGAAAACCCATATCACTTCTCTACTCATCCTAGTTCACAAGGTTTAGCAAACCAAGTGTTCTAGTTTCTTCAAGTTCGAAGAAGAACCCAAAGGTAGAAGCTTTCAGGTGGATCCATCTTCGGCGCAAGGAGACGACGAGGTGAGGCCGATCCGTACACCGCAAAGAGTTGAAGACGAAGGAGTTCAAGAAAGGTATAACCCCCTAACCGAGTAGGTAAAACTCTTGTTAGGTTTGTTAGATAGTTGTTTAACAAAGATCCGTATTTTGAGTCCATGTTACCACCTCTTGAAAAAACGTTTTTCATCATTTCCGCAAGCCCGTAAGTACCGGGAGAGGTAACGTGGACTTACAGTCAAGTACCACACCAGATGTTGTTTTTGCACTAGATGCAATAAGTTTATATTAATCCAATCCTGAAGAAACTTAAGGAGGTAGTTTTAGAACATAAGTGCATGTTCTACGGATTTGATGACAGCAGCCTCCTTCGGGAGACGGTTATCATTCCAGGCTTCAAAGGTGACATGGATGACAGAGTGATTGTCAGAGTTATAGTTTTCCCTTTGATGAGGGACAGTAGTATGGACAGTTGGTCCAAGAGGATACTGTGGGAGGCATAGTGCTGGACACTGATTAGTTTCAGTTGTGGATACAGTCTAAGAAGTTTGGATTTGGAGTTCATTTATGAACAAGGTCCCATCAGATATCCAGACATATTCTAAGACAGGTATTACTCAATTCGGGACATGGCTTTCTCCGCGAACTTGAGATTAAGAGAGACATAGAAAGAAACATCAGAGCGGATCCACTCACTGAGGCTATTTCTCGAACACAATAGTTTTACAAACGGGCTTTGTGAAACTGATTAGTAGAGGAGTTGGATGTTCGGTGTCACACGGGCTGTGAGTATGCGACATCGCAATAATTAGCCTTAAGTGCAAGTGGGAGATTGTTGGTTATAGTGCCCTCAAAGTCAATTATTGGATAGCAGGCACGTGATTGCAATGATTGCAGAGGACCTATACCGGTAGGACAGCCTTACTCGAGATGATAGTATGCTATCTGGTTTGCCTTTATCAGTCGTGTACAAGTTCAGGTGACTGATCACTGTTTCACTTTGATAGAGCCCTTAGGATCTTGCTTTACTACCAAAAGTATGATGGCGATCATATACGTGAGAGTTGAATGGTTTATACGCATATCCTTAATTGTGGTCCCTAATCGTGGGAGTTTCGAGACAGGGCATCGATACTCCGGAGTAGACTAGTGTATACAGTCGAGACCCCGACGAGGGGCGGTGGCCGGTCTCACAAGCCACTGGTGTCAGTTGGATCACCTAAGATGTATACAGGTGCTCATTGGGTTATGAGTACACCGGACAGGATTCGCCGGGAACCTGCTAGTTGGTACTATACCTATCGTCAGATAGCAGTTCCCTGGTAACATGTGTATAGGTTAGTTCATCGACCTGAGGTCGTCATTTGTCTCGTGTGAGTTCCCACTGTGCTTTGATTTCTACCCTACCACGGCTCAAAGGAGTCGTGCAAACAGGTATTTTTTGGGTACAGTCCCGAGCCACATGGAGGCAAGTAAGCGGATCGGCAGGGGATTCGTCTCTCCCGGTATTGAGGGTGAGATCGTGCTGTGTCTAGGAGAGCCATTACACAAAGCCCACGGCCGTGGCAGGAGATTTACTGGTAGGTACTCCAGTAGTATCTCAGGGTGTTTTTGGGCTACACTCCGACACGACTTATACTGCTATTTGGGGTCTGACGTTACCAGCCCCCTAGGCCGATATGCGATACTCATAGACGACCGGACCGGACTGTATTTACATTGTCACTGTTAGGCTCAGTAGGGTTTCCGGATGAGTTCGCTCATCGGCCTCTCTTGAGGTCAGTACATGGGCAGCCGTTACGCACAGCTAGTGCCGCTGACGGCTTGTGGTTAAACCCACTGCCAGGGTACTGACGAGTCATTACAGTCCCCCACAGATAGTTTCCCAAGTTCGGGCGAAACGTTGTAGAGGCCGTATGGTTTATGGCAGGGTTCGGAAAATGCACGTGCGTTTACGCACGTGTCATATTTCGGGCAGATAATACTGGTGGGCTTTAGTTTAAGCCGGATCCGAATATTATACTGTGTAGATATAATATCTTTGTCTCAGTTGCATTTGTATTCGGTCGTAATACAAATGCGGGTATGTTTATACTGTTACGGGGTTATCCTGAAATTCATTTCGGGATCGCTTTTGGAAGTTGCCAGTTTTCTATCAGCCATATTTGACATTCGGTTAAATGCGGATTTATTTTTTCTTGGGTGAGTCATGGTTCTAGAAGTTTCTAGATGATGACTAGGATGATGAGGTGGCTTGTGACTCATCTTGGCATTAATTAGTTGATGACTAGTTTAGGTGACTCATTGTTTCATTAATGTGTTCATACTAGGTGTCATTAGTGAGTTATGTTTTCTTTAAATGTGTTATGATAAGCTTCATTGTTGTGGTCACCCCCCTCTCTTACACTCACCCTCCTCCTCCTTTAAAAGTGGTCGGCCCCTTCTTGTTGGGTATTATGGGATTTTCATTTGGAAAATTATGATAGTTATTTGGTTCATGGAAATTAGAATAGGAAAGTTTCTCATTTCATATCGATCCAAAAGGCAACTTCATTAATCGTTCGTCCATGGCTTTGGACGTAACGAGACAAAGTGTTCTACTCATTCTCTACATCAATCTTGGTCATCTCTTTTAGCAAACTTGATGACCGAGTTGCCTCGGGTCAGAGGCGGGAGCCCGTTTAAAGATCCGTTGACGTGGTGCCACCTGGACGAGGAGATCGGAGATCGACGAGATCGGAGCAGCCGCAACCAAGCGTGGGATGATGGTTAAAGAACTAAGGACTCGGATCGTTCGGTATAACATTTCTACCCTCTTTGTAGTTTGTTAGTTTAGCAATAATGGCAGATTCGGGTTATAGTATACGATAGCGCCAGTTAAAAAGTTTTGTTCTGCATTTGGCGTCTGTTAGACGGCCGGGGCGCTACCGTAGACTTACATTAGATCTCTAAGAGATCATTACAAGAAGAGCAAAGCTTTGTTAATGGGTTAAAAAACCCTAGAACATGAAGAGATTCTTTCAAGAGTTTCTTCAGGAGTTAAATCATGGTCATGATTCTTACCAATTTTGATAGAGTTTTAACTCTAAGGGGATTTCTTTGGACAGAGATCTGAGCTCTGAAAAGAGAATTAAATTCTCTAGAAAGGAAGAAGACTCAAGAAGATGAGGGAAACAACAGTCATCTCAAAGGCCAAAAAACCTATTTATAAAACATAAGAAGACGGTTCAACCCCCCTGAAGATCAAACGGTGGAAAAGGTGTCACCGCTGCACTCACGTGTGAGCCACATGAGCGCAACGGTGGGGGGGGGATTTGTATGCCCCAATAAAAGAGCAAAGCTCTGTTCAAAATTAATGAGGCAGCGCCTCACGTGCCCTCCACAAGTGCGCCAGCACCAGAGCCAATCTTATAGAATTAAATCCTATGGTGGTGTCTCACGCGGGCGCTAGTATGCAAAGCACAAAAGAATCTATTAAATTAAATAAGAGTTAAAACTCTCAGGTGGCCCCTCACGTGCACAACACGTGAGCGCCGGCACCCAGATAGAATTAAATTCTGCTTTCTGTTAATCAGAGCCGTTGGATCAAAGATCCAACGGAGATGATAAATCATCAAAAATGCAGAATTAAATTCTGTCGAGAGAAAACATTCCTCAAATCTTTCTAAAAAATAATAAAGATACATTCGGTTGGATCATAGAATAAAATTCTATTTTGGATATATTCCCTCAATCTTTCTAAACAAGAAAGATTGCTCTCTGTAAAACAGAGAACCCTTGGATTAAAAATCCAATGGTGATTAAAAATTACTATTTCACAAGATAAAACTCTGCATATGGGAAAATATTTTCCCGATCTTGTTAAAAAAAAGAAAATATGTTCAGGAAAACAGAAACCCTTGGATCAAAGATCCAATGGTGGGTAAAATTCCCCAAATCAATTGGAATCTCTCAATGAGAGATTTTCTCAAAACTAATTAACAAATTGCCTCTACTATATAAAGGACCCAAGACTTCAAGTCTGAGATAGGGGAACCCCCCATAAGCTTCTAAAAAAAAGAGACAGAAAGCTTTAAAAGGAATAGAGAATTAAATTCTCAAGAAAGATGATTTCCCTCCTCAAAACTCTAGGTAAGAAAAAAGAATAGAGATCAAAACATCTCATTTACCTATTGAAGGGTTTAAACATTTTAAAAGAACTTTGTTCTTTCTCTGGATCTGAGATCCGTGAGGCAAGTCTCCCACATGTTGAGAATTTAATTCTCATTGGGAAGAACTTGTTCTTGAGAATCAAAGATTCAGAAAAGAACCAGAAATTGAGCAAAAGCATGCAAGAGAAACCTAGTTCTTAAAAATGAAGCTTGACCCTAGATCTTCAAAACAAAGATCTTGGTGATCATTAATTAATGGAAAAAAATGCCATCAATAAAGGAGAAAAGAATTCAACGCCCCACGTGCTTTCTACATGGGCGCTTCGTGCTTCATGTGCTCCTTACGTGGGCGCCACAAAAGAGAAGAGTGCTTAGCACTCATTGAGCAGCGCCTGGCGCCCAACGCCGCACGTGAAAATCACGAGAGCGCCATAAAGTGCTCATCACTCCATAAAAAAAAAGATAAAGAGCCAAACGGCTGAGTGTTCAACACTCATTGTGTTGGAGTTTCTTAGCATGACTACTAGGTTTTAGCAAGTATCAAGTATGCAATTTTAAAAAATCTAGAGTGCTAAGGAACACAAAGCTAGAATCGAACTAGAGAATTAGGGTTTTATTGCATGTAAACAAACTTTACACTAAGTGACATAGGAATACAACCTTTATAGACCGGTCCTTCACTTCTAAAACTCCATGTAGTAGTCCTTTAGCTCCAAGTAGTGGTCCTCTGAACTCTTCTTGGGCTCCACTAGGAGAAAGGAACAAGCTTACTTAAGGATCTTCGAGGCCGAAGATGATCTACCTTGAGGAATCTCTAACTCAAGCTACCTCTTCACTAATTGATGGATTAATGAAGTAAACAACCTATACTAAATGGCTAGTTTGGTATAGATTGATGAAGTAGGAATTTTGCTCACTTTAGAATTATTTTTCTCTCTTTCTTTTTCACCTCACTCAAAAGCTAGAAAAGAAAAATGAGATGATGAAGAAGATCAAGTGATGAACCATTGGGTGAGAAAATATCTCCAATGATATTTGTAGAGACTTAACCATGGCTAAAGATAATGGTTGGGTTAATAAATATCTAGAGTAAAACAAAATTAGTGGACTAAGTCAAGGTTTCTACATTCTTCCACAAGCATCTTAAGCCATGGCATTTTCCACCTAATTTTGATTTATCCCTTAATTATTAATCATCCAAATTATCTTTAGTTTGGTATGAGTCTCATACACCCATGTCCAATGTATCATCTAGCATGACACAAAAATAAATAAATTAATATATATCTCATATATATTTATATGTATTTTTAGAAAAAAAATTCTTAAGTGAGCTAATATTAGTTAATATATATATTAATATATCAAATATATAATTATATATTAAATCAGCACTTGATTTAATAATCCGGTTATATCACATACAACCGACAAATATCATTTATATGTATATCAAATATACATATAACAAATTATTGAATCAACACTTGATTCAATAATCCGGTTATATCACATATAACCTATATCGCGAGATTAGAATACTGTATCACATACACGTATTAATCTCGGTCCCGCACATATCACATATGTGCCCTACTTCGTTTCGCTTGAGCTAGGAAACCTCTGTGTAGGACTTTAAAGACTCGTCAATACGCCAGCAGTAGGTAATGATTATATCAGTCACCCACAAGCCGTCAGCGGTACTAGCTGGACGTAACGGCTACCCAGGTATTGAGTGATCATAAGATCAACAAGCAAGCTTGTCCAAACTCTCGTGAATCCAGTAAGTAACACTACCGTACAGTCCGGTCTCTTCGTCTGATATGTCGCATATCGAGTCTGTGGGTAGTAAATGTCAGACCCCAATAACTCGATAAGTCATGCCGATGTGAGGCTCATAACGGGTCGAGAAACTACTGATAACACTTACCAGTAAATCTCAGCATCAGCCTTGGCTAGGGACTTCCTGTTATAGCCAATCGAGCATAGCGCAATATCAACTCCCAATACCGGGAGAGACGAAACCTCTCCTATCGCTCATTGCCTCCATGTGACTCAGGACTGTACCAAAAATCCACCTGTTTGCACGCTCTCTTGAGCGTGGTAGGGAGGAAATCAAAGCACAGTGGGAATCACACAAGACTCTATGACGATCTCGGGTCTACAGACTAACCTGTACCAGTGTCACCAGAGAACTGCTATCTGACGATAGGCATAATACCATTTAGGAGTTCTCGGCAAGTCATGTTCGGTGTACCCATTCTCCAATGAGCACCCGTGTACAATCTTTGATGTCAAACACCAATGGATGTGGGATCATCCATCGCCCATCAAATGGGTCAAGAAACGTATACGCTAGTCTACTCTGGAATATCGATGCCCCGTCTCGATACTCCCACGACTAGGAACAATTAAAGGATTGACTTATGGACTATCCTGGCCCCACTAGTATGATCTCCATCATAGTTCTGGTAGTCAAGTACACATCCTAAGTGCATTATTAATATGTAACGGAGAGACAGAATAATGATACAAGTGTACATATTAAGATAAAGAGCAACCAGATACCATACTATCATGTTGGATGGATGGGTCCATTATTCGCCTCCAAAATGACGATAATGGACCCAAATGTCCTTAAACTAAAACAATAGAGCCCAAATGCTCTTTTGTTGGATCTGAAATAAAAATGATCCTAAAAATCGTTAAGGGGATCTTAGCCTCAAATTGGGTTAATGTATCCTTAACAAAAATGAATCGAGCCCCAAATGCTCACATACATTTAAATCGATCTTAATCTTAAAATAGATCAACGGTCCTTAAATAAAAACCCAAATCTAAAATATACGGATTTGGACTAATCCACACCCTATGGGCGACGACATAAATTAGTCTCCGTATACAATCCACGGGCAACCCAAACAAACAAAAACACACACGACACGAAGTGAACTTCCGGAGTAGGAGAAAGTGGTTATAGCGATGCGATAACGTAATTAATTGCAGGGGCTTGCGCCTGCAGGGAAGAGTGTCCCCACAATCAAAAACCCCTCGTAAATGAGGGGGAATCTGACGAAATTTGCTACAACGGCCACATCCATCCAAACCTTTGATATACGGTGCCATAAATCAACTTGGCATCTTCGGAGAGGTGGACGGATAAATCCAAATAGCATCTGCCCCCAAACTCAGACAAGACGATCTATCCCAGTCTGTCTCTATTTTCGGCGGTAAACACTCTTATATCACCTTTGCTTTTCTCCAGAACACTCCGTATCATTACGAAGATCCACATTTCTTGGATATTCCATTGTATAGTTACATACGAACTCGAAGAAACTTGTTTCAGGTCGAGGATGGTTTCCGGTTCTGGAGAAATAGAATAGGACTATTCAATTGTCTTTTCCCTTTACCTTCCCTCAGGTTGCGAGGGCTCCTGGTATTTAGGAGAGTACACCTATTGCGCTTATTGGACAGTCTTCTTCCAAACCATAGGCTGGTGCCGAAAGGTAGGGAAAGAAGAAAACCAATTATCCTAAGTGTGGTGTATAGAAGGTAATAAGTAAAGACAAATAAAAGGATTAGAAAGAGGGCAAACGAAATTGCGACTGCTATCATTCACGACGAAACCACGTATATCATCCCCACTCCTACTTCACCTTTGCATTTATCCAGAACATTCCGTATCACTACGAAGATCCATATTTCTTAGATACGCCATCGTATAGTTACATACGAACTCGAAGAAACTTGTTTCAGTTCGAGAATGGTTTCCGGTTCAGGAGAAATTGAATAGGATTATTCGGTTGTCTTTTATCTTTACATTCTCTCAGGTTGCGGGGGCTCCTAGGATTATGAGAGCACACCTACTACGCTTATTGGATAGTCTTCTTTCAAACTATAGGCTGGTGCCGAAAAGTAGGGAAGGAAGAAAACCATTTAGCATAAGGGTGGTGTACAGAAGATAATAAGTAAAGACAAATAAAGGGATTGGAGAGATGAAAAGGAAATATACGGTTACAGTCATGAATCTGGATAGTGGAAGAGGCATTACTAGGAATACCCGGATACCCCTTCGAAACATTTTCATGTTTCAGTTTTACTGTGCGGTGTTAATTGAAAACTTTTTTCCCAATTAGATCCTTACTCCAGGGTATGTATTTACCAGATTTGATTCTCACATCTGTATGACGTTACAGATGATGAGTGGGAGTAAGATATTGGGATTGTTTTCCTATTTTGATTCTGACTGCAGGGTATATATTTACCAATCTTGATTCTCACATCTGTATAGTGTTAGATATGATGAGTGGGAGTAGAATATTGGGAATTAGGTGATTATATCCTCAACATATCAGAATTCTTTGTAATTGGTGATATTTGAGGAAATCATCTGGGTTTTTCCTGACGACAAATATTTGGTTTTGAACATCCGTTGTTATGCACCAATTTCAAACTGATATATCTATAAGTTTATTTTATAAAGTGAGATATAACTTTTTGAAATTATGTCTATGCCATTTACCTATATCGGTTGATGATTAGGTAAGGTGCATTCAACAGCGGTGTAATTCTTCTTAATCATAGTACAGTTTTCAACCTACGACGCACAGGGTTTGAGTTATTGAACTCAGATGACTTATACAAAGTATTGTATATTGTCCGATGTCCATTAGGACAGAGGGGTTGGTACTCGTACTATATTCTGTATACTTTTGACTTCTCTAGTTTTAGACAAGTATTTCGTTGAAATACAAGGTCCAAATTTTGAGAAGTTATAGGTATATGAATAAAGTAGAGAACCATATGTTGCAAAGTATCATGATTCTTCAAGCTGATCGAAGATGTAGATACTTGTGCTAGGTATTCCGTTGATAGTAATGGTTTTGAGAATTTGATTCTATTTCAGGTTACTCATATGTGGATGCATTCCTTGATGAGTAATGCTGATTGGCCTCCTTCCATTTGGTTGATATGCACTGGAGATAGCTGCATGTATATTGAATCTGGTTCCAATTAAATTAGTGCCTTAGTTTCTATAGTGGATATAGAATGGATCATATCTTAACGATTTTAAGGTATATGAATTTGTCCGGCTTATGCTTAAAACCAAAATCCGGATAAACTCAAGGCACGTTTCAGTAATGGCAGTTTGTGATGTAGGGTTCCTAGGCACCCCAAGGAGGTCTCACAAGGCATCGAACATGCCATATTAAAATTTTACGGTGCCTACAAACCCTAAACTACGGATCGTCGGCTAGATGTCTAGGCGAAAAACTAACTAGTTAACACTTAACTATTGGGAATACGGAAATACAACCTTTGTAGATCCGGTGCTCCACCTCCATAGCTCCGCAACGAAGTCGTCTCCGCTGTCCAAAACAAATCCGGGCTCTAGAGTCGGCTTCGTCGGAGAAAAAGTGAGCTAGGTCGTCGATGTCCATGCCGAAGATGATCTACGTCGAGGCATCGCTAAATCAAGCTCCACCTTCACCAAGCCCTAAAACTTGTGAAGGAAACACACTCTACTACTTGGCAAGAGGTAGAGGATGAAGAAATAGGAAGTGGGTAGACTTTAGAATTGGATTTCTCACTTGTTTGCTCAATTCACCATTGATGGAGGTGAAGCTTTTCTTCTTGAAGTCAAGGAAGAAGAAGAAGAAGCTTATCCAAGTTATGATCAGAATTATCCAAAGAAAAGAATAATCAATTATTATCATAACTTTAACTATAGTTAGGTGTAGGGAATTAATCATGGTTTAGTGGAATGGTTAGGTTAAGCATGAGACAAATATGGTCACAAAGTCAAACATTCATGAATCTTCATGAAAAGACAAAGAAAGCCTCCATTTCTTCTCATGCTTAATATATTCCAAAAAGAATAAATATATATATATATATATATATGTATATATATATATATATATATATATATATATATAAATGAATAAGAAAACCAAAACCCTAATTATCCACTTAACCATTGTTTAATTCTTTACACTTAACTAAAAAGTCATATATCATCAAACATGATACAAGCAAGTGCACAAAATCATATCGCATATGTAATGCGCACATCCGAGCGAGAAAATCCATTTTAAAGTGAACCGATACTAGTTAATGCAAAGTAATATATCAAATATACAATTATGCATTAAATCATTAAATCAACACTTGATTTAACGATCCGGTCATGTCGCACATAACCGACTGGTATCATCAGTAACAACTTATCGAATCAACACTTGATCCGATAACCCGGCTATATCGCATATAATCGATTAACGTCACATCGCGAGAATCGAATACAGTATCACATACTGGTATTATTCTCGGTCCCGCACATATCTCATATGCGCTCCTATTTCGTTTTGCTTGAGCCAGGAAACCTCTGTGTAGGACTCTAAAGACTCGTCAATACGCCGGCAGCGGATGATGATCATATCAAACATCCACAAGCCGCAAGCGGTCTGCTAAACGTAACGGCCACCCGGGTATTGAGCGATCTGAAGATCGACGAGCAAGCCCGCTCACACTCCAGTGAATCCAACCAGTAACACTACCGTACAGTCCGGTCTGATCGTCTGATATGTCGCATATCTCGCCTAGGGGTGGTAAACGTCAGACCCCAATAGCTCGATAAGTCGTGTCGATATGAGGTCTATAACTGTTCGAGAAACTACTGGTAACACTTACCAGTAAATCTCAGCAACCCTGGCCAGGGATTTCCTGTTATAGCCAATCGAACACAGCGCAACATCAACCCCCTATACCGGGAGAGACGAATCCCCTCCTATCGCTCATTGCCTCCATGTGACTCGGGACTGTACCCAAAAACCACCGTTTTGCACGCCCTCTTGGACGTGGTAAGATGGAAATCAAAGCACAGTGGGAACCACACAAGACTCTATGACGATCTCGGGTCAACAGACTACTCTGTACCAGTGTCACCAGAGAACTGCCATCTGACGTGAGGTATAATACCATCTGGGAGTTCTCGGCGAGTCCGTCCAGTGTACCCAGTCTCTACTGAGCACCCGTATATCATCTCTGATGTCAAACACCGATGGATATGGGATCATCCATCGCCCATCTGTATGGGTCAAGAAGGTATACGCTAGTCTACTCTGGTATATCGATGCCCCGTCTCGATACACCCTCGACTAGGGACTTTGAAGGATGTACTCATGGACTACCATGTCCCCACTAGTATGATCCGCATCATAGTCCAGGTAGTCAAGCACACATCCTAAGGGCTTTACCAACATGTAACAGAGAGACAAACAGTATACACGTTAAGGTAAAGTTCAACCAGATAGCATACTATCATGTCGAGCAAGAAAGTCCTCCCTATATATGTCCCAGCATCCACTACAATATACATCCTATGTACAGTAATGGCCTCTAGGGCATACATATAACTAATAATCTCCCACTTGCACAAGGGCCATCTGTAGCAGTGGTTGCAGTGTCTCATACTCAACCATCCCATAAAAGTCTCTCTCTGGGAACATGCCTTTGTGAGTGGATCCGCTGTGTTGTCCTCTGAGTCTACTCTCCAAACCTCGATCACCCTGGAGATCAACCATCTCCATGATCAGGTGATACTGCCTTAGAATATGTCTGGATCACTGATGGGACCGGCGTTCCTCGGCATGAGCCACAACTCCATTGTCTCACAATGGTAGGAACGTAGTTCATCTCATGAACCAATATACACCCAAACAGCCTCTTTGGTAGCATCTTAAGTAGCGATGTATCCTGCCTTTATCGTATAGTATGTCACGGTATCTAGCTTGGAACTCTTCCAACATACCGTCCCTTTACTGAGGGTTAAGACAATGCCTGCGACTGACATTCAGTCGTCTTTATCACCCTGGAACCCTTCCAGTGATTCTCCCCAGGATCGTTTGATACCATCTCACTACAACTAGTGAGAATCCTAACATCCAATTAAATCTATCTCATAGATCCAAAATCCAGGATTTAGGAGGTATCACTTTGATCCTATATGGAGAATCATTGTGATAAGCGGAGATTGATCGAGCGTAGCATAGGAAACTCCTTCCCTATCAAGAGTATGTCATCCACGTACTCTACGAGGATCGTCACCATACTCCCTACTACCTTCTTGTTTATACAAGGTTCATCTACCATTTTGATGATGCCAACTTCTTTGACTAATCCATCAAAACAGATGTTCCAACTCCGCGATGCCTGCTTTATCCTATAAAGCATCTTGCACACGTTTCCGTTGCTCCCACTGTCTACGAAGCCCTCTGGCTGTGTACTTATAGACACTCTCTTCTAAATCATCATTTAGAAAAGCAGTCAAGACACCCAACCACCAGATATCGCAGTCATGGTATGTAGCCGTGGCAAGTAGGATCTGGATGGACTTAAGCATAGCTACTTGAAAAGGTTTCATCATTATCCACGCCTGGTCGATGACGAAAAGCTTTAACAAGTCTAGCTTTGAAAGTCTCAACTTTTCCATCTACACCAAGTAATCTTCTCAAGATATACTTGCTCCTGATGGGGATTTAACCCTTCAGATCTAGCAGCTAAAGTCCATACTTTGCTGGTGTATAAGGATTCCATCTCAGATCGATAAGCATCCAGCCATTCTTACAGAGTCTTACTCTTGATGGCCAGCTCGAAACTAGTTGGGTCATCATCTCATGATGCATTCCTCGCTCCCACTGTTATAGAGAAACCGAAGTATCTCTCAGGTGGGTGAGGAACCCTACTAGATCGGCGGAGAGGCTGAGGTTCGTTGGTTTCCACTGAATCCTCTGGTTGTACCAAATCATCTGCTGTAGTTTGTATAGCTGGAACATTTCCAGTTCTACATAACAGACCTTGCCTCGAGCGTGTCCGGATTTTGCTTTTAGACATAGGCCGGACAACCCCAAATCTTAACCAACTTAAGATATGGGCTCTTCCCTTTCCATATCACATATGAAATGGTAGGCAACTGATTTGATTCGAACCCTATTCAATAGGTATGCAGCTTCTCAAGTTCATAACTCCCAAAAGGAAAAAGGTAACTCAGTAGTACTCATCATAGAGCACACCTTATCATATAGGGTGTAATTGCTCCGCCCCGATATACCATTGTGCTATGGTGTATTCGGAGGAGTAATGCTGAGAGAGAATCTCATTCTCCTTTGGAATAATCTAGGATTTTCGTGCTCAAGTATTCTCCTCCTCGATCACATCAAAGGACATAATACTTATACCCGTGTTGGTTCTCTACTTCTAACTTATATTCCGTGAATATCTCAAAAGGTTCGGACTTGTGTTTCAACAGGAACATAGGACTGAATCTTGAGAGATTATCAGAGAATATAAAGAAGTATAAAGGACCAGTCCTGGCATTTGTAGACTGGGGACCTACATACATCAACATGTATCATCCCAATAGTTCATTAACTCTTTCTCTGTTTCCAATAAACAGAGCTGTGGTCATCTTATCTTTGTGACATGACTGGCAAATTTCACAAGATGTAAATTCAAACTGATTTAAATATGCATCTAAATGTAACTTTAGCTAGTCGGGTCACATTGATATGACCTAGTCTACAATGCCTCAAGAAGGATCCGTTCATTTCTGAACTCTTCCTCTTGTGTGTGTTCCGTATACTTAGAACTGTAGTTTGATTTAGAACATCAATGCTTTTAGATAACGTGCCTGAACCGATCAACTTTTGATATAGGAAATGTTCAAAACATTATCCAACAATACAAAATTATATCATTTCTTTACTAATAAAGAGATAGATATGATTTTGTATATCAGGTTCGGTATCTAATAACATTTGTTCAGAATCAATGTATTCGTAATACAGGGTGACAGTGACCAACAGACTTGGCTGCAACACTTGCCCCGTTTTCTGCCTCATGAAACTTATCACCCGTTCTCAGTTCTCTACCTTTCTGTAGCCCTATGTAACAGATTACATATCTGGGATCCTGATCTGGTATCACATACCTAGGACGTAAAGGATACTGAGAAACAGTTCTGTATAATGAACACACCCGAAGATGATGCATCAGCATGCACTCTCTTCGTTTGGGCGGTACGGGAATTCTGGTAATCCCCAAATTCCTGCTCTGTCTTATAACAATTATAAGTTGGAGCGGGACCAACGTTCCCCAGCTCAGTATAACAAGCGGGTTCGGTCAATAATCCGTATTATTATCTTGATTAAGGCGTGATATGGTCGCTACCAGGAGAGAGAGAGAAGAAAACACTCAGCGTGTGCTCTGGCAAGAATAGATTGGTTATTATTTTATCTAATCAGGATGGCTCCCACTGCTTTTTATCAAATCTTCCTTCAAACCCTAAAAGGAAAGACTAGCCGGGATTAATTACACACTACAAGTTCGCCAATCTTTCAGCCAGGCCAGTGTCGGTACTTTGAGGGAGGTCCCCCGTGCTTTCGCACGAACCTAATTAATGTAAACCTCGTTTTCCCAGAGGCGTAACCTCGTTGACACCTTTCTAGACACCTACTTGATCGGCTAATTGTAATGTATAAAACTCTCCCAGGAGTAACAATTACTCGCAGCGGGTATCGGGATCCAACTATCTCATAGAAGGTATGCAATCTCATTGCAAATTTCAACACTTGAAATTCCCGATAATATTTTGCCCCTAGCGTCCTATGACCTTGACAGAGGTCAACAAACCATAGGCTGCTAGTCAAGTTCAACCCGTCATTTCCTGATTGAAGTAAACCCACCCGCACGACCCTTGACAGAGGTCAACAAGGTCGCACGACTACCCTAAATCAATCACATCATATGCTTATGCAGATAAGCACTAATCAGCTACCGCACACTACGCCTTGACAGAGGTCAACAAACGTAGCACGAATACTAACTAGTACTTATCTGAAATGACGGAGGGCTACGACAGGTTTTTCTGAAAACCTATTGCGTAATGAACTTGATATCGTTGTAGGATCGAATGAATTTTGAAATGGAGTGTTTTTGAGGCTTTTCTAGTTTTGCTAAAGGAGTCACTCCCGGTGAAGGGATCGTCGGTCCTTTCCTCGTGGAATGAGGTGCGGGATATATCATATATATCACTGTGCAAAGCAAAAACTCTTAAAAGCAATCAAAAGACAAACCGAGTGTGTAGCATCTGCCAGTTATTGCTAAAGGAGTCACTCCCGGTGAAGGGATCTCGGTCCTTTCCTCATCGAATAAGGTGCAGGATATATCTCATATACCGCTATGCAAAGCAAGAACTGTAGCTACCTGTTTTATTTTGAAATTCGATTCTACAACATCTTAGGTTTCTTTTATTTCATTAATCACATTAATGAAGTCCCATCATGTAATTACCTAAACATCACAGATAAATACGACGTACACTTATGCCATCCGCATTCGCCTCGATGTCCCCTCGTGCACCGTTAGGTTAGGTAACTAACGGCAGAGCGGGGCAGGGCTAGCGCGGGTGTAAAACATAAGTAACATCTATATAATATATCATATATACTATATACTGTATCTATCACAGAACATCACATGATCACATCACAGATATCGCAGCAGAAGAATCATATGAAATATTGGATATACTAGGACGTCCGTGTTTTCAATACGAGCCAGTATAAAACACGGATTCCACGGTCGTGATGAATAGCCAAACCCACACCCCTAGACCCCTACGAGAGCGGCTAGCAACCCTGCCACTTCTGGAGTTAGGAGACCCGGACTCGACTCCTCAAGTTGGTCTCCCACTGGACTCCAGAACCCGGTTGCTTGTGCCCTCCTCCTTGGGTCTATCCTAGTGCGGAAAAGTAAATAATATACAAACGGTGACAACTTCCGCAACCTGGAAGCGCCCCAATAAAAGAATATTACATACAAGTTTTTACATGAATGAAAATGAAAAACACTCATCTCACATAAAAACCCCCGGCTATTCAAACACGACGATCCAATATAACATATCCAGCAACACATAACATCACATGTCATCAACGTAAGTAAATATGTCCATCCCAATTGTCGTTGACATATAGCAACGAAACCGGCGATATCACATATCACACTTACGGTCACAGAAAAGAAAGTGTAAAACTACAACAGTTGGAATCCGCAATCTCTTCAGACATCGCATGCCTGACCAAATGAATTCTTTAGACATCGCATGCCTAACAATTATAAACCCCGCATTTTAGTCTCAAAATCGAAAACTCTTTTCAATATCAAGTCGGGCAATTCAACAAGATTCCCGACATCCTGATCGAATGCTCGTCGCAAACTTCAGTAGACGGCCGCACCCCCGATACCGTCGACGAAGTGAACCAAGGCGGAACACCGCTACCGCGAGCACCCGAACGGATGCTTTCGGCGACGGGGTTCTCCTACAGTCACTTGGTCGGGGCTATGGAGTGAGGCTGTCCATTAAGTTTACCCGGCGAGTATCCGCGTACGCTACGTGATTGCGACGGACTTTTGATCACATCAAAATTCCGTGGCAACCGATCAAGTGAGACTAAATTGCTACATTTATAACATTCATTTAGTTATCTCATAACTATTTGTGAATTCCAATTATTGTATCCCATTCCAGATAAATAGAAAATGTTAAACTTTCCGATCGAACATTCTAACACCCAAGTTTTCCCGATACAGATCAACACATGAAACTAGTCTAACAACATTCAGTTCGTACCTCAGTACCAACGGTCCAGCCGTAGAAGGGTCAAGCCAACGCCTCACATGTGGCACGCCGTACTGCCCCAAACCCGAAGGTTCAAAGGGCAGTTCAAGACGGTCACATAATCGAGTTAAGGTTTGTTGTCTTCTAGAGGGACCATCGCGTTACTTGCACTACTTAGAACGTCGTTAAACTACGGAAAAATCCAACACTTGGAAATTTCCCGACAGGGGAAAAGTTGGGTATTTATATCCGGTCGAACTTTTTAACATATTCTAAGATTTATCCGGAAAGCCACACAGACAAAATTTGATAATCCGATCGAACATTCGAATCCCCAAAACAACTCAGAAAAATCAACTCTGGAAAAAATATTAAAAATTCCCAGAAACACCAGCATACAAAACTAAGAATTACTGTGCAGAATGATACACACAAAACGACAAATATGCCGCTGATCCGCCGCACGAGCCAAGCTCGTGCCGCGGAACCGCGGCTGAATGATGGATTTAGGAACTCGTGCTGCACAGTTATTCTTAGGATTCTCTGCTTATTTTTCTGAACATTTTTAATGTGGAAAAAGACTAGATTTTAAAAATTGGACAGAGAGCATGTTTGAATCGGGGTTTCGGGTTCGTTCGGACTTCAAATTCCGTCTAGACTTTTCCTAAGGCTCTAGCTAGGCTCTGATACCACTGTAGGGTTCCTAGGCACCCCAAGAAGGTCTCACAAGGCATCGAACATGCCATATTAAAATTTTACGGTGCCTACAAACCCTAAACTACGGATCGTCGGCTAGATGTCTAGGCGAAAAACTAACTAGTTAACACTTAACTATTGGGAATACGGAAATACAACCTTTGTAGATCCGGTGCTCCATTTCCATAGCTCCGCAACGAAGTCGTCTCCGCTGTCCAAAACAAATCCGGGCTCTAGAGTCGGCTTCGTCGGAGAAAAAGTGAGCTAGGTCGTCGATGTCCATGCCGAAGATGATCTACGTCGAGGCATCGCTAAATCAAGCTCCACCTTCACCAAGCCCTAAAACTTGTGAAGGAAAAACACTCTACTACTTGGCAAGAGGTAGAGGATGAAGAAATAGGAAGTGGGTAGACTTTAGAATTGGATTTCTCACTTGTTTGCTCAATTCACCATTGATGGAGGTGAAGCTTTTCTTCTTGAAGTCAAGGAAGAAGAAGAAGAAGCTTATCCAAGTTATGATCAGAATTATCAAAAGAAAAGAATAATCAATTATTATCATAACTTTAACTATAGTTAGGTGTAGGGAATTAATCATGGTTTAGTGGAATGGTTAGGTTAAGCATGAGACAAATATGGTCACAAAGTCAAACATTCATGAATCTTCATGAAAAGACAAAGAAAGCCTCCATTTCTTCTCATGCTTAATATATTCCAAAAAGAATAAATATATATATATATATGTATATATGTATATGTATATATATATATATATATATATATATATATATATATATATATAAATGAATAAGAAAACCAAAACCCTAATTATCCACTTAACCATTGTTTAATTCTTTACACTTAACTAAAAAGTCATATATCATCAAACATGATACAAGCAAGTGTACAAAATCATATCGCATATGTAATGCGCACATCCGAGCGAGAAAATCCATTTTAAAGTGAACCGATACTAGTTAATGCAAAGTAATATATCAAATATACAATTATGCATTAAATCATTAAATCAACACTTGATTTAACGATCCGGTCATGTCGCACATAACCGACTGGTATCATCAGTAACAACTTATCGAATCAACACTTGATCCGATAACCCGGCTATATCGCATATAACCGATCAATGTCACATCACGAGAATCGAATACAGTATCACATACTGGTATTATTCTCGGTCCCGCACATATCTCATATGCGCTCCTATTTCATTTTGCTTGAGCCAGGAAACCTCTGTGTAGGACTCTAAAGACTCGTCAATACGCCGGCAGCGGATGATGATCATATCAAACATCCACAAGCCGCAAGCGGTCTGCTAAACGTAACGGCCACCCGGGTATTGAGCGATCTGAAGATCGACGAGCAAGCCCGCTCACACTCCAGTGAATCCAACCAGTAACACTACCGTACAGTCCGGTCTGATCGTCTGATATGTCGCATATCTCGCCTAGGGGTGGTAAACGTCAGACCCCAATAGCTCGATAAGTCGTGTCGATATGAGGTCTATAACTGTTCGAGAAACTACTGGTAACACTTACCAGTAAATCTCAGCAACCCTGGCCAGGGATTTCCTGTTATAGCCAATCGAACACAGCGCAACATCAACCCCCTATACCGGGAGAGACGAATCCCCTCCTATCGCTCATTGCCTCCATGTGACTCGGGACTGTACCCAAAAACCACCGTTTTGCACGCCCTCTTGGACGTGGTAAGATGGAAATCAAAGCACAGTGGGAACCACACAAGACTCTATGACGATCTCGGGTCAACAGACTACTCTGTACCAGTGTCACCAGAGAACTGCCATCTGACGTGAGGTATAATACCATCTGGGAGTTCTCGGCGAGTCCGTCCAGTGTACCCAGTCTCTACTGAGCACCCGTATATCATCTCTGATGTCAAACACCGATGGATATGGGATCATCCATCGCCCATCTGTATGGGTCAAGAAGGTATACGCTAGTCTACTCTGGTATATCGATGCCCCGTCTCGATACACCCTCGACTAGGGACTTTGAAGGATGTACTCATGGACTACCATGTCCCCACTAGTATGATCCGCATCATAGTCCAGGTAGTCAAGCACACATCCTAAGGGCTTTACCAACATGTAACAGAGAGACAAACAGTATACACGTTAAGGTAAAGTTCAACCAGATAGCATACTATCATGTCGAGCAAGAAAGTCCTCCCTATATATGTCCCAGCATCCACTACAATATACATCCTATGTATAGTAATGGCCTCTAGGGCATACATATAACTAACATGTGAGTTATCCCGGGCATTGACGAGGGTTAACATTCTACCATCAGGAAGATCAATAGTTATATTGTTCTTGACTCGCCACCAATTTTTAGTAAAATGGATTCTTTTCAGAAAACATTAGTGGAAGTATGAAAGAACTGGATGTTATTCTAGAACCATAAACGATTATTGAAAATTTAATAGAACCTACAGATTCAATTGGTTTCGACATTCCATTAGCCACTCCGCAGATTTGGTGGGTAACCTCAGGCACCCAAGAGGTATTTCGGTCTTCTCAGAGACGGTGACAGGGAGGTTCTTGTTTATCCAGGCTTGCCATTGCTGCTATTCTAGAATGTAAGACCTGGCAGGAGGATGAGTATAACGTCGTTCTAAACTAGTTTTAGAAGTGCACGTGTATATGACTCTGCTACAGGGTTTTTGTAGTCAGTGAGAGAAGCGGAAGCATAGTGGGCAAGTAGCTTATGTCTATTTATAGACTAAAGCAAGTATAGCGGAAATAGATCATCTATTTTTAATGTGACAGTCATAGGTTTTGACTTCATCAGAATAGGAGATGGATCTGGTAATAAGGTAGTGGAGAGTGATGTCTAGGTATTTGGATGATATGCAATAAATAGGAAGTGAAGTTCCTATACTACGATCAGTTATACTGTGGTTGTCACAAGGTGGTTTCTCCACATAGGATATGGATAAAATATCAGGGATTCTGATTACTAGATCTATTGTTTTAGATATAGATTTGAGAAGTGTCCCAATTTGGGTACTTTGACATTATTCTAAAGGTATTTTAGAATGGACGACTCCTGGTATGGTGGTGTACCTGCAGGTGATGGAGTCACCCTCTCTAAAGAGATGTCTTCTAGACTGATGAGGAGAGGGATTTGCATGATTGGCATATCACTTGCTTAGGCAATTGAGTCAATTATGAGATGTCAAATACCACACCAGATATAGATTTTGCACTAGCTGCAATAAGTATATATATTAATCCAATCCTGGAGAAAAGGAAGGGAAGCAGTTTTGAACATAAGTGGATGTTCTTAGGATATGCTAACGGCAGCTTCCTTTGGGAGACGGTTATCATTTCAGGCTTCTAAGGTGACCTGGATGATAGAGTGGCTGTCAGAGTTATAGTTTTCCCTCTTTTGAGGGACAGTATGTTAGACAGGTGGTCCAAGCGGATACTGTGGAAGGCATGGTGCAGGATACAGATTAAATTTAGTGGATGATACAGTCTAAGAAGTTTGTTGTATTTGGAGTTAATTTGTGAACTGGGTCCTATCAGGTATCCAGAAAAATTCTAAGACATGTATTGCTCATTTCGGGAGATAGTTTTTCTCCGCGAAGTTGAGATATAGAGAGATATAGAAAGAAACATTGGAGCGGATCCACTCACTGAGGCTATTTCTTGAACACAATAGTTTCACAAACGAGCTTTGTGAAACTGATCAGTAGAGAAGTTGGGTGTTCGGTATCACATGGGCTATGAGTAGCGACACCGCAATAATTAGCCTTAAGTGCAAGTGGGAGATTATTGGCTATAGTGCCCTCAAGGCAATTATTGTAATCGCAGGCACGTGATTATGATGATTGAGGGAGGACCTATACGGATAGAATAGTCTTACTCAAAATGATGATATGCTATATGGTTTGTCTTTATCATCAAGTACATGCTTTATGTGGTATTACAGATCACTATTACATGTTGATAGAGCCCATAGATTTTCTTGCTTGACTACCAGCATTATGATGGCGATTATATACGTAGGAGCTGGGTGGTCTATAAGCACATCCTTAAATGTCCCTAGTCGTAGGAGTATCGAGACTGGACATCGATACTTCAGAGTAGACTAGTGTGTACTGATCGAGACCCCGACGAGGGACAGTGGCCAGGTCTCATAAGCCATTGGTGTTAGTTTGTTCATTTAAGATAGTATACAGGTGCTCATTGGGTTATGAGTACACTGGACGGACTCGCCGGGAACATGATAGTTGGTATTATACATATTGTCAGATAACAGTTCCCAGGTGACATGTGTACAGGTTAGTCTGTCGACCTGAGATCGTCATTTGTCTCGTGTGAGTTATCACCGTGCTTTGATTACTACCCTACCACGGCTCAAAGGAGTCGTGCAAATAGGTTTTAGTTGGGTACAGTCCCGAGCCACATGGAGGCAGTGAGCGGATCGTCGGGGATTCGTCTCTCCCGGTATTGGGGGTTGATGTCGCGCTGTGCACGGGTGGACATCACTAGAAATCCTTGGCCAAGGTAATCGAGAATTACTGATCAGGGATCAGTAGTTTCTCAGGTGGTGATGGGTTACATACCGACACGAAATGTCGCGTTATTAGGGGTCTGACTTTATCCAGCCCCTTAGACTCGATATGCAATACTCTTAGACGACTTAGATGAACGGACCGGACTGTACAGATATTGTCATGGACATGCTCAGTAGGGGTCAGGATGAGTTTGCTCGTCGGCCTTTCTTTCGCTCAATACCTGGGTAGCCGTTACGTACAGCTAGTGCCGCTGACGTGCTTGTGATTAAACCCACTGCCAGCGTATTGACGAGTCTTTAGAGTCCCACACAGAGGGTTTCCCTACTTCGGACGAAACGATGTAGAGACCATATGATTTTACGGCAGGATTCGATCATATACGTGCACTTGTGCACGTATCGTGATTCAAACGGTTTATACTAGTAGCTTTGGTTTAAGCCGGATTCTAGTGTTATATTGTTGAATTATTTTCGTCTCTTTGTATTCGTATTTTTCGGAATACGGATATGGGTATATATATATGAATGATGGGTATTCTTTTAATTCATTACAAGGTGCTTCTAGAAGAAGAAACCTCATTATGTTTAATAACCATTTGTTTAAATGGTTATTTGAGGTGGAGGATGAGGTATGCTTGGCTTTAATTGATGGCATGGCTCACTTGGTGACTCATGGGGTGACTCATAAGTTACTATTCTAGCATGCTTGCTATTTAGTTTGTGTTGTGAGATATTTATTTAGTTGATGCATTATTTTTTGCTCACAACACTTAGCCATTTTCACTTGAGTTTTGCTACATGCTCACACTCTCATCCCCTCTTGCTTCTTCTTCTACTTCCACCCTAAAAGTCTCTTGTGTTGAGAAACCTAGGGTGTCATGAGACAAACTAATCCATCATTAGACTCTACATCCTCTAGGCTATTTAGTTTAGAAAACTAGGTACCCTACTTACCTCGTATATGAGGTTGGAGCTCGAAATACAAATCCTCAGGTGGATTATCTTCGATGGAGGGAGACTAGTGACCAAGCTTGATCATGGTGGCCACTAGGACCTTGGGATGATGGTTCAAGACTGAAGGACACGGATCATTCAGTATAACCATTCTTAACTCCTTTATAGTTTGCTAGCTTTAGGGTTTAGGGTAGATCCGGGCATCGGATTGTTCTAGCGCCAGTTTAGAAAAATTTTGTTCCGCAATCGGCCATGGTCTGATGGCCAAGGCGTTGGCATAACCCAACAATGTATTGTATAGAGTATATTTACAAGTCTTGCCGAAAATGTAGGTGTCTTTTAAGTGACAATCCCGTGCTACGCTATACGTTCCGTACCAGTCTACCCCGTTATCCCCGCGTAATATATTGTATAGAGTATATTTACAAGTCTTTCCGAAACCATGGATACAAGTTGTTCATGTAGCCATGTTCAGGATATAATCTTGTATTCAAGTAGTCATGTAATCATGTCAAGTTATAACCATGGTTCGGTCAAGTCAAGTCAAGTATTCATGTTGATTTTGATG
Source organism: Agapanthus africanus (assembly GCA_030015575.1). Classification (NCBI taxonomy): domain Eukaryota; kingdom Viridiplantae; phylum Streptophyta; class Magnoliopsida; order Asparagales; family Amaryllidaceae; genus Agapanthus; species Agapanthus africanus. The sequence goes on from CM057340.1 coordinate 738,621,875, forward strand.
TTTGAATTCAAGTATTCAGGTTCATGTTCAAGTATTCATGTTTGAATTTGGATTCAGAATTGAATAGACTCCAACTTGAGTCAAACACTTGTAATTGATTTAGATCTTGAATTAGGTTCAGGAGTCATCGGTAACTGCCGCACATGGACGGCAGGATTTGTGTTATCAATTTAATGGAATCGTTGATGTAACTCAATAGTATCCCGTGCATGCCCGGAACCATGGTCAAGACTCTCGGGCTGAATCCGAGACGTGCCGCTACGCAGTAAATAGGTAACGTGTATAGACGAATGATGCCAGCAGCATCATTCCGGGGCTGGCCAAGCCCGTAAAGACTGATTAGTATAAGCATCGAACTGTTGAGTTACAAGTCAGGTTTCATTATTGATTTCCTCTTACTCCCCAGGTTATGTGTTCAAGTCAGGTATTTATGATATGAATCTAATGGCAACACAGGATTAAGCAGGTACAGGTTTTGTCTATGCAGACAACAAGTCGCGTCCATCAGGACAACAACTCAGGATTGTCAGCATTAGTAACAAGATCAAAGTAACAAGTCAAGTAGTGTGTCGTGCACATGTCATGTGATGCATATTAATCAAATAGATGCTAAATGTGAAACTGTAAACGATATCGGAATCACGGTAAATAGTACTGATGTCAGGATGCATATATGTCTATTTGTAATAACCTATATACACGTCCTTGACTACGTATGATGCAAACTAGATGACATGTTATACTAATATAATAGTATAATGATATCAGGATGTTCCGGCATGTAATTAGATGTGTTATTGTCAGTACGGATACGAACGGATATCGAAAAACGGTAAATCTATACTACTTGCCGCATAATATAACACATGTATTATTTTTATTCATATAGACATCGAAATAGTAACATAGCATGTTGCAAGATAAACTTAAATGATCGGATCTCATGACGGGGTACGTACGTCACGTTCGACGTCAGATAAAAGTCGCGATGCAACTCACGTGCGTACATGACTGGATCTAGCTGATTAACGACGTGACCACGCTGGATGACGACGATGACTGGGTCGTCCGGATCGTCGGCGACATGCGCGACTCCGGCGAGATGGACGAAACCGATCAAGAAAGCAAGAACTCAAGAAAAGACATAATTTTGATAAGAGATAATTCACCAAAATAGAATATTAGAATATATAATATTTAGAGAAAGAAAGAAAAGAGAAGAAGGAGAAGGGGTTTTATGGATGCTCTGGGTTGGGGACAGAGGATAGAGCGACGGCGAGGTGGTAGGGTCTCCGGTGATGTGTAACGGCGACGTGGGAATTTCTGGAGTTGGGTTCTTGGGTTGTGGGTTCTCGGGTTGGGTGTGCAGGCTCGGAAAGAGGGAGAAGAGAGGAGTGGAAGAAGTAGAGCTGGTGTTGAGGAGGTCGAGATGAGGTTGATGTCGCCAGCGATGGGTAACGATGAGGTTGGGTTCTGTAGGTGCTGGGGTTCCTGGTTGCAGGTGCTCGGGGAGAAGAGGGAAGGGAGAGGAGGTGGAAAAGGTGGTCACGAGGGCGAGGTGATGGAGGTGTGGTCGTGGGGAAGTTGGCGACGAAGGCAAGGTGAGGCTAGGGTTGGGTTCGTTGCGGGCGAAGGAGGAAAAGAAGTGAAAGAAAGAAAGATCTGTGTATAATAATTATGTTTATAAAATTATAATATATATTATGAAGGGGGAGAGAGAGAGAGAGAGAGACGGAGTGAAGAGAGAGAGAGAGAAAGAGTGCGAGATAAGAGAGATAGAGTAGAGAGAAAGACAGAGGGATTGGAGAGAGAGATATTGGATATATAATTAGTTAATTAAATATATATATATATATATATATAAATATATAGAATATGTATATATAAACTGTATAGTTATAAAGAATTATAATAATATATATTATATGATTATACCGCTAATACAAAAACACTCCGAAAAATACCCGGGTCTCTTCTAAAAATCTAGTTTTAAAATATGAATAATATACGTATCAGCCAAAACTATAATGCGATATCCGGTTAAATAAAATGCATACCCCTAAGAACGGATACACGTAAAAACACGTAGCGATCCAAACGAGTCTGTTTTAGCATTCTGAACATGAACATGATGTATGGATGCATTCACAGGATATGGGTGTAAGTCCATGTCACGCACCCCACGTGTTCGCGGGGAGGCGGAATATATGACAAACAATTATCAAAGCTTCGTAACACGGACTTGAGCACATGGATCGTGTCTAAACCATTACTAGCAAACTACGAGAGGTTTAACTACTCTGATTCGAACTTATACCTCACGTTACTTGTCCTTCGGGTCTTCATCGCTGTCCTCCATACCTCGTCGGTTCTATGGAACATGGGTACCTCAACGGCCTCCTCGAGTCAAAGACGATCCACCCGAGAGTCTATAGTCCGAGCTCCTATCTCGAATCTGAGATAACTACGGCTTCTAGTTTGCTAATCTAGAAGTCCTAGAGGGTGTAGAGTATTTAGATGGATTACTTAGTCACTTAAACCCTAGGATTCTCAACTCATGAGAGCTATTATGGTTTAAGGAAGAAGATGAAAACTTGAGGAGAGAGAAGTGTTTTGTGATAATGAATGAACTATTCTCATTTGTGAATATCATGAAGCATAATAATATCATCAAAATAAAATATCTAGCTAATACTCATCATGCTTCAATTAATTCACAAGGTGAATCATCTAATGAGTCACCTAATGAGTCATGGATCATTTAATGAAACCTACACCTCATCCTCCACCTCATTTAGTTTAAATCTAAAAAGAAATAAACATAAATGAGTCACCTCCTTGTAGAAGCTTCCCGAGAAATTACAAGACTGCCCCTCCCATCCGTATTTCCGAAAAACACGGATAATCTTTGACTGAATAAATCCATCTGTATAATAATAGAATCTGGCTTAAACCAAAGCCCGCTAGTATTATCTGCCCGATCATAGTACGTGCACAAGTGTACGTAAGTGATCGCGGCCCTGCCGTAAAACCATACGGCCTCTACACCTTTTGCCCGGTGCAAGGAACTCTCTGTATGGGACTCTAAAGACTCGACACTACGCTGGCAGTGAGTTTAACCACAGGCCGCAAGCGGTACTAGCTGTACGTAACGGTCCCCAGGTAGATGTCGATAAGAAGGCCGATGAGTAAACCCATCCGAACTCCTACCGAGCCTGTATGTGACAATCTCCATACAGTCCGGTCTGTTCGTCTAGGACTATCACATATCAGGCCTAGGAGGGCGGTAAACGTCAGACCCCTAATAGCGGTATAAGTCGTATCGGAGTGAATCCCATTACACTTTGAGAAACTACTGGAACCTACCAGTGAATCTCGTTTGCCCTGGCCAGGGACTTTGCGTAATGGTTCTCCATACACAGCGAGATATCAGCCCCCAATACCGGGAGAGACGAATCCTGTCTAACCGTCACTGCCTCCAAGTGCTTCGGGACTGCACCCAACTACTACCTGTTTGCACGACTCCTTTGAGCCGTGGTAGGGTAGTAATCTAAGTACAGTGGGAACACACTCGAGGCGAAGTAGCAGTGTCAAGTCGACGGACTAAGCTGTACTCATGTCACCTGGGAACTGCTATCTGACGATGGGTATAGTACCAACCTGCAGTTCCCGGCGAGTGTCCGGTGTACCCGCAACCTAACGAGCACCTGCATACTATCTCCAGTACAACGTACTGATGGCTGTGGGACAGACCATCTCCCCAGCTGGGATGAGAAGTGTATACACTAGTCCACTCCGGAGTATCGATACCCCGTCTCGATAATCCTACGACCAGGGACCTGTATAGGATGTTGCTTATAGACTACCCAGCCCCCACTAGTATGACTGCCATCACAACGCTGGTAATCAAGCAAAAATCCTAAGGGCTCTACTAATATGTATAAGCGATATGTTAAAAGAAACATATGCACATATTAAAATAGAAACAAACCAAGTAGCATACTACCATTTTTAGCAAGACTGTCAATACAACTGTGAATATCCCAAGCTTCCATTAAGTAATATACAAACTAGTATGATACAGTAATGGCTTCTAGGGCATAAACACTAACAATCTCCCACTTGCACTAGGGCCATGTACTGGCACATCGGAGACCTATCATCTCGAATAGCCTCTCGAACTGCGTCTGAGGAATGGCCTTTGTGAATGGATCAACAATGTTATTCTCCGTATCTACTCTCTTGACCTCGATCTCCCGGTGATCTACGATCTCCCTGATCAGGTGATACCGCCTTAAGATGTGTCTGGACTTCTGATGTGACCTGGGTTCCTTCGCTAAAGCTATAGCACCGTTGTTGTCGCAATCCAGAGGTATTGGATCAACACTGGTAGGAACCACCTAAAGTTCCGTGAGGAACTTCTTCATCCATACAGCTTCTTTTGCGGCATTGCAAGCAGCTATGTACTCCGCTTCCATCGTCGAGTCAGCAATGGTGTCCTGCTTAGAACTCTTCCAACAGACCGCCCCTCTATTGAGGGTAAAGACATAGCCCGACATAGACTTGGAGTTATCCTTGTCACTCTGGAAGCTGGAGTCGGCAAAGGTCTCGATCTGGAGGTCCTTTCCGCCATACACCAAGAACATCTCCTTAGTCCTCCTCAGGTACTTGAGAATGTTCTTTACCGCTATCCAGTGCTTCTCCCCTGGGTTTGCCTGATACCGGCTTACAACGCTCAATGCGTATGCTACATCTAGTCTGGTACATAACATCGCATACATTATAGAGCCTACCGCAGAAGCGTAGCGTATAATCGACATGCGAGCCCTTTCCAAATCAGTCTTGAGAGACATCTCTTTGGAGAGGGTGATTCCGTGACAAGTCGGTAGGTTACCGCGCTTAGAATCTTCCATACTGAATCTTTTCAATATGGTGTCTATGTACCTGGACTATGAAAGTCCTAACATCCTCTTTAGATCTGGATCCCCAGAATGTAAGTGGCATCACTCAGGTCCTTCATGGAGAACTTCCGTGATAAGAATCTTTTAACTGACTGTAGCATAGGAATATCATTTCCTATTAGGAGAATGTCATCCACGTACAAGACGAGGAATACTACAGCTCTCCCCACAATCTTACTGTATATGCATGGTTCATCTGGATTCTTGATAAAGTCGAATTCTTTGACACTATCATCAAAACAGATGTTCCAACTCCGCGATGCCTGCTTTAGTCCATAAATGGACTTAAGCAACTTGCACACTTTACCGCTGCTCCCACTCTGAATGAATCCCTCTGGCTGATCCATATAGACGCACTCTTCCAAATTACCATTTAGAAAAGCCGTCTTCACGTCCATCTGCCAGATCTCATAATCGTGGAAGGCAGCAATGGCAAGAAGGACCCTAATGGATTTGAGCATAGCCACTGGAGAAAAGGTTTCGTCATAGTCCAAACCAGGTCTTTGACGAAAGCCCTTTGCAACAAGTCTAGCCTTATAGGTTTCAACCTGTCCATCTACACCAATTTTCTTTCTGAAGATCCATTTGCATCCTACGGGTTTTACCCCATCTGGAGCAATGTCCAAAGTCCAGACTTTGTTAGTGTACATGGACTCCATTTCGGTCCGCATTGCATCCAGCCATTTTACTGAGTCGCCGCTCTGAATGGCTTGCTGGAAGCTAGTAAGGTCATCATTGTCAATGATGCAATCCTTTCGATCCCCGTCTATGAGAAAACCGTAATATCTCTCGGGCGGATGAGACTGCCTACTACTTCTGTGGATAGGCGCTGGGATGTCCCTTTCTTCTGAAACTTCTGGTTCTACCATACTTTCAGTAACAGCTTGTGTTTCTGGAATTTCTTCCAGTTCTATTGCGCTCCCACTATTCTGATTTTCTAAAAATTCAGCTTCCAAGAAGTGGGCATGACGATAAACAAAAACCTTTTGTTCCTCTGCGTAATAGAAATAATACCCCTTGGAGTTCTTTGGATATACCACAAACTTACACTGTTCTGAGCGTGCCTCGAGCTTGTCCGCATGCTGCTTTTTAACAAAAGCTGGACATTCCCATGTCCTAAAGTATTTAAGACAGGGTTTCTTCCCACTCCACATCTGATATGGTGTGGTAGGCACAGTCTTGGTTGGAACCTGGTTCAAAAGATATGCAGCTTATTCTAGTGCATAACCCCAGAAAGATCGTGGTAACTCAGCCTTACTCATCATGGAAGGAACCATATCCAATAGGGTTCGATTCCTCCTTTCCGATACATCATTGTGTTGTGGTGTGTATGGAGGAGTAAGCTGAGAGAGAATTCCATTCTCTTTTAAATAACCCAGGAACTCGGCACTTAAGTATTCACCACCTCGATCAGATCTCAGTGTCTTGATACTTTTGCCTGTCTATTTTTCCACTTCATTCTTGTATTCCCGGAATTTCTCAAAGGCCTCGGATTTATGCTTCATCAAGAAGATATGTCCATACCTAGAGAATCATCCGTAAAAGTAATGAAGTAGGAATAACCAGCTCTTGCATGTGTAGACATTGGACCGCACACGTCACTGTGTACAAGTCCCAAGAGCTCGCTCGCTCTTACTCCGTGTCCAGTAAACGGAGTCTTTGTCATCTTTCCCATGAGACAAGATTCACAAGTAACATAAGATTGATATTCGAACGGATTCAAATATCCTTCTCTATGTAACTTAGTCAACCGTTTTTTATTGATGTGACCTAGTCTACAATGCCATAAGAAAGCTTGATTTATTTCTGGAGACTTTCTTTTAAGTGTGTTCTGGACATTGAAAACCTGAGCTTGATTTAATACGTATATACCGTTATCTAATGTACCGGACCCAATCAGAACTTGATTTAGGTGGATGTTTACTACATCGCTTACGAATGCAAAATCATATCCCTCTCTAGAAAGTGAGGATACTGATATGATATTACAAGTCAAACCAGGCACATACAAACAGTTACGTAGAATCAATATCTGCCTACTTGTCAGTCCTAGGCGATATTCCCCCACGGATTCAGAGTCCATGCTCATTCCGTTCGCAACTCTGAGAGACATATCACCTATCCCGATAACTTTATGATTTCTCAAAGAATGTAACGAATTACAGATATGAGATCCTGATCCGGTATCTAGTACCCAGGAAGTAGAGTTAATTGACAAACAGCTCTCAATTACAAACACACCCGAGGCCGAAGCCATAACATGCTTTGAATCCTGGCTACTGGCTTTCAAAGCCCTGCAATCTTTCTGCCAATGCCCCTTCCCATAACAATAGGAACATTCCTCCTTCTCTACACCAAGTCCCGAAACTTTTGCTCTTCCCTTTCCTACTACTTCACTGACACCGTATATCGGCTTTGTGGAGGTTTTTTTCTTTTCACCCTTTGCTTTCGCCCTGGATGCAGAAGAAGAAGGTCCCCCATTAAGCAGAGCGGGTGTCTCCCTGGTTTCCTTCAGGGTGTAAGTAGAGGGTAGGGACATTGGAAATAAGTCAGCATATGACCTGTTTCACAACGTGGTCTCCAGGTCCGTGAGCTCATCAATATAGCTAGTCATCGTAAGGACGTCATCCTCTACAGATGACCCGACAGCCAATCTCACTTGAAGCAATTCGTTCAAGGTCTCATATCTTGTGATACGAGATTGCTCTCTATATAAATCTTTGTTATGGAGGAAGATGGATGTTGGAGATAGTGCCCTCAGAGTCAATTATTGGATCACAGGCACGTGATTGCGATGATTGAGGGAGGACCTATCCCGGTAGGACAGTCTTACTCAAGATGATAGTATGCTATCTGGTTTATCTTTATCATCGTGTACTGCTTTAGGTGACCTGACAGGTCGCTATTACACGTTGATAGAGCCCCTAGGATTCTTGCTTGACGACCAGCAGTATGATGGCGATCATATACGTGGGAGCTGGGGTCTATTTGCACATCCTTAAAAGGTCCCTAGTCGTGGGAGTTTCGAGACTGGGCATCGATACTCCATTAGTAGACTAGTGTATACAGTCGAGACCCCGACGAGGGGCGGTGGCCGGTCTCACAAGCCACTGGTGTCAGTTGGTTCACCTAAGATGTATACAGGTGCTCATTGGGTTATGAGTACACCGGACAGGACTTGCCGGGAACCTGCTAGTTGGGATTATACCAGACGTCAGATAGCAGTTCCCAGGTGACATGTGTACAGGTTAGTTCATCGACCTGAGATCGTCATTTGTCTCGTGTGAGTTCCCACTGTGCTTTGATTACTACCCTACCACGGCTCAAAGGAGTCGTGCAAACAGGTTTTAGTTGGGTACAGTCCCGAGCCACATGGAGGCAGTGAGCGGATCTGCAGGGGTTCGTCTCTCCCGGTATTGGGGGTGAGGTCGCGCTGTGTCTAGGAGAGCCATTACGCAAAGCCCTCGGCCGAGGCAGGAGATTTACTGGTAGGTATTCCATTAGTATCTCAGGGCGTTCTGGGCTACACTCCGACACGACTTGTACCGCCTTTGGGGGTCTGACTTTTACCAACCCCCTAGGCCCGCCATGCGATGCTCATAGACGAACGGACCGGACTGTACGGATATTGTCACTGACAGGCTCAGTAGGGTGTCAGGATGAGTTTGCTCATCGACGTCCCTTTTGGTCAATAGCTGGTGGCCCGTCACGTATTGGCTTATACCTCTGACGTGCTAGTGGTTAAATCCACAGCCATAGTATTGACGAGTCTTTAGATTCCACCACACCTTAAGTTACTCAAGCTTTCGGGCGAAACGCTGTAGAGGCCGTATGGAGATATGGCAGGGTCCGATCAGATACGTGCGGTATTGCACGGATCAGGATCGGACGGTTGGTACTAGTGGCCGTATAGATATATGGCAGGGTTCGATCCGATACGTGCGGTATTGCACGGATTAGGATCGAACGGATATTACTAGCCGGCTTTGGTTTAAGCCGGTCCTAGTTTAGTACAGTGTAGATTTTGTCTCTTTGCATTTGTATCCGGACGGAATACAGATGCGGGTGTGTATGCACAGTATCGGGGTTTTCCTATAATTTATTACGGGACCAGTTTTCTGGAGTTGCCAGTTTGCATTCCGTTCCGGCCGGTTTTCCTTTGTTCTTTCCCGGCCGGACCTTTTGATGGAGGGTGTTATTTGCTAGTTTGCAAATAACACATTGTGGAGGGGTTTCATGCAAATGGTTTGATTATGAAAGCTTTTTTTTATTCCTTTCTTTTCTACCATCATTTGGTGCATTAATGTGATTTGAATGGGTATGGGTTTGATGTAAGTTTGTAATGATAATGTTTTGGTTATGGTCACCATTCTCTTTATCCTACACTCACCTCCCTTATGTCTTCATTCCCTCCACCATTTCCATTAGAGAATGGCCGGCCAACATTTTGAGAGGAGGAGAAAAATGAGAGAGGCTCATTTTTCATTTGGTGTGGGAAATTAATCATCCATCTCATTTTTCCATTGCTACCAAAATCCCCAAGTTCATATCTTGTTGATTCCTCCATCAAGGCAACATAACCCCAAAGAGACTTAGCACTACACATTCTACAGCAAACCTTGGGCACGTCGACTAGCCAGCTTCGTGCCCGAGTTGCCTCGGTATTGAGGTGGGACCCCGTAAACGATACAGACGATGTGGTGCCCTTCCGGCAAGGATGCGACGACCGGAGTTTCCGCGGGAGATCGGGACGACGACGAGAAGACCGGAGGACTCGGATCACTCGGTATATCTCTCACCCTTTCTCTTGTTAGCTAGTATCGGTTAATGGTTACGATCCGGGTATATTGTCCGCGGTAGCGCCAGTTTAAAGTTAAGAAAAGATTTGATTCCGCATTTTGGCCTCGGATAGACGGCCGGGGCGCTGCCGTGGCGCAACATGGTATCAGAGCCACGCCATTAACCTTGCCTAGCTTGTTCTAGTGTGTTTTACATTTCCGATCGAACAAAATCCCAAAAAACCCATTTCGTGTGCATCAGTTTTCTGTCGATTTTTTCCGGGCTCTAAAAATTTTTCAGGTTGTAAAAAACTAATGTACTGGAAATTCTAAGACTACTGGAAAAATTCGACACAGTCAGTCGATAACTCAAGCGCGGAACCGCGGCCAAACCCCCTCTTGGGCCGCGCTTCCGCCGCGCCTTGGTGTCTTCACTGTATTATATTTTTCCAGTGGGCTTCTGGGCTAATTTTTGGGGTTTTGGAATATTAATATTGGGCCCAGAATTTCTGTGAGTGCTACAGTATTACTTGGGGGCCCACTTGTTAATTTTTGATCGATTGGATATTTTAAACACATTATTTCACAGTATTTACATTATATCTGCGACCGTGAATATCACTTGATCGGTAAATCCTGTCTAACTGCTATAGCCCGGTTAGACGGATTTGCGAACGTGATTTTCACGTTGATGTTCTGTGTTCATGCTGTGATGTTGTGGATCGGTCGTGGGGGATAGCCTGGTTGCAGTGGTAGTACAGTTTTGTTGTATTATGTACATTTGATATTGCGGGGCGAGCGTCCGACATGTGGACTGCCGTCACTGCCTGTTTGTATTATTCTTTTGGGGTACGACCTGGTTGTGGTCGATGTACCCGGTGTATGTATATTTTACTTTCTGTACTAGGATTACCCCGCGGAGGGGTGCACGGATAGCCGGGTTCTAGAGGGCAACGGGCCCGCATCTCATGGCATTGAGACGGAGGGGGCTTTACTCTAGGATTGGCGGGCTATTCGCCGCACTCGTAGGGGGTACAGTTTGACCCAGGAGGGGTGCCCAAGTTACCGGATTCCATAAAGTGCTGGGTGGTCCATTCACGGTGCTGAAAGGGGCTGCCTCGCTTCAGGTTTTGGCGGCTGACTTGCCGCGCCCGTAGGGGTCTAGGATTTCATTGCACAGGCTATCCACACGACCAGGGGAACGTCGGGTTTCAGCAGCGGCTCTATGAAACCCGGGGCTTCCAGATATCTGTATTGTTCTGTGATGCTGTACTTTTCTGTGATGTTGCATTTTATTCACGCCTTGAGCGAAATACTATATATTGGTATATATATTAGTAGATGTTGTATATGTTTTTCATCCGCGCTAGTCCAGTCCCCGCTCTGCCGTTAGTTAGCTAACCTAATGGGTGATGACGGGACCCAGTGGCGAATGCGGATGGCATATACGTACGTCAGTATATTTTCGTTCTTTGTGGTGTGATCAATTGATGGGACTGCGTTGATTCGGATCAATGCATGATAAACAAACCTATTCTGATGTTGTTGGAACATTTTTCAAAAAGCTGTTATTGCAAGGACGTTCACTTTTGTTTTGCATCGTGGTATTCATTTGGAATATCCTGCTCCTCAGTCGACGAGGCAAGGGCCGAGATCCCTTCACCGGGAGTGACCCCTTGGACAGAAGTTTGCGTCAGGGCATTAACTTCACTATAGCCGATTACTTTTGCTTTGCATCGTGGTATTCAGTTGGAATATCCTGCACCTCATTCTACGGGGAAAGAGCCGAGATCCCTTCACCGGGAGTGACCTCTTTAGCAAAGGTTTTCGTCACTATATTTTTATAAAAGGCTATGCAGTTCCTTCAACGATATCAAGTTCATTACGTTAAAGGTTTTTCGCCAAAAACCAGTCGTAGCCCTCCGTCATTTCAGATTAGTATTACTTAGTATTCGTGCTGCGTATGTCGTGCTTAGCCGAGGCGTAGTGTTCGGTAGCTATGTAGTGCTTTTCTGTTGCATGGATATGAGATTGGTTAGGACAGTCGTGCGGTCATTTTGGCTCAGTCAAGGATTCATGCGGGTGGGTCTAAAGCAATCAAGATAATGACGGGTTGAACTTGACTAGGATCCTTTGATATGTTGGCTCAGTCAAGGTCACTTGGGTCCTAGGGGTAAAAATCACATCGGGAGTTTCAAAAGAACTGAAACTTGCCAGGCATGCGCATACCTTCTGGAGTGTGGTGACTTGAGTGGATTCCGTCAAGTTATCATGCGATGATAGTTGGATCCCGATTCCCACTGATGAGTTGGTTTACTCCTCGGGTGATCCCGACTAATTCTTCTTTCAGGTTTGGGGAAGAATTTGAGGTTACAGTGGGAGGTTTCCAGATTAGATAAAGTGATAACCATTCTGATCTAGGTTAGAGTGCACGCTGAGTGTTTCTTTTCTCTCTCTCTTTGGCAGCGACCATTGACCCGACCCTGGACTATGACTCAGTGACCAAGTTGACCGAACCTTCTTAACACTGGCTTTTGGATTGTCAGAGTTGCAAACCTCATTGCCACTCCTACTTTTACCCTTTTCTCCAGGACACCCCGTATTACTACGAACGTCCACTTCCATTGGACAAAACCATCGTATGGTTATATACGAACTCGAAGGACTTCGAGGATGGTTTCTGGTTCTGGAGAAAACGAATAGGATTATTCAGTTGTCTTTTCTTTTCACCTTCTCTCATTGCGAGTACTCCTTGGTTTAGGAGATAGTACACCTATTACGCAAATTGGATAGTCTTCTTCCAAACCTTAGGCAGGTGCCGAACGGTGGGGAATGAAGAAAACCAATTAGCATAACGATGGTGTACAGAAGGTATTAAGTTAAGACAAAGCAAGGGATTAGTAAGAGGGCAAAGTAAATTACGACTGCTATTCACGACCGAACCAAGTATTTCTTCGCCAATCCTAAATCACCTTTGTATTTCTCCAGGACACTCCGTATCACTACGAAGATCCCAAGTTTATTGGATAATCCATCGTAGGTTATATACGAACTCGAAAGGAACTTGTTCCAGTTCGGGGATGGATCCTGGTTCAGGAGAAATAGGAATAAGGTTTATTCGGTTGTCTTTTATCTTCACCTTCTCTCGCTTTGCGAGTGCTCCTAGGATTAGGACAGTACACCTTTTATGCTTATTGGATAGTCTTCTTCCAAACCATAGGCTGGTGCCGAACGGTAGGGAAGGAAGAAAACCATTTGGCCTAAGGGGTGTGCAGAAGGTAATGACTAAAGACATATAAAGGGATTTGGAGAGATGGCAAAGAATTATACGGTTACAGTTGTGAATCTGGATAATGGTAGAGGCATTACTAGGAATACCAGGATACCCCATCGAAACATTTCAATGTTTCAGTTCAACTGTGTACTGTTGAAAGAAAACTGATTTCCCGATTGGACACTTGCTCCAGGGTATGTATTTACCAGGTTTGATTCTCACATCTGTATGGTTTTACAGATGATGAGTGGGAGTAAGTTATTGGGAATAGTGTGATCATCCTCATTATATCGGGATTCGTTGTAATCGGTGATATTTGAGGAGATCACCTGGGCTGTTTGCCGGTCGGCAAATATTTGGTTTTGAATATCCGCTGTTGTGCACCAATTTCAAATTGATATATCTGTACGTCTATTTTCATAGAGTGAGATATACCTTTTGATATTATGTCGATGACATTTACCTATATCAGTGGATGGTTAGGTAAGGAGTATCAAACAGCGGTGTAATTCTTCTTAACCATAAGTACAGTTTTCAACTTACGACGCACAGTGAAAGAGTTGTTAGACTCAGCGGACTTATACAGAGTATTGTATGTTGTCCATTGTCCATTAGGACAGAGGGGTTGGTCCTCATACTATATTCTGTTTACTTTTAACTTCTCTAGTTCTTAGACATGTGTTTCATAGAAACACAGGGTCTAAGTTTTGAGGAGTTATAGGTATTTGAATAGAGTAGAGTACCAGGTGTAGCAAGTATCGGGATTCTTCAAAGTGATCGAAGATGTAGATACTTATGTATGGTATTCAGTTGATAGTAATGATAAAGAGAAATTGCTTCTCTTTCAGGTTACTCATAATTGGAAGCATTCCTAAGTTGAGTAACGCTGATCGGCCTCCTTCCATTTATTTGACATACACAGGAGATAGCTGCATGATTTGAATCTGGTTCATTTAAATCAGTGCCTCTGGTTCTATATTGGATATAGAACAGTTCATATCTTAACGATGTTAAGGTACGGGGAGTTGTCCGGCTCATGATTAAAACCAGACACTGGACAACTCAAGGCACGTTTCTGTAATGGCTGTTTGTGGGTTGACCCAGGCTATGACGAGGGTTGACTTTCTACCATCTGGAAGATCAATAGTGATATTGTTCTTAACTCGCCACATTTTAAAAGGAAATGGTTATTTTTCAGAAAACAGTAGTGGGAGTATGGTAGAACTGGAAGCGATTCCAGAACCGCAAACGATTACTGACGATTTGATAAGGAACCTAAAGATTCAATCTGATTTGACATCCCATTGGCCACTCCGCAGATACGGTGGGTAACTTCAGGCACCCGAGAGGTACTCCGGTAGCCTCAAGGACGGTGACAGGGAAGTTCTTGTTTACCCACACTTGCCATTGCTGTTGTTCCAGGCTGCGAGACCCGGCAGGAGGATGAGTATAGCGTCGTTCTAAACTAGCTTTAGAAGTGCACGTCTATATGACTCTGCCAGAGGGTTGTCGTAGTCAGTGGGAGCAGCGGAAGCATTGGTGGACATCAGGCTTATGTCTATTTATAGACTAAAGCAGATATAGCGGAGATAGATCATCTATTTCTGATGTGAAGTCATAGGTTTGACTTCATCAGAATAGGGGATGGATCTGTTAAGAAGGTAGTAGGGTGTGATGTCCTGGTATTTGATGACATACACAGAGTAGGAAGTGATATTCCTATACTACGATCGGTTATATTTTGGTTGTTACACAGTGGTTTCTCCACACAGGACTTGGATATTAGACATTCTGGTTACTAGATCTATAGTTTTAGATCTAGATTTGGGTGGTTTCCTAATCTGGGTACCTTGACAGCATTCTATGAGTATTTAGAATGGACGACTCCTGGCACGGTAGTACACCTGCAGGTAATGGAGTCACCCTCTCTAAAGGTGTCTTACAGACTAAAGGGGAGAGGGATACGCATGATTGACAGATCACTTGCTTAGGCAATTGAGTCAATCATGAGATGTCAAGTACCACACCAGATGTTGTTCTTGCAGTAGCTGGAATAAGCTGATATTAATCCAATCCTGGAGACACAGTCGGAAGCAGTTTTAGAACATAAGTTGATGTTCTAGGGATGTGATAACGACAGCCTCTTTTAGGAGACGGTTGTCACTCCAGGCTTCCAAGGTGACATAGATGGCAGAGTGGTTGTCAGAGTTATAGTTATCCTTCTGACGAGGGGCAGTATTTTAGACAGGTGGTCCAAGGGAATACTGAGGGTGGCATGGCGCAGGATACTGATTAAGTTCAGTTGACGATACAGTCTAAGAAGTTTGGATTTGGAGTTCATTTATGAGCTAGGTCCCATCAGACATCCAGACATTCTAAGATAGGTATTGCTCATTTCGGGAGATGGCTTTCTCCGCGAACTTGAGATAGAGAGAGACATAGAAAGAAACATCACAGCGGATCCACTCACTGAGGCTATTCCTCGAACGCAATAGTTTCGCAAACGAGCTTTGTGAGACTGACTAGTAGAGGAGTTGGGTGTTCGGTATCACACGGGCTGTGAGTATGCGGCATCGCAATAATTAGCCTTGAGTGCAAGTGGGAGATTGTTGGAGATAGTGCCCTCAGAGTCAATTATTGGATCACAGGCACGTGATTGCGATGATTGAGGGAGGACCTATCCCGGTAGGACAGTCTTACTCAAGATGATAGTATGCTATCTGGTTTATCTTTATCATCGTGTACTGCTTTAGGTGACCTGACAGGTCGCTATTACACGTTGATAGAGCCCCTAGGATTCTTGCTTGACGACCAGCAGTATGATGGTGATCATATACGTGGGAGCTGGGGTCTATAAGCACATCCTTAAAAGGTCCCTAGTCGTGGGAGTTTCGAGACTGGGCATCGATACTCCATTAGTAGACTAGTGTATACAGTCGAGACCCCGACGAGGGGCGGTGGCCGGTCTCATAAGCCACTGGTGTCAGTTGGTTCACCTAAGATGTATACAGGTGCTCATTGGGTTATGAGTACACCGGACAGGACTCGCCGGGAACCTGCTAGTTGGGATTATACCAGACGTCAGATAGCAGTTCCCAGGTGACATGTGTAAAGGTTAGTTCATCGACCTGAGATCGTCATTTGTCTCGTGTGAGTTCCCACTGTGCTTTGATTACTACCCTACCACGGCTCAAAGGAGTCATGCAAACAGGTTTTAGTTGGGTACAGTCCCGAGCCACATGGAGGCAGTGAGCGGATCTACAGGGGTTCGTCTCTCCCGGTATTGGGGGTGAGGTCGCGCTGTGTCTAGGAGAGCCATTACGCAAAGCCCTCGGCCGAGGCAGGAGATTTGCTGGTAGGTATTCCAGTAGTATCTCAGGGCGTTCTGGGCTACACTCCGACACGACTTGTACCGCCTTTGGGGGTCTGACTTTTACCAACTCCCTAGGCCCGCCATGCGATGCTCATAGACGAACGGACCGGACTGTACGGATATTGTCACTGACAGGCTCAGTAGGGTGTCAGGATGAGTTCGCTCATCGACGTCCCTTTTGGTCAATAGCTGGTGGCCCGTCACGTATTGGCTTATACCTCTGACGTGGTAGTGGTTAAATCCACAGCCATAGTATTGACGAGTCTTTAGAGTCAACCACACCTTAAGTTACTCAAGCTTTCGGGCGAAACGCTGTAGAGGCCGTATGGAGATATGGCAGGGTCCGATCAGATACGTGCGGTATTGCACGGATCAGGATCGGACGGTTGGTACTAGTGGCCGTATAGATATATGGCAGGGTTCGATCCGATACGTGCGGTATTGCACGGATTAGGATCGAACGGATATTACTAGCCGGCTTTGGTTTAAGCCGGTCCTAGTTTAGTACAGTGTAGATTTTGTCTCTTTGCATTTGTATCCGGACGGAATACAGATGCGGGTGTGTATGCACAGTATCGGGGTTTTCCTGTAATTTATTACGGGACCAGTTTTCTGGAGTTGCCAGTTTGCATTCCGTTCCGGCCGGTTTTCCTTTGTTCTTTCCCGGCCGGACCTTTTGATGGAGGGTGTTATTTGCTAGTTTGCAAATAACACATTGTGGAGGGGTTTCATGCAAATGGTTTGATTATGAAAGCTTTTTTTTTATTCCTTTCTTTTCTACCATCATTTGGTGCATTAATGTGATTTGAATGGGTATGGGTTTGATGTAAGTTTGTAATGATAATGTTTTGGTTATGGTCACCATTCTCTTTATCCTACACTCACCTCCCTTATGTCTTCATTCCCTCCACCATTTCCATTAGAGAATGGCCGGCCAACATTTTGAGAGGAGGAGAAAAATGAGAGAGGCTCATTTTTCATTTGGTGTGGGAAATTAATCATCCATCTCATTTTTCCATTGCTACCAAAATCCCCAAGTTCATATCTTGTTGATTCCTCCATCAAGGCAACATAATCCCAAAGAGACTTGGCACTACACATTCTACAGCAAACCTTGGGCATGTCGACTAGCCAGCTTCGTGCCCGAGTTGCCTCGGTATTGAGGTGGGAGACCGTAAACGATACAGACGATGTGGTGCCCTTCCGGCAAGGATGCGACGACCGGAGTTTCCGTGGGAGATCGGGACGACGACGAGAAGACCGGTGGACTCGGATCACTCGGTATATCTCTCACCCTTTCTCTTGTTAGCTAGTATCGGTTAATGGTTACGATCCGGGTATATTGTCTGCGGTAGCGCCAGTTTAAAGTAAAGAAAAAATTTGATTCCGCATTTTGGCCTCGGATAGACGGTCGGGGCGCTGCCGTGGCGCAACAATGGAAACTAAGTCCATCTTCTCGTGCTGCTTCTGGTATACACCATCAACTGAAGCCAACATGAGGCACTTGGCTTTCGCACTATCCTTTTCCAATGTCTGACGAATATTCATATCCGCGACGATGGAAACTGGACCTGGGATGGCAGGGGCTTGAGTAGTAATAGCGTGGTCCAGCTTGTCATAGTAAATGGACATCTGGACAGACCTTTTCCAGTCATAAAAGTCAGATTCAGTCAACTTTTTATCTAGATGTAACCTAGTCATGGTCACATGGTCGCTGCAATTAAGAGAGAGAAGAAAACACTTTAGCATGATGCTCTGCAAGTTTAGATTGGTTTTAAGTTTATCTAAATTGGATGGCTCCCACTGTTTCTCGAATCCTTCCTCAAACCATAAAAGAAGAATTAGTCAGGACTGATCTCACCGTACAATACTTTCTTAACCGTTCAGCTAGGCTAGTGTCGGTACTTCGAGGGAGGTTTTACGACACTTTCGCGAAGTTCCTTAATTAAATAGCCTCTTTTCCCTGGAGGCGTAGCCCCGCTGACATTGTTCTAGACACCTACTTGGTTTATAGCATTGATCGTTAAGTGACGAATCTCCCGATAAGTAGCATATACTCACAGTAGGATCGGGATCCAAATATCATCGTGTGATAATACTAAAGGAATCCTACCAACATTATCAAACTCTAAATGGTATGCAACACTAGCAAGTTTCAGTTTCTTTAGAAACTCCCGATGTGGATTTTTGCCCCATGCTCTTATGACCTTGACGAAGGTCAACAAATCATAATTCACATGTCAAGTTCTGCCCATCATTATCCCTGTTAATTTGAACCCACCCGTACATACCCTTGACGAAGGCCAACAAGGTAATACGACTGTCCTAAACCAACGCATCTATCTATACTACATATGAATACCCCAGCAGCTACCAAACACTATGCCTTGACGAAGGCCAACAAACATAGCTTGAATACTACTGACCATCCATATGAAATGACGGAGGGCTACGACTGGTTTTGGCGAAACCGTGAACGTAGTGAACTTGATATAACCGAAGGAACCTGATAGCTTTTAAAAGGAGTGGTTAAAGCTCCGCAATTAAAAATTCTGCTCTTTTAAAATAACCGAGTGGTTTCTTTTAAATTTGTTCCAACGATTCAGCTTTGGTTTGTTTTCTTTGCATTAATATAATGCGTCCCATCATTTATCCTATCATTGCAGAAAACAACAAAAATACAACGTTCGCTTATGCCATCCGCATTCGCCACTGGGCCCCGTCATTCACCCGTTAGGTTACTTAACTAACGACAGAGCGGGGGCTGGGCTAGCGCAGATGCAAAACATAAGCAGTGCCTACTAGATATCATATATAGATATTGTATATTCGTCAGATGCAATAATAGGCATTCCAGATCACAGATGAATATATTAGATATACTAGGAATCCGCATTTCGTTCGAGCCTGCAACAAAAGACGGATTACATGGTCATGATGAATAGCCAAACCCCACCCTAGACCCCTACGGGTACGGCAAACTACCCGCTTAGTACCAGAAGTGAAACAGTCTCCCTCAACGACGTGAGTAGGTCATTAAACACTTCAAAGTACCCGGTAGTTTGTGCACCCCATCTTGGGTCTATCCTAGGAGCATAAAACAGTAAATGAAATAATACAACGGTGGCTACAACCTCAACCCGGATGTTCCCCGCAAAAGAATATTACAATATATTACAATTTACATCGAATGAAAGTTAAAAACTCTCATCTCACATCCCAGGCTTTTCATCCACGACAATCCAAAGAAGTTCATATCCACAAACCAATATCCATTACAGAAATGTGCAACCCCCAACTAACCGACATACTAGCAATTAGCGGAGGTTTACGAACACATAAAAAAAACACAATTAGCAAATAACTTAGAATTTCGATCGACAACCTTTTTCCGTGTCTACCCCAAATGCAAGCCAGCACTGAAAAAACCTGGACAGAAACAAAATATACAGGAAAATAGAACACCCAAAAATAAGACAAACTGTGTAAATACGAGTTAACTCGGAGTTGACTCGGCCGCGGATCCGCGGCGGATTGCACTAATCCGCCGCGCTTCTGCGGTCGTCTCACCGAGTTGGGATCTCGTATTTCTCCAGTATTCTTAGAATTCCCTGCTGTGAATTTTCATACCTCTGAAATAATTTTTTCGACAAGTTTAAAATCGACGGAAACTTTAGGGAAGCGGGGTTATGTTTTCGTGTTTTTCCGACGATCGAAGTTCTAATTAGTTGCTAACAAGCTAGTAAAGGTTTAGTAGGCTCTGATACCACTGTAAGTCTATGTCACGCACCCCACGTGTTCGTGGGGAGGCGGAATATATGAAAACAATTATAAAAGCTTCGTAACACGGACTTGAGCACACGGATCGTGTCTAAACCATTACTAGCAAACTACGAGAGGTTTAACTACTCTGATTCGAAGTTATACCTCACGTTACTTGTCCTTCAGGTCTTGATCGCTGTCCTCCACACCTCGTCGGCTCTATGGAACATGGGTACCTCAACGGCCTCCTCGAGTCAAAGACGATCCATCCGAGAGTCTATAGTCCGAGTTCCTATCTCGAATCTGAGATAACCACGTCTTTTAGTTTGCTAATCTAGAAGTCTTAGAGGGTGTAGAGTATTTAGATGGATTACTTAGTCACTTAAACCCTAGGATTCTCAACTCATGAGAGCTATTAGGGTTTGAGGAAGAAGATGAAAACTTGAGGAGAGAGAAGTGTTTTGTGATAATGAATGAACTATGCTCATTTGTGAATATCATGAAGCATAATAATATCATCAAAATAAAATATCTAGCTAATACTCATCATGCTTCAATTAATTCACAAGGTGAATAATCTAATGAGTCACCTAATGAGTCATGGATCATTTAATAAAACCCACACCTCATCTTCCACCTCATTTAGTTTAAATCTAAAAAGAAATAAACACAAATGAGTCACCTCCTCCTAGAAGCTTCCCGAGAAATTACGAGACTGCCCCTCCCATCCGTATTTCTGAAAAACACGGATAATCTTTGAATGAATAAATCCATCTATATAATACTAGAATCTGGCTTAAACCAAAGCCCGCTAGTATTATCTGCCTGATCATAGTACGTGCACAGGTGTATGTAAGTAATCGCGGCCCTGCCGTAAAATTATACGGCCTCTACACCTTTTGCCCGGTGCAGGGAAACTCTCTGTTTGGGAATCTAAAAACTCGATACTACGCTGGCAGTGGGTTTAACCACTGGCCGCAAGCGGTACTAGCTGTACGTAACGGTCCCCAGGTAGATGTCGATAAGAAGGCCGATGAGTAAACCCATCCGAACTCCTACTGAGCCTGTATGTGACAATCTTCGTACAGTCCGGTCTGTTCGTCTAGGACTATAGCATATCGGGCCTAGGGGGGCGGTAAATGTCAGACCCCTAATAGCGGTATAAGTCGTGTCGGAGTGAATCCCATTACACCTTGAGAAACTACTGGAACCTACCAGTGAATCTCGTTTGCCCTGGCCAGGGACCTTGCGTAATGGTTCTCCATACACAGCGCGATATCAGCCCCCAATACCGGGAGAGACGAATCCTGTCTAACCGCCACTACCTCCAAGTGCTTCGGGACTGCACCCAACTACTACCTGTTTGCACGACTCCTTTGAGCCGTGGTAGGGTAGTAATCTAAGTACAGTGGGAACACACTCGAGGCGAAGTAGCAGCGTCAAGTCGACGGACTAAGCTATACTCATATCACCTGGGAACTGCTATCTGAAGATGGGTATAGTACCAACCTGCAGTTCCCGGCGAGTCCTGTCCGGTGTACCCGTAACCTAACGAGCACTTGCATACTATCTCCAGTACAACGTATTGATGGCTGTAGGAACTGTGGGACAGACCCTCTCCCCAGCTGGGATGAGAAGTGTATACACTAGTCTACTCCGGAGTATCGATGCCCCGTCTCGATAATCCTATGACCAAGGACCTGTATAGGATGTTGCTTATAGACTACCCAGCCCCCACTAGTGTGACTGCCATCACAACGCTGGTAATCAAGCAAAGATTTTAAGGGCTCTACTAATATGTATAATCGATATGTTAAAAAAAACATATGCACATATTAAAGTAGAAACAAACCAAGTAGCATACTACCATTTTTAGCAAGACTGTCAATACAACTGTGAATATCCCAAGCTTCCATTAAGTAATATACAAACTAGTATGATACAGTAATGACTTCTAGGGCATAAACACTAACAATGGGGTATGATAACAGGCCATGCTAGATTTAAAATATATTTTTGGTTATAAGTTGTATTATTTAAAATATATGCAGATACTAAATACCTTAAACATGTATATAGAACCTAAATATGCACGAATCCTCTGTACTAGCAAGGATATATCGTAATCTAGAACCATGATGGGTTTCGAGCATGCGGGTTGGGTCAGATACTAACCACAGATACCAATTGCACTATCCGCACCCAAAAACAATAATAATCAAGAAACTGTCGCATGATTAGAAAAAATACCTAAATGAAATATGGTATATATGCATTAGGGGGTTACACTAACACTGGCTACGCTCTGTTATTTTGGATTCGACTTGACCAGATGTCTGCATTCTCTTCATCAGACGTCCATCGTTACTCTGGATTTCTAACATGGCTCTCGTCCATAACCAGACGTCTGTACTCCTCACATCAGACGTCTTCAGAAAGTTTCTCGACAATTTTAACAGTTGTTATTACATATAACCCTCTAAAAGTTAATTAAATCCCTTTCAATTAATTCAACAAAATACGGTACCTAAAAAGTGAAGGCTACACAAAAAGAGCACATGCTCGTGCACATCAAAGAATTATTGCTATGATCACTATATACACACACATATCATAGAATTAAATGACTTTGAGTGTTCCATCATGTAAGTCGATGTCACACGCCCCACAAGATTAATGGAGAGGCGGAATTTACAACAATGATTTTTATGACAAGTAACATCGACTAAAGTTCCAAGATCGTTCAGGAACCTTAACTAGCAAAAGACGTTGAGGTTCTAAACTACTATGATAGTGTCTTATACCTCCAAGATTCTTGTCCTTCGGGTCTTCTTCTCCTATCCTTAAGCTCCTAGAAGGTATGGATTGTGTTTGATCGTCAGCCTCCTCGTGTCAAAGACGATCCACCCGAGAGTCTATGGTTCAAGCTCCAACCTCAAGAATGAGATAACTAAAGAACCTAGTTTTCTAATCTAGGTAGCTTAGGAGATATAGAGAATTAACTGGACTATTTAATCTCAAAGAACCCTAGAATTCAAAACACATGTAAGGGTTAGGGTTTGAGGAAGAAGGAGGAGAGCAATGAAGAAAGAATGAGAAAACTAGAATGACCAAGTGAATGAGCAAGTGAAGAATGGCTAACCCTTTTTCCAATAATCAAGCATGCAATATTTTTCCATAGAAAAAAGAAACCATGCTTGAATAGTAAAGTCAAATGAATAAACAAAAAAATTAGCTATGCTTCAAACAATACCACAAATATCTTCATTTTCCACCTCATTATATATTTACCAAAAATAGATATAACCAAAATAAGGTGTCCCCTTCTAGAAGCATATCTTGTAAAATTATAAGAATGCTCTCACCGTATATACATACCCATATTCGTAATGCAAAAAATACGAATACAAAGAGATAAAGATAATCCAATAATATTATACTAGAATCCAGCTTAATTCTAAGACCAGTAGTATTATCCGTCCGAACAACATCCGTGTAGCCAGTACACGTATATGATCGGAACCCTGCACGTAAAACCATACGGCCTCTACATCGTTTTGCCTGAACCAGAGAAACTTTCTGTGTGGGAATCTAAAGACTCGAAAGTACGCTGGCAGTGGGTCCACAAGTCCGTTAGTGGCACTAGCTGTACGTAACGGCTACCCAGATACCTGTCGAAAAGAAGGCCGACGAGCGAACTCATCCGAACCCCTACTGAGCCTATCTGTTACAATCTCCATACAGTCCAGTCTATTCGTCTAAGAGTATCGCATATCGGGCCTAGGGGTGGTAAACGTCAGACTCTTAACAGCGCAATAAATCGTGTCGGTGTAGAGCCCAATACATCTTGAGAAACTACTTGTGTACCTACCGGTAAATCTCACTTGCCCTGGCCACAAACTTTGTGTATTGGCTAACCGTACATAGCGCGATATCAACTCCCAATACTGAGAGAGAAGAATCCCTTCTATCCCCTACTGCCTCCAAGTGCTTCGGGACTGCACCCAACTACTACCTGTTTGCACGATTCATTTGAGCCGTGGTAGGGTAGTAATCTAAGTACAGTGAGAACACACTCGAGACGAATAGTGATGTCAAGTCAACGGACTAACATGTACTCATTTCACCGAAGAACTGCTAACTGATGATAGGTATAATACCAACCAGCAATTCCCAGCGAGTCCGTCCAGTGTAACTCATAACCCAATGAGCACCTGTATACTATCTCTGGTACCATATACCAATGGCTGCGGGACAGGCCACCTCCTCTGACGGGGATAAGAAGCGTATACACTAGTCTACTCTGGAGTATCGATGCGCTGTCTCGATAATCCTATGATTAGGGACAAGTTTAAGGATGTGCTTATAAACTACCCAGCCCCCATTTATGTGACTGCCATCACAACGCTGGTAGTCAAGCAATGATCCTAAGGGCTCTATCAATATATATTAGCGATATGTTAAAAGAAACATATACACATATTAAGATAGAATCAAACCAGATAGCATATTATCATATTGAGCAAGACTGTTATTATATCTGTGTATATCCCAAGCTTCCAAAATGTAATATACAATCCAGTACTATACAATAATGTCCTCTAGGGCATATATCACTAACAATCTCCCACTTTCACTAAGGCCATGTATTGGCATATCGCAGACCTAGCATCTCGAATAGCCTCTCGAACTGCGTCGGAGAGATGGCCTTTGTGAGTGGATCTGCAGTGTTATTCTCCGTGTCTACTCTCCGCACCTCGATCTCCCCGCGATCCATGATCTCCCTGATTGGGTGATACCGCCTCAAGATATGTCTGGACTTCTGATGGGATCTTGGTTCCTTCTCTAAAACTATAGCTCCGTTTTTTTCACAATACAATGATATTGGATCAACAATGGATGGAACCACTTGAAGTTCTGTAATGAACTTCCTCATTCAGACTGCTTCTTTCACGGCATCACATGCAGCGATATACTCTGCCTCCATCGTCGAGTCAGCAACGGTATCCTGTTTGGAGCTCTTTCAACAGACCGCTCCTCTATTGAGAGTAAAGACATAACCCGACATTGATTTGGAGTCATCCTTGTCACTTTGAAAGCTGGAGTCAGCGAAGGTCTCGATCTGGAGGTCTTTACTACAGTACACTAAGAACATCTCCTTAGTCCTTCTCAGGTACTTGAGAATGTTCTTAACTGCTATCCAGTGCTTATCCCCAGGGTTTGACTGATACCTGCTTACCACGCTCAGTGTGTAAGTAACATCTGGTCCGGTACACAACATCGCATACATTATAGATCTTACCGCAGAAGTGTAGGGTATAATACTCATGTGATCCCTTTCTAAATCAGTCATGCGAGAAATCTCTTTGGAGAGGGTGATCCCGTGACAAGCCGGTAGATTACCGAGCTTGGAATCTTCAATACTAAATCTTTTCAGAATGGTGTCAATTTACTTGGACTGTGAAAGTCCCAACATCCCTTTAGATCTATCACAATAGATCTGGATCCCTAGAATGAAGGAGGAATCACCCAGGTCTTTCATGGAGAACTTCTGTGACAAGAATCCTTTGACTGATTGTAGCATAGGAATGTCATTTTCTATCAGGAGAATATCATCCACGTACAAGAGGAGGAATACTACAGTTCTCGCTACAATCTTACTATAAATGCATAGTTCATATGGATTTTTGATAAAATCAAATTCTTTGACCGTCTTATCAAAGTAGATGTTCTAACTCCGTGATGCCTGCTTTAATCCATAAATGGATTTAAGCAACTTACACACTCTTCCGCTGTTCCCACTCTCTATGAAACCCTCTGGATGATCCATATAAACACACTCTTCCAAATTTCCATTCAACAAAACGGTTTTTACGTCTATCTGCCAAATTTCATAATCATGGAAGGCAGCAATGGTAAGTAGGATCCGAATGGATTTAAGTATAGCCACTGGAGAAAAGGTTTCATCATAGTCCAAGCCAGGTCTTTGACGAAAACCTTTTGCTACAATTCTAGCTTTATAGGTTTCAACCTGTCCATCTGCACCAATCTTCTTTCTGAAGATCCATTTGCAGCTTACGGGTTTTATCCCTTGAGGTGCAATGTCCAAAGTCCAAATTTTGTTAGTGTACATGGATTCCATTTCGGTCCGCATTGCATCCAGCCACTTTATCGAGTCTCTACTCGTAATGGACTGCTGGAAACTAGTTGGCTCATCATCATTGATGATGCAATCATCTCTATCCCTGTCTACGAGAAAACCGTAGTATCTCTTGGACAGATGAGACTGCTTACTAGATCTGCGGAGTGGCGCAGGGGCGTCTGGTTCTTTTGAAACTTCTGGTTCCATCATGTTTTCAGTAATAGTTTGTGGTTCTGGAATTTCTTCCAATTCTATTGCGCTCCCACTTATTTCTTTTTCAAGAAATCGAGTCTCCAGAAAGTGGGCATGCCGAGAAACAAAAACCTTTTGTTTCTATGCGTAATAGAAAAGATACCCCCTTGAGTTCTTTAGGTATCCCATAAATTTACACAGTACTGATCGTGCCTCGAGTTTGTCCGTATACTGCTTTTTAACAAAAGCTGGACATCCCCATATCTTAAGATACTTAAAATAGGGTTTCTTCTCACTCCACATTTCATATGGTGTAGTAGGAACAGACTTAGTAGGAACTTTGTTCAAAAAATATGCAACAGATTCTAGTGCATAACCTCAGAAGGATCGTGGTAACTCAGCGTTACTCATCATGGAATGTACCATATCTAATAAGGTGCGGTTCCATGTTTCTGATACACCATTGTGTTGAGGTGTGTATGGAGGAGTAAGCTGAGAGAGAATTCCATTCTCTTTTAAATAATCCAGGAACTCGGCACTTAAATATTCACCACCTCGATCAGATCGAAGTGTCTTGATACTTTTGCCTGTTTGTTTTTCCACTTCATTCTTGTATTCTTGGAACTTCTCCAAAGTCTCGGATTTATGTTTCATCAAAAATACATGTTTATACCATAAGAAATCATCCGTAAAAGTAATGAAGTAGGAATAACCACTTCTTACAAGTGTAGACATTGGACCACACACGTCACTGTGTATGAGTCCTAAGAGCTCGGTGGCTCTTACTCCGTGTCCAGTGAATGGAGTCTGTCATCTTTCTTTTGAGACATGATTGAAAAGTTGCATAAAACAGATATTCAAACGGATCCAAATATCTCTCTTTATGTAACTTCGTCAACCGTGTTTCATTGATGTGACCTAGTCTACAATACCATAAGAAAGCTTGATTTAATTCTGGAGACTTTCTTTTAAGTGTGTTCTGAACATTGAAAACCTGATGTTGATTTAATATGTATATACTGTTGTCTAGTGTATCTGAACCAATCAAACCATGATTAAGGTGAATGTTTACAACATTGCTTACAAATATAAAATCATAACCTTCTTTATATAGTAAAGATACAGATATGATATTACATGTCAAACTAGATACACAAAAACAGTTATGTAAAACTAAAATGTGTCCGCTTGTCAATCCTAAGTGGTATTCCCCTGAAACAGTATCCACGCTCGCTCCGTTAGCAACTCTGAGGGTCATATCACCTGCCTTCAAAACTCTATGGTTTCTCAGTGCCTGCATTGAATTACAGATATGAGATTCTGAACCGGTACCCAATACCCAGGAAGTAGAGTTGATTGACAGACAGTTTTCAATCATAAACACACCTGAAGCCAAAACCACAACTTGCTTCGAATCTTAGTTCATTGCTTTCCAAGCTCTGCAGTCCTTCTTCCAATGACTTTCCTGTGACAATAGAAACATTCCTCCTTCCCTACTGTTGGCCTCCTAACTTTTGCCTTGCCCTGTCCCTGTACATTATTGACACCGCCTTTCGGCTTGGCGGGGGCCTTCTTCTTCTTCCCCTTGGCTTTCGCCTTGGATCTAGAGGAGGAAGGTTCCCCAATATGCAGAGCGGGTGTTTCCCTAGTTTTCTGTAAGGTGTCCTCTGCACTTCTCAATATGCCGAGGAGTTCTGAAAGTGTAACTTCCTTCCCTTGAATATTGAAATTCAATATAAACTGGGCATAGGTAGAGGGGAGGGACTGTAGAACCAAGTCTGTATACAACCCGTTCTCCAACGTGGTCCCAAGTTCCGCGAGCTCTTCAATATACCTGATCATCTTAAGGATGTGGTCCCCCACAGATGACCTAATAGCCAAGCTCGCCTGAAATAATTTCTTTGAGATCTCGTATCTTGCGATACGAAATTGTTTTCCATATAAATTCTTGGTATGGAGGAAGATGGAAGCTAAGTGCATCTTCTCGTGCCGCCTTTGGTGTTCATTATCCAAGAGGCCAGCATGAGGCACTTGGCTTTCGCACAGTTTAATTCCCATGTCTTACGAACCTCAATATCCGCGACGGTGAAATCTGGACCTGGGACGGCGGGGGCTTTGGTAGTAAGGAGGTAGCCCAGCTTGTCATAGGTAATGGCCATATGGACATTCCTTAGCCAATGTTTATAGTTTGGCCCCGTCAATATATTTTTATCTAGTAGTAACTTAAGCCCTGTCATTTTGGTCGCTGCAATTTGGAGAGAGAAGAAACACTCAGCATGATGCTCTTATAAGTTTAGATTGGTTATTAGTTTATCTAAACAGGATGGCTCCTACTGTTTTCTCAAATCCTCTTTCAAACCATAAAAAAAATTTAGTCAGGATTAATTGCACCCTACAATTCTTTCTTAACCTTTCGGCCAGGCTAGTGTCGGTATTTCGAGGGAGGTTTTATAATGCTTTCGCGAAGTTCCTTAATTATATAACCTCTTTTCCATGGAGGCGTAGCCTTGCTAACACCGTTCCAGACATCTACTTGGTTTACAGCATTGATTGTAAAGTGAAAAACTCTCCCGAGGAGTAATAAAACTTACGGTGGGATCGGGATCTAACTATCATTGTGTGACAGGTTTGAAGGAATTCCACTAAAATCATCACTCCAGATGGTATGCAAAACTGGCAAGTTTCGTTTTCCTTTGAAACTCCCGATGTGGATTTTTGCCCCAAGCGCTTATGACCTTGACGAAGGCCAAAATATCATAAGACGCAAGTCAAGTTCTACCCGTCATTGTCCAGGTTAATCTGAACCCATTCGTACAAAACCTTGATGAAGGCCAAAATAGCTGTACGCCTGTCCCAGATTAACGCATCTATCTATACTACAGATGAATACCCAGCAGCTACCAATCACTATGCCTTAGCGAAGGTCAAAATATATAGCTTGAATACTACTGAATACCCATCTGAAATGATGGAGGGCTACGGCTGGTTTTGGCGAAAACCGTAAACTTAATGAACTTGATATAGTCGAAGGAACCATGATAGTTTTTAAAAAGAGCGGTTTAGACTCCGCATTTAAAAGTTGTTTTTAAAGAAAACCGAGTGGTTTTGAAATTATTCCAACGATTTAATTTTGGTTTTTTTCTTTGCATTAACCAATATTAATGTTGTCCCATCATTTAACCCTATCATTGCAGAAAGAAACAAAAATAGAACGTACGCTTATGCCATCCGCATTCATGCACCGTTAGGTTACTTAACTAACGGCAGAGCGGGGGTTGGACTAGCGCGTGTGCAAAACATAAGCAACGTTTATTATATATATAATATATAAAACCATTCGTCTCACGCAATAATATCACAGATCAAAACAACACAGATGAATATATTGGATATACTAGGATTTCCGTATTTTGTTTTAGCATACAACGAAAAACGAATTCCACGGTCATGATGAATAGCCAAACCCTTATCCTAGACCCCTACGGGTGTGGCAAACTACCCGCTAAATTTCCGAAGTGAAGCAATCACCCTCAATGAAATGAGTAGGCCACTTGGCACTTCAAGAACCCGGTAGTTTGTTCATCCCTCCTTGGGTCTATCCTAGGCGCAAGAAAAAGTAAATGAAATAATACAACGGTGGCTACAACCTCAACCCGGATGTGCCCCTTAAAAGAATATTACATCAATTTACAAATATACATGAATGAAAGAAAAGAACACTCTTCTCACATCCCCCGGCTATTCATTCACGACGATCTAATACTTCGTATCCACAAACCATAAATAAGATACAAGATATGTGCAACCCCCACTAATCGACATATCAATTAGTAGACGTTTAGAAACACTTATACGAACAAAATACACAGATAAGCAAGAATTTAGAATTTTGATCGATTAAAACTTTCCGCATTTACCCCATGTACAAACCAGTACACAAACAAATCTGGGCAAAAACCAAATGTACCAAAAATCACATTTCCATGAACCTGAACCCCAGAAAAACTTTGGAGCAGCTTAGCCACAATTAGGCCGCGGATCCACGGCCAAATGACCTATTTGGCCGTGGATTAGCGGTCTAATTAGTAGCTCATGTGCTCAAATTTTTTTCTTGATTCTCGAAAAGCCTGCACATAATTTTAAGGTCACTGAAAATATTTTTTGAACAACTTTAAAAATCGAACAACAAGATAGTAATGGAGATGGAATTCGGATAATTTCTGTCGATCGAAGTTCTAAATACATGCTAACTAGCTAGTTAAGGTTTAAGTAGGCTCTGATACCACTGTAAGTCGATATCACACACCCCACAAGGTTTGTGGAGAGGAGGAATTTACAAAAAACGATTTTTATGACGAATAACATCGACTAAACTTCCAAGATCATTCAGAAACCTTAACTAGCAAAAGACATTGAGGTTCTAAACTACTATGATAGTGTTTTATACCTCCAAGATTCTTATCCTTCGGGTCTTCTCCTCATCTTGAACTCCTAGAAGGTACGGATCGTGCTTGATCGTCGGCCTCTTCATATCAAAGACGATCCATTCGAGAGTCTATGGTTCAATCTCAAACCTCATGAAAGAGGTAACTAAAGTACCTAGTTTTCTAATCTAGGTAGCTTAGGAGACGTAGAGAGTTAATTGGACTATTTAATTTAAAAGAACCCTAGGATTCACAACACATGTGAGGGTTAGAGTTTGAGGAAGAAGGAGGAGAGCAATAGAGAAAGAATGAGAAAACTAGAATGACTAAGTGAATGAGCAAGTGAAGAATGGCTAACCCTTTTTCCAATAATCAAGCATGCAATATTTTTTCATAAAAAATGCAACCATGCTTGAATAGTTAAGTCAAATGAATAAGCAAAAGAATTAGCCATGCTTCAAACCATGCCACAAATATCTCAATTTTCCACCTCATTATCTATTTACTAAAAATAGATATAACCAAAATGAGGTGTCCCCTTCTAGAAGCATATCTTATAAAATTACAAGAATGCCCTCACCGTATATACATACCCGTATTCGTACTGCAAAAAATATGAATACAAAGAGATAAAGGTAATCAATAATATTATACTAGAATTCGGTTTAATCCTAAGCCCACTAGTATTATCCGTCCGAACAACATCCGTATAGCCAGTACATGTATATGATTGGAACCCCGCACGTAAAACCATATGGCCTTTAAATCTTTTCACCTGAACCAGGGAAACCTTCTGTGTTGGACTCTAAAGACTCGACAGTACGCTGGCAGTGGGTTTAACCACAAGTCCGTCAGTGGCACTAGCTGTACGTAACGGCTACCCAGGTGCCTGTCGAAAAGAAGGCCGATGAGCGAACTCATCCGAACCCCTACTGAGCCTATCCGTTACAATATCCTTACAGTCCAGTCTGTTCTTCTAAGAGTATCACATATCGGGCCTAGGGGTGGTAAACGTCAGACCCCTAACAGTGCAATAAGTCATGTCGGTATACAGCCCAATACACCTTGAGAAACTACTTATATACCTACCAGTAAATCTTACTTGCCCTGGCCAGGGACTTTGTGTATTGGCTAACCGTACACAGGGCGATATCAACTCCCAATACCGGGAGAGACGAATCCCTTCTATCCCTTACTGCCTCCAAGTGCTTTGGAACTGTACCCAACTACTACCTGTTTGCACGACTCATTTGAGCCGTGGTAGGGTAGTAATCTAAGTACAGTGGGAACACACTCGAGACGAATAGTGATGCCAAGTCAACGGACTAATCTGTACTCATGTCACCGGGAACTGCTAACTGACGATAGGTATAATACCAACCAGCAGTACCCAGCGAGTCCGTCCAGTGTAACTCATAACCCAATGAGCACCTATATACTATCTCTGGTACCGTATACCAATGGCTGCGGGACATGCCACCTCCCTTGACGGGGATAAGAAGCATATACACTAGTCTATTCTGGAGTATCGATACCCTGTCTCGATAATCCTACGATTAAGGACAAGTTTAACGATGCGCTTATAGACTACTCAACCCCCACTAGTGTGACCGTTGGCCACAACGCTGGTAGTCAAGAAGACATCCTAAGGGCTCTATCAATATGTATTAGCGATATGTTAAAATAAACATATACACATATTAAGATAGAATCAAACCAGATAGCATACTATCATATTGAGAAAGACTGTTATTATATCTGTGTATATCCCAAGCTTCCAAAATGTAATATACAATCCAGTACTATACAATAATGGCCTCTAGGGCATATATCACTAACACATCATTGTCGACCAATGAAGCAACTATTGGTGCCGATTCGATGTAGCATGAGTTGCTTAGAGTTCCGAGCTTAGAGAAAGGCGTAGCAATCGATCTTTTAATTTGGAGAGATAAGAAGATGATGAAGAAAGAAATTAAGGCTTGGGCTAAGTCTGTTGTAGCTTACTCCATTGTTTCTAGTTCATCGCAGGGTCGAAATTGTAAATCTTAGACTGTTGTTGGGCTTTCATGTTGCCCCTTCTTTTTTGGGTTTGGATGCATACCCATGTGTGGACTCAACCAATTTGGGTCTCTTTGTTGATTTGGTGTTAAAGATCAAGCTTGAGTCATTTGGTTTGGACCTATTTAATATAGGTCAGGACTCAAATTAATAAGGCAGGAGAGTTTCTCTTTCTCATCCTAATCCCAATCATTCCATCATCCATTCCAAGGGTTAGGTTTTGATAGAAAGAGGGCAAACAAAAGGGTTTTCTTACAACAACTCATTTGGGTTGAAAATTCAACATTCCACATCACTTTGAAGAAAATTGTTGCCATTTATTTGTTTGAGGAGTTATCTTCAAGTAGGTTAGTGGGTTTGGAGCTAATGAGGTAACGTTGTATTTTCTCTTTATATGAGTGATCCCAAAGTTGTTGTGCTTTGGTGATATTGTATCTCTTTTGTTGTTGATTGATAGTGGAAGCTCTCTCTTGCATTATTGTGGATTAGGTCCAATCGAAGCCGAACCACGTTAAATCTTGGTGTCTTTTTTATGGCTTTTGTGCTTATTATTATTCCGCATTATTATTCGTCATATTCTCACATAGATCCTGATGTTAGGGTTGTTTTACACCATCAAAGTGGTATCAGAGCTACGGCGCCCACAAGGTGTTTGTGGAATTGCTTCAAAGAGATTTTGGTATCTTTGTTGTATATGAGAGATGGATAGTAGCACAAGCTGTATGATTAGCCTCAATGGATGCAATTGGAGTATATTGTCATGCCCTGCTTCCCAAAAGGCCAGGAGCGAGAACTGACAAGCTCACGACCTATCCACACCAAGAAGCACTCTTTCCCGATATGGATATGCTAAGCGTCTGTTTAAGCAGTGATAAGAAATAATACAAGAATTCAACGCATAATAAAAAGAAAACTTTTACAAATAAACCCAAAAATAATTATTATAAGGTTAGTCCAATCGGATACAAGTGTTTAAAGGTAAAGAAAAGACATGAAGGTTATAGAGAGTCTCGAATGATGCATACTGAAAAGGAACCAAGAATTGGCTAGTGAAGTTCGTTGAACAAACTCCTTCTCAGTCGGCTCGATCACGTACCGAGCCTCATCATCTGTATCTTCTGACAGACATCTTCAAAAAGAAAGAAAACAAGAAAAATGAATGTCTGTCGGTGAACTTACGTCTGGCAAGTCCCTCATTATAAAAAAATTTATATTTGAAAATGTACAATGTAAAACATTTAAGAGGCAATAACAAATTACATGAAAACCGGCAATGCATAAGTTTAATTACGAAAGATATAAAAGTAAGCAACGTATACAAGAGGAAATAACATAAAAACATAATATTGTACTATGAATGCATGGTAACAAAGAATATAACATTAGCATAGAAATGATGGTACATGTCAAGAATTTAACATACAATTATGGAAAAAGAAAATAGATCATAATCAAATAACAAAAGCATGGTGATCAATCATATGATGGTACATTTAAACAATGACAATAGAGCTCAGGAAATTCATATACAAACATGGAGAGAACATGTAAGGAATAGATAAAGATGGTAGTGTCATTAAAGTGAAGGTTTCCATTCTAACACGAATTAAGGTATGACGTCCAACCGCTTCATGAGATTTTATAGGATGGCGGACTACAGAAATACGGGGGACTGCGAAACAATTGAACGACGCAGTCTCAACTACCCAACACCCCTCGAAAAATATCGGTCATGACCAATTCTAACGTAAGTTAAGATATGGTGTTCAACCACTTCATGAGATTTTATATAGTATTACAGGAATACATGAGTACAGAAATATATGTAGGGAACTCCGAAGTAGCTGAACTACTTATCCTTAACTACCTCAACACCCCGCATATGTTAAGTTATAAAGAAATATACAAGCCTTACAAGAATACTTGAATACATTAGAATGTTGCAAATTCATGTCAAGTTCATGTCCAGTTCAAGTCAAATTCATGTCAATACGTATTTATGGATCGAGTCAAGTTCGTATCAGGCATGCAATATATATAATCAAGTAGTTCATGTAGGTACAAACTTAATGAGGAAATCACATGGAAAGAAATGAGAAAAGTATAATATTCAAACACAAACCAGAAATAGTGTCGTGAAGAAGTGCTGGAAACTACCGATTATTCAACTATTATGAATTCAGAAATAAACAAGAAAGATAGTTTTAGGTGTTATGCAAATATGGGTTCAAGTCTTTCCTAATCAAGACTATTGTTTTGGAAGATATACCCATTTTCGTATTGCTGCGCCGGACAGATTAGAATCTGTCCAGCACCGTTGCACATTTTAAAAGTGCAGTTTGTAATATTTTGTGTCGGTTTTCAGGTCTTGAGAATAATTAGGAACTTGTAGGTATTTCAGTATAGTTATCTAAACAATTTGGGTTTGTGCGATTTGGATCTCTGAAACTATAATTACGGTCATTTTACTGTAGGATTTTTAAAAAGGTTTTTATTTTTCCGGACAGAAACTATGGGGCGACTTGCAGAGTATATATCAGGTCGATATACACATTTCTGAGTCTCAAAATATATAAAGAAGTTGTAGGTCTTCCCACTATGCATCCATACATATAACATTTATCAAAAAAAGATTTCGAAAGCTCAAGTTGTGTCATTTTTAAAAGCGGTGTGCAAATCAGGACAGAATCTGTCCAGATTCGACACATGATTTAAAAGACAGAATTCTATAAATTTGGTCTGTTTTCAGAGATCAAGTTGAATAAAGAAAATCTAGATCTTTCAACTTACTTGTCAAAAACATTTGAAAACACTTAGTTTGGATCATCGATGACAGAGTTATGAATTTTCGAAGATAGGTGTAGAAATCTGTTTTCAGAACCGCATGTCGAAAATAACGACTACGAGAGCCATAAAACTTAAACCAGAGATCGTTCTATTTGAAATTTTTAAAACACGTTTAGAAAAATATATTATATCATAATAATTTTCTTGAAATTTCCAAAAGTCGAATTTAATTTCTAAAAATTATTTTAAAGATAAGGTTATTAGGATTGTATTGGAAAGTGACAAACCTACGCTATTTATTTGCCACTGGTTTTCTTTTATTTTAAGACCTCGTGGATTGGTCATACTTTCCATAACCATGAATATTCAACCAGACCATCTAATAGAAGCAATCACAAAGTTCACTTGACAAAATATCAATCATATATGCAATTATTACAACTAGACATCTTACTTTTTATACTAATATTTTAATTTATAAAGAAAAATACTTTAATATGGGATTTAGTGATATCAGAAGATTGACATGAAGGAGGCATGATAAGGAGGTTAAGATTCGATTAGTGTGAGAGAGGAGAAGAGACTTACAAGATATTGCTATACGGTGTAATAACCGTATCGTCGATGCGATAAAAGGCTCGACCGAGACTTTGAATGTTGAGAGAACAACGATACTCTTCAAAATATTTTTTGAAGGCTAAGGCATGATGAGAAAGAAGAAATGAGAAAGCGAACCATATAAAGAGTGGTTATGATCATATTAAATCTTAATAACCATTCTACTTTATTATGCAATTCATTTTGGGGGTTTTATAAAAAATAAAAATTGAAAGGTTTTTTGTAGGTTATGAGAGAGTTTTAAAAAGATAAAAAATAATTGCAATATGAAGGGTTCGCACATTTAGCCAATAGGACAGCAGTGAAATGACATAACCAATGAACTATAAGGTTACTCTTGCATATATTTAATAAGAATTAAATATATGCCAATATTCGAAAAGAAGCGGTATTTTATTAAATAAAGAACATACAAAGGTATAGAGATTTTGGGGTCGTTACATATATGGAATCCAAGAATAGAGAATCTCTTATATTGCAAAAATCTTTATGCGCATTTGGAAGGCAATGGCGCGAACCCCACCTATATGCCCGATGGAGAGTGGAAGAAGCTTGATCGCAAGGCCGTTGGGTTTATATGGCAATGATTAGATGATTCCATTTTCCATCATGTTTCCAACGAAAGTTCGGTGCATTCTATATGGAAGAAATTGGAAAGTATTTATGAAAGAAAGACCGTGGAGGCATTCTTGATTCGGAAGCTTGTAAATGTGAAGTACAAGGAATGCTCTTCTATATCCGAGCACTTGAATGAGTTCCAAAGTGTTGTGAACCAACTCACCTATATGAAAATGATGCTTGAGGATGAGTTGCAAGCATTTTTGTTACTTAGTTCTTTTCCGGAAAGTTGGGAGATATTGGTGGTATCCCTTAACAACTCCGCTCAGGATGGTGTTGTTATAATGAGCTTAGTTTGTTGAATGAAGAATTGAGAAGAAAAGATCTCGAAATCTCTCATTTGGAAGCAATTGTCGCGGAAAATAGAGGAAGGTCAAAGCCTATAGAAAGCGGCCATCATTCCAAATCAAAAAGCAAATTAAGATCGAAAAATGATGTCACATGCAATTATTGTAAGAAAAAAGGACACATTTTGAAATATTGTTACAAATTGAAAAATAAGCAAAAGGAGGGGACAAATGAAACAAAGTCCGACTCCAAAGAGAACACCACGACCACACCTTAGGGAGATATGGTTGTTGTCTCTACTAGTGGCAAATCGAGCCTTTGTATTACGTGTCATGATACCGATTGGGTGATCGACACCGAAGCCTCCTATCATGCCACCCCTAGGAGGGATTTCTTTGCATTTTACAAGCCATGTGATTATGATGTTGTGAGAATGGGCAATAAAGGTACTTCATAAATTGTTGGTGATGGAGATATTCATGTTGATACCAATCTTGACTATAAGTTGGTGCTCAAAGTTGTGCGGCATGTGCTGAAACTGTCTCAATCTTTTATCCGCCAGAAAGCTCGATGAAGATGGTTACACCAATGTGTTTGGTGGCGGTGATTGGAAGCTCACCAATGGATCTCTTATAGCGACAAGAGGTCAAAAATATTGCACCCTTTATAAAATGCAAGCAAAGTTAAAGCATATGTGAGGCGAACACAATGTTGGAAAACTCTATGGATTTGTGGCATCGACGACTAGGCCATGTGAGGTAGAAAGGCCTACAAGTTCTTGCAAAGGGCAATATCATTTCTAATATGAAAGGTGAGCATGTTGATACTTATATTCATTGTTTGGCGGGCAAGCAACATAGAGTTTCCTTTGCGAGAAAAGTTTCATAAAGAAAGTCAAATATTTTAGATTTGGTTCATTCTGATGTGTATGGGGAGAAAACTCTTGGTGGTAGTTTGTATTTTGTCACTTTTGTTAATGGTCATAGCCAGAAAGTTTAGGCCTAACCTTTAAAAAGGAAAGAACAAGTTTTGGAAGTTTTCAAGCAATTTCATGCTTTCATGGAGAGGCAAATCGGAAAGTCTTTCAAGTGCATTCGTTTGGATATTGGCGGTGAATATATTGGTCCATTTGATGCATATTGCAAGTTGCATGGTATTCGACATGAAAGAACGGTTTTGAAAACTTCCTAGCAAAATGGTGTTGTGGAAAGGATGAATCACACCATTGTGGAGAGAATTAGGTGTATGCTTTCACACGCCAAATTGTCCAAACCCTTTTAGGGAGAGGCATTGGGAATGGCTGTTGATTTAATCAATTTATCTCCGACGACTCCTTTAGATGGCAATATTCCAAAGAGAGTATGGAACGACCACTACTACAATAAGGGGTTGCCCTTACGGAGATAGGAATCCGTAGGGGCAACTTTTTATTGCCCCTACGGATTAATCCGTAGGGCCATCGGTTTGCCCCTACAGTGCCCTACAGATTAATTAACAAATATTAAAATGTAATCTTTTATTTGGCCCTACGGAGCCGCAAAAGAAAACCCTACGGATTAATCCGTCGGGGAAACAAAGGGATATTTATAAAAAAAAATAAAACTCAGTAATTTCCCCACCGACCCCAAAATATTCCCAACTCCCGCGCGCAGCGATCGACTTCCTCGTCGACAATAGAATCCTCGTCACCACCGATCGAGAGTAGAATCCTTCCTCGTCGACAGTAGAATCCTTGTCGACTGTCTCCCAACCTCCGTCGACAGTAGAATCCTCGTCGACTGTCTCCTAGTCTCGCCGTGAGTCGGGCTCTTTTCCGCCACCTATGTCTCGTCGACAGTAGAATCCTCGTCGATCTCTTTTCCCCCGCCACCTGAGGTGAGTTAATTTCAATTTTCAAGTTATAATTATGCTTTTTGGTGTTATTGTTGATTTTAGGGTTAGGGTTAGGGTTCAGTTTAGGGTTAGGGTTAATCTGTTCTGGGTTAGGTTTAGGGTTCAGTTTAGGGTTAGGGTTAATCGGTTCTGGGTTAGGGTTAGGGTTAGGGTTAGGGTTCAGTTTAGGGTTAGGGTTCGGTTCAGGATTAGGGTTAGGGTTAGGGTTAGGGTTAGAGTGAGGGTTAGGGTTAGAGTTAATTAGGCAGGGTTAGGGTTAGGGTTAGGGTTTGGTTAATTAGGTAAAATAGGGTATGATGATTAGGGCTAGGGTTTGGGTTAATTAAATTAATTAGGGTTAATTTTGGGTTGGGCTAGAGTTAATTTGTGTTGGGGTTTGGGTGATGATTAGGGTTATGTTAATTTGGGTTAGGGTTTGGGCTAGGATTAATTTGGGTTAATTAGGTAAAATAGAGTGTATTTGTGTTAGGGTGTTGATTAGGGTTAATTGGGTTAATTAGTGATAATTTGAAGGGTTAGGGTGTTGATTAGGGTTAATTTTGGTTAATTAGGTTAATTTGGGTTAATTGGGGTTAATTAGGGATAATTTGTGTTAGGGTGACGATTAGGGTTAATTTGGGTTAATTAGGTTAATTTAGGTTAATTAGGGTTATGGTTTAGGGTGCACTAGTTCCTTCAGTAGGATACTCGATGATAACGTAAACGTACAATTTTACCGTAAACGCAAGAAAAATTTACCCTAAACTTAAAACTTCGAACCTTTAATAACGAAATGTAAACGTAAAACTTATTCATGTTAAATGTTCAAGTTAAAACCAATGTATGATACTCGATGATAATATGAAACTTTCATATTCTCATCGATACTCATATATGAAAATCAAAGCGCGACTAAGTCCCCGTCTATCAGTTAACATACGTTCGATGTTCGTTGTGATATAGAACTATACGAAGGTTGTTAAATATCGGACGGTATAGTTCGGTACTAACAACCGTCGTGTAGTCTATGGACGAGAAGATTCAATCGTATGATAACCGATAGAGTTGTCTAGTGTGGACAACTTAGGAATGTATAAAGCAAACACCTGCATTCACTTGTGTTTTCATTCGTTTCGAGTTATTTCGTCGGTACTTTTCCGCTGGTTCTCCGTGTACAAAGATAGATTATATGTTCTATTACAGTGTACTCGGAGAACGGTGGGGAGGTGCTGCCGAAATTTACTCGAAACGGTTGAAAACACAAGCGAATGGGTGTCTGCTCTATACATTCTTAATGGGATAGAAGCCTTACCCCTGACAGCCGAAACACACACATACAACACGAATACACAACAAACGCACACACAAAGCACATACACACTAACAACCCTACACTATAGCGAAATCATAAATTGAAACACACATGTGCAGAATACAACTCATACTTGGGTATCTTCAAATCTAACTTTGTTTATTGATATTTATTCTTTTCAACGACAAACGCACACACAAAGCACATACACGGATTTCTTCTTTGTCATTAACCATCTCGTTCTTAGATTTCTCAATATAGTCATCATAACCTACAATTTATATGTTATACAGTCTAACATGGCCTATGAGTACATCAGAGTTAAGGACCGAATGTATGTGGATTGGCAACAACGTATGCAACCTAAGTTTTTTTCAGAAGTTGCTGCTTTCATTGAATTTGCACGCGCACATAATAAGATCATGTTAGAGAAGATTCTCTGCCCATGCAATAAATGTGGGAATAAGTACTGGCAGAAGGTAGAATTTTCAGAGCTTCATATCGTTAAACATGGTTTTACTAGACTTTATACAACTTGGCAATATCACGGGAAAGGAGAAGAAGAAGACAGTAATGCGGCGGAAGAAGAAGGAGAAGTCGGTAATGCGGCAGAAGAAGAAAACAGTAACTTCTTTCCAGGAGAAAAAAATGGAGGATATGGTAGAGGCTGCCATAGGTGATAGTATTCGTACCGAAGATGAAATTCCTTCCGGTCAAGGACCGCGTGCGGATAAGTATGAAAAGTTCATGAATGATGCTAGAAAACCAATTTATGAGAATGCAACGTCCAACTTTTACAGATTAAGTGCCTAAATTGATGGAGCAAAAAGTCATTCACAATGCTTCTGAAGTTCTTGAAAGATTCTATGCCTCCGGGAGATAACGTGCCCGACAGCTGGTACAGAGCCCAGAAGATGATGTCTGATTTGGGTCTGAAGTGTGAGAAGATTCAAGCATGTCCCAAAAATTGCTTGTTGTACCAGACAGAGAATTCAGATTTGAAAGAGTGTCCAACATACGGAGATACCAGGTATAAGCCGAAAGATTCTGATAAGAAGCCCGATATACCTGTTAAGATAGCACAATACTTTCTCATAACACAGAGGCTGTAGAGGCTATTCAGGTGCAAGAAAACAGCCGAGGCAATGATTTGGCATCACCGTGCTCCTCTAAATGAAGATGGAAAAATGAGTCATCCAAGAGATTCACCGGCATGGAAGGATTTTGATAGGAGACATGAAATATTCAGTAGTGATCCTCGCAATGTCAGGCTCGGACTCGCTAGTGATGGCTTCTGCCCATTCAACTATATGGATGAAAGCCACAGCACATGGCCCGTTGTAATGATAGTTTATAATCCGTCGTCTTGGTTAGCTATGGATCAATCCTACTTTATAACGCCTCTTCTTATCGACGGACCAAATTTACCGGGAAACAATATCGACGTCTATTTCCGACCTCTGATCGATGAGTTAAAATCTTTATTCATTGATGGTGTAGAGACATACGATGCAAACTTAAATACAACCTTCATACTACGTGCGGCTTTAATATGGACAATTAATGACTTTCCTGCGTATGAAATGCTATCAGGTTGGTCTGTACATGGTCACAAAGCATGTCTTTATTGCCATCAATATACAATATCGAAATTCTTGAATTTTAGCAGGAAGGTTTGTTATTGCGGCCATCGACGTTTCTTGCCACTAGACCATCCCTACAGGTTAGACGCTATTCATTTTGATGGTCTTCAGGAGCTTCTTGGACCTCCAGCCCTATTGTCCGGAGAGGACAAGACTACTCAGTGGGATGGTTACAATAATGCGACCTTCGGGATGGATCCGACAAAACAGGTCAAACCACCATTCTGGAACAAGTTAAGTATTTTCTTCGAGCTTCCGTACTGGTCAACAAATTTAGTGCATCATTGTCTGGACGTCATGCACATAGAGAAGGGAGTTTCCGAGCACGTACTCAACTTGCTTCTTTGTAAAGAAGGAAAATCGAAAGACAACCTCCATGCTCGGATGGGTCTTCAGGAATGGGATATTAGAAGTGAATTGCATCCTAAACCGATAGCGGGTAAACCAGACAAGTTTGTACTTCCCAATGCCACGTATCATATTGTAAGTCCATGCTACCTCTCCCGGTACTTTCGGGCATGCGGAATTTGATAAAAAACGATTTTTATAGAGGTGGTAACATGGACCTAAAACCCGGATCTTTGTTAAACATCTAACTAACAACCTAACAAGGAGTCTTTAACTACTCGGTTAGGGGGTTTATACCTTGCTTGTCTTGAACTCCTTCGTCTTCAAACTCCGATGGTGGTCCGGATCGGCTTCTTCCCGTCGTCTCCTTACGCCGAAGATAGATCCACCTGAAAGCTCCAACCTTTGGCTCCTTCTTCGTTCTTTGAAGAAACTAGTTCACTTGGTTTGCTAAACCTTGTGAACTAGAGTGAGTAGAGAATAGTTTGTATGGGATTTTATCTATGGTTCTTGGTTCTCAACTCATGAGACAAGTGAACCATAGAGTCAAGAGAGGGAGCAAGAGGAAGAGGGTGAGAGCAAGAGGAAGAGAGCTCAAGAGCAAGAGAGAGAATGGGCAAGTAAGAATGAGCCTCTCTTTTGTCTTTCACCCTCTCATAATCCAAAACAATGATAACACATCATACCAATCAAGTGTTATGTGATGGTTGAAGCAACCATAGCCATATCATTTCATGCACTCATTTTGCACAAAAGAGCAAGCAAGCAAAAGTCTTTGCCATGAAATGATAGCTATGGTTATCATGATGGTCAACTAGTCAAGCCTAGTCAACCGGTCAACAAAGTCAACAAGTCAACAAAAGTCAACAAGTCAACAAAAGTCAACAAGCATGTCACCATAATACTCAATTAATATAATTGTTAATCACATATCATATTCTCATTAGGGTTGAGCAAAAAGTCAATGGTCAACGGTCAACTATAAACAACCCTAATGAGAATCCTCTGCCTCTGTCTCCCCGTCAACTGTGCATACACACCCGCATCCGCGTTCCGAGGAACACGAATGCAAACTGGATAAATCCAATCCCAATACGCACACTAGGATCTGGCTTAAACCAAAGCCCGCTAGTGTAAACTGTCCGGACACTGTACGTGCACAAGTGCACGGATGTGACCGAACCCTGTCGCAAAACCATGCGACCTGTCGCAAAACCATGCGACCTGTCGCAAAACCATGCGACCTCTACTCTTTTGCCTAAAGGCGAAAAGCTTTCTGTGTGGGACTCTAAAGACTCGACACTACGCTGGCAGTGGGTTTAACCACAGACCGCAAGCGGCACTAGCTGTGCGTAACGGTCCCCAGGTAGTGCCGACAAGAAGACCGACGAGGCGAAACCCATCTGAACTCCTACTGAGCCTGAATGTGACATTCTCCGTACAGTCCGGTCTGTTCGTCTGATACATCGCATGGCGGGCCTAGGGGGTGGTAAACGTCAGTCCCCCAATAGCGGTACAAGTCGTGTCGGAGCGAAGCCCAAAACACCCTGAGATAACACTGGAAGCCTACCAGTATATCTCGTTTGCCCTGGCCAGGGACTACTAATGGCTCTCCTAGACACAGCGCGATGTCAACCCCCAATACCGGGAGAGACGAATCCTGTCTAACCGTCACTGCCTCCAAGTGCTTCGGGACTGCACCCAACCACTACCTGTTTGCACGACTCCTTTGAGCCGTGGTAGGGTAGTGATCAAAGTACAGTGGGAACACACTCGAGGCGAAGTGACAGTGTCAAGTCAGCGGACTAAGCTGTACTCATGTCACCTGGGAACTGATAACTGACGATAGGCATAATACCAACTAGTCAGTTCCCGACGAGTCCTGTCCAGTGTACTCGTAACCCAACGAGCACCCGCATACTATCTCAAGTACGACGTACTGACGGCTGTGGGACAGACCGTCTCCCACACTGGGATGAGAAGCGCATGCGCTAGTCTACTCCGGAGTATCGATGCCCTGTCTCGATAGTCCTGCGACTAGGGACCTGCATAAGGATGTGCTTATAGATTACCCAGCCCCACTAGTGTGACTGCCATCACAATGCTGGTAATCAAGCAAAGATCCTAAGGGCTCCACTAATGTGCATAAGTGATATACTAAAATAAACACATATACACATTGAAGTAGAAACAAACCAAGTAGCATACTACTATTTTGAGCAAGATTGTATATACAAGGTGAATATCCCAA
The DNA here is from genome assembly GCA_030015575.1 of Agapanthus africanus. Classification (NCBI taxonomy): domain Eukaryota; kingdom Viridiplantae; phylum Streptophyta; class Magnoliopsida; order Asparagales; family Amaryllidaceae; genus Agapanthus; species Agapanthus africanus. The sequence goes on from CM057340.1 coordinate 738,666,579, forward strand.
GCTTCCATTAAGTAATAGATAAACTAGTATGATACAGTAATGGCCTCTAAGGCATATACACTAACACATATGTCACAACCGTAGAAGAAAAGATTGCTGCAGGTGTTGCATGATTTGAAAGTTCCCACAGGTTTCTCAGGATCATTTAGCAAGAAGATAAAAATTATGAAAGGCAAGATCGATGGACTGAAAAGTCATGATCACCATGTTATTATGGATCACCTTCTCCCATTAGCCCTCATGACTTCCCTTCCTGAATCGGTTGGTCTAGTAATCAATGACCTATGTTGCTTTTTTAGAGAATTATGCACTAAAACCCTGGATGTTGTGACGCTGGAGAAACTAGAAAATTCTATTTCGTTGATACTTTGCAAGTTTGAGCGTATTTTCCTACCGTCATTCTTCGATATCATAATACACCTGACGGTTCATCTTGCAACTGAGGCTAAGTTAGCCGGACCGGTACAATATCGATGGATGTATCCCGTCGAAAGGTACGTGGAATTTTCATTTCGCGCAATTTGTAAGATTATTGTTGTCCTATATGCCCGTATTTATTTATTTAATGTATTTTTCTTTAGGTACCTCTACAGTCTAAAAAAGTATATACGCAATAGAAATCGACCAGAGGGTTCTATCATGCAAGATTGTCTTCTAGATGAAACAACCACATTTTGTTCCCGCTATCTGGACGAAAACATTGAGATGAAACTTAACCGGCCTCGAAGAATTCAGGACGGGCCATATGGTAAAGCTGGTTATAAGAGAGTAGACACTATGTTTATCAACAGGATATATCGGTTTATCCTCCTCAATAGCGCATGTCTTGAAGAAATTAGAGAGTAAGTTTTTTTTGGATTAATTATTATATTTGTGTTTGTGTGTGTATGTAATGATATAATATTAATGTCATAATTTATTGTTGAGAACAGAATTCATTTTAACGAGGTACGTGAAGGGCATCCTGTTGGAATGATGAACGATTGGAAAAATATCATCAGGATAATTTTTGCGATTGGGTTGCAGATCATGTAAGTTGTTCGAATAACATGTTATTGCTACCAGTCTTAATCTAAACTTATATCGTTATGTATTTGTCGTAAAATTTGTTTTGTCAGATCCACGATCCGAACTTGTCTGCATCATTAGAGAGTGATTCAAGAAGTTTAGCTTAGTTTCCTAGTATGGAGATTGCATATTATAAAGGATTCGGTGTCCTTGGATACAAATTCGAAGTTAAGGACATAGAAATATCTCGAACCACTTAGAATAGTGGGATTGCGACGGTAGGATCGGATGGTGTGATTTATTATGGATACTTAAATTGCATACTTGGCATCCAATATCCCGGACGATCAGAACCATTTTATATATTTCAGTGTACTTGGTACGATACACGAACCGATACAGATAAGTGGAGAAACAATCTTGGGACTTGGAAAGATGAATATGGATTGACCAGTGTGAACACACTTCGATTTTACGGTCAGGACGATCCGTTTATCTTTCTGAACCAAGCGTTCCAAGTATACTACTCACAGTGCTTGAAGCATCCGGGATGGAGTTTCGTATGCCGTTGGAAATCCAGGGATGTTTACGATGTCCCAGAATTTGAGGACAGCGATAAGGATGAAGAAGAGAGAAGACTTAGAGTGCTCCGACCGTCTGTTTCAAAAGACGGGTTGTCTTCGGCTGATCATGAAGTTACGTGTGTTAGAAACGATATCGATGATGAAATCCAAGTAGATATATCTAATGCGTCCAGTAAACGAAAAAGGTTATCAATAATGTTATATTATTACTTCACATTTTACGATCTATACATATATAGCATGCAGATGTAATGATTGTACTCTTGTCTAGATTTGATGACGATGACTGGAGCAGTGAGGGGCGGCAGGAGCACCGGCCGCGGCACCGACAGAGGCAGAGGCAGAGCGGTTCTACCGCCCGGAGAGCTGCGTAGGAAGCTTCAGAGGGCCGGTCTTGTACCCCGATCGGAGACCCCTTCGGATGCCTCCCGTGTGGACTTTGCCACACCTCCAGGTATATTGCACGCATATTCATTTTGTATGTAATATTATAGATATACATGAATATTTATGTAAAAATTACTTATATAGTCAATATTTGATTGTCTAGCTATTGGTGGTGCGTCCACATCAGAGGCAGAGGCCACTCCCGCACCTCCAGCTTCGATTCCTTGACACCGCTACCCAGGAGTATTGCGTAAGTGTTAATATTTATTCTAACAGGTTTTAAATTTTTGTTTTGAAAAGTTCAAATTTAAATGATATACTTATATTTTAATGGTTAATGTGGGTGTAGGAGCAGGTGGTGGAGCAGGCGGAGGCATCAGGGATCGATTTTACTGGACAGACCGATCCGATGCTGCTGACCCCAGTTCTAGACGCCGCACACGGAGGGCACCACGGAGTTTGGGAGAGAGGCCGGGGACTGGGTCCTAGCAGGGCCCATATGAGGTTGGACTCCACTTCGACGGTTACTTCCCCTACCCCTGTGAGCGACGTCTAGAGCATGATGTTTCCGCCTTGAAGACCACCATCGAGGAGTTGAAGGAGATGTTGGTACGTATACTACTTAATAGTAAAATATTATATCACATTACAGATTGTAACATATGCAATATTAGTAGCCTGAGCTTATTTGGTTGTAGACTTAGCTTTTATTAATCATACTTATATAAAACTGTCTAATTAAAATAAACTATGGTTTTCCAAACTAGATATCCAAACGAGGTCTAAGTCCCTAAGCATTCTTAGATTAGGGTTTCGCAATAACCTGATAATGATACGAATTCCACTAAAATCTAATACACAGTACTTGCTCGTTTATTACACACAAAATTGAACAGATGTGACAGGTTGCTTCGGCTGCGGCTCCACATGCATCTCCTTTGGCTGTGGCTCCGCAAGCCACTACCTCGGCTGCGGTTGCGCAGACCACTCCTGCAGCTCCACAGCCCGCTCAGATTCCCGCACAGTCCGCTCCTTCATTGGTAGAGTTTTTGACGACTCAGGGCTGCACCGAGGAGCAGATGCGTCAGATTACGGCGTTTATCAGAGGTGGAGGAGCTGGACCGAGCTAGGGTAGCTTTTTTTTTATATTTTAAGCATTTATGTACTTATATGATACATATTGTATATATTTTGGAGGATATTGGTGTTGTTTGCGTGTTCACGATGATTTAGATTGATATCGTATTTTGTTTGTTTATTTCTTTTATATATTATGCATGAGATGTTGATTATGAATACTGCTGTATTTAGTTATATGATGTATATATTATTGTGCACATGGCGGGGAAAAAATAGGAAGCCCTTTTTTAAAAAAAAAAAACCCTGATATTTTATCCCTACGGATTAATCCGTTGGTCCATCTGTTGCCCCTACGGATTAATTCGTAGGTCCAAAGTTTGCCCCTACACAGTTAGCCGTAGGGGAAAAATATCAGGATACCTGATATTTTGCCCCTATGGACTCAGTAACAGGCGTTAAACTTGCCCCTACGCATGTATCCGTAGGGGCGTTTGTCTGGACCTACGGATAAATCCATAGGGGCTTATATATGGACCTACGAAGAACTCCGTAGGGGTATGTTCAGGCCCTACGAAGTTATCCGTAGGGGCAAGTATTTTATTTTATAAACCAATAAATTAAATAAATATTTTGTCCAGATGGACCTACGAATAAATCCGTAGGGGCTTCTATCTGGACCTTCGAAGAACTCCGTAGGGGCATGTTCAGGCCCTACGAAGTTATTCATAGGGGAAAGTGTTTTATTTTATAAACCAATAAATTAAATAAATATTTTTCACCGTAGGGAAATATATCCCTGAGGAGGAAAAAGTAGGGGCAATTATTACTCTGTAGGGGCATGTTTAGGACGAAGACTTGCACCTGCGGCCTTTGCACCTACGGTGTACTTTTGTGCCCCTACGAACATATCTGTAGGGGCAGTGCTTTGCCCCTACGGATTTATCCGTAGGGGCAACCCCTTATTGTAGTAGTGGGCAAAGATGTTTCCTATGAACACTTGAGAGTGTTCGGATGCGGTGCGTTTGTCCATGTTCCGAAAGATGAGAGGTCCAAGCTCGATAGCAAAACAAAACAATGTATTTTCTTGGGATATTCTTGTGATGAGTTTGGTTTATACGTTATGGGATCCGCATAAGAAAAAGATTGTTTGGAGTCAAGACGTGGTCTTTCTTGAAGGCCAAACCATCGATGATAATGCTCATAATTCTCCGAATGGTATTATTGATGTGGATCCGGTTCCTTCTCCGATTGTAAATGATAATGGGGGAGAAGTGCAAGAAAATATTGATGGTAATACGGGTAGTGAAGTCTCTACTTTCGATATTATTCATGATGAAGTGGGGGAGCAAGACACTCCAGAGCCACAAATTCGACGATTTACAAGAGAGTGGCAACTTTCAAAGAGGTACTCTAGTAATGAATATGTTTTGCTACCAATGGCGGTGAACTGGAATGTTTTGATAAAGCTTGTAAGTGTGATCATAAAAATGAGTGGTTGAAAGCTATGCAATAGGAAATTGATGCCTTACAAGAAAATCGTACGTATGATTTAGTGAAACTTCCGAATAGCAAAAAGGTGTTGAAAAGCAAATGGGTTTTCCGTTTGAAGAATGAGGAGAATATCTTGCATCCAAGATATAAAGCGAGGTTGGTTGTGAAAGGTTTTGGCTAAAGAAAATGCAACGACTTTGATGAAATTTTTTATCCAGTCGTGAAAATATCGTCTATTCAGGTTGTGTTGGGTATGGCCGCAAGTATGGATTTGGAGGTCGAGCGATTAGATGTCAAGACCGCATTTCTCCATGATGATTTAAAGGAGAAAATATATATGCAACAACCCGAAAGTTTCGAAGTCAATGGTAAAATGCACTTTGTGTGCAAATTGAAGAATGGCCTCAAGCATGCTACTCGGTAATGGTACAAGAAATTCGATTCTTTTATGTTGAATCAAGGTTACAAAAGAACCGCATCGGATCATCGTGTCTTCATAAAAAGATTTGGTGATGGTGATTTTATTATTCTTTAGCTCTATGTTGATGACATGTTAAATGTTGGACATGATAAGTTCAAAATTGACAAGTTGAAGGGTGAGTTAAGCAAATCTTTTGTTATGACAGACTTTGGGACCAGCAAAGCAAATTTTGAGCATGGGTATCTCTAATGATAAAAAGTAAAGAAGTTATGGCTGTCACAAGAGAGGTATGTTGAGAGGGTGCTACAAAGATTTGATATGGGGAGAGCAAAACCAATTGGTTCTCCAGTTGCAGGTAACTTTAAATTGAGCTCGAAGCAATGTCCTTCAAGTTTGAAAGAGAAAGAAGGCATGAAGAATGTTCCTTATGCATCGGCTATTGGTAGCTTGATATATGCGATGGTGTGTACACGTCCCGATATTGTGCATGTCGTTGGTGTTGTTAACCGAATTATTTCTAATCCGAGTAGAGAACATTGGGCCGCGGTAAAGTGATTTTTCGATATTTTTAAGGCATCTTGAAGGAGTTTTTATGTTTCAGAGGTGATAATCAAGAGTTGGTTGCTTACTCCGACGCCGATATAGCTAGCGATATTGATTCTAGAAAATCCACATCGGGATATTTTGTCACTTTTGCCGGGGGAGCCGTATCATGGTAATATAAGTTACAAAAGTGTGCTGTATTGTCCACTACCGAGGCCGAATATATAGCCGTTACCGAAGCTTGCAAAAAGATGTTGTGGATGAAGCGCTTCTTTAAAGAATTGGGATTGTTGCAATAACATTATGTTTTTTATTACAATAGTCAAAATGCGATCCACTTAAGTAAAAATCTGAGTTTCCACTTTAAGTCCAAGCATATTGATGTGAGATATCATTGGATACGAGATGTGCTTGAGAACAAGTTGTTAAAACTTGTGAAAATCCACACTGATAAAAATAGAGCCAATATGTTGACAAAAGGCTTGCTGAAGGAAAAGCAAGTGTTTTGCCGGAAAGCGTCCGGCATGGGTTCCGTTTGAGTAGTTATAGCGGTCTTCCCTCATAGGTTTGGAGGGGGAGATTGTTGGGTTTGGGTCCATATCCATGTGTGGACTCAACCAATTTCGGTCTCTTTGTTGATTTGGTGTTTGAGACTAAGCTTGAGTCATTTGGTTTGGACCCATCTGAAATGGGTTAGGACTCAAGTTAATATGGCAAAAGAATCTCTTTCTCATCCTAATCCCAATCATTCCATCATCCATTCCAAGAGTTGGGTTTTGAGAGAAAGAGAGAAGAGAAAGAGGGAAAGCAAAGAGGTTTTCTTACACGAGCTCATTTTGTTTGAATATTCAACATTCCACATCACTTTGAAGAGGATTGTTGCCTTCTATTTGTTTGAGGAGGAGTTGTCTTCAAGTGGGTTAGTGAGTTTGGAGCTAGTGAGGTAACATTGTATTTTCTCATTATTGTATGAGTGATTCCAAAGTTGTGTTTTGGTGATGTTGTATCTCTCTTGTTGTTGATTGATAGTGAAAGCTCTCTCTTGCATCATTTTGGATTAGGTCTAATTGGAGCCTAACTGTGAATTAGGTCTAATCGGAGCCGAACCACGTTAAATCTTGGTGTCTTTTTTGTGCCTTTTGTGATTATTATTATTCCGCATTATTATTCGTTGTATTTTCACATAGATCCAGATGCTCGGATTGTTTTATCCCCACCCGATGGAGGTCTGGATCACCTTCAGATGTTGTCCTCCGTGATCTGTAGCGATTGATGGACAGCTGAGATTGATGTTGAGGGTCGTCTCCCTGAGCGTGTGGATCTCAGTGGGCTTGATTTGGGGTAAAGCCGAGCTACCTGAAAAGAAGTTCCGGGATGGTTGTACCATCGTGGAGCCTCCGACGATCAAGTTAGCCGAGATATTTGGGCAGAGTAGCGGCTTATTGGAATAAAATTGCGTTACCTGAGTCGTCTGAGAGGGGTTTCTATAGCAGTCGCCATGAGCTAGCTGGAGCGAGATCTTCGCCGGTCGTTATGCCCACGTGAATGACGGGATCCTCCATTAATAACGAGATATGTTCGTTAATGGGGGGATGCGATGGCGTGGAACGCGGGATTGTGGGGCGGCGGATATCTCGCGTCTGGCGAGATCCGCGGAACCTTCGCGTGTAAGTCCACGTTACCCACCCTGGTGCTTACGGGGAGGCGGAATAGGTAAAAAACAATTTTTGACACAAGGTAACATGGACTAAAAACTTGAGGATCTTTGCCAAACCATCGTTAACAAACTACAAGAGGTTCTATCTACTATGCTCAAGAGATTATACCTCACGAACCAAGTCCTTCGGGTCTTCTCTCCGCTTTCCTCCTCGTCCATGCAAGCTCCAAGGATCGATCCGGATCTTGGTCACCTCCACGGCCTCCTTGAGTCGAAGACGATCCACCCGAGAGTTTGTAATCCGAGCTCCACCTCAAGCCGAGGTAACTAGGGCAACAAGTGTGCTACTCTTGATGTCCTAGGTGGTGTAGAATATGATGGTGGATTTATTTTTCTATTTAAATCCTAATTATCTCAACACATGAGAACTAAAGGATTTCTTAGTGAGGAGGAGGAAGAAGAACAAAACATGAGAGCTCCAAAATGAAGAGAGAGAATGCCAAAAGAATAATGAACCATGGAAAAATAAAAACCAATCTTTTATCATAATTATGATGGCTAAGATTGATTTGACCACTATCATGTCTTGATAAAGCAAAAAGCAAAAGAAGAGTCTAGTGCTCTCATGAATGATCCAAGTCAACAATGGTCAAAATGTCAACATGGTCAAGCATGGTCAAAAGGTCAAAGCAATTAGCCATAACATAATTATCATTAAAAAGATTAGTAAATATTTTCCTCACCTCATAATGGTTTTGACCGAACCAACGGTCAAAACCCTAATGAGGCACCTCCTCCTTCTTCGCTCCTCACAATCGTGCATAAACACCCGCATCCGCATTCCGTAGAATGCAAATGCACAGAAGACAAAACTAATCCTGTAAGTCTACAGTAGCATCCCGGCCGTCCAACAGACGCCAAATGCGGAACAAAAACTTTTTAGCTGGCGCTATCGCATACTATAACTCGGATCTGCCATTAAAGCTAAACTAACAAACGACAAAGTGGGTAGAAATGTTATACCGAACGATCCGAGTCCTTCGGTGTAACATTTCAAAAAAAAAAAAAATAAAATATTATTTTTGGGAATTTTCATAATTTAATATTAATTTTTAATGAATATTTTAATAGTCGGTATAATTAAATACCGATAAACGGTGAAAATTCCGGAGATAATTTTGGAAACTCTAAAATAGGGTATTTCGTGGAAATATATCATTTTTAAGCTTTTATGGTTACGTAAATGCTATTTTTGTGTTAACCGCGATTAAAAATCGTTAGATGGATTTTTGGCTTTTTGTGCAAAAATGTGCACATAACATTTCCTACACTTGTCATACTTGTCTCATGTTTTGGACTCATGGTGGTTTAGGGTTTAACCATGTTGAGATGACCATGGTGGGTTGAACCATTTGATTAGATTAATTGGGTTAATTAGTGTTTTGGTTTTGGTTAAGGATGATTAGGGTTAGGTTGACTTGTGGCTAGAGAGAGAGAGAGGAGGCATGATGGATGTGCCATGACATTTAAGGTTGAGTGAGGGTGATGGGAATTAACCTCATTACACTTCAAAACTCTTTGTGGCCTCTCCAACACTCATTGCAATTCTTTCTCACCTCACATCTCTCCCCCTCACTCTCACACATCACACCTTTGAAAACACCAGCAGCAGCTGCATCAGCACCCTACACCCACACACCAGCCACCCTAGCTGCTGCTACAAGCTGCAACATCAGCTACATCAGCCCCCCCATCAGCACATTTCAGCCCCACTTTTTATCACATCAGCTGCAACACCACATCAGCCCCTATTCCCTCACATCAATAGCTACATCAGCCATAAAAACATCATAACTCCTGCAACACCCAACATCATAAGCCACCAAGCTGCTGCAACAGCAACAGAGGAAGAGCAAAGGGAGAAGTTGCAAGCAGCAGCAGCCTAAAGCAGCTTCAGCTCAGGAATCAGCCCCTGGCATTATTACAATATCACCACACCACCATACCCACACCAAAACCACAACAACACAACACCAATACAACAGTAGCAACCAAAACAACAACCTCATCCCAACCACAAAACCACCACAACAATTCCTGCAACAGTTTCAGCCAGAGAACAGGAACGGCATCAGCAGCAAAAGCAATACCAGCAGCTGTAGCAGCAGTCCAGCAACAGCCCTTCCTCCTTCATCCTTCCCTTCTCCTTCATCTAAGATCCCTTGAGGTATAATCTTGCAACCAAACTCCTATCTTGCTAAGTCATAGTTGTTTAGCTGAAAATTTAGTGTTAGCTATGTAGTTTAGTGTTAGTTTAGTGATTTTGAGTGAGATTTGGCCAAGAGTTGGTTTTGATTGTTAGTATAACCTTATTATGTGATGTTGAGACCAGTTTACCCTAAATCTAACCCAGATTCCAGTATATCATCTGAAAGTTTAGAATCGGTGTAAATTAGCAATTTTGTCGACTTTTTGACCTTTCTGGAAATTGCTATCAACCCGGACCTCCTAAAATAATTTTGACTTGACAGTAGGATGTGCAGGCAGATAGGAACCAATACCCAAAACCCTAGCCCCAACCTCATTTCCTTTGCCGCAAATTTAATCCCCCCTGGCTGCAATTTGCGGCCAGACCTGGGTAAAACTGCCACGTTTTGCGTGCACAGCCCTATTTCATGTAAACGTGACCCCTGGTATGTCTAGTTTTGACTGATTCCAGTTAGGGTAGAATCTGGGTTGATTTTCATGAGTTGGCGTATGATTTATGACTTGTTTTCGTATGGGTTTTTGGTATCGATGATTCGTTCTGTCGGGTGGCGTTTCGACGTCAACGACAGTGGATATTGGCTGTGTTTGCACACGAGGCCACAGGTTTTTACTTATGGGCGTAGCGTGCACCATTTTGGTTTCCGACATGGTTTTCATGTGTTTTAGCGTGTGATATCCTTGTAGGTACCCCACGTGGCGTCGAGGCGTTGGAGATGCAATGGCGACATCGGCACCGGCACGCACAAAGAAAGGTGAGTGGATTTATATCTACGGGGAGAAGTCGGGTGGATGGCGTATAGCACCCCCGCAGTCCGTGGTGATGTATACGGATGCGTATACACACCTATAATCATTATATGTTGTTTGGGAAATTATTGATGTTTAGGATGGATAATTGGTGGACTTGGATGATTTAGTGTCGCGAAAACCTAGAATAGTGGGTGCACTACACATACACACTCCCACACATACATACTTGCACACATCTTTATTTCATATGTAGTTATGGAATTCTATATAGGTATGTGTTCACATAGGTATGGGACTACGTGTTCACATACAGACTTGAGGATGAGACATGGGATTGAGATGAGTCGATGATATTTGATCCAAGATTATGCTATCGGTGATATGGTAAAATTCGTATTTGGGATACGTCTTGATGCTTTAGCGGATTTTGGGATGATGATGCCATAGGAATAGTGACATATATATGTAAATGATCGACATGTGATTGTGATACGAGATATGATATGATATGATATGATATGATATGATATGACAAGATATTCATGATAGGCCGCCTTGGGCGTTGTTTACTCATTGAGATGATATGTGCTGATGATATCGTTTTTGCTAAAGGCTGTTAATCGGAAGCCGGATTATGATTATATTGACGATATGCGATGATAATATCGATTTATACTAGACTGTCGATCAGTAGTCAGATCTTGATTATAGTTAGCATTGTACTAGACATAGGTCAGTACCCAGATTATGATATTTGATAAAGAGAATGCCAGATGAATGATATGACGGATGTGATATTGACCCGTACCCAGATTTGGGGATGCCGTATGACGGATTTATGTACGAGCTATAAATTGATGTTTGATCCGCACTCTTGATTTGGGAATAACTGATTATAGAGATATGTGATCGGATGTGATATTATCGAGGCGGGATCACCGACTATATATATATATGTATATATATGTATCGACTCAGAGGTTAGGCGGTTTCCCTTACCTACTGTTAGCTTTAGCTCAGCCTTATAAGTGGTGTAGCTATAGGACTCTTGTGACATTAGATGCAGTTTAGCTATCCTTGTGTCTAGCTTTCAGCTCCCGCATATTATTGTTGTTACTCTGCATCGCATACTTATTATGATTCATATTCCATCATTGATATCATGCTGTTTGGACACCAGCACCATTACCGATGATGCGTATGTTTCACATACACTTACTTGCCAGCTCACACACATCTTCATCGGTAATTGCCATGTCACTACACAGTAGTATTATTGCATCAGGATATAACCCTTGTATGTGCATACTATTATTCCATGTTGCATGATATACTGTTATACTTGCATTTCATTTATATGTCACATACATCATGCTTCCTGATTATACGCATTGAGATATGTTGTTTCTATGATATTTCTGGATTTGGGAACCGTGGATATTTCAAAGAGATTATGTAAATGTTTTAAAAACCCGGTTACCCTTGATATGATATTTCAGTGCGTCCACCATGTGTTTTCTCGGTGCTGAGAGCGAATGTGGAACCCGATTCGAGGAGGCGGATGAGACCGATTGTGGGTACATGGTGGACCCGGTGCGGTACCCCGGGGCAAGAAGATCGCAGGAGATGGCGTTGAGCCTGGCAGGGGAGCACTACCGACCGGTGATTTTACCCGACGCGTCGGATATCCGGAGGATACCGTCGTATTCATGAGATGGATGGTAGGGGCCGATCTGGACTGACGGCGTCCTAGATTTTATGATTGAGATATTGAGATTTGAGATATTGAGGTACAAAGATATCGAGATATTGAGATTACGTTTTGTGCCGATGCTAGGCACTGTTTTATGCTGATTTCATTATGATATCTCATTTTAAAATACAGAAATCTCACAAATTTATGAAAGCAGTTTTCTTCAGAACATGCATTCTGTTTCATGCATTCATACATCATTCATATGATATATTGCCACCTGATGCACTGACACAGGCACATGGGTTTACACTTGGGTTAGATATTTACCCTAGTTTTGTTATAGATTGCTAGTTATATGTATTTGGGGATTATAAATATTGATCGTATGACCTAGGATTGCGTCATACATGCGATGTTCTGTTCGTAGATCTCTTTCTACTCACGAGTTGGCAACTCACCCCCGTTGTGCCCCAGTTTCTTGCAGGTGTTGCCGTACGAGTTTCATTACTGCTTTGCGGGCACAGCTTCCTTTAGGTGACTTGCTAGTAGGTGGGTTATTTGTATCGTACCCATCATTATACATTGTGTATTATATTCATTTGTATCTAGAAGTTCCATCAACCAAACATGTACTTATTTGAGATAGAGACCAGTGATGTTTATTCTTTCGACCTTAGAGTCGCACATTATATTCTGTGGATTTCTTGCTGGTTGGAGTTTCCTTTTCTGTTGTGATCCTCGCCTTTAGGCGTTGTATATTATTTTGCTTGCTGGTTGACTTATAGTGGTTTTCCTACACTCTACTACTTTTCTTGGTTTGGATTTCTGGGCTCGGCTTACTTAGAGCACGTACGCCTTGAGACGTTCGTAGCCTAAGTGCCGGTCATGTTCCGTACTTTCGGGACGTGACAAAGTTGGTATCAGAGCATTAGGTTTTACCTTCGGAGCGTAGGATGACCCTTGGTTGATGGAATAGGTGACTAAAGTAGAGTGACGTACCGTTGGTATGTTCCGCGGCATATTTACGACACGCCACTCCACTTAAGAAGCCTTAGGATGTACATTTCTTTGTTCATTATCATATTCATTCCTGATCTAGCCTCATTGGTACCAGTTATGGTTTTGCTGCCACGATTACGAGCAGGGAGAGCTACGACTAGAGTCGCGGTCAGCACGAGCTCGTTACGAACGAGGACTGACCAGGGCGTAATTTCGGCGACGCACGATTGCAGAGATGTGTCTTTTAATTGTGTTTGCACCACGAGCGTTGGATGGATCGCTGTATGAGATTACACGGACGTGCAGATCAGCACCAGAGGATTGAGCCACTGACAGAGGCCAGCCAGATTTTGATGACCGTTGATGTATGGCTTATTCATGACGATTGAGGCACTGTTCAGCGTACAGAAGAGTGAGCCGGTGATTGCTGCGAACAACGAGATATCGCCGAAGATGTTGGAGCTATTACAGTACGAGATTGTCATAAGAGATGATGAAAGGTCGCTAGTCATCAAGGATGAATGACTAGGACATGTGGGTCGTTCGCTACCCCGATGCGAGGTCATCAGATAGATTGATTCCAGCTGAGACGACTTCACGCAGAGACGTTGAGAGTCGACAGAGACGATCGAATGTCAGAAACCTATTATTCCAAGTTTAAAGTATTCGGAAAAACATGCAGGCAATTCTATGGTCCCTCTAGAAGAATGAAACCCTAACTCGACATAATGACCGTATGAAAGCCTTTGAACCTTAGGGTTTGCGGCAGTTCTGCGGCGTCATTAGTGAGGCTTGGGTTTGCCCTTCTACGGCTGGACCACCGATGCTGTGGTATGTACTCGATACTATTATACTGTACCCAAGATGTTGAGCCCTTGGGTGATTATGAGGTCTTGAAAAATCGATCGGATGGCTCGACTTAATTCGGATGCTAGGCGATGAGATGCGTTCTTGGGAGACTCCAGATACAAGGATAGCCATTGGAGCTCAGTCCATGCAGCCACGACGAGACGAGTCCGAAACAGTTGACATTAGAGAAAAGTGGAGTAAGAGGTTCGTACAAGATATGGATGAGATGACGTTCCACTCCGCCGACATCAGAGATGCGATGCGCATGCCAAGGCATAGTACTTGGATATACCTTCCAGAAGAAGTCGCGATGAGTATGCAGCCGCTCCGGAACAAGAAACAGATATAGTAAAGGACGATGACTTCCGGACAGTTAAGCAGAGACGAGACTTGGAAGAGACCTTGAGCAGGATTCCTTCCAGGACACTGCTGCAATGATATTTGCACCCAGGATCAGTTGTGTCACGTGCATTCAGAGAGCCAGAGGCCGGCGCCAGTGACATGCTGCTTTATAAGTGGTCGCGATAATTGACCGAGAGATGACCAGAGAAGTGCCAAAACGGAATCGTCCCCGTTAGCACGTCTGACAGGGCCAATGAGCCGATGGATCGTGAGATTGGTAATCCACATAGAAGACTTACACCCAGGAGTGGTCATTGTTACGCACACCAGCAGGCCAGAGTTCAGGATCGTCGACGAGGCATGTTATGAGTAATCACGACAGTTAGTCAGAGATTCTTGGAGAATGCGCTTGAGCGGAACTATTCCGCCATACTTGTTTTCGGTATTTTGGGCGATTTATTCGCATCACTGATTTTGATGATTGGGTTACATGACGTTTGTTTTCATGTGCTATTGAGTGTTTACGATTTTGCACATCGTTGCATTTGATATTGTTTTCGTGCCTTGGTTTCACATGTTTGTGGTTTTATGGGGGTTAGACATTGAGTTGATTTTGTGCGTATGCACGCACACGATTGGTTTTTGCACTCGGTATAGTTCACATATGCTTGCAGTGCAGTGACATGTATTTTGTGCACTTGGATGCACTGGACTTCGATTTCGATGGTGATGTTCGATATTTGTTTTGTGCACTTTATGCACCTGATTGGATTTGCGCGTGTTCGACGCTTGATATTGGATTTCATGGTTTCGTGCATAATGGATGCACCGGATTTGGATTTTTAGCGCATGTTGGGCGCAGGATATGAGATGCGATTTGGTGCACACCAGATGCACTAAATCGAGATTTTTCGTGCATGACAGATGCACCTGATTTTGCTGTGAGGCACACACGTTGCCTATGACCGATGTTGTGTGCACACCCGTTGCACCTTGATGTCGTTTTTGTGCAACTGCTTGGCACATTTATGAATTTTGATTTCCATGCGCACCAGACGCACGTAGTTTTCATATGTACTTTTTGGGACTGATTTCTTATGGAGCAGTACATTTTTATGATATTGCGATTTGTTTTCGTACTGGGCAGGACTGGTCAGATGACAGTACCTGAGTGTGTTTTGCATGCAGAGATAGTTATTGAAAGGATTTCAAAAAGGCGAGCTACAGTCTCAGTATTTTACATACGTGTCCGATATGACACGAAACATTTTAAACAGAGAACCCTTCTAAATTGTTTTCAAAACGGCGGATCGTGCATATTAAACAAAAGATATATACGTATATGGCTATTTTCTTATAGAGACGTCCGCCACTGTGCAGTGTTATGTGTATTGCACAGCGATTTTAAAGAATTTGGCTTGCATTTCCTTCATATATTTACATGTATAGTTCCGATTTCTAGCATATCGGTTTTTGCCTTGGATTTGGCATTCGTGTTTTCACCTTGACTCCGATGATTACGAGATGCTTGACGGAGTTTTGTTTTTGAGTTATCTGCTCGTCACTCATGCGCATGTATTGTGCTATTATGCGTTTTATGTATTGATGATTTCGGAGCCCCGTGGACTTGGACATTTTATTGAAATGTTTTAGAATTTGGGGTTTAAATTTAAATTCGGGGACCGAATTTCTTTAAGGGGGGAAGACTGTAACATTTCAAAAAAAAAAAATATTATTTTTGGGAATTTTCATAATTTAATATTAATTTTTAATGAATATTTTAATAGTCGGTATAATTAAATACCGATAAACGGTGAAAATTCCGGAGATAATTTTGGAAACTCTAAAATAGGGTATTTTGTGGAAATATATCATTTTTAAGCTTTTATGGTTACTTAAATGCTATTTTTGTGTTAACCGCGATTAAAAATCGCTAAATGGATTTTTGGCTTTTTGTGCAAAAATGTGCACATAACATTTCCTACACTTGTCATACTTGTCTCATGTTTTGGACTCATGGTGGCTTATGGTTTAACCATGTTGAGATGACAATGGTGGGTTGAACCATTTGATTAGGTTAATTGGGGTAATTAGTGTTTTGGTTTTAGTTAAGGATGATTATGGTTAGGTTGACTTGTGGCTAGAGAGAGAGAGAGAGAGGAGGCATGATGGATGTGCCATGACATTTAAGGTTGAGTGAGGGTGATGGGAGTTAACCTAATTACACTTCAAAACTCTTTGTGGCCTCTCCAACACTCATTGCAATTCTTTCTCACCTCACATCTCTCCCCCTCACTCTCACACATCACACCTTTGCAAACACCAGCAGCAGCTGCATCAACACCCTACACCCATACACCAGCCACCCTAGCTGCTGCTACAAGCTGCAACATCAGCTACATCAGCCCCCCCATCAGCACATTTCACCCTCACTTTTTATCACATCAGCTGCAACACCACATCAGCCCATATTCCCTCACATCAATAGCTACATCAGCCACAAAAACATCATAACTCCTGCAACACCCAACATCATAAGCCACCAAGCTGCTGCAACAGCAACAGAGGAAGAGAAAAGGGAGAAGTTGCAAGCAGCAGCAGCCCAAAGCAGCTTTAGCTCAGGAATCAGCCCCTGGCATTATTACAATATCACCACACCACCATACCCACACCAAAACCACAACAACACAACACCAATACAACAGTAGCAACCAAAACAACAACCTCATCCCAACCACAAAACCACCACAACAATTCCTGCAGCAGTTTCAGCCAGAGAACAGGAACAGCATCAGCTGCAAAAGCAACACCAGCAGCTGTAGCAGCAGTCCAGCAACAGCCCTTCCTCCTTCCTCCTTCCCTTCTCCTTCATCTAAGATCCCTTGAGGTATAATCTTGCAACCCAAACTCCTATCTTGCTAAGTCATAGTTGTTTAGCTGAAAATTTAGTGTTAGCTATGTAGTTTAGTGTTAGTTTAGTGATTTTGAGTGAGATTTGGCCAAGAGTTGGTTTTGATTGTTAGTATAACCTTATTAGGTGATGTTGAGACCAGTTTACCCTAGATCTAACCCAGATTCCAGTATATCACCTGAAAGTTTAGAATCAGTGTAAATTAGCAATTTTGTCGACTTTTTGACCTTTCTGGAAACTGCTATCAACCCGGACCTCCTAAAATAATTTTGACTTGACAGTAGGATGTGCAGGCAGATAGGAACCAATACCCAAAACCCTAGCCCCAACCTCATTTCCTTGGCCGCAAATTTAATCCCCCCTGGCCGCAATTTGCGGCCAGACCTGGGTGAAACTGCCTCGTTTTGCGTGCACAGCCCTATATCATGTAAACGTGACCCCTGGTATGTCTAGTTTTGAATGATTCCAGTTAGGGTAGAATCTGGGTTGATTTTCATGAGTTGGCGTATAATTTACGACTTGTTTTCGTATGGGTTTTTGGTATCGATGATTCATTCTGTTGGGTGGCGTTTGGACGTCAACGACAGTGGATATTGGCTGCGTTTGCACACGAGGCCACAGGTTTTTACCTATGGGTGTAGCGTGCGCCATTTCGGTTTCCGACATGGTTTTCATGTATTTTAGCGTGTGATATCCTTGTAGGTACCCCACGTGGCGTCGAGGCGTTGGAGATGCAATGGCGACATCGGCACCGGCACGCACAAAGAAAGGTGAGTAGATTTATATCTACGGGGAGAAGTCGGGTGGATGGCGTATAGCACCCCCGCCGTCCGTGGTGATGTATACGGATGCGTATACACACCTATAATCATTATATGTTGTTTGGGAAATTATTGATGTTTAGGATGGATAATTGGTGGACTTGGATGATTTAGTGTCGCGAGAACCTAGAATAGTGGGTGCACTACACATACACACTCCCACACATACATACTTGCACACATCCTTATTTCATATGTGGTTATGGGATTCTATATCGGTATGTGTTCACATAGGTATGGGACTACGTGTTCACATACAGACTTGAGCATGAGACATGGGATTGAGATGAGTCGATGATATTTGATCCAAGATTATGATATCGGTGATATGGTAAAATTCGTATTTGGGATACGTCTTGATGCTTTAGCGGATTTTGGGATGATGATGCCATAGGAATAGTGACATATATATGTAAATGATCGACATGTGATTATGATACGAGATATGATATGATATGATATGATATGACAAGATATTCATGATAGGCCGCCTTGGGCGTTGTTTACTCCTTGAGATGATATGTGCTGATGATATCTTTTTTGCTAGAGGCTGTCAATCGGAAGCCGGATTATGATTATATTGACGATATGTGATGATAATATCGATTTATACTGGACTGTCGATCAGTAGTCAGATCTTGATTATAGTTAGCACTGTACTAGACATAGGTCAGTACCCAGATTATGATATTTGATAAAGAGAATGCCAGATGAATGATATGACGGATGTGATATTGACCCGTACCCAGATTTAGGGATGCCGTACGACGGATTTACGTATGAGCTATAAATTGATGTTTGATCCACACTCTTGATTTGGGAATAACTGATTATAGAGATATGTGGTCGGATGTGATATTATCGAGGCGGGATCACCGACTATATATATATATATGTATATATATGTATCGACTCAGAGGTTAGGCGGTTTCCCTTACCTACTGTTAGCTTTAGCTCAGCCTTATAAGTGGTGTAGCTATAGGACTCTTATGACATTAGATGCAGTTTAGCTATCCTTGTGTCTAGCTTTCAGCTCCCGCATATTATTGTTGTTACTCTGCATCGCATACTTATTATGATTCATATTCCATCATTGATATCATGCTGTTTGGACACCAGCACCATTACCGATGATGCGTATGTTTCACATACACTTACTTGCCAGCTCACACACATCTTCATCGGTAATTGCCATGTCACTACACAGTAGTATTATTGCATCAGGATATAACCCTTGTATGTGCATACTATTATTCCATGTTGCATGATATACTGTTATACTTGCATTTCATTTATATGTCACATACATTATGCTTCCTGATTATACGCATTGAGATATGTTGTTTCTATGATATTTCTGGATTTGGGAACCGTGGATATTTCAAAGAGATTATGTAAATGTTTTAAAAACCCGGTTACCCTTGATATGATATTTCAGTGCGTCCACCATGTGTTTTCTCGGTGCTGAGAGCGACATGTGGAACCCGATTCGAGGAGGCGGATGAGACCAATTGTGGGTACATGGTGGACCCGGTGCGGTACCCCGGGGCAAGAAGATCGCAGGAGATGGCGTTGAGCCTGGCAGGGGAGCATTACCGACCGGTGGTTTTACCCGACGCGTCGGATATCCGGAGGATACCGTCGTAGTCATGAGATGGATGGTAGGGGCCGATCTGGACTGACGGCGCCCTGGATTTTATGATTGATATATTGAGATTTGAGATATTGAGGTACAGAGATTGTGATACAGAGATATCGAGATATTGAGATTACGTTTTGTGCCGATGCTAGGCACTGTTTTATGCTGATTTCATTATGATACCTCATTTTAAAATACAGAAATCTCACAAATTTATGAAAGCAGTTTTCTTCAGAACATGCATTCTGTTTCATGCATTCATACATCATTCATATGATATATTGCCACTTGATGCACTGACACAGGCACATGGGTTTACACTTGGGTTAGATATTTACCCTAGTCTTGTTATAGATTGCTAGTTATATGTATTTGGGGATTATAAATATTGATCGTATGACCTAGGATTGCGTCATACATGCGATGTTCTGTTCGTAGATTTCTTTCTACTCACGAGTTGGCAACTCACCCCCGTTGTGCCCCAGTTTCTTGCAGGTGTTGCCCTACGGGTTTCATTACGGCTTTGCGGGCACAGCTTCCTTCAGGTGATTTGCTAGTAGATGGGTTATTTATATCGTACCCATCATTATACATTGTATATTATATTCAGTTGTATCTAGAAGTTCCATCAACCAAACATGTACTTATTTAAGATAGAGACCAGTGATGTTTATTCTTTCGACCTTAGAGTCGCACGTTATATTCTGTGGATTTCTTGCTGGTTGGAGTTTCTTTTTCTGTTGTGATCCTCGCCTTTAGGCGTTGTATATTATTTTGCTAGCTGGTTGACTTATAGTGGTTTTCCTACACTCTACTACTTTTCTTGGTTTGGATTTCTGGGCTCGGCTTACTTAGAGCACGTACGCCTTGAAACGTTCGTAGCCTAAGTGCCGGTCATATTCCGTACTTTCGGGACGTGACAAAGTTGGTATCAGAGCGTTAGGTTTTATCTTCGGAGCGTAGGATGACCCTTGGTTGATGGAATAGGTGACTAAAGTAGAGTGACATACCGTTGGTATGTTCCGCGGCATATTTACGACACGCCACTCCACTTAAGAAGCCTTAGGATGTACATTTCTTTGTTCAGTATCATATTCATTTCTGATCTAGCCTCATTGGTACCAGTTATGGTTTTGCTGCCACGATTACGGGCAGGGAGAGCTACGACTAGAGTCGCGGTCAGCACGAGCTCGTTACGAACGAGGACTGACCAGGGCGTAATTTCGGCGACGCACGATTGCAGAGATGTGTCTTTTAATTGTGTTTGCGCCACGAGCGTTGGATGGATCGCTGTATGAGATTATCCGGACGTGCAGATCAGCACCAGAGGATTGAGCCACTGACAGAGGCCAGCCAGATTTTGATGACCGTTGATGTATGGCTTATTCATGATGATTGAGGCACTGTTCAGCGTACAGACGAGTGAGCCGGTGATTGCTGCGAACAACGAGATATCGCCCAAGATGTTGGAGCTATTACAGTATGAGATTGTACTAAGAGATGATGAAAGGTCGCTAGTCACCAAGGATGAATGACTAGGACATGTGGGTCGTTCGCTATCCCGATGCGAGGTCATCAGATAGATTGATTCCAGCTGAGACGACTTCACGCAGAGACGTTGAGAGTCGACAGAGACGATCGAATGCCAGAAACCTATTATTCCAAGTTTAAAGTATTCGGAAAAACATGCAGGCAATTCTATGGTCCCTCTAGAAGAATGAAACCCTAACTCGACATAATGACCGTATGAAAGCTTTTGAACCTTAGGGTTTGCGGCAGTTCTGTGGCGCCATTAGTGAGGCTTGGGTTTTCCCTTCTACGGCTAAACCACCGATGCCGTGGTATGTACTCGATACTATTATACTGTACCCAAGATGTTGATCCCTTGGGAGATTATGAGGTCTTGACAAATCGATCGGATGGCTCGACTTAATTCGGATGCTAGGTGATGAGATGCGTTCTCGGGAGACTCCAGATACAAGGATAGCCATTGGAGCTCAGTCCACGCAGCCACGACGAGACGAGTCCGAAGCAGTCGACATTAGAGAAAAGTGGAGTAAGAGGTTCGTACAAGATATGGATGAGATGACGTTCCACTCCGCCGACATCAGAGATGCGATGCGCATGCCGAGGCATAGTACTTGGATATACCTTCCAGAAGAAGTCGCGATGAGTATGCAGCCGCTCCGGAACAAGAAACAGATATAGTAAAGGACGATGACTTCCGGACAGTTAAGCAGAGACGAGACTTGGAAGAGACCTTGAGCAGGATTCCTTCCAGGACACTGCTGCAATGATATTTGCACCCAGGATCAGTTGTGTCACGTGCATTCAGAAAGACAGAGGCCGGCGCCAGTGACATGCTGCTTTACAAGTGGTCGCGATAATTGACCGAGAGATGACCAGAGAAGTGCCAAAACGGAATCTTCCCCGTTAGCACGTCTGACAGGGCCGATGAGCCGATGGATTGTGAGATTGGTAATCCACATAGAAGACTTACACCCAGGAGTGGTCATTGTTACACACACCAGCAGGCCAGAGTTCAGGATCGTCGACGAGGCATGTTATGAGTAATCACGACAGTTGGTCAGAGATTCTTGGAGAATGCGCTTGAGCGGAACTATTCCGCCATACTTGTTTTCGGTATTTTAGGCGATTTATTCGCATCACCGATTTTGATGATTGGGTTTCATGACGTTTGTTTTCATGTGCTATTGAGTGTTTACGATTTTGCACATCGTTGCATTTGATATTGTTTTCGTGCCTTGGTTTCACATGTTTGTGATTTTATGGGGTTTAGACATTGAGTTGATTTTGTGCGTATGCACGCACACGATTGGTTTTTGCACTCGGTATAGTTCACATATGCTTGCAGTGCAGTGACATGTATTTTGTGCACTTGGATGCACTGGACTTCGATTTCGATGGTGATGTTCGATATTTTTTTTGTGCACTTTATGCACCTGATTGGATTTGCGCGTGTTCGACGCTTGATATTGGATTTCATGGTTTCGTGCATAATGGATTCACCGGATTTGGATTTTTAGCGCATGTTGGGCGCAAGATATGAGATGCGATTTGGTGCACACCAGATGCACTAAATCGAGATTTTTCGTGCAAGACAGATGCACCTGATTTTGCTGTGAGGCACACACGTTGTCTATGACCGATGTTGTGTGCACACCCGTTGCACCTTGATGTCGTTTTTGTGCACCTGCTTGGCACATTTATGAATTTTGATTTCCATGCGCACCAGACGCACGTAGTTTTCATATGTACTTTTTGGGACTGATTTCTTATGGAGCAGTACATTTTTATGATATTGCGATTTGTTTTCGTACTGGGCAGGACTGGTCAGATGACAGTACCTGAGTGTGTTTTGCATGCAGAGATAGTTATTGAAAGGATTTCAAAAAGGCGAGCTACAGTCTCAGTATTTTACATACGTGTCCGATATGACACGAAACATTTTAAACAGAGAACCCTTCTAAATTGTTTTCAAAACGGCGGATCGTGCATATTAAACAAAAGATATATACGTATATGGATATTTTCTTATAGAGACGTCCGCCACTGTGCAGTGTTATGTGTATTGCACAGCGATTTTAAAGAATTTGGCATGCATTTCCTTCATATATTTACATGTATAGTTCCAATTTCTAGCATATCGGTTTTTGCCTTGGATTTGGCATTCGTGTTTTCACCTTGACTCCGATGATTGCGAGATGCTTGACGGAGTTTTGTTTTCGAGTTATCTGCTCGTCACTCATGCGCATGTATTGCGCTATTATGCGTTTTATGTATTGATGATTTCGGAGCCCCATGGACTTGGACATTTTATTGAAATGTTTTAGAATTTGGGGGTTTAAATTTAAATTCGGGGACCGGATTTCTTTAAGGGGGGAAGACTGTAACATTTCAAAAAAAAAATATTATTTTTGGGAATTTTCATAATTTAATATTAATTTTTAATGAATATTTTAATAGTCGGTATAATTAAATACCGATAAACGGTGAAAATTCCGGAGATAATTTTGGAAACTCTAAAATAGGGTATTTTGTGGAAATATATCATTTTTAAGCTTTTATGGTTACGTAAATGCTATTTTTGTGTTAACCGCGATTAAAAATCGCTAAATGGATTTTTGGCTTTTTGTGCAAAAATGTGCACATAACATTTCCTACACTTGTCATACTTGTCTCATGTTTTGGACTCAAGGTGGCTTAGGGTTTAACCATGTTGAGATGACCATGGTGGGTTGAACCATTTGATTAGGTTAATTGGGGTAATTAGTGTTTTGGTATTGGTTAAGGATGATTAGGGTTAGGTTGACTTGTGGCTTGAGAGAGAGAGAGAGAGAGAGGAGGCATGATGGATGTGCCATGACATTTAAGGTTGATTGAGGGTGATGGGAGTTAACCTCATTACACTTCAAAACTCTTTGTGGCCTCTCCAACACTCATTGCAATTCTTTCTCACCTCACATCTCTCCCCCTCACTCTCACACATCACACCTTTACAAACTCCAGCAGCAGCTGCATCAGCACCCTACACCCACACATTAGCCACCCTAACTGCTGCTACAAGCTGCAAAATCAGCTACATCAGCCCCCCCATCAGCACATTTCTGCCTCACTTTTTATCACTTCAGCTGCAACACCACATCAGCCCCTATTCCCTCACCTTAATAACTACATCAGCCACAAAAACATCATAACACCTGCAACACCCAACATCATAAGCCACCAAGCTGCTGCAACAGCAACAGAGGAAGAGAAAAGGGAGAAGTTGCAAGCAGCAGCAGCCCAAAGCAGCTTCAGCTCAGGAATCAGCCCCTGGCATTATTTCAATATCACCACACCACCATACCCACACCAAAACCACAACAACACAACACCGATACAACAGTAGCAACCAAAACAACAACCTCATCCCAACCATAAAACCACCACAACAATTCCTGCAACAGTTTCAGCCAGAGAACAGGAACAGCATCAGCTGCAAAAGCAACACCAGCAGCTGTAGCAGCAGTCCAGCAACAGCCCTTCCTCCTTCCTCCTTCCCTTCTACTTCATCTAAGATCCCTTGAGGTATAATCTTGCAACCCAAACTCCTATCTTGCTAAGTCATAGTTGTTTAGCTGAAAATTTAGTGTTAGCTATGTAGTTTAGTGTTAGTTTAGTGATTTTGAGTGAGATTTGGCCAAGAGTTGGTTTTGATTGTTAGTATAACATTTTTAGGTGATGTTGAGACCAGTTTACCCTAGATCTAACCCAGATTTCAGTATATCACCTGAAAGTTTAGAATCGGTGTAAATTAGCAATTTTGTTGACTTTTTGACCTTTCTGGAAACTGCTATCAATCCGGACCTCGTAAAATAATTTTGACTTGACAGTAGGATGTGCAGGCAGATAGGAACCAATACCCAAAACCCTAGCCCCAACCTCATTTCCTTGGCCGCAAATTTAATCCCCCCTGGCCGCAATTTGCGGCCAGACCTGGGTGAAACTACCTCGTTTTGCGTGCACAGCCCTATTTCATGTAAACGTGACCCCTGGTATGTCTAGTTTTGACTGATTCCAGTTAGGGTAGAATCTGGGTTGATTTTCATGAGTTGGCGTATGATTTACGACTTGTTTTCGTATGGGTTTTTGGTATCGATGATTCGTTCTGTCGGGTGGAGTTTGGACGTCAACGACAGTGGATATTGGCTGCGTTTGCACACGAGGCCATAGGTTTTTACCTATGGGCGTAGCGTGCACCATTTTGGTTTCCGACATGGTTTTCATGTGTTTTAGCATGTGATATCCTTGTAGGTACCCCAAGTGGCGTCGAGGCATTGGAGATGCAATGGCGACATCGACACCGGCATGCACAAAGAAAGGTG
Source organism: Agapanthus africanus (assembly GCA_030015575.1). Taxonomy (NCBI): domain Eukaryota; kingdom Viridiplantae; phylum Streptophyta; class Magnoliopsida; order Asparagales; family Amaryllidaceae; genus Agapanthus; species Agapanthus africanus. Next base: position 738,691,913 of record CM057340.1, read on the forward strand.
AGTAGATTTATATCTACGGGGAGAAGTCGGGTGGATGGCGTATAGCACCCCCGCAGTCCGTAGTGATGTATACGGATGCGTATACACACCTATAATCATTATATGTTGTTTGGGAAATTATTGATGTTTAGGATGGATAATTGGTGGACTTGGATGATTTAGTGTCGCGAGAACCTAGAATAGTGGGTGCACTACACATTCACACTCCCACACATACATACTTGCACACATCCTTATTTCATATGTGGTTATGGGATTCTATATAGATATGTGTTCACATAGGTATGGGACTACGTGTTCACATACAGACTTGAAGATGAGACATGGGATTGAGATGAGTCGATGATATTTGATCCAAGATTATGATATCGGTGATATGGTAAAATTCGTAGTTGGGTTACGTCTTGATGCTTTAGCGGATTTTGGGATGATGATGCCATAGGAATAGTGACATATATATGTAAATGATCGACATGTGATTATGATACGAGATAGGATATGATATGATATGATATGACAAGATATTCATGATAGGCCGCCTTGGGCGTTGTTTACTCCTTAAGATGATATGTGCTGATGATATCGTTTTTGCTAGAGGCTGTCAATCGGAAGCCGGATTATGATTATATTGACGATATGTGATGATAATATCGATTTATACTAGACTGTCGATCAGTAGTCAGATCTTGATTATAGTTAGCATTGTACTAGACATAGGTCAGTACCCAGATTATGATATTTGATAAAGAGAATGCCAGATGAATGATATGACGGATGTTATATTGACCCGTACCCAGATTTGGGGATGCCGTACGACGGATTTACGTACGAGCTATAAATTGATGTTTGATCCGCACTCTTGATTTGGGAATAACTGATTATAGAGATATGTGATCGGATGTGATATTATCGAGGCGGGATCACCGACTATATATATATATATATGTATATATATGTATCGACTCAGAGGTTAGACGGTTTCCCTTACCTACTGTTAGCTTTAGCTCAGCCTTATAAGTGGTGTAGCTATAGGACTCTTATGACATTAGATGCAGTTTAGCTATCCTTGTGTCTAGCTTTCAGCTCCCGCATATTATTGTTGTTACTTTGCATCGCATACTTATTATGATTCATATTCCATCATTGATATCATGCTGTTAGGACACCAACACCATTACCGATGATGCGTATGTTTCACATACACTTACTTGTCAGCTCACACACATCTTCATCGGTAATTGCCATGTCACTACACAGTAATATTATTGCATCAGGATATAACCCTTGTATGTGCATACTATTATTCTATGTTGCATGATATACTGTTATACTTGCATTTCATTTATATGTCACATACATCATGCTTCCTGATTATACGCATTGAGATATGTTGTTTCTATGATATTTATGGATTTGGGAACCGTGAATATTTCAAAGAGATTATGTAAATGTTTTAAAAACCCGGTTACCCTTGATATGATATTTCAGTGCGTCCACCATGTGTTTTCTCGGTGCTGAGAGCGACATGTGGAACCCAATTCGAGGAGGCGGATGAGACCGATTGTAGGTACATGGTGGACCCGGTGCGGTACCCTGGGGCAAGAAGATCGCAGGAGATGGCGTTGAGCCTGGCAGGGGAGCACTACCGACCGGTGATTTTAACCGACGCGTCGGATATCCGGAGGATACCGTCGTAGTCATGAGATGGATGGTAGGGGCCGATCTGGATTGACGGCGCCCTGGATTTTATGATTGAGATATTGAGATTTGAGATATTGAGGATCAGAGATTGTGATACAGAGATATCGAGATATTGAGATTATGTTTTGTGCCGATGCTAGGTACTGTTTTATGCTGATTTCATTATGATACCTCATTTTAAATTACAGAAATCTCACAAATTTATGAAAGCAGTTTTCTTCAGTATATACATTCTGTTTCATGCATTCATACATCATTCATATGATATATTGCCACCTGATGCACTGACACAGGCACATGGGTTTACACTTAGGTTAGATATTTGCCCTAGTTTTGTTATAGATTGCAGGTTATATATATTTGGGGATTATAAATATTGATCGTATGACCTAGGATTGCGTCATACATGCGATGTTCTGTTCGTAGATCTCTTTCTACTCACGAGTTGGCAACTCACCCCCGTTGTGCCCCAGTTTCTTGCAGGTGTTGCCGTACGGGTTTCATTACGGCTTTACGGGCACTGCTTCCTTCAGGTGACTTGCTAGTAGGTGGGTTATTTGTATCGTACCCATCATTATACATTGTATATTATATTCAGTTGTATCTAGAAGTTCCATCAACCAAATATGTACTTATTTAAGATAGAGATCAGTGATGTTTATTCTTTCGACCTTAGAGTCGCACGTTATATTCTGTGGATTTCTTGCTGGTTGGAGTTTCCTTTTCTGTTGTGATCCTCGCCTTTAGGCGTTGTATATTATTTTGCTAGCTGGTTGACTTATAGTGGTTTTCCTACACTCTACTACTTTTCTTGGTTTGGATTTCTGGACTCGGCTTATTTAGAGCACGTACGCCTTGAGACGTTCGTAGCCTAAGTGCCAGTCATGTTCCGTACTTTCGGGACGTGACATTCGGTCTTCAACCATCATCCCCCGCTTTGTTGCGGCTGCTCCGATCTCCTGAATCTCCAGTCTTCTTGTTCAGGTGGCACCACGTCGACGGATCTTTAAACGGGCTCCCGCCTCTGAACCGAGGCAACTCGATCATCAAGTTTGCTAAAACAGATGACCAAGATTGATGTAGAGAATGAGTAGAACACTTTGTCTCGTTACGTCCAAGGCTATGGACGAACGGTTAATGAAGTTGCCAATTGAAATTGTGATGGAATAAAATGAACTAAGAAAATTTCCATACACCAAACTATCATAATCTTTTCAAACAAAATAATCCATCATGCTTAAGAATGAATGGCCGGCCACCTTAAGAAGCAAGGGGGTGAGTGTAGGATAAGGGGAGAGTGACCATAACCATTAATGATATCAATGATTCATAAACACCTTGCACAACACATTAAATGAAATAATTAATGCTTAATGAGTCATGAAAACCTAGTCACCAAATAATTAATGTCATGATGAGTCACAAATCCTAGTCACCATTTCTAGAATCTTCTAGAACCATGACTCACCCAAAGATGAAAAGATAAATCCGTATTAAACCGAATGTTTAATACGGCTGATAGAAAACTGGAAACCGGCAACTTCCAAAAGCGATCCCGAAACGAATTTCAGGATAACCTCGTAACAATATAAACATACCCACATTTGTATTACGACCGAATACAGATGCAACTGAGACAAAGATATTATATCTACATAGTATAATACTTGGATCCGGCTTAAACCAAAACCCACCAGTATTATCTGCCCGAAAAATGACACGTGTGAAAACGCACGTGCATTTTCCGAACCCTGCCATAAAACCATACGGCCTCTACAACGTTTCGCCCGAACTTGGGAAACTATCTGTGGGGGACTCTAATGACTCATCAATACACTGGCACTGGGTATAATCACTAGCACGTTAGAGGTACTAGCTGTACGTAACGGTTGCCTATGTATTGATTGGAAGGGAAGTTGACGAGCGAACTCATCCAGAAACCCTACTGAGCCTGACAGTGACAATATCCATACAGTCCGGTCCATTCATCTATGAGTATCGCATATAGGGCCTAGGGGGCCGGTAAACGTCAGACCCCCAATAGCTGTATAAGTCGTGTCAGAGAGCAGCCTAGAACAGCCTGAGATACTACTGGAATACCTTCCAGTAAATCTCGATTACCCTGGCCAGGGATTTCGTGTAATGGCTCTCCTAAACACAGCGCGATCTCACCCCCAATACCGAGAGAGACGAATCCCTGACGATCCGCTCACTGCCTCCATGTGGCTCGGGACTGTACCCAAAAAATACCTCGACTCCTTTGACCCGTGGTAGGGTATAAATCAAAGCACTGTGGGAACTCACACGAGACAAATGATGATCCCAGGTCGACAGACTAACCTGTACACATGTCACTAGGGAACTGCTATTTGACGATATGTATAATACCAACTAGCATGTTCCCGGCGAGTCCTGTCCGGTGTACTCATAACCCAATGAGCACCTGTATACATCTTAGGTGATCCAACTGACACCAGTGGCTTGTGAGACCGGCCACCGCCCCTCGTCGGGGTCTCGGCTGTATACACTAGTCTACTTCGGAGTATCGATGCCCTGTCTCGAAACTCCCACGACTAGGGACACTTTAAGGATGTGCTTATAGACCCCAGCTCCCACATATATGATCACCATCATACTGCTGGTAGTCAAGCAAGAATCCTATGGGCTCTATTAACATCTACATGATGATAAAGACATACCAGATAGCATACTATCATCTCGAGTAAGACTGTTATATCGGTATAGGTCCTCCGCAATCATTGCAATCACGTACCTGCGATCCAATAATTGACTTTGAGGGCACTATATCCAACAATCTCTCACTTGCACTTAAGGCTAATTATTGCGATGTCGCATACTCACAGCTCGTGTGATACCGAACATCCAACTCCTCTACTAATCAGTTTCACAAAGCCCGTTTGTAAAACTATTGTGTTCGAGAAATAGCCTCAGTGAGTGGATCCGCCCCGATGTTTCTTTCTATGTCTCTTTTAAACTCAAGTTCGCGGAGAAAATCATCTCCCGAATCGAGTAATAGGTGTCTTAGAATATGTCTGGATATCTGATGGGACCTAGTTCATAAATGAACTCCAATTCCAAACTTCTTAGACTGTATTGATAACTGAACCTAATCAGTATCGCGCACCATGCCTCCCACAGTATCTTCTTGGACCACCTGTCCATAATATTGTCCCTCGTCAGAGGGAAAACTATAACTCTGACAATCACTCTGTCATCCAGGTCACCTGTGAAGCCTGGAATAATAACCGTCTCCCGAAGGAGGCTGCCGTCATCAAATCCGTAGAACATGTACTTATGTTCTATAACTTCTTCTGTATGTTTCTTCAGGATTGGATTAATATAAACTTATCGCATCTAGTGCAAAAACGACATCTGGTGTGGTACTTGACATCTCACGATTGATTCAATTTCCTAAGCAAGTGATCTGCCAATTATGCACGTCCCTCTCCCTTTTAGTCTGTAAGACATCTTTAGAGAGGGTGACTCCATCACCTGCAGGTACACCACCATGCCAGGAGTCATCTATTCTAAAATACAATTAGAATATTGTCAAAGTACGCATATTGGGAAGCTACCCAAATCTAGATCTAAAACCATAGATCTAGTAACCAGAATGTCAGATATTATATCCATATCCTTTGTGGAGAAACAACTGTGTGACGACCACAGTACAACCGATCGTAGTTTAGGAATTTTACTTCTTACTCTGTGTATGTCATCTAAATACCAGGACATCACACCCTACTACCTTCTTAACAGATCCTTCCCCTATTCTGATGAAGTCAAACCTATGACTGTCATATCAAAATTAGATGATCTATCTCCGCTATATTTGCTCAGGTCTATAAATAGACATAAGCTACTTGCCTACTATGCTTCCGCTGCTCCCACTGACTACGACAACCCTCTGGCAGAATAATATATACGTACACTTCTAAAGCTAGTTTAGAACGACGCTATACTTATCCTCCTGTCGGGTCTCATAGTCGGGAACAACAGTAGTGTCAAGTCTGGGTAAACTAGAACCACCCTGTCACCGTCCTTGAGGCTACCTTAGTACCTCTTAGGTGTCTGAGGTTACCCACCATATCTGCGGAGTGGCTATTGGAATGTCAAACCTGATTGAATATATATGTCCTATTAAATTTTTCGTAATCGTTTGCGGTTGTGGAATCACTTCCAGTTCTACCATACTCCCAATACTGTTTTCTGAAAAAATCTATTTTATTAAAACTGTGGCGAGTCAAGAACAATATCACTATTGATCTTCCAGATGGTAGAAAATCAACCCTCGTCAAAGCTAGGGTCAACCCACAAACTGCCATTACAGAAACGTGCCTTGAGTTATCCAGTGTCTGGTTTGAAGCATAAGCTGGACAACTCCCCTTACCTTAACATCGTTAAGATATGAAGCATTCTATATCCAATATAGAAACTTTGGCACTTATTTAATTGGAACCAGATTCAAATCATGCTACTGTCTCCAGTGCATATCAACTCAATGGAGAAAGACTAATCAGCATTACTCAACTTAGGAATCCATCCAATTATGAGTAACCTGAAAGAGAAACAAGTTTCTCAAAACCGTTACTATCAACTGAATACCAATCACAAGAATCTGCATCTTCAGTTTCTTTGAAGAATCTCGATACTTGTGACACCTGGTTCTCTACTTTATTCCTATACCCACAACTTCTCAGACTTTAGACTTTGTATTTCTACGAAACACTTGTCTAAAAACTAGAGAAGTCACAAGTAAACAGAACAGAGTACGAGGACCAACCCCTTTGTCCTGATGGACACTGGACAACATACAATACTCTGTATAAGTCCGCTGAGTTTAATAACTCAAAACCTGTGCGTCGTAGGTTGAAAACTGTCCCCAGGCGATTTCCTCAAATATCATCAATTACAACGAATTCCGATATAATGAGGATGATCACCTAATTCCCAATAACTTACTCCCACTCATTATCTGTAAAACTATACAGATGTGAGAATGAAACCTGGTAAATACATACCCTAGAGTAAGTATCTTATCGGGAAATTAGTTTTCTATTAACAATGCGTTGAAACATAAAAATGTTTCGTGGGGGTATCCAGATATTTCTATTAATGCCTCTTCCATAATCCAATTCATGACTTTAACCGTATATTTGTTTGCCATTTTCCCAAATCCTTTTATTTGTATTTATTCATTACCTTCTGTACACCATCATTAGGCTAAGTGGTTTTCTTCCTTCCCTACCGTTCGGCACCAGCCTATGGTTTGGAAGAAGAATATCCAGTAATCATAATAGTGTTAGTGTATATGCCCTAGAGGCCATTACTGTATCATACTAGTATGTATATTACTTGATGGAAGCTTGGGATATTCACAGTTGTATATACAATCTTGCTCGAAATGGTAGTATGCTACTTGGTTTGTCTCTACTTCAATATGTGCATGTGTTTCTTTGAGCATATCGCTTATATACATATTAGTAGAGCCCTTAGGATCTTTGCTTGATTACCAGCGTTGTGATGGCGCTCACACTCGTGGGGGCTAGGTAATCCATAAGCACATCCTTATACCGGTCCCTAGTCGTTGGACTATCGAGACAGGGCATCGATACTCCGGAGTAGACTAGCGTATGCGCTTCTCATCCCAGCGTGGGAGACGGTCTGTCCCACAGCCGTCAGTACATCGTACTTGAGATAGTATGCGGGTGCTCGTTAGGTTACGAGTACACTGGACATGACTCGTCGGGAACTGTTGGTTGGTATTATACCTATCGTCAGTTATCAGTTCCCAGGTGACATGAGTACAGCTTAGTCCGCTGACTTGACACTGTCACTTCGCCTCGAGTGTGTTCCCACTGCACTTTGATTACTATCCTACCACGGCTCAAAGGAGTCATGCAAACAGGTAGTTTTTGGGTGCAGTCCCGAAGCACTTGGAGGCAGTGACGGTTAGACATGATTCGTCTCTCCCGGTATTGGGGGTTGACATCGCGCTGTGTCCAGGAGAGCCATTACACAAGTAGTTCCTGGCCAGGGCAAGCGAGATATACTGGTAGGTTTCCAGTGTTATCTCAGGGTGTTCTGGGCTACACTCCGATACGACTTGTACTGCTATTGGGGGACTGACGTTCACCGCCCCCTAGGCCCGCCATGCGATGTATCAGACGAACAGACCGGACTGTACAGAGACCGTCACATACAGGCTCAGTAGGAGTTCAGATGGGGTTACCTCGTCAGTTTTCTTATCGGCATCTACCTGGGGACCGTTACGTACAGCTAGTGCCGCTTGCGGTTTGTGGTTAAACCCACTGCCAGCGTAGTGTCGAGTCTTTAGAGTCCCACACAGAGAGCTATTCGCCTTTAGGCAAAATGAGTAGAGGTCGCATGGTTTTGCGACAGGGTTCGTTCACATCCGCGCACTTGTGCACGTTTGTTGTCCGGACAGATTATACTAGCGGGGTTTGGTTTAAGCCAGATCCTAGTATATGATTTGGGATTGGTTTTTTCTCTTTGTATTCGTGTTCCTCGGATCACGAATACGGGTGCGTATGCACAGTTGCTTGAGACAGAGGGAGAGGACTTTGATTAGGGTTAATGACCATTGTCATTTTATTAACCCTAATGCTTATGTGTGTATTATGGTTAATTGATATTAGTTTAATATAATTGTGCATGGTTATGGTTGTTGACCATTTGACTATCTTGACTTGTTGACCTTAGTTGACATGTTGACCATCATCATTCCATATAAAAGATGCTCTTTGATCCTTGCAATTAGCATTAAATATGAAATGATAATGGTCATGTCTTGATTAACCATGACAATTATCTAGCTAATTATCAATTTATAATAATTCACACATATATGTGAGAATGGTTGTTTATTCTCTCATTCTATCATTTACTTTCTCTCTCTTGTTCTTCCTCTCCCTCAAGCTCTCCCCTCTCATGTGTTGAGAAACACTTGAGCTTGAGAAAAACCTCTTCTTGATAATCTCTACTCTCATCTAGGGTTCTAGGATTAGCACTTCTAGCACCCTAGTTACTTCTAGCTTGGAGTTGAAGCCAAAGGTTGAGGCTTTCGGGTGGATCCTTTTTCGACGTGAGAAGACGACAAAGGTGATCCCTTTCTACTACTCCAAGGAGCAAGGAGAGAAGGACATAAAGCCCTAGGTATAACCATTCTACCCTTAGCTAGTTTCTAGTTAGCTTTAGCTTGTTTTTGTTTAGCAAAGATTTTTCTTTGTCTAGTCCATGTTGCCTAAAGTGATAAAAATCCGATTTTTTATTCCGTTTTACGCCTCTCCGCAAGCACCGGGGTGGGCAACGTGGACTTACAGTGGAATCAGAGCCTAACTAAACATAAACTAGCTAGGTAGTAAAAGTGTATGGAAGTTCAATCGGAAAAATCGCAAAACCGAGTTTTCAAAACCCCAACTTTCTGTTAAAATTTTTTCTGTTCAAAATAAAATAAATCATACTCCAAAAATCATCTCAGGGTTTTGTGAAGAAAGCCACCAAAAACGATCCAGTGATTCGCTCAAAGCGCCGCGGTTCCGCGGCAATAGCAAGCTATTGCCGCGCAACCGCGGCCGTTTTGGCTCGGTTCTGGGTCGAGTTTGGTGCAGTGTTTTTCTGGCTTGGTTTTGGGATTTTTAAGATGGTTTATATGTGCCCAGGTTTTCCAGAAAAGAAATTTGTTTTTGGGGGCCTATAAATCCGTATTTTTTATCGAACTTCACTACATTTTGACTAAAGGGTAATATATGTGATGTTTATATGTATTGAACGTCGGCTAATCGCTATATGTCGATTAGTCGGGGTTATACATATCTGTGATCTGTGTTTGTTGATGGTATGTGTATATGAATGCGTTGGATTGTCGTGGGTGAATAGCCAGGGTGGATGTGAGATGAGTGTTTCTTTTTCTTTCATTCATTGTAATATGTAAATTGATGTAATAATATTTGTATGGCCGCACAACCGGGTCGGGGCTGTAGCCGTCATTGTATAATTCTTTTTACTATTTTTGCTCCTAGGATAGACACATGGAGGGGGTGCACAAACTACCGGGTATCTCGAAGTGCCGAGTGGCCTACTCACGGTGTTGAGGGAGGTTGCTTCGCTTCGGGTACTTGGCGGGTAGTTTGCCGCACCCGTAGGGGTCTTGGGTGGGGTATTGGCTATTCACCGCGACCGTGTAATCTGCTTTTCGTTGCAGGCTCGAACGTATTGCGGATTTCTAGTATATCCAATGTATTCATCTGTGATCTGTAATGTCTATCATTGCTATATATTTATATATGATAACTATTTAGGCGTTGCTTATGTTTTACAGCCGCGCTAACCCAGCCCCCGCTCTGTCGTTAGTTAAGTATCCTAACGGGTGATGACGGGGCCCCGTGGCGAATGCGAATGGCATAAGCGTACGTCATATTTTGGTTGTTTTCTGCAATGGTAGGATTAAATGATGGGACGCATTAAAAGAACTAATGCAAGAAAATAAACCAAGTAAAAGTTGATTGGAACACTTTGAAAACCACTCGGTTCTTTTCAAAACTAAACTTTTAAACGCGGAGCTTGAACCACTCCTTTTAAAAACTATCTCGTTCCATCGATTATATCAAGTTCACTATGTTCACGGTTTCGCCAAAACCATCCGTAGCCCTCCGTCATTTCGTATAGATAGTCAATAGTATTCAAGCTGTGTTTGTTGGCCAAACTCAAGGCACAGTGTTTGGTAGCTATTGGGTATTCATATGTAGCATAGATAGATGCGTTGGTTTGGGACAGTCGTACTACCTTGTTGGCCAAAGTCAAGGGTATGTGCGGGTGGGTTCAAATTAACCTGGATAATGACGGGTAGAACTTGACATGTGACTTATGATTTGTTGGCCAAAGTCAAGGTCATAAGAGCATGGGGCAAAAATCCACATCGGGAGTTTCATAAGTACTGAAACTTGCTAGCACTGCATACCATTTGGAGTGTGATGATTCTGGTAGGATTCCTTCGGTTTTATCGCGCGATGATATTTGGATCCCGATCCTACTGTGAGTATATGCTACTCCTCGGGAAAACTCTCACTTAACGATCAATGCTATAAACCTAGTAGGTGTCTAGAAAGGTGTTAGCGGGGCTAGACCCACAGGGAAAAGAGGTTACTTAATTAAGGAACTTCGCGAAAGCGTTAGAAAACCTCCCTCGAAGTACCGACACTGGCCTGGCTGAACGGTTAAGCAAGTATTGTACGGTGAGATTGATCCCGACTAATTCTTTCTTTACGATTTGAGAAGGGATTCGAGAGACAGTGGGAGCCATCCTGTTTAAATAAATTAAAAACCAATCTAAACTTGCAAGAGCATCATGCTAAGTGTTTTCTTCGCTTTCTCTTAATTGCAGCGACCCAATGACCGCACCTAGGTTACATCTAGATAATAAAATGACTGAATCTGACTGTTATGACTGGCAAAGGTCTGTCCAGATGTCCATTGCCCAGGACAAGCTGGGACACCTCTTGACTGATCCAACCCCTGCCATCTCAGGTCCAGTTTCCCCTGTCACGGATATTGATATCCGTAGGACATCGGAAGAAGACCGTGCGAAAGCCAAGTGCCTCGTGTTAGCCTCGGTTGATGGTATATACCAGAGGCAGCACGAGAAGATGGACTCAGCTTCTATCTTCCTCCATAACAAAGTTTTATATGGAGAGCAATCTCGTATCGCAAGATATGAGACCTCAAACGAATTGTTTCCAGCGAGGTTGGCTATCGGTTCATCTGTAAGGGGCAATGTCCTTACAGAGACCAGCTCTTTTGAGCTCTCGGACCTGAAGACCACGTTGAAGAATGGGTCAGATGCTGACTTAGTTCAACAGTCTCTACCTACTACCCTGAAGGAAACCAGGGAAGTAGAAAGAAAGAGAAGGGCAGAAGTTTCGGGAATGGATGCAGTAAAAGAGGGATGTTCCTATTGTTACGGGAATGAACATGGACAGAAGGATTGCAGGGCTTGCAAAGCCAGTAGCCAGAATTCGAAGCATGTTGTGGCTTCGGCTTCTGGTGTGTTTGTAATAGAGAACTGTATGTCAGTTAACCCTACTTCCTGGGTATTGGATACCGGATCAGGATCTCATATCTGTAATTCGTTACAGGCTCTGAGAAACCGTAGGGTTATCAGGAAAGGTGATATGACTCTCAGGGTTGCTAACGGAATGAGCATGTATGCTGAATCCGTAGGGGAATATCATCTAGGACTGACAACTGGGCAGATATTGATTCTGCGTGACTGTTTTTATGTACCAGGTGCGACTTGTAACATCATATCTGTATCCTTACTTTCTAAGGAAGGATATGACTTTACTTTTGTAAGCGATGTTGTAAACATCCACCTAAATCAAGTACTGATTGGGTCAGGTACATTGAAATACGGTATATACGTTTTGAATCAAGCTCAGGTCTTCAGTGTCCAGAACACACTTAAAAGAAAGTCTCCGGAATTGAATCAGGCTTTCTTATGGCATTGTAGACTGGGTCACATTAATGAGACACGGTTGACAAAGTTACATAAAGAAGGATACTTGGATCCGTTCGAGTACCAGTCTTATGCCACTTGTGAATCTTGTCTCATGGGAAAGATGACAAAGACTCCGTTCACTGGACACGGAGAAAGAGCGAGCGAGCTCTTGGGACTCATACACAGTGACGTGTGTGTTCCAATGTCTACACCTGCGCGAAATGGTTATTCATACTTCATTACTTTCACAGACGATTTCTCTAGGTATGGATATGTCTTCTTGATGAAGCACAAATCCGAGGCCTTTGAGAAATTTCAGGAATGCAAGAATGAAGTTGAAAAACAAACAGGCAAAATTATCAAGACACTGAGATCTGATCGAGGTGGTGAATACTTGAGTGCCGAGTTTCTGGGCTTCTTAAAAGAGAATGGAATTCTCTCTCAGCTTACACCTCCATACACACCACAACACAACGGTGTATCGGAAAGGAGGAATCGAACCCTATTGGATATGGTTCGTTCCATGATGAGTAAGGCTGAGTTGCCGCGATCCTTCTGGGGTTATGCACTAGAATCAGCTGCATACCTTTTGAACCGAGTTCCAACTAAGACTGTGCCTACTACACCATATCAGATGTGGTGTGGGAAGAAACCCTATCTTAATCACATTAAGACATGGGGATGTCCAGCTTTTGTAAAAAAGCAGCATGCGGACAAGCTCGAGGTACATTCAGTACAGTGTAAGTTTGTGGGATACCCAAAGAGCTCCAAGGGGTATCTTTTCTATTGCGCAGAGGAACAAAAGGTTTTTGTTTCTCGTCATGCCCGTTTCTTGGAAACTGAGTTTTTGGAAACCCAGATAAGTGGGAGCGCAATAGAACTGGAAGAAATTCCAGAACCACAAGCTATTTCTGAAAGCTTAGTAGAGCCAGTGGATTCGAAAGAACAGGACATCCCAGCGCCACTCCGCAGGAGTAGTAGGAAGTCTCATCCTCCCGAGAGATACTACAGTTTTCTCATTGACGGGGATAGAGAGGATTGCACTATGGATTATGGTGAGCCTACTAGCTTCCAGCAAGCCATTCAGAGCGGTGACTCGGTAAAATGGCTGGATGCAATACGGGCCGAGATGGAGTCTATGTACACCAACAAAGTTTGGACTTTGGACTTTGCTCCAGAAGGGGTAAAACTCGTAGGCTGCAAATGGATCTTCAGAAAGAAGATTGGTGTAGATGGGCAGGTTGAGACCTATAAAGCTAGACTTGTTGCAAAGGGTTTTCGTCAAAGACCTGGTTTGGACTATGACGAGACCTTTTCTCCAGTGGCTATGCTGAAATCCATTCGGATCCTTCTTTCCATTGCTGACTTCCACGATTATGAAATCTGGCAGATGGACGTAAAGACGGCTTTCCTAAATGGAAATTTGGAAGAGTGCGTCTATATGGATCAGCCGGAGGGATTCATTCAGAGTGGGAGCAGCGGTAGAGTGTGCAAGTTGATAAAGTCCATCTATGGACTTAAGCAGGCATCGCGGAGTTGGAACATCTGCTTTGATGATACTGTCAAAGAATTCGACTTTATCAAAAACCCAGATGAACCATGCATTTACAGTAAGATTGTAGGGAGAACTGTAGTATTCCTCGTCTTGTACGTGGATGACATTCTTCTAATAGGAAATGATATTCCTATGCTACAGTCAGTCAAAGGATTCTTGTCGCAGAGGTTCTCCATGAAGGACCTGGGCGATACCAACTACATTCTGGGGATCCAGATCTATCGTGATAGATCTAAGAGGATGTTGGGACTTTCACAGTCAAGGTACATCGACACCATACTGAAAAGATTCAGTATGGAAGATTCCAAGCACGGTAATTTACCGGCTTGTCACGGGATCACCCTCTCCAAAGAGATGTCTCCCAAGACTGATTTGGAAAGGGATCGCATGTCTATTATACCCTACGCTTCTGCGGTAGGCTCTATAATGTATGCGATGTTATGTACCAGACCAGATGTAGCATACGCATTGAGCGTTGTAAGCCGGTATCAGTTGAACCCAAGGGAGAAACACTGGATAGCAGTAAAGAACATTCTCAAGTACCTGAGAAGGACTAAGGAGATGTTCTTGGTGTATGGCGGAAAATACCTCCAGCTTGAGGCCTTTACTGACTCCAGCTTCCAGAGTGACAAGGATGACTCCAAGTCCATGTCGGGTTATGTCTTTACCCTCAATGGAGGGGCGGTTTGCTGGAAGAGTTCCAAGCAGGAGACCGTTGCTGACTCAACTATGGAAGCGAAGTACATAGCTGCTTGCGATTCCGCAAAGGAAGCTGTCTGGATGAAGAAGTTCCTCATGGAGCTTCAGGTGGTTCCTACCATTGTTGATCCAATACCGCTGTATTGCGACAACAACGGCGCTATAGCTTTAGCGAAGGAACCCAGGTCCCATCAGAAGTCCAGGCATATTTTGAGGCGGTACCACCTGATCAGGGAGATAATTGATCGCCGGGAGATCGAGGTGAAGAGAGTAAATACGGAGAACAACACTGCAGATCCACTCACAAAGGCCGTACCCCAGACTCAGTTCGAGCGGCTGATCGAGATGATAGGTCTTCGATACGCCAGTACATGGCCTTAGTGCAAGTGGGAGATTGTTAGTGTATATGCCCTAGAGGCCATTACTGTATCATACTAGTATGTATATTACTTGATGGAAGCTTGGGATATTCACAGTTGTATATACAATCTTGCTCAAAATGGTAGTATGCTACTTGGTTTGTCTCTACTTCAATATGTGCATGTGTTTCTTTAAGCATATCGCTTATATACATATTAGTAGAGCCCTTAGGATTTTTGCTTGATTACCAGCGTTGTGATGGCGCTCACACTCGTGGGGGCTGGGTAATCCATAAGCACATTCTTATACCGGTCCTAGTTGTTGGACTATCGAGACAGGGTATCGATACTCCGGAGTAGACTAGCGTATGCGCTTCTCATCCCAGCGTGGGAGACGGTCTGTCCCACAGCTGTCAGTATGTCGTACTTGAGATAGTATACGGGTGCTCGTTAGGTTACGAGTACACTGGACAGGACTCGTCGGGAACTGTTGGTTGGTATTATACCTATCGTCAGTTATCAGTTCCCAGGTGACATGAGTACAGCTTAGTCCGCTGACTTGACACTGTCACTTCGCCTCGAGTGTGTTCCCACTGCACTTTGATTACTACCCTACCACGGCTCAAAGGTGTCTTGCAAACAGATAGTTTTTGGGTGCAGTCCCGAAGCACTTGGAGGCAGTGACGGTTAGACAGGATTCGTCTCTCCCGGTATTGGGGGTTGACATCGCGCTGTGTCCAGGAGAGCCATTACACAAGTAGTCCCTGGCCAGGGCAAGCGAAATATACTGGTAGGTTTCCAGTGTTATCTCAGGGTGTTCTGGGCTACACTCCGATACGACTTGTACTGCTATTGGGGGACTGATGTTCACCGCCCCCTAGGCCCGCGATGCGATGTATCAGACGAACAGACCGGACTGTACGGAGACCGTCACATACAGGCTCAGTAGGAGTTCAGATGGGGTTACCTCGTCAGTTTTCTTATCGGCATCTACCTGGGGACCGTTACGTACAGCTAGTGCCGCTTGCGGTCTGTGGTTAAACCCACTGCCAGCGTAGTGTCGAGTCTTTTGAGTCCCACACAGAGAGCTATTCGCCTTTAGGCAAAATGAGTAGAGGTCGCATGGTTTTGCGACAGGGTTCGTTCACATCCGCGCACTTGTGCACGTTTGTTGTCCGGACAGATTATACTAGCGGGTTTTGGTTTAAGCCAGATCCTAGTATATGATTTGGGATTGGTTTTTTCTCTTTGAATTCGTGTTCCTCGGATCACGAATACGGGTGCGTATGCACAGTTGTTTGAGACAGAGGGAGAGGACTTTGATTAGGGTTAATGACCATTGTTATTTTATTAACCCTAATGCTTATGTGTGTATTATGGTTAATTGATATTAGTTTAATATAATTGTGCATGGTTATGGTTGTTGACCATTTGACTATCTTGACCTTAGTTGACATGTTGACCATCATCATTCCATATAAAAGATGCTCTTTGATCCTTGCAATTAGCATTAAATATGAAATGATAATGGTCATGTCTTGATTAACCATGACAATTATCTAGCTAATTATCAATTTATAATAATTCACACATATATGTGAGAATGGTTGTTTATTCTTTCATTCTATCATTTAGTTTCTCTCTCTCGTTCTTCCTCTCCCTCAAGCTCTCCCCTCTCATGTGTTGAGAAACACTTGAGCTTGAGAAAAACCTCTTCTTGATAGTCTCTACTCTCATCTAGGGTTCTAGGATTAGCACTTCTAGCACCCTAGTTACTTCTAGCTTGGAGTTGAAGCCAAAGGTTGAGGCTTTCGGGTGGATCCTTCTTCGACGTGAGAAGACGACAAAGGTGATCCCTTTCTACTACTCCAAGGAGTAAGGAGAGAAGGACATAAAGCCCTAGGTATAACCATTCTACCCTTAGCTAGTTTCTAGTTAGCTTTATCTTGTTTTTGTTTAGCAAAGATCCTTCTTTTTCTAGTCCATGTTGCCTAAAGTGATAAAAATCCGTTTCCTGAACCAGAATCCATCCTCGAAAAAATATCCTTCGAGTTCGTATATAACCATACGATAGATTTATCCAATGGAATTGGATGTTCGTAGTGATACGGGTTGTTCTGGAGAAATTAAAGGTGAAGTAGGAGTGGCGATGAAATACGTGGTTTGGTCGTGAATGTTAGTAGTCGCAATTTACATTGCCCTCTTTCTAATTCCTTTATTTGTCTTTACATATTACCTTCTGCACACCCTACTTAGGCTAATTGGTTTTCTTCATTCCCTACCTTTCGGCACCTGCCTATGGTTTGGAATAAGACTATCCAATAAGCGTAATAGGTGTACTCTCCTAAACCTAGGATTCCTCGCAACCTGAGAGAATGTGATAATAGAAGACAACTGAATAAACCAATTCTATTTCTCCTGAACTTGGATCCATCCTCGAAGAAATCCCTCCGAGTTTGTATATAACCATACGATGGATCTATCCAATGGAAGTGGATGTCCGTAGTAATACGGGTTGTTCTGAGAAATACAAAGGGTAAAAGAAGGAGTAGCAATGACTTATGCAACTATAGACAATCCAAAAGCCAGTATATTAAGAAGGTTCGGTCAACTTGATCACTGAGTTATAGTCTAGGGTCGGTCAAAGGTCGCTGCCAAAGAGAGAGAGAAAAGAAACACTCTGCGTGCACTCTAATCTAGATCAGAATGGTTATCACTTTATCTAATCAGGAAACCTCCCACTGTAATCTCAAATTCTCCTCCAAACCTGAATGAAGAATTAGTCGGGATCACCCGAAGAGTAAACCAACTCATCAGTGGGAATCGGGATCCAACTCTCATCGCATGATAACTTTGATGGAAGCCACTCAAGTTATCACACTCCAGAATGTATGCGCAAATATGTGTAAGTGCACGGCGGCGCCCCGGCCGTCAATCCGACGCCGGAATGCGGAAGCGGTGAATAACTTAAATTTTTGCGGACTTTGCAAACCGGCACCACCGCGCACTAATACCCGGATCGAACCATTAACTAGTCTAAGCTAACTACTAGAATGGGAATAGAGATATACCGACGATCCAAGTCCTCCGGTCTTCTCGTCATCGTCCCGATCACCTGCGGAATGTTCCGTCTCCTCCTCGTCGCCGGAAGTGCACCACATCGCCTACTATGTTTACGGGCTCCCACCTCAATGCCGAGGCAACTCGGGCACGAAGCCGGCTACTCGACGTGCCCAAGATTCGTTGTAGAATATCTAGAGAAGAAGTCTCATTTGGGGTTTTGGAGCTTTGCCATTTTGGTGGAGGAAGAGAGAGGATTTTTGGAGAGGAACAAGAGAGCTCTTTTCTTTGCACAATATGAACCAAAAATGCCACACCAAAAAAATGAATCAATCCCTCAAACCCCCACCCTCAAGTGGCCGGCCCATGTAGGAAGAAAAAAAGGGAGAGGGAAAAGTCAAGGGGGAGGTAACCATATGAATCATGCAAGAGAGAGAGAGAGAGGAATGGTTATCATGAAAAACAATGATACCAAAACAAAACCCATACTCCACCACCAACCACCAACCTCATCATCAACAACCATGATGAGCCAAAAGTCATGCCATCATGACAAGAAGAAGTCAAGGTCAATGAGAGGCTATCATGATAAAACAAAGATGCAAAGACCCCCTCCACAAATGCCTATTTGCAACAATGCAAATAAGCCCTCCTCCACCAAACTTCGGCCAATGAACGGAACAATGGAAATTGGCCGAAACGGAAAGCAAACTGGCAACTCCAGAAAACTGGTCCCGTAATAAATTACAGGAAAACCCCGATACTGTGCATACACACCCGCATCTGTATTTCAACCGAAATACAGATGCAATGAGACAAAATCTATACTGTACTATACTAGGATCCGGCTTAAACCAAAGCCGGCTAGCAATATCTGTTCGATCCTGATCCGTGCAATACCGCACGTATCTGATCGAACCCTGCCATATAACCATACGGCCTATAGTACAGACTGTCCGATCCTGATCCGTGCAATACCGCACGTATCTGATCGGACCCTGCCATATCTCCATACGGCCTCTACAACCTTTCGCCCGAAAGCTTGAGTAACTGAAAATGTGGTGGACTCTAAAGACTCGTCAATACTATGGCTGTGGATTTAACCACTAGCACGTCAGAGGTATATGCCAATACGTGACGGGCCACCAGCTATTGACCAAAAGGGACGTCGATGAGGAAGCTCACCCCGACACCCAACTGAGCCTGTCAGTGACAATATCCGTGCAGTCCGGTCCGTTCGTCTATGAGTATCGCATGGCGGGCCTAGGGGGTTGGTAAAAGTCAGACCCCCAAAAGCGGTACAAGTCGTGTCGGAGTATAGCCCAGAACACCCTGAGATACTACTGGAATACCTACCAGTAAATCTCCTTGCCTTGGCCAAGGACTTTGTGTAATGGCTCTCCTAGACACAGCACGACCTCACCCCCAATACCGGGAGAGACGAACCCCTGAAGATACGCTCACTGCCTCCATGTGGCTCGGGACTGTACCCAACTAAAACCTGTTTGCACGACTCCTTTGAGCCGTGGTAGGGTAGTAATCAAAGTACAGTGGGAACTCACACGAGACAAATGACGATCCCCAGGTCGATGAACTAACCTGCACACATGTCACCAGGGAACTGCCATCTGACGTCTGGTATATGACCAACTAGCATGTTCCCGGCGAGTCCTGTCCGGTGTACTCATAACCCAATGAGCACCTGTATACATCTTAGGTGATCCAACTGACACCAGTGGCTTGTGAGACCGGCCACCGCCCCTCGTCGGGGTCTCGACTGTATACACTAGTCTACTAATGGAGTATCGATGCCCAGTCTCGAAACTCCCACGACTAGGGACCTTTTAAGGATAAGCTTATAGACCCCCAGCTCCCACTTATATGATCGCCCTCATACTGCTGGTGGTCAAGCAAGAATCCTAGGGGCTCTATCAACGTGTAATAGCGACGTGTCATGTCACCTAAAGCAGTACACGATGATAAAGGTAAACCAGATAGCATACTATCATCTCGAGTAAGACTGTCCTACCGGGATAGGTCCTCCCTCAATCATTACAATCACGTACCTGTGACCTAATAATTGACTCTGAGGGCACTATCTCCAACAATCTCCCACTTGCACTCAAGGCTAATTATTGCGATGCCGCATACTCACAGCCCGTGTGATACCGAACATCCAACTCCTCTACTAGTCAGTCTCACAAAGCTCGTTTGCGGAACTATTGCGTTCGAGGAATAGCCTTAGTGAGTGGATCCGCTTAGTTGTTTCTTTCTATGTCTCTCTATATCTCAAGTTCGCGGAGAAACCCATCTCCCGAAATGAGCAATACCTGTCTTAGAATATGTCTGGATGTCTGATGGGACATAGCTCATAATTGAACTCCAAATCCAAACTTCTTAGACTGTATCGTCAACTGAACTTAATCAGTATCCTGCGCGCCATGCCTCCCTCAGTATTGCCTTGGACCACCTGTCCAAAATACTGCCCCTCATCAGAAGGAAAACTATAACTCTGACAACCTTCTTGTCGTCCATGTCACCTTGGAAGCCTGGAATGATAACTGTCTCCTGAATGAGGCTGTCGTTATCATCTCCCTAGAACATCCACTTATGTTCTAAAACTGCTTCCGACTGTTTCTCCAGGATTGGATTAATGTCAAGTTATTGCATCTAGTGCAAGAACAACATCTGGTGTGGTACTTGACATCTCACGATTGACTCAATTGCCTGAGCAAGTGATCTGCCAATCATGCCCGTCCCTCTCCCCTTTAGTCTGTAAGACACCTTTGGAGAGGGTGACTCCATTACCTGCAGGTACACTACCGTGCCAGGAGTCGTCCATCCTAAATACTCTTAGAACGCTGTCAAGTACCCTGATTGGGAAACCACCCAAATCTAGATCTAAGACCATAGATCTAGTAACCAGTATGTCTGATATAAAATCCATTTCCTTTGTGGAGAAACCACTGTGTGACGACCAAAGTATAACCGATCGTAGTGTAGGAGTTTCTTTTCCTACTCTGTGTATATCATCCAAATACCAGGATATCACACCCTACTACCTTCTCAACAGATCCATCCCCTATTCTGATGAAGTCAAACCCATGACTGTCACGTCAGAAACAGATGATCTATCTCCGCTACATCTGCTTTAGTCTATAAATAGACATAAGCTACTTGTCCACCAATGCTTCCGCTGCTCCCACTGACTACGACAACCCTCTGGCAGAGTCATATACACGTACACTTCTGAAACGAGTTCAGAACGACGCTATACTCATCCTCCCGCCGGGTCTCGCAGCCTGGAACAACAGCAATGGTAATTGTGGGTAAACAAGAACTTCCCTGTCACCGTCCTTGAGACTACCGAAGTACCTCTCGGGTGCCTGAAGTTACCCACCTTATCTGCGGAGTGGCCAATGGAATGTCAATCCAGATTGAATCTTTAGGTTCCTTATCAAATCTTCAGTAATCGTTTGTGGTTCTGGAATCACTTCCAGTTCTACCATACTCCCACTACTGTTTTCTGAAAAATCCATTTTTAATAAAACTGTGGCGAGTCTAGAACAATATTGCTATTGTTCATCCAGATGGTAGAAAGTCAACCCGCGTCATAGCCTGGGTCAACCCACAAACAGCCATTACAGAAACGTGCCTTGAGTTATCCAGAGTCTGGTTTTAAGCATAATCCGGACAACTCCCCGTACCTTAACATCGTTAAGATACGAACTGTTCTATATCCAATATAGGAACAGAGGCACTGATTTAATTGAACTAGATTCAAATCATGCAGCTGTCCCCAGCGCATGTCAACTAAATGGAAGGAGGCCGATCAGCGTTACTCAACTTAGGAATACTTCCAATTATGAGTAACCTGAAAGAGAAGCAAGATCTCTTTATCATTACTATCAACTGAATACCATACACAAGTATCTACATCTTCGATCTCTTTGAAGAATCCCGATACCTGCTACACCTGGTTCTCTACTCTATTCAAATACCTATAACTTCTCAAAACTTAGACCCTGTGTTTCAACGAAACACATGTCTAAGAACTAGAGAAGTTAAAAGTAAACAGAATATAGTATGAGGACCAACCCCTTTGTCCTAATGGACACTGGACAACATACAATACTCTGTATAAGTCCCTTGAGTCTGATAACTCTTTCACTGTGTGTCGTAGGTTGAAAACTGTACTTATGGTTAAGAAGAATTACACCGCTGTTTAATGCTCCTTACCTAACCATCCACTGATATAGGTAAATGTCGTAGACATAATTTCAGAAAGGTATATCTCACTCTATGAAAATAGACGTACAGATATATCATTTTGAAATTGGTGCATAACAGCGGATATTCAAAACCAAATATTTGCCGACCGGCAAACATCCCAGG
Organism: Agapanthus africanus; assembly: GCA_030015575.1. Lineage (NCBI taxonomy): Eukaryota > Viridiplantae > Streptophyta > Magnoliopsida > Asparagales > Amaryllidaceae > Agapanthus > Agapanthus africanus. Next base: position 738,714,219 of record CM057340.1, read on the forward strand.
TGATTTCCTTAAATATCACTGATTACAACGAATCCCGATATAATGAGGATAATCACCCAATTCCCAATAACTTACTCCCACTCATCATCTGTAAAACCATACAGATGTGAGAATCGTACCTGGTAAATACATACCCTGGAGTAAGTATCTAATCGGGAAATCAGTTTTCCTTTAACATTACACAGTGAAACTGAAACATTGAAATGTTCCGATGGGGTATTCTGGTATTCCTAGTAATGCCTCTTCCAGATTCACGACTGTAACCGTATAGTTCTTTGCCACCTCTCCAAATCCCTTCATATGTCTTTAGTCTTTACCTTCTGCACACCCTTTTAGGCCAAATGGTTTTCTTCCTTCCCTACCGTTCGGCACCAGCCTATGGTTTGGAAGAAGACTATCCAATAAGCATAATGGGTGTACTGTCCCAATCCTAGGAACACTCGCAACACGAGAGAAGGTGAAGATAAAAGACACCTGAATGTACTTTATTCCTATTTCTCCTGAACCAGGATCCATCCCCGAACTGGAACAAGTTCCTTTCGAGTTCGTATATAACCATACGATGGATTATCCAATAAAATGGGATCTTCGTAGTGATACGGAGTGTCCTGGAGAAATACAAAGGTGATTTAGGATTGGCGAAGAAATACTTGGTTTGGTCGTGAATAGCAATCGCAATTTACTTTGCCCTCTTACTAATCCCTTGCTTTGTCTGAACTTAATACCTTCTGTACACCGTTTAGGCTAACTGGTTTTCTTCCTTCCCTACCGGTCGGCACCAGCCTAAGGTTTGGAAGAAGACAATCCAATTTGCGTAATAGGTGTACTACCCCTAAACCAAGGAGTACTCGTAACCTGAGAGAGGGTAAAAGGAAAAGACAACTGAATAATCCTATCCGTTTTCTCCAGAACCGGAAACCATCCTCGAATAAATTCTTTCGAGTTTGTATCTAACCATACGATGGTTTTGTCCAATGGAAGTGGACGTTCGTAGTAATACGGGGTGTCCTGGAGAAAAAGGGTAAAAGTAGGAGTGGCAATGAGGTCTGCAACTCTGACAATCCAAAAGCCAGTGTTAAAGAAGGTTCGGTCAACTTGGTCACTGAGTCATAGTCTTAGGGTCGGGTCAATGGTCGCTGCCAAAGAGAGAGAGAGAAAAGAAACACTCAGCGTGCACTCTAACCTAGATCAGAATGGTTACCAATTTATCTAATCTGGAAACCTCCCACTGTACCTCAAATTCTCCTCCAAACCTGAAAGAAGAATTAGTCGGGGTCACCCGAGGAGTAAACTAACTCATCAGTGGGAATCGGGATCCAACTATCATTGCATGATAACATGACGGAATCCGCTCACGCTATCACACTCCAGAAGGTATGCGCATATCTGGCAAGTTTCAGTTCTTTTGAAACTCCCGATGTGATTTCTGCCCCATGCTCTTATGACCTTGACTTTGGCCAACAAATCATAAGTCACATGTCAAGTTCTACCCGTCATTCTCCAGGTTGATTCGAATCCACCCGCACAAGCCCTTGACTTTGGCCAACAAGGCTATACGACTGTTCCAAACCAACGCATCTATCTATGCTGCATATGAATAACCAACAGCTACCAAACACTGTGTCTTGACTTTGGCCAACAAACACAGCTTGAATACTATTGACTACCCATATGAAACGACGGAGGGCTACGAATGGTTTCTGGCGAAAACCTTTAACGTAAAGAACTTGATATCGTCGAAGGAACGGATAGCTTTTAAAAATATAGTGACGAAAACCGTTGCTAAAGAGGTCACTCCCGGTGAAGGGATCTCGGCTCTTTCCCCGTAGAATGGGGTGCAGGATATTCCAACTGAATACCACGGTGCAAAGCAAAAGTAATCGGCTATAGTGAAGTTAATGCCCTGACGCAAACTTTTTGTCCAAGGGGTCACTCCCGGTGAAGGGATCTCGGCCCTTGCCTCGTCGACTGAGGAGCAGGATATTCTAATGAATACCACGATGCAAAACAAAAGTAAACGTCCTTGCAATAACAGCTTTTTGAAAAAGTGTTCCAACAACATCAGATTAGGTTTGTTTTTAACTTGCATTGATCCGAATCAATGCAGTCCCATCAATTGATCACACCAAAAAGAACGAAAATATACTGATGTACGTATATGCCATCCGCATTCGCCACTGGGTCCCGTCATTACCCGTTAGGTTAGCTAACTAACGACAGAGCGGGGACTGGACTAGCGCGGATGCAAAACATATACAACATCTACTAATATATATACCAATATATTATATTCGCTCAAGGCGTGAATAAAATGCAACATCACAGAAATGTACAGCATCACAGAAACAATACAGATATCTGGGATCCCCGGGTTTCACAGAGCCGCTGAAACCCGACGTTCCCCTGGTCGTGTGGATAGCCTGTGCAATGAAATCCTAGACCCCTACGGGCGCGGCAAGTTACCCGCCAAAACCTGAAGCGAGGCAGCCCCCTTCAGCGCCGTGAATGGACCACCCAGCACTTCACGGAATCCGGTAACTTGGGCACCCCTCCTGGGTCAACCTGTACCCCCTACGAGTGCGGCGGATAGCCCGCCAATCCTAGAGTGAAGCCCCCTCCGTCTCAATGCCATGAGATGCGGGCTTGCTGCCCTCCAGAACCCGGCTATCCGTGCACCCCTCCGCGGGGCAATCCTAGTACAGAAAGTAAAATATACATACACCGGGTACATCTACCGCAACCAGGTCGTGCCCCAAAATAATAATACAATCAGGCAGTGACGGCAGTCCACATGTCGGACGCTCGCCCCGCAATATCAAATGTACATAATACAACAGCACAGTACTAGCATTGCATCCAGGCTATCCCCCACGACCGATCCGCAACATCACAGCAAAAACAGAACATCAACATGAAAGTCACGTTCGCAAATCCGTCTAACCGGGCTATAGCAGTTAGACCGGATTTACCGATCGAGTGACATTCACGGTCGCAGATATAATGTAAATACTGTGAAAAATGTGTTTAAGATTTTCCGATTGACCAAAAATTAACAAGTGGGCCCCAAACTAATACTGTAGCACTCACAGAAATAATTGGCCCAATTTTAATATTCCAAAACCCCTAATACTAGCCCAGAAGCCCACTGGGAAATTTTGGCCCATTGATCTCTCTAAGTTGCGGCGGATCCGCGGCCCAATAGAAGGGTGAGGCCGCGGTTCCGCGCTCTGGAAGAGGGATCAGTGCGTCGAATTTTCCCAGAGTTCTTAGAACTTTCTGAACATCATTCTGAGACCACCTGAAAAATTTTTAGACACCAAAAATTTCCAACAGAAAACTGATGCTAACAAAATACGGGTTTTGGAACTTTTTGATCGATCGGAAAGGCAAACACATTACACAAAGCTAGACTAAGTTAATGGCCTGGCTCTGATACCACTGTAAGTGCACGGCGGCGCCCCGGCCGTCAATCCGACGCCGGAATGCGGAAGCGGTGAATAACTTAAATTTTTGCGGACTTTGCAAACCGGCACCACCGCGCACTAATACCCGGATCGAACCATTAACTAGTCTAAGCTAACTACTAGAATGGGAATAGAGATATACCGACGATCCAAGTCCTCCGGTCTTCTCGTCATCGTCCCGATCACCTGCGGAATGTCCCGTCTCCTCCTCGTCGCCGGAAGTGCACCACATCGCCTACTATGTTTACGGGCTCCCACCTCAATGCCGAGGCAACTCGGGCACGAAGCCGGCTACTCGACGTGCCCAAGATTCGTTGTAGAATATCTAGAGAAGAAGTCTCATTTGGGGTTTTGGAGCTTTGCCATTTTGGTGGAGGAAGAGAGAGGATTTTTGGAGAGGAACAAGAGAGCTCTTTTCTTTGCACAATATGAACCAAAAATGCCACACCAAAAAAATGAATCAATCCCTCAAACCCCCACCCTCAAGTGGCCGGCCCATGTAGGAAGAAAAAAAGGGAGAGGGAAAAGTCAAGGGGGAGGTAACCATATGAATCATGCAAGAGAGAGAGAGAGAGGAATGGTTATCATGAAAAACAATGATACCAAAACAAAACCCATACTCCACCACCAACCACCAACCTCATCATCAACAACCATGATGAGCCAAAAGTCATGCCATCATGACAAGAAGAAGTCAAGGTCAATGAGAGGCTATCATGATAAAACAAAGATGCAAAGACCCCCTCCACAAATGCCTATTTGCAACAATGCAAATAAGCCCTCCTCCACCAAACTTCGGCCAATGAACGGAACAATGGAAATTGGCCGAAACGGAAAGCAAACTGGCAACTCCAGAAAACTGGTCCCGTAATAAATTACAGGAAAACCCCGATACTGTGCATACACACCCGCATCTGTATTTCGACCGAAATACAGATGCAATGAGACAAAATCTATACTGTACTATACTAGGATCCGGCTTAAACCAAAGCCGGCTAGCAATATCTGTTCGATCCTGATCCGTGCAATACCGCACGTATCTGATCGAACCCTGCCATATAACCATACGGCCTATAGTACAGACTGTCCGATCCTGATCCGTGCAATACCGCACGTATCTGATCGGACCCTGCCATATCTCCATACGGCCTCTACAACCTTTCGCCCGAAAGCTTGAGTAACTGAAAATGTGGTGGACTCTAAAGACTCGTCAATACTATGGCTGTGGATTTAACCACTAGCACGTCAGAGGTATATGCCAATACGTGACGGGCCACCAGCTATTGACCAAAAGGGACGTCGATGAGGAAGCTCACCCCGAAACCCAACTGAGCCTGTCAGTGACAATATCCGTGCAGTCCGGTCTGTTCGTCTATGAGTATCGCATGGCGGGCCTAGGGGGTTGGTAAAAGTCAGACCCCCAAAAGCGGTACAAGTCGTGTCGGAGTGTAGCCCAGAACACCCTGAGATACTACTGGAATACCTACCAGTAAATCTCCTTGCCTTGGCCAAGGACTTTGTGTAATGGCTCTCCTAGACACAGCACGACCTCACCCCCAATACCGGGAGAGATGAACCCCTGAAGATACGCTCACTGCCTCCATGTGGCTCGGGACTGTACCCAACTAAAACCTGTTTGCACGACTCCTTTGAGCCGTGGTAGGGTAGTAATCAAAGTACAGTGGGAACTCACACGAGACAAATGACGATCCCCAGGTCGATGAACTAACCTGCACACATGTCACCAGGGAACTGCCATCTGACGTCTGGTATATGACCAACTAGCATGTTCCCGGCGAGTCCTGTCCGGTGTACTCATAACCCAATGAGCACCTGTATACATCTTAGGTGATCCAACTGACACCAGTGGCTTGTGAGACCGGCCACCGCCCCTCGTCGGGGTCTCGACTGTATACACTAGTCTACTAATGGAGTATCGATGCCCAGTCTCGAAACTCCCACGACTAGGGACCTTTTAAGGATAAGCTTATAGACCCCCAGCTCCCACTTATATGATCGCCCTCATACTGCTGGTGGTCAAGCAAGAATCCTAGGGGCTCTATCAACGTGTAATAGCGACGTGTCATGTCACCTAAAGCAGTACACGATGATAAAGGTAAACCAGATAGCATACTATCATCTCGAGTAAGACTGTCCTACCGGGATAGGTCCTCCCTCAATCATTACAATCACGTACCTGTGACCTAATAATTGACTCTGAGGGCACTATCTCCAACAATATGGCAAGTTTCTTGTATATTTGAAACTCCCGATGTAATTTTTATCCCATGCTCTTATGACCTTGACGTAGGCCAACAAATCATAAGCCACATGTCAAGTTCTACCCGTCGTTGTCCTGATTAATTTAGGTCATCGTACATGCCCTTGACGTAGGCCAACAAGGCTGTACGTCTGTCCTAAACTAATGCATCAATCTATGCAACAAATGAATACCCAGCAGCTACCAAACACTATGCCTTGACGTAGGCCAACAAACATAGCTTGAATAATACTGACCATTCATAAGAAATGACAGAGGATTACGGCTGGTTTTTGGTGAAAAACCTTTAACGTAATGAACTTGATCTCGTTGAAGGAACCTGATAGCTTTTTATAAAAAATATAGTGGCGAAAACTTTTTGCTAAAGAAGTCACTCCCGGTGAAGGGATCTCGGCTCTTTCCTCGTGGAATGAGGTGCAGGATATTCCAACTGAATACCGCGATGCAAAGAAACTTGTAATCGACTATATTGAAGTTATTACCCTGACGCAAACTTCTGCCCAAGGGGTCACTCCCGGTGAAGGGATCTCGGCCCTTGCCTCGTCGAATGAGGTGCAGGATATCCTAACTGAATATCGCTATGCAAAACAAAAGGAAACATCTTTGTAATATCTCCTTTTTAAAATTTGTTCCAACAATATCAAATATAGGTTTGTTTTATCCTTGCATTGATAAGAATCAATGCAGTCCCATCAATCAATCACACTAGAAAAGAACGAAAATAAAATGTACGTATATGCCATCCGCATTCGTCACTGGGTCCCGTCATCACTCGTTAGGTTACTTAACTAACGACAGAGCGGGGACAGGGCTAGCGCGGGTGCAAAACATATACAACATCTAATAGTATATATACTAATATACAATAATCGCTCCAGACGTGATAATATGCAATATTATAGAAGAGTAATAAGCATCGCAGAACAATACAGATAATCTGGGATCCCCGGGTTTCATAGAGCCGCTACTGCAACCCGACGTTCCCCTGGTCGTGTGGATAGCCTGTGCAATGAAACCTAGACCCCTACGGGTGCGGCAAGTTACCCGCCAAAACCTGAAGCGAGGCAGCCCCCTACAGCAAAATGAATGGACCACCCGGCACTTCACGGAATCCGGTAACTTGAGCTTCCCTCCTTGGGTCAACCTGTACCCCCTACGAGTGCGGCGAATAGTCTGCCAATTCTAGTGTGGGACCCCTCTGCCTCTCAAAGCCATGAGATACGGACCCGTTGCCCTCCAGAACCCGGCTATCCGTGCACTCTATCGCGGGGTAAACCCAGTACAGAAATGAAAAATATATACAACGGGTACATCGACCTCATCCCGGTCGTACCCCAAAAGAATAATATACAAACAGGCAGTGACGACAGTCCACATGTTGGACGCTCGCCCGCAAAATCAAATGTACAAATAAATCTAAACAGCACTACCATTGCACACTGCTATCCACCACGACATATCCGCAACATCACAGCACAACACAGAACATCAACGCGAATGTCACGTTCGCAAATCCGTCTAAAAGGACTATAGCAATTAGACGCAATTTACGGCTCGAATGACATTCCCGGTCGGAGATATAATATAAGTACTGCATACTAACAAGTTTAAAATTTCGATCGACAAAACTTCCCGAAGTGGGCCCCACGTACTTCTGCTGTACAGTAAAAAAAACTGGGCCCAAAAGAACAGTACCAAAAACAACAATTTACTGTGTAGAACATACTGTAGAAGTTTGACCCTCTGAAGCGCCAAGACGGCCGCGGATCCGCCGCCAAAGCCATGCTTTGGCCGCGGATCCGCGGCCGTACGGTTGAGACAGAGGATCGAATTTCTGTAGTTTTCTTCAAAAGCCTGCTTAATTTTCTGGTATATGCAAAATTATTTTTAGACCCCTTTTAAAATCGACAGAAACTTTAGTGCAGAAAATTGTAGTTTCGGAAATTCCGTTCGATCGATCTTTTAAACGCGTTAGCACAAGTTAGTAAAGCTTAATGGTGAGGCTCTGATACCACTGTAAGTCTACGGTAGCGCCCCGGCCGTCTAACAGACGCCAAATACGGAACAAATACTTTTTAGCTGGCGCTATCGCATAGTATAACCCGGATCTGCCATTAAAGCCAAACTAACAAACTACAAAGTGGGTAGAAATGTTATAACGAACGATCCGAGTCCTTCGGTCTTCAACCATCATCCCACGCTTTGTTGCGGCTGCTCCGATCTCCTAAATCTCCAGTCTTCTCGTCCAGGTGGCACCACGTCGACGGATCTTTAAACGGGCTCCCGCCTCTGAACCGAGGCAACTCGATCATCAAGTTTGCTAAAACAGATGACCAAGATTGATGTAGAGAATGAGTAGAACACTTTGTCTTGTTACGTCCAAGGGTATGGACGAATGGTTAATGAAGTTGCCAATTGAAATTGTGATAGAATAAAATGAACTAAGAAAATTTCCATACACCAAACTATCATAATCTTTTCAAGCAAAATAATCCATCATGCTCAAGAATGAATGGCCGGCCACCTTAAGAAGCAAGGGGTGAGTGTAGGATAAGGGGAGAGTGACCATAACCATTAATGATATCAATAATTCATAAACACCTTGCACAACACATTAAATGAAACAATTAATGCTTAACGAGTCATGAAAACCTAGTCACCAAATAATTAATGCCATGATGAGTCACAAATCCTAGTCACCATTTCTAGAATTTTCTAGAACCATGACTCACCCAAAGATGAAAAGATAAATCCGTATTAAACTGAATGTTTAATACGGCTGATAGAAAACTGAAAACTGGCAACTTCCAAAAGCGATCCCAAAACGAATTTCAGGATAACCCCGTAACGGTATAAACATACCCGTATTTGTATTACGACCAAATACAGATGCAACTGAGACAAAGATATTATATCTACATAGTATAATACTTGGATCCGGCTTAAACCAAAACCCACCAGTATTATCTGCCCGAAAAATGACACGTGCGAAAACGCACGTGCATTTTCCGAACCCTGCCATAAAACCATACGGTCTCTACAACGTTTCGCCCGAACTTGGGAAACTGTCTGTGGGGGACTCTAATGACTCATCAATACACTGGCACTGGGTATAACCACTAGCACGTCAGAGGTACTAGCTGTACGTAACGGTTGCCTATGTATTGATTGGAAGGGAAGCTGATGAGCGAACTCATCCAGAAACCCTACTGAGCCTGATAGTGATAATATCCATACAGTCCGGTCCATTCGTCTATGAGTATCGCATATAGGGCCTAGGGGGCCGGTAAACGTCAGACCCCCAATAGCTGTATAAGTCGTGTCAGAGAGCAGCCCAGAACACCCTGAGATACTACTGGAATACCTTCCAGTAAATCTCGATTACCCTGGCCAGGGATTTCGTGTAATGGCTCTCCTAAACACAGCGCGATCTCATCCCCAATACCGGGAGAGACGAATCCCTGACGATCCGCTCACTGCCTCCATGTGGCTCGGGACTGTACCCAAAAAATACCTCGACTCCTTTGACCCGTGGTAGGGTATAAATTAAAGCACAGTGGGAACTCACACGAGACAAATGACGATCCCAGGTCGACAGACTAACCTGTACACATGTCACCAGGGAACTGCTATATGACGATATGTATAATACCAACTAGCATGTTCCCGGCGAGTCCTGTCCGGTGTACTCATAACCCAATGAGCACCTGTATACATCTTAGGTGATCCAACTGACACCAGTGGCTTATGAGATCGGCCACCGCTCCTCGTCGGGGTCTCGACTGTATACACTAGTCTACTCCGGAGTATCGATGCCCTGTCTCGAAACTCCTACGACTAGGGACACTTTAAGGATGTGCTTATAGACCCCAGCTCCCACATATATGATCGCCATCATACTGCTGGTAGTCAAGCAAGAATCCTATGGGCTCTATCAACATCTACATGATGATAAAGATAGACCAGATAGCATACTATCATCTCGAGTAAGACTGTTATATCGGTATAGGTCCTCCGCAATCATTGCAATCACGTACCTGCGATCCAATAATTGACTTTGAGGGCACTATATCCAACAAATCCATCCGTACAATACTAGGATCTGGCTTAAACCAAAGCCCACTAGCATTGTCTGCCCGAACAGCATACGCGCATAAGTGCACGTAAGTGATCGTAACCCTTCCGTAAAACCATACGGCCTCTACACCTTTCGCCCAGTGCAGGGAAACTCTCTGTGTGGGACTCTAAAGACTCGACACTACGCTGGCAGTGGGTTTAACTACAGACCGCAAGCGGCACTGGCTGTACGTAACGGTCCCCAGATAGATGTCGATAAGAAGGCCGATGAGGTAAACCCATCCGAACTCCTACTGAGCCTGAATGTGACAATCTCCATACAGTCCGGTCTGTTTGTCTGAGAATATCGCATGGCAGGCCTAGGGGGGCGGTAAACGTCAGTCCCCTAATAGCGGTACAAGTCGTGTCGGAGTGTAGCCCAGAACACTCTGAGATAACACTGGAAAACCTACCGGTATATCTCGCTTGTCCTAGCCAGGGACTTTGTGTAATGGCTTTCCTAGACACAGCGCGATATCAACCCCCAATACCGGGAGAGACAAATCCTATCTAACCGTCACTGCCACCAAGTGCTTTGGGACTGCACCCAACAACTACCTGTTTGCACGACTCCTTTGAGCCGTGGTAGGGTAGTAATCAAATAACAGTGGGAACACACTCGAGGTGAAGTGACAGTGTCAAGTCAACGGACTAAGCTGTACTCATGTCACCTGGGAACTGATAACTGACGATAGGCATAATACCAACCAACAGTTCCCAGCGAGTCCTGTCCAGTGTACTCATAACCTTACGAGCATCCGCATACTATCTCAAGTACGAAGTACTAATGGCTGTGGGACAGACCATCTCCCCCGCTGGGATGAGAAGCGCATACGCCAGTCTACTCTGGAGTATCGATGCCCCGTCTCGATAATCCTATGACTAGGGACCTGTATAAGGATGTGCTTGTAGATTACCCAGCCCTCACTAGTGTGACTGCCATCATAACGCTGGTAATCAAGCAAAGATCCTAAGGGCTCCACTAATGTGTATAGACGATATGCTAAAAGAAACACATGCACACATTAAAGTAGAAACAAACCAAGTAGCATACTACCATTTTGAGTAAGATTGTCTATACAACTGTGAATATCCCAAGCTTCCATTAAGTAATATACAAACTAGTATGCTACAGTAATGGCCTCTAGGGCACATACACTAACAATCTCCCACTTGCACTAAGGCCATGTATTGGCGTATCGAAGACTTATCATCTCGATCAGCCGCTCGAACTGAGTCTGGGGTATGGCCTTCGTGAATGGATCTGCAGTGTTATTCTCCGAATCTACTCTCTTCACCTCGATCTCCCGGCGATCTACGATCTCCCTGATCAGATGGTACCGCCTCAAAATGTGCCTGGACTTCTGATGGGACCTGGGTTCCTTCGCTAAAGCTATAGCGTCGTTGTTGTCACAATACAGCGGTATTGGATCAACAATGGTAGGAACCACCTGAAGCTCCGTGAGGAACTTCTTCATCCAGACAGCTTTCTTTGCGGCATCGCAAGCAGCTATGTACTCCGCTTCCATAGTTGGTCAGCAACGGTTTCCTGCTTGGAGCTCTTCCAGCAAACCGCCCCTCCATTGAGGGTAAAGATATAACCCGACATGGACTTGGAGTCATCCTTGTCACTCTGGAAGCTGGAGTCAGCAAAGGCCTCGATCTGGAGGTCTTTTCCGCCATACACCAAGAACATCTCCTTAGTCCTTCTCAGGTAATTGAGAATGTTCTTTACTGCTATCCAGTGTTTTTCCCCTGGGTCCGACTGATACTGGCTTACAACGCTTAATGCGTATTCTACATCTAGTCTGGTACACAACATCGCATACATTATAGAGCCTACCGCAGATGCGTAGGGTATAGATGACATGCGAGCCCTTTCCAAATCAGTCTTGGGAGACATCTCTTTGGAGAGGGTGATTCCGTGACAAGCCGGTAGATTACCGCGCTTTGAATCTTCCATACTGAATTGTTTCAGTATGGTGTCGATGTACCTGGACTGTGAAAGTCCCAACATCCTCTTAGATCTATCACGATAGATCTGGATCCCCAGAATGTAGTTGGCATCGCCCAGGTCCTTTATGGAGAACCTCTGTGACAAGAATCCTTTGACTGACTGTAGCATAGGAATATCATTTCCTTTTAGGAGAATGTCATCCACGTACAAGACGAGGAATACCACAGTTCTCCCTACAATCTTACTGTAAATGCATGGTTCATCCGGATTTTTGATAAAGTCGAATTCTTTGACAGTATCATCAAAGCAGATGTTCCAACTCCGCGATGCCTGCTTCAGTCCATAGATGAAATTAAGCAACTTGCACACTTTACCGCTGCTCCCACTCTGAATGAATCCCTCCGGCTGATCCATATAGACGCACTCTTCCAAATTTCCATTTAGGAAAGCCGTCTTTACGTCCATCTGCTAGATCTCATAATCGTGGAAGGCAGCAATGGCAAGATGGATCCGAATGGATTTGAGCATAGCCACTGGAGAAAAGGTCTCGTCATAGTCCAAACCAGGTCATTGACGAAAACCCTTTACAACAAGTCTAGCTTTATAGGTTTCACCTGCCCATCTATACCAATCTTCTTTCTGAAGATCCATTTGCAGCCTACGGGTTTTACCCCTTCTGGAGCAATGTCCAAAGTCCAAACTTTCTTAGTGTACATGGACTCCATTTCGGTCTGCATTGCATCCAGCCATTTTACTGAGTCACCGCTCTAAATGGCTTGCTAGAAACTAGTAGGCTCATCATTTTCAATGACGCAATCCTCTCGATCCTCGTCTATGAGAAAACCGTAGTATCTCTCGGGCGGATGAGACTGCCTACTACTCCTTCGGAGTGGCGCTGGGATGTCCGGTTCTCCTGAAACTTCAGGTTCTTCCAAGCTTTCAGTAATAGCTTATGGTTCTGGAATTTCTTCCAGTTCTATTGCGCTCCCACTTGTTCCTTTTTCTAAAAATTGATGTTCCAGAAAGTGGGCATGACGAGAAACAAAAACCTTTTGTTCCTCTGCGTAATAGAAAAGATACCCTCTGGAGTTCTTTGGGTATCCCACAAACTTACACAGTACTGAGCGTGCCTCGAGTTTTTCCGCATGCTGCTTTTTAACAAAAGCTGGACATCCCCATATCTTCAGATATTGAAGATGGGGTTTCCTCCTACACCACATCTGATATGGTGTGGTAGGCACAGTCTTGGTAGGAGTCTTGTTCAAAAGATATGCAGCTGTTTCTAGTGCATAACACCAGAAAGATCGCGGTAACTCAGCCTTACTCATCATGGAATGAACCATATCCAATAGAGTTCGATTCCGTCTTTTCGATACACCGTTGTGTTGTGGTGTGTATGGAGGAGTAAGCTGAGAGAGAATTCCATTCTCTTTTAAGTAGCCCAGAAACCCGGCACTCAAGTATTCACCACCTCGATCAGATCTCAGTGTCTTAATACTTTTACCTGTTTGTTTTTCAACTTCATTCCTGTATTCCCGAAATTTCTCAAAGGCCTCGGATTTATGCTTCATCAGGAAGACATGTCCATATCTAGAGAAATCATCCGTAAAGGTAATGAAGTATGAATAACCACTTCGCGCATGTGTAGACATTGGACCACACACGTCACTGTGTATGAGTCCTAAGAGCTCGCTCGCTCTTACTCCATGTCCAGTGAACGGAGTCTTTGTCATCTTTCCCATAAGACAAGATTCACAAGTAGCATAAGACTGATACTCGAACGGATTCAAGTATCCCTCTTTATGTAATTTTGATAACCGTGTCTCATAAATGTGACCCAGTCTACAATGCCATAAGAAAGTCTGATTTGTTTCCGGAGACTTTCTTTTAAGTGTATTCTGGACACTGAAAACCTGAGCTTGATTCAATACGTATATCTTGTTTTCTAATGTACCTGACCCAATCAGAACTTGATTTAGGTGGATGTGGACCACATCGCTTACAAAAGTAAAATCATATCCTTCTTTAGAAAGTAAGGATACAGATATGATATTACAAGTCGCACTAGGTACATACAAACAGTCACGCAGAATCAATATTTGCCCAGTTGTCAATCCAAGATGATATTCCCCTACGGATTCAACGTCCATGCTCATTCCGTTGGCAACCCTGAGAGCCATATCACCTATCCTGATAACTCTACGGTTTTTCAGAGCCTGTAATGAATTACAGATGTGAGATCCTGATCCGGTATCCAATACCCAGGAAGAAGGGTTAATTGACATACAGTTTTCTACTACAAACACACCCGAAGCCGAAGCCACAACATGCTTCGAATCCTGGCTACTGGCTTTGCTAGCCCTGCAATCCTTCTGCCAATGTTCATTCCCGTAACAATAGAAACGTCCTTCCTTTACTGCATCCAGTCCCGAAACTTTTGCCCTTCCCTTTCGTTCTACTTCCCTGGTTTCCTTCAGGGTATAAGTAGATGTCAGAGACTGTAGAATCAAGTCAGTATTTGACCCGTTCTTCAACGTGGTCTTCAGGTCCGTGAGCTCATCAAAATAGCTAGTCTCTGTAAGGACGTTGTCCCCTACAGATGACCCGGAATCCAACTCGCTTGAAGCAATTCGTTCGAGGTCTCATATCTTGCGATACGAGATTGCTCTCTATATAAATCTTTGTTATGGAGGAAGATAGAAACTAAGTCCATCTTCTTGTGCTGCCTCTGGTATGCACCATCAACTGAGGCCAACACGAGGCACTTGGCATTCACATAGTCTTTTTTTGATGTCTTACGGATATCAATATCCGCGACAGTGGAAACTGGTCCTGAGACGGCAGGGGTTTGATTAGTTAAGAGGTGTCCCAGCTTGTCATGGGTAATGGACATCTAGACAGACCTTTTCCAGTCATAACAGTCAGATTCAGTCATTTTATTATCTAGATGTAACCTATGTGTGGTCACTGGGTCGCTGCAATTAAGAGAGAGAGAAGAAAACACTCAGCATGATGTCTTGCAAGTTTAGATTGGTTTTTAATTTATCTAAACAGGATGGCTCCCACCGTTTCTCGAATCCTTCCTCAAACCATAAAAGAAGAATTAGTCGGGATCAATCTCACCATACAATACTTGCTAACCGTTCAGCCAGGCCAGTGTCGGTACTTCGAGAGAGGTTTTACGATGCTTTCGTGAAGTTCCTTAATTAAATAACCTCTTTTCCCTGTGGGCGTAGCCCTGTTAACACCTTTCTAGACACCTACTTGGTTTATAGCATTGATCGTTAAGTGAAAAGTTTTCCGAGGAGTAGCGGATACTCACAGTAGGATCGGGATCCAAATATCATTGTGAGATAATGCTGAAGGAATCCTACCAATATTATCAAACTCCAAATGGTATGCAGCACTAGCAAGTTTCAGTTTCTTTAGAAACTCCCGATGTAGACTTTTGCCCCATGCTCTTATGACCTTGACGAAGGCCAATATATCATAAGTCACATATCAAGTTCTACTCGTCATTATCCAGGTTAATTTGAACCCACTCGTACATACCCTTGATGAAGGCCAAAATAGTAGTACGACTATCCCAAACCAACGCATCTATCTATGCTACAGATAAATATTCAGCAGCTACCAATCACTATGCCTTGGCGAAGGTCAAAATACATAGCTTGAATACTACTGAATATTTAACTGAAATGACGGAGGGCTACGAATGGTTTTGGCGAAACCGTGAACGTAGTGAACTTGATATAATCGAAGGAACCTGATAGCTTTTAAAAGGAGTGGTTTAAGCTCCGCATTTTTAAAAGTTTTTCTGTTTTGAAAAGAAACCGAGTGGTTTTGAAATTGTTCCAACGATTTTAACTTTGGTTTATTTTCTTTGCATTAATTTAATGCGCCCCATCAATTAATCCTACCATTGCAGAAAACAACGAAAATATGACATACGCTTATGCCATCCGCATTCGTCACGGGGCCCCATCATCACCCGTTAGGTTACTTAACCAACGACAGAGCAGGGGCTGGACTAGCGCGGATGCAAAACATAAGCAACGCCTACTAGATATCATATATAGATATATACATTCGTCAGATGCAATGATAGCCATTCCAGATCACAAATGAACACATTGGATATGCTAGGAATCCGCGTTTCGTTCGAGCCTGCAACGAAAGACGGATTACACGGTCGCGATGAATAGCCAAACCCCACCCTAGACCCCTACGGGTGCGGCAAACTACCCGCCAAGTACCTGAAGTGAAGCAACCTCCCTCAACAACGTGAGTAGGCCACTCGGCACTTCAAAGTACCCGGTAGTTTGTGCACCCCACCTTGGGTCTATCCTAGGAGCAAAAAAAAAACAGTAAAAGAAATAATATACAATGGCGGCTACAACCTCATCCCGGATGTGTGGCCATAAAAATAATATTATATCAATTTACATATTACATCAAATGAAAGATAAAGAAACTCTCATCTCACAAACCCCGACTATTCATCCGCGACAATCCAACAAGTTCATATACACAAACCAACATCACAGATCACAAATATGTATAACCCCCACTAATCGACGTATAGCGATTAGTAGACGTTCAATACATATATCACATCACAGAATATCCGATTAGCAAAAGTACTTAGAATTTCGATCGATAACTTGATTTGAAACTACCCTAAGCACAATACAGTACTCAGCAAAATCTGGGCAGAAACAATCTATCTCAAAAATCACAAAACCATAACAGAGAACCCTAGAAGAAATTTGGTGCACGGCCGAGTCAACTCGGCCACGGATCCGCGGCGGATCGCTAGGATCGGCCGCGGATCTGCGGTCTTCTGAGTGACTCAGGCGCCTAAATTTCTACAGTTTCCCCAAAAAACCCTACACGTATTTTTAAGGTCCCCTGAAAATTTTTGGACCAGTTTTTAAAAACGACAGAAAAGTGCCTTTTTCGACGTGTTTTGCGTTTTTTTTGGTGATCGAATTTCTAACACTTTGCTAACAAGTTAGTAATGGTTTAGCGAGGCTCTGATACTACTGTAAGTCCACGTTACCCACCCCGGTGTTTATGGGGAGGCGGAATAGGTAAAAAACAATTTTTGACACAAGGTAACATGGACTAAAAACTTGAGGATCTTTTCCAAACCATCGGTAACAAACTACAAGAGGTTCTATCTACTATGCTCAAGAGATTATACCTCACGAACCAAGTCCTTCGGGTCTTCTCTCCTCTTTCCTCCCCGTCTATGCAAACTCCGAGGATCGATCTGGATCTTGGTCACCTCCGCGGCCTCCTTGAGTTGAAGACGATCCACCCGAGAGTTTGTAATCCGAGCTCCACCTCAAGCCGAGGTAACTAGGACAACAAGTGTGCTACTCTTGATGTCCTAGGTGGTGTAGAATATGATGGTGGATTTATTTGTCTATTTAAATCCTAATTATCTCAACACATGAGAACTAAAGGATTTCTTAGTGAGAAGGAGGAAGAAGAACAAAACATGAGAGCTCCAAAATGAAGAGAGAGAATGCCAATAGAATAATGAACCATGGAAAAATAAAAACCAATCTTTTATCATAATTATGATGGCTAAGATTGATTTGACCACTATCATGTCTTGATAAAGAAAAAAGCAAAAGAAGAGTCTAGTGCTCTCTTGAAAGATCCAAGTCAACAATAGTCAAAATGTCAACATGGTCAAGCATGGTCAAAAGGTCAAAGCAATTAGCCATAACATAATTATCATTAAAAAGATTAGTAAATATTTTCCTCACCTCATAATGGTTTTGACCGAACCAACGGTCAAAACCCTAATGAGGCACCTCCTCCTTCTTCGCTCCTCACAACCGTGCATACACACCCGCATCCGCATTCCGTAGAATGCAAATGCACAGAAAACAAAACTAATCCATCCATACAATACTAGGATCCGGCTTAAACCAAAGCCCACTAGCATTATCTGCCCGAACAGCATACGCGCATAAGTGCACGTAAGTGATCGTAGCCTTGCCGTAAAACCATATGGCCTCTACACCTTTCGCCCAGTGCAGGGAAACTCTCTGTGTGGGACTCTAAAGACTCGACACTACGCTGGCAGTGGGTTTAACTACAGACCGCAAGCCACACTAGCTGTACGTAACGGTCCCCAGGTAGATGTCGATAAGAAGGCCGATGAGGTAAACCCATCTGAACTCCTACTGAGCCTGAATGTGACAATCTCCATACAGTCTGGTCTGTTCGTCTGAGAATATCGCATGGCGGGCCTAGGGGGCGATAAACGTCAGTCCCCTAATAGCGGTACAAGTCGTGTCGGAGTGTAGCCCAGAACACCCTGAGATAACACTGTAAAACCTACCAGTATATCTTGCTTGCCCTGGCCAGGGACTTATTGTAATGGCTCTCCTAGATACAGCGCGATATCAACCCCCAATACCGGGAAAGACGAATCCTGTCTAACCGTCACTGCCTCCAAGTGCTTCGGGACTGCACCCAACTACTACCTATTTGCACGACTCCTTTGAGCCATGGTAGGGTAGTAATCAAAGAACAATGGGAACACACTCGAGGCGAAGTGACAGTGTCAAGTCAATGGACTAAGCTGTACTCATGTCACCTGGGAACTGATAACTGACGATAGGCATAATACCAACCAACAGTTCCCAGCGAGTCCTGTCCAGTGTACTCATAACCTAACGAGCACCCACATACTATCTCAAGTACGACGTACTAATGGCTGTGGGACAGACCATCTTCCCTGCTGGGATGAGAAGCGCATACGCCAGTCTACTCCGGAGTATCGATGCCCCGTCTCGATAATCCTACGACTAGGGACCTGTATAAGGATGTGCTTGTAGATTACCCAACCTCCACTAGTGTGACTGCCATCACAACGCTGGTAATCAAGCAAAGATCCTAAGGGCTCCACTAATGTGTATAGGCGATATGCTAAAAGAAACACATGCACACATTAAAGTAGAAACAAACCAAGTAGCATACTATCATTTTGAGTAAGATTGTCTATACAACTGTGAATATCCCAAGCTTCCATTATGTAATATACAAACTAGTATGATACAGTAATGGACTCTAGGGTATATACACTAACATCGCGGAGGCGCCTGTGATCTGCGTTCTAGATCGCTCGGTAGAACCGGGGAGGCCTAGCTCGGTGAGAGGCCTAAAAGAGGGCGGGAGGTCGAGCTAGTTCGGTTCTGTGATAGCTCGGAGGCGAAGGGCCGGGGAGCTCGGTGTGTAGGAGGGATCGGAGGTGAGCCAATGATTATTCACATGGCGAGCACAGGAATGTTTAGGGATTCTTCGGAGGTCGGGTCCAAGCAGCGGGACGATAGCCCGGGGGACGCTTCCAATGTGTGGTGCTTGCCCTGTTTCCGTGAGCCTCGGGACACGTCATCTGCCACGTGTCATGATCCGGGGAGTTCCCACTTATGAGCATCATCATTGTCTGATTGGTTATCCAGGCTCAGCTTGTAGTCAAGAATCTACCAGCGCGGATCTCCGGGGCGGTTAAGCGTATCTTCGATGACGTCAGCGGATCAAGGAGGGAGATCGTGCATTATAGAGGGAGCAACGATTCGCTTGTACGTCCGTTGAGGCGCAGGCCACGTGTCCGTCACCGATTGGCGGACGTGACGGGTGGTCGCTGTCTTCTACGCCTAAAGGGACGTTTCCAATGGTTGTGCGACACGTGGAGCGTCGACGGCTGGCGAGCGCGAAGCTTCGTTTTGGAGGGAAACGATCTGAGCCGTTGGATGCGTTGCCAAAGCTCTATAAATAGGGGTGGGATCCCCTCAGGGTCCACACTTTAGCCATCATTTCCCTATTGCTGCGAGAGATAGCTCGGCGCTCTGTCCTTTAGATCGGATCTCTCACGCTCTTTCCTCGGAGGACTCCTTCTTTGAATCAGGTTAGATGTCTTCCTCTGAGGAGTCTGTTGAGATAGTTAGGGTAGAGTCAAGGGAGTCTTCTTCTGCTTCCTCCTCTGCCCCATCATAGTCGGATTCCCCTCATAGAGTTAGGGCTACCCGCGCCGCTCGTCGTCAGGCAACGGTAAGGGTCCCTAAAGCGTGCATCGGGAAATCTCGTGATGCGCCCTCCCTCCTAAGGAATGTGGACGAGCTCACCACGATACGGGCTCGTTTCCACATTCCCCTTAGCTATTCGCTTCGTTTGGCTAGGGAGGACGAGAGGGCGGATCAAGTGCAGGGTAAGGAGATTGCCTTGTACCTGGATGGATTCTGGGCTGGAATGCGTCTGCCCTTTCCCCTCGAAGTATGCGGGGGTGCTACTTTGCTTCCAACTTTCCCCGGGCTAGCTAGTGTCGAACTCATGGAGAATTCTCCTTGGGTTCCTGGTCCGGTTGAGACTTGAAGAAATCCCTTTCAGCCTGACCCTTCTCACTTCCTTCCTTTGTTATAAAAATCATCCCGACACCCGTAAGGACGAGCCGAGCTGGGTGTACATTTCCTTCAAAAAGCGCAAGGGATGTTGGGGTTTGCTTAGCACCCTCATTAGGTTTAACAAGCATCAAGTATGAAACTTTAAAAATCTAGGGTGCCAACCCGAACCTAGAATCGAACTAGAGGATTAGGCGTAAAAGCAAACAAGTATCACATACAAGTAAGTGTCTAACACTAAGAGAAAATAAATACAAACTTTGTAGACCTCTCCTCCTTGTCTTTAGCTCTGTGAAGGTATCCTTGACTCCTTGGTTCCACTCGGAGTTTGAACGCGTCCGCTTGAAGCCTTCGAAGTCTATGATGATCCACCACGGAGTTCCTTTACTCAAGATCCTTGTTACACTTGACCTAAGTGGAAGTGTTGCAAACAACCTACACTAGTGGGCTAGACTAATATAGATTGATGAAGTGGGTAATAATCTCACTAATAAACCTTTCTTTTTCTTTCTCTTTTCTCACTAGAAAATGGTAGAGAGCTTTGAGGAAGAAGGAGATGGAAATGGCTTAGCTTGAGCTCAAGAGAGATAAGCACAAGAATAATAATAAAAAATGAGAGAGTCACATTCACTAATAACCCAACCATGAAAATATCTAGATATTTTTAGTAGTTGAGTTAGTGGAGGATTAGAAATGAAACCATGGTTACTTAGATATTTTAAGAAGTGTGTAGAAACAAAATATCAACCATAGGTTTTATTTCCAATTTCCATTAACTCAAAAATAAAAATACCACAAATGTTTCCATGTGAGTCTTGCATTGCCATCTCCAATGTATCATCAACCATGACACATGTATACATGCATGCATGCATACATATCAATATAAACATACATACAAATAAAGAAAGGATTTAAATAATGAGCTAATGGTCACATTATATTAAATCAACACTTGATTTAATAATCCGGTTATATCACATACAACCCGACCAATAGAAAACGCCAGATTAAAATACGGTATCATATACGCGTATTTATCAAGCTCCCGCGCATACCCCCATATGCGCCCCACTTCATTTCGCTTGAGCTCGGAAACCCCTTTGTCGAACTCTAAGACTCATCAATACGCTAGCAGTAGGTAGTGATCATATCACATACCCACAAACCGTCAACGGTACTAGCTGCACGTAACGGCTCACATGTATTGAGCAAACAAAAGAACAATAAGAGAACTTGTCCAAACTCCCGTAGAGCCAACCGGTAACACTTATCGTGCAGTCCTGTCTCTTCATCAGATATGTTGCATATCGAGTCTAGGGATGGCATCGTCGACCCCAATAACCCAATAAGTCTTGCCGATGTATGGCCTATTACGATCGTGAAACTACTGATAACACTTATCAGTAAATCTCATCAACCATGGCCAGGGACTTTCAGTTATAGCCAATCGCTCATAGCACAACATCAACCCCCAATACCGGGAGAGACGAAACCCCTCCTATCGCTCATTGCCTCTATATGTCTCGG
This sequence comes from Agapanthus africanus, assembly GCA_030015575.1. Taxonomy (NCBI): domain Eukaryota; kingdom Viridiplantae; phylum Streptophyta; class Magnoliopsida; order Asparagales; family Amaryllidaceae; genus Agapanthus; species Agapanthus africanus. The sequence continues at coordinate 738,735,987 of CM057340.1, forward strand.
TACTGTACCCAAAAACCACCTATTTGCACGACTCAGTAGAGCTGTGGTAGGGTAGAAATCAAAGTACAGTGGGAGAACACACAAGACTCTATGACGATCTCGGGTCTACAGACTAACCTGTACAAGTGTCACCTGAGAACTTCTATCCGACGATAGATATAATACCATATATGAGTTCTCGGCGAGTCCGTTCAGTGTACCCAGTCTCCATTGAGCACCCGTAGACAATCTTTGATGTCAAACACCAATGGATATGGGATCATCCATCGCCCATCAAATGGGTCAAGAAACGTATACGCTAGTCTATTCTGGAATATCGATGCCCCGTCTCGATATACCTACGACTAGGAACATTTAAGGATACGCTTATAAACTACACATGTCCCACTAGTACGATCTGCATCATAATCACAGTAGTCAAGCAAATATCCTAAGGGTTTTATCAACATGTATCAAATGAACAGTATACACAATCAAGTGAGCATGTTAAGATAAAGAGTAACCAGATAACATACTATCATGTCGAGCAAGAAAGTCCTCTGAATACACACACACACACACACACACACACACACATGTCTATATATCCACTATCAAATAATGGCCTCTAGGGCATACATATATCTAACAATCTCCCACTTGCACTAAAGCCAATTATTGACATATCTCATACCCAACATCTCAAATAGTCGCTCATGTTGCGGCTGTGGAAGGGCCTTGATGAGTGGATCGGCGGTGTTATTCTTTGTATCTACTCTCCGAATCACGATCTCGCGGCGATCAACTATCTCCCGGATCAAATGATATCGCCTTAGGATGTGTCTAGATCGCTGATGGGACCTGGGCTCTTTGGCCAATGCCGTAGCCCCATTATTCTCAGAATACAATGGTATTGGATCAATAATGGTTAGAACTACTCCTAGCTCCGTGATGAACTTCCTCATCCAAACGGCTTCCTTGGCAGCATCATTTGCAGCAATATACTCAGCTTCCATCGTTGAGTCTGTAA